>CM017798.1:27592016-28792016 GCA_008086715.1 Sitobion miscanthi | reverse complement strand
TTAACATTAAATAGATACCTATAGAATTTAATGTTTTAAATACCTACTGAAATAATTTCAAATAGTTTATTGAAAAGCATGAAATATTATGTATTGTTATAACTCTAAACCTCATATAATATTATAAATATTGTACAATGAAAATAATCTTTCGAATACCTACTTAAATTTTATTTTTTTATATAATTATACCCGAAGTCAATGCCATACTATGATTTTGTGAATTTAGTTACGTGTACACAGCCGTGATGTTAAGTAACGTTAAGTGATTTTTACGGAAATTTATGTTTGTTCTATTATATGAATGGGGCTATTGATAAATGCTCAAAAAATGTTTATAGTCAGAAACACCTTAATTTACTAACATGATTCTGCAGTATCAAAAACATTATTACCTAATATGTCGATAGTAAATTATTTTAACGAAGTGTGGCCATTTCAGTGTCCGACGCGTATCTACCTAAATATATATATATATATATATATATTTACGCACCCTATAATATGCATTGGCACGATTAATATTATTGAATAATTACAAATTGTTTTATTCTCGCCGTTGATCTTAATTTAAATTTAAATTGTAACAGCACCGTCATTTTAAAGGTGCATTCGCTGCATCCTAGATTTTTCTACGCTCGTTAAATTTTTAGTGACGAACAATTTTAGAAATGGTCGCCCAAAAGTCTATAGTTGCAGATCACCGTCATGATGGTGGGACGACGTCCATCGTAGCGAAGAAAACCATAAAAGCGAAACTTTAATAGGTACCTAATTGAACGATATGTAAATATTGATAATAATAATTATATCAAGCTCCAATATAAATATAGGTAGGTACCTACCTAAAACTGATTTATGTAACCGTGGATATTTTTATTTTATTGTTAATTTTTTAATCAGTTTACAGTATCATAGCTATACAGTCTCTTTTTAATGTTGGTTTGACAGAGGATGTCAGCACCCTCAGCGCATAATTTATTTTCTCTCTCTGACATAAGCGCAGCGTGGCAAATTTTTTGTTCGACGTCACCGATTTCGGATTGTTAGATTTAATATTATTCAAGCGTAATAACTAATAGCCTATTGTCAAACTTAAAATGAATAGCTTTATAATATATATGTTGTTACGTTTGTGTGTTAGCTTTTTGAAGATATTTTAATATTTCGGCGACATACGAGCATTTTTAAATTGTAATATTTTACGTCGGCAGATATACTCATAATAATAAGAAAATGTTATATATCTAAATTCACGATCTTAGATTAAAAGTTAAAACTATTTCAAACGTAATAAATTGTGATCGGTTGAGCGTAAATGTGCAATGTTAGAGTACTGAGTACCCGTAAGATGACCAACGGAGACAGCTAAATTATTATAGCTATATATTATGTTTATTATATTAATAGATACAATTGTATTAATTAACAACTGTTTGACCCGATTTACTTATGTTAGCTTATATTTAATGTACCAATGGATTTATTTCAAATTGTACAGTTAAACGTTTAGATCACTTTGATTAAATAATGCACAAGTCGCAGGTATATTATTATAATTAATACCTAGCCTATGGTAGGTACCTATTAGCATTGAGTTTAAGGTAAGATAATAAGATATTAATGGTATTAGATATATATACAATATACTATATACAACATAGTCACATATAAATTATGCAGGGTGATTTACTAAGAATGCTCACCACTCATTTTTCCCTTTAATAATAGGTACAATTATTCAAGTTCCAATTTTTGGAATTTTTAAATATATTATGCATGAGTATTCTTCACGAATATTTTTAAAATTCTTGAATTATTCTGTACTATACTTAAAGAGTGTCCTGTGGCGATACAAACTTCTGCTTTTCAAATGAGAGTCTCGTTTATTTTTTACTCTAAATTATTTAATAAATCAATTTTTTGAAAATTTTGTTGTACTTAATTCAAAATCCGAATGAGTAGTTTCTTTAGTTGTTAAAATAATAGTCCTTAAAAATGGTTTTACAACATTTAAAATAGACATAATATTGAAAATAGTATTTATTATACTTGCGCCATTTTTACAAATTACTTGTTGATAGATTAATATTAAAGAGTACAATTTTCCATGGACTATCGTTAGAACTTAGAACACAAAGTTAAATAACACAAAATCCACAGGAAATTCCTTAAGTAGTTCAAAAAATCTCAAGAATTTTAAAATATGGTCTTTAAGTATATTTTAAAATTTTAAAATCTGATTTTGAATAACTGCATTATTGAAGTAGGAAAAGGGGATGAGCATCCTCGGTAAATAATCAGACAGAAATTATTAGATCAGAAAAGAATAATTCGACAGAAAGACCTGACAAATTAAATAACTTTGGTTCTATAATCAATACTAAATATATTTTTCTTTTAAATTAATTTTTAGGCTCTTGCGCTGCGCTACAATTACAGTATATCATTTTTTTATATCGAAAATAAAAAGGTGGGTAAGTGAATGTCGCTCTGCTGTACAGTTGGTTGAAAGTGGATCACTGTATAATGGATGGTATTAAATTTTGAATTCAATGATATAATCATTGTATACGAAAAAACGATTCTGAGCGGTAACGGTTTGTCAGTGTGGATATTTTATATTATATTTATATTAATTAATACGGTAGCCGTTAAGTTGCATTAATATTATAAAATTACAACAAAATAACTAAAATCGTTATTCTGGGTTATTTAATATGTAATTTTCTTCAAATTTGCACATAAAATAACTATGAAAAAAAACAGTGTTTTTATATTTTTGAGATTTTTTAGTTACAGAATAACCTATTTACGTGGAACATTGTAGTAAGTTTTCAATCTTTAGCTATAAAAGTTACACATTTTAAAATTGTTTAACTACAAAATCATTTTTTTCTTTAAAATTTGCTAAAAGTTGTCAAAATTCGAACTTTAAATGCTTATACAAAGAAAGTGTGCCCATGCAATTTTTAATATTTTTCAACTGCTATTGTAACATTATATCAGGAGCCTTGTATTAAATTGTCATGCTTTTTTACCCAACAAATAAAATTTCATTGATGTTTATAGAAAACAAAACTGACAAAAAATTGACATAAGTAAATTTCTTAAACTGTTTATTATCCGTATAATCAATAATATAATTTTCATAATTTTTTTGTCATACCTACGTTTAGTCAATACCGATGCCCAAGCCCACCGCGAGAGAAGGAACTCGTTTCGCGATGTCACTGACGGCGTTGACGTCCTGAGGAGTGCTGTGGAACTACTTCCCTCACTCAAACATTCCGGGTGGCATCGTTGTTGTACCGCACTACAACTACAAACCATGTTTGAGTGGGGTTAAAAGTGTCCTAGGAGTCAGGACGTTCAACGCCGTCAGTTGCATCTCTATTCATCAGAGTTCCTCCTCTTATTGGCAGGGGCGTATATACTATATTACAATGAATAGCAGGGATGAGCAACTGGCGGGCCTCGTACCTTTTTTCACTGGCCCGTGGTGCTATATTCAATTTAGTTTATAAAAATATAAAATGTTAAGATTTTTCTGTATTTTATATATAATTATTAAATTATTAAATTATTAAAATCGATAAAATGTCTATCGTAAAACGTAGATATAAATTCTTATCTAGTATTGAACAATTAGTTAATGTAAATAATATAATATTATTTATAGGGCTATATAGTTAACATTAGGTTTTTTTTTTTGCTTTCTACGTTTTCTGGCCCGCTGGATTTTCGCACATTCAAAATTGGCCCTCTGGTAGCATTGAGTTGCCCATCCCTACTATGTAGTAACAATTTTCATTTTTTCTCAAGTCTTTCTGTTACATTACCTTCGTGTATGTAAAAATTATTTAATATATTATGTACTAATGTGTATTTAGACTCATATTTTTATCCACGATTGACGAGTGAAAGACTTTGACAATTTTGTTTTAAGAATAGTCAATGGGTACCTACAACGCCTTGAATCAAATCTATACCTGGGAAGGTACGTAGAATTATCAAATTCATATAATTGCAGACTATTAGAGATATCTATAGTAACTATACAAATATACAGCACCTATTTACTTATTTTGTATTTAATAAAATTGATTCACCGGCTTGTATCTAAATCGTTTGATAAATTTTTGTTATTTTTATTATAGGTCACACAAATAGTAACTCTGAAGTAATTTTAAATAAAACATTTCAAAAAGTGTCTACCATTTAACGTGATGTGTTATTGCGTGTTCTGTATTGTGTTTAAACGCTTTCGAATGTGTTGATAAGTAGGTATTTATTATTTAGGTATAGTCACCTATATTATTGTTATTTTGCATGGAATTCTTGTTTTAAAATTGAAGCGGTCGCATATTTGCTAATTTAAATAGTTATAATTTATCTAAACAATTTATTGTTATAGACTTGATACATTTCCATTTTTGTATTGCGTAATTAAAACACTTTCACAGTTTCACGAAATTATATATATCAATTCGTTTTATGAGCATGTAAAATCACTGTGTTATCTGTAATAGGAAAGACTCGAAGAGGCGTTATAATTATATAGACATTTCTGTTCTACTGTTATAGTTAGTGTATGAAAATTGTATGAAATATAAAATTGTGAAATATTTCAGTGTTTTAATAAAATTTGTTTTATTTTTACGTACATTTGTCATCACTCATCAGCTTTATAAGTGTATAACATAGAACCTAATATAGATGTATTCGGGTATATTGTCGACCACGGCACCCTATGCATTAATATTAACGATTATAGCTACAACTAATAGACTATAATATTAAAAACACTATATTATTTTTAATTGATAAATAACTATTCTCAATATTTGAATATTTAAAAAAAATTAAATGTTTCACATTTTTGTGAAATATTTCAGAATTCAAAAACTAATTATACTATCATACATAATAATATAGGTACAACCACTTTCTTGTAATATATGATGTTTCAAAGTGATGATGTCTTAAGATATGTAACAATCAGATTTCCCAACTATTCTTAAATATTATATATATAAGTACATAAGACATAAGTAATATAACTATACAAGTATATAAACTGTAAACGAGTAAGAAAATGTAGAAGATTAATTTGCAGTTATTGAGTAAAAAATATATATTTTTTATTGGATGATTCCATATAGTCCATAGATATATAGAACTACTCCTGTTACTTATTTTTTAGAAAAAGTTTCGATTATTAATAAATGTGTTGGGTACATATACTGACATTTTACCATATTCATGCGTTTATGTTATAATTTATAGATAATCTAAACATTCTTAATAAGACTTTGATATTTTAACTGTTCACTTTTACTTAACTGCATTAATTTGTTCTAGTTTGAATGTACTATAAATGATAATCGTTAAAATTGAATTTGCTGTCAGTGGCCAGTAGATATTTTCTTCTAAAAGGTTGATATTAAATATAATATATTATTTTTTTCTATCAACTATCAATACGTTGTTAAATATATAATAACTGATGGCGAATAAAAATCTGTATAAAGTATAATATTATGTATTTTATAAATTGTATATAAACTATATTACACGCGAAAATGAGCTTTTATTTCATCTATTATTTCTATATATTGTCTATTTAAACGCCTGTGAGGATTTCATTGCTAAAAGAATTTTTTTTTTCATGATTTTAGTAGGAAGTGGTCACTATATTTCATAAACTTGCATAATACGTATGGATGGTCATCGCCGTATTACGTAATTTCCAGTGAGTCTTTTCACGAGGATTAAAAAAAAATACCGTTTTATGGGTCACTGTGACAGTGAATCATTTGAAGGTCGTTGTATATTATGTATATAGGCTTATGTGTATGTAGTCCCGTAATTTTGTGGTGAAATCTGATGAATCGTTTCCTCTTATCCCTGCTTCATCATCACACAGGTAATGTGGATTTTGTCGAGGAAACATATTATTTCAATATATTATGTTTGTCATACGTAACACGTGCAGTATACACGTCATAAAGCGATCGACATATCGTTTGGGAAATCGAAAGATATGTGAAAAAAATTAAACAACATGATTATACAAATGATATTATAGGAAATCAATATTTATTTCGTACATGCATATTCTCTTTAAATCGAATGACAAAACGACGGAATGGCTACCTAGTATTCACGGTCATATAGCTACTGAAAACAGTGAAGAGTACAAAAATTCTAAAATAAAAAAATGTTGACGTTATAATGTCATTGTGGTAACATGAACATCACGATTTTGCGTTACTCATAATATATATTATACCTATATTATGACCTATGTATTCACACGTTTTTCCATACACTTTTTTAAAGTTGGTCTTCAAACTTGCATACTACCCATCTGTATTGTATAGCGCTCATATACAGTGCGCCAGTGCAGGTGTAACTACCTGAAGGGTTGGCAACAGCCAACATGGACATTTGCCCTTGTCCTCTGAAAATGTTTTGCTGTTAGGTACGCCACTGCAGTGTATACATATTAAAATGAAAAGTCAGGTGAATGAAACAGTCAACGATATTCTTCTTCTTATTATTATTCTTCTTCTTGGATTTTCTGGCCATCAAGACCATCCCATCACACATCCGATCGTCCAGCCTCCCATATCCATCGACCTTGTTTTCCAGTCCCGTCCCCCATTCAGCGTTTCCACGTCTTTTTTTATGAGATGGTTCTAACTTATTATAATATTTTAGTCAATGATATTGTCTTATAAAAATAACAATACGGTATCGTCATACCTAATCATTATAAATGTATTAGGATAATTAAAATATTTGACAGACTATTTGACTAGACATTCGAATGTATATCAGTTCATTGTAATTAAATAATCAAGCACAAACTAATACAGTTATACCTAACCATTTATTTAATTGTATTTGGTCAGTGTTTTATAAAAACCATGTGCAAAATAAAAAGATTAAGAAGTACAATTATCTGAATTATATAGGTGGGAACATTGCTAAAAAATTGTACAGCAATTGTTATTAAAAGTGTTATAATTAGCCGAAAATCTGAGAAAAGTACCTATTACCAAATTTTACCATTTACACCGACGTATAATTATAGGTGCATTATTGCCAATTTTTATCTTAATCCACCGAGGTCGGAGATTATAACCTATTATTTTGATAAATTCAAATATTTAATTTTTCAAAAACTATCCATTCGGATATAAGCCCTTCACGCACTAATTGTAAAAATATATTTAGGCGATGATAGATCATCATCATTAATACTTCACATTGGTTGGAACATACTATTTTTACCGGTTATATCATAATAATTAGTCATCATAAACAACGTTTATATTGATGGCACATGCATACATATTATAGTATGTATATGATAAATAGATACAGTAACTTTGAAATAAAATATATAAATAATCAAATTGTACCTACCTATACAAAATACTTTCCCTCATGAATTGCTAATAAGATTTATTTTTGTTATTATTATAGTACCTATAAAAGTCACGCTGGCAACTAAAATTGTATACAAAAACAAATCAATTATTTGTCTATGGTATGCAAAATTAATTTTAAAATCGTGAAATGTTAAACGTAATCTATATAGTATATACATAATATTATACCTGTTATTAAAAATTAGAAATTGTTCAATGGTCGATTTTGCAATATCAATTGTTTTATTAATCGTTGCATCGTAATCTCAAAATTATATCAACAATTGATCACATATTTAGATACCTTGGTATCAATGTGCCTAGTTGAGGTAATTTATTTAAATTTATTTTTGGTAACTCAATGTTAAAAACTATTAGGTACGTGAAAATGTGAAATGATAGATTCTGATAAATAAAATAAGGATTAGGTACTATTAACCGTGGTCATTCGATATTTCTTATTGTTGTACTATTTATTCAATTTTTTTTGTATGGCATGTCTCGTGTATGTGTATCTTATGACCTTATTGATGACATCGTTTTAATATTCGTTCTCAATAAGAATTTAATAAAATGTGTTTTTCAGTGTAAGTATTTTAGGAATTTATGAGTTGGTCTTTAATAAATAAATTACTATCAAACAATATTAGTCAATAGCTCAATTAATTGCTGTTTAATTACTGAAACTAATGGTTGATTTGTAATGCATATATATTATAAAAGAAGGTACATTATCTATTGACTATATAGATACGTACCTTCCGATTAATATATTATGTACACTGTATATTAATACTTACTTGAATAATTTGTTTAATAAATATTTAAAAAAATAAACACAATATCGTATAGGCTATAATAATTATTACGAATTGATGATGTACACTTTCAAGAAATATCTGTTATAATATATTATATTCGTTTTAATAATTCCAAACGAAATTGAATAAATCAAAAAAATCAAATTCTAGTGTAAATAATTGTTATTTCAACATAATATGTGATTACGTAAAGTACCCTGCAACTATACGGCTGCGGTGCATGTATAGTATATTCAGTAGATCGGATAAGACACACGAGTCTTCTGATTTATATACCCCGTACGGGACACGTTATCTCGTGTGGATATTTTCTAGAGAAACCGACGATTGTGACAACAGACTCGAGAACTTGTCCACGTGAGCTGATGTTTTCAAAGTGAAGCCGATTATCGCAAATCACTTGGTTGATTGTTGTAACCGCGATCAGAGTTGGTTTTCTATGCTTTCGATATTGATGTATTGCACGTCGTCTAATAATACCTGTTTACTGTGGTAGGTCACAAAGCGGTGTGATAATTTTCGTGTACTTATTAGCTTATTTGCGCACAAGTACGTATGATGTTCCCAGTTTTGATGATAAAAACTAATTCGTTTTTAACTATTCCCGCGACAATACGATTAAAATATATTTCTGTTTTAACTTTAAATCAATACTATTAGAGTACTAACGCTTTGATTACTTACATAATAATATAATGAAATTATTGAATCGTTATAACAATGGTGTATAGGTACCTAGCTAATTGTTGAATGTTTACAACACATATTCACATAACATACATGTTAATTGTTATACACATTGTATTTACATGGCATCCGATAGCATGTAAACTAATTGAAAGTTAAATACTTAAATTCGATACTTAATCGGGTTTTAATTTTTGTGGTTAAGGCGAATGATCTGACATCTTCAGTAGTTAGCATTATTCAATATTTTTATTTTGAATATTATAGGTATAATTTAGGCGTTTAATATTTTGATAATAATAAATTGCTTTTAAATTACTTTGTAGGATAGGTATACTTACCTAAATTTGATAAATGTTTCTTATAACTTATAACTATCGTCAAGACGTCAAGTCTACACCGATTACCTACCAAAAAGTATGATCACCTATAATGTGTTAAGTTCATATTGTCAGTATAAATTATAAGAAGATTAGATAATTAATCCAAAATGTACGATACTCACCTAACTCTTTATATCGTAAATTTTGGCTTAATTTTAATCTTAATTCTAGGTGTCATACTGAAGGTCTTCTCGTGAGTATAAATTAACTTTTATATTAATACCTATTATTATAAAATGTTTTTAAAAATAAATCATATCCTTATAGTAACTGGTTAACATCAATCGTAGTTAATCACTTTAAAACATTAAAATTGTCCATCAAAAATATTTTCGAGTAACAAATTGTACACAATTATTGTAAAAACAGGGATGATATAATATGTCATGCTTTAAATTATATATATATATATATTTATATGTTTGAATAACTTTGGATAATATATGTATAATGTATAGGCATATAATATATAATATTGTACTTAAACAAACCAATATGTTAATTATTGTTTCAAATTTATGATTTACATTTATAAATTATATGTGGTTTATACTTGGATGTCGAGTTTTATTTCCAATAATTTTTAATATACTTACTAACTTGATGTCATGTTAACTTCTATGTTAATTGTATTTATGTTAATTAAGTGATTACACACAATTTTTAAAACGTCAACACATATTATTATAATATACATACAATAAAATCTTCGTTCTCAGAATTTAAAACTTTTTATTTAGTAAAAACTTAACATATCTATATTATATATAATATATTATGTACCAACTATTGTTAGGTACTAAAACGTATTTCTGTCTTTATTTTAATTATGCTGGACATTTTGTTGATGTAGACATTTTAATTTAACATTTTATTATCTTTGATTACAAATCTATGTTTATTCAGAAATAGCTACCCAGTGTATTATTGTGACGTGAGATATTATATTCCATTTGCATAACACTTGAACCCATCAATAAAAAGAACTGAAGGAGTTGGAATGCAAAAATGGCAATTGTATGCACTCGTAAAATAATTCATTACCATTATTTGCATGTTGCTGATAAACAGTGGGTGTCTCAAGTCCCGAGGCATAACACATATTATGGCAAACATTCATCTATATACGTAAAGACGTATACATATAGAATACATTTATTTTAATTCAAATATTCAATATATATCATCGGTATTATAATAATATTATATATCGGTATACTCTAGTATACTATGACGTATTTCATTGACTTTATTTTAAATAATGATCGCTTAAGATATTTAACAAAACCTAAAAATATTAGTATCTAACATGTAGGTATTAATACACCTAATTTAAAAACGTTTAAGCTTAAGGAAGCTTAAAATTACGGTGCCGACGACATTATTTTGTTTAACGAATGACAGCGGTTACTTTGAGGTATGAGTTAGGTACTAGCAAATCCTACTAAACAAATACTAATTAGATTTCATAGTATATGTAAATATCTTGAACTAAGCGATTCTCACAATATAAGGTATAATTTTCTTGTTCAAATGTAAAGGATTAAAAATAAATTGATATTTGATAGGCCTGATTTAAAATATGTTATACTATATAATATAATTTAATGTATTATATAGATTTATAACCTTAAAATAAATTTTACAATAATACATTTTGTATCGTATTCAATTTAATGTTAATGTAACATTCAATAACTAATGTACACGTTAGTAATTAATATTTGTACATATTATAGCAGTCCGATTTATTTCTTAATCGTTTTGTTGCTCAAGTGGTATAGGTACGCCTCTTATACATTACAAGTTCTTGCTGCAGTGAGGGGGCGGACATCACATTTATGATAAAGATAACTATTTTGAATTAAAATTAATAAAAATATATAAAAAATATTTTTTCTCGTGTTTTAAAATATATTAGGTTCTATGACAGTTTGAACTGTTTTGGTTTATCTTTTATGTTTCAGTTGTTAGGAAGCTTGCTAGTTTCTGGTTAGTTTATTATAAGTACATATCGACTAATATTATAATGTGATTAACGATGGAAATCAACTCAATAAAGTACGTAGGTGTAATATTAATGCAATTCATTTTATTAGGACTTCAGAAGCATGTACATATTATTATGATAGCAATTATACAACGGATGATTAAAAGTCATTATATGTTCTCCTTACATTTGTGTAGGCGAAATTTCCATTGATAAAGGACTTAATTTGCGGTACCTACCTAATAACTATGCATTACAAAATAAAAGTGAAACATCATAAAATATCTTATGTCGAAATGTCAAAAATATTGTGTTTCGTGATATTCTGATACGTTCAGTCCAGTGAAAAATAACCAAAACATTTGGGTAATTGGTCAATATTATTTTTAATACTTTTATTATTTTATGATGCTTTTAGATTTTCAGAAGTGCATAATCATTTATTTATTTAGCTATAGTGCTTAAGTATTTCATAATATGTATATGATTCACAATTACCAGTGGCATAACTTCAAAATTTGTACGCAGTAGCAAGTTTTCAAAACATCCATTATCCAACATTTTCGATAGATCTAATTTCTTTTGAAATTACATTTTATGTCTTAAGTTTAATAATTTTTACATTGTCTCATGAAGATGAACCTCTGATGAGTAACAACTAATAGCATCATGAATAAATCGTCACAAAACTCACGAATTTTAAGAATGTTCACGTTATATTTAATGCTTTTAGCAAAATTCTTGCAAGGTTTGGTAAAAAACTTTTGAATTTTCAGTAATCAAAAAGTTCTCCATATACAATAAACATCATGAACATTGCATTGATAACATACAATATTTACAATTTCATGGGTTACAAGTTACAACACAATAAACTGTAGATAACAGGTTCATAACATCAAAATTAAATTTAAGTATGTTTTGAATTATTAAAAAATATATAATACATTGTATAATATTACCTAGGTATTAAAAGAAAAACATAATGTATTTCAGGTCCCCAAGTATCCGGTCCTGGGTGCAACCGTACACTCAGATCCCTCTTAGTGGCGTGTCACTAACAAAATTATTCATAGAGGTTCTAGAGATATAGTTACACGTAATAAAATATTTTTACCATCCTCAAATCTTATCACTCAAATTTGATAGAATAATTTCCAAGATTTGTTGTTATTATTTTTTACTGTTTAATTAATTATGTTTAATGATATTAAGTACGTTTGTTTTTATAATTTTATATTGATTGTCTTACTACTTAGTATGTTTCAAAAATAATGTTGAAGATGAAGATTTACATTTGATTTAATGTTAATTAATTAATTAAAATTTAATGCAACATTTTTGGGTCACTCCATAATAAAATAATGTTATTAGTTAGGTTAGGACATCTGGACATGCCCTACCTGTAGGTTTACTTATATTATAGCCGTTTGATAATTATAATTTATAATCTCTTAGTCTTTATTCCCTATATTTTTTTTTAATACTCCCCGTTTATTTCAAAATTTCCACAAATTTTAACTGTTATAATATTCACCATAGCCTTAAACTATAACATTATTATTATAAATTACTCGCTAAAATAAAAATGGCTCTTGAGTCAAGGAGATCTCCACTCATAATATAATAGGCACTACTCGTAAGCATTTTATTTTTATTTTAAGTTGTATGTATACAAATTAAGATCATTATGGTTATAGAATAACATTATGATACATAATATTCTTTATGCTTATAAGGTATAGCTCATTATAAATTATATATTATTATATACGGTTAATCCCGTTTAATTATACATTTTGTAAAATAATGAATTAATATTTTAGTTTTGGTTTTTAAATATTTTATTTATTCATGTATCTCTAGTATATATATTGGTATATTATAATTTTTCGAAAAGTTTAACGTTAATCGGTAAACAGGAAGGCAGTACTATACAGTGGTAATAAAAATGATTTTCAAAATGTACGAAAAAGCACGGAAAGGTTAGAAAATGAACCAGCTTATGAGACAAAATAATGTATTGACTTTTAGATAGAAAATAAAAAAAACAAATTTTATTGATAAAAATCCCCACGCGATATTTTCGTTAGCAACGCGTTTTGTTCTTTATACTTTTCGATAAAATACCATAAAACTTATCAATATTTAATACAATTTGTATACAAACTCGCGCTCAACAAATAAAGGGCTACTCCTATAATACTAACACATAAATGATAAACAAAGTAAAAATCTCTCAACCAAGCATTGATTAGTAAGCAAATGTAATTTTAAATATGTATTGTTTGGATGGAAAAAGTTTTTGTTTTTAAGCATACAGAGTGAGTTGGAGTTAGCCTGTGTTGAAATCAACGATGGACATGTTTGGAAAGATTTAAATATACCGTCTAGGATCCTTAAGACGTGTTCGATTTGTGGAGTACGAAACGTATGGCCATGGATCACTACAATTAAGTGCAAGGGTGAGTCTATACTCTATGGTCCATCATTACTATACTCAAAAGTCTATATTATAAACGTCTACGCTGTAATTCGTCATTGTTTATTTATAGAATGTAAGATGGTTTGTCATCGGCAATGTTTGGCTGATTTCGACGAGAAAATATGTCCTTTGTTCGTTAACCATCACTGCGATGATTTATCCACGATCTCAAATTCGAATGTCTGTTGAGTTTAGAAAACACTAAGTATAGTTATATAGTTGCATAGAATACAAATGCATGTCCATGAAGTTATAGCCAGCCAAAACAATATTTGGCCCGATTTCATAGACATATATTCTATATTTCTATTACCTATAGACTATTGTATAATTATATATACTTAATATATTATTTATAACACACTTCTGTACGTTCATGTAATATCAGAACAAACCTTCATCCGTTGTCCTGATCACGGGAGGACTCAACGACGACGTCGAGGTGGCCGTGCACGACTGCAACAACGGTGGCTGTCATGCCGAGAAATTGGCGTCGTCTTCAAACGCAGCGCTCTGCCCGCTCGCCGACCGCCCGCGAAGCAGGAACTCGTCTCCCGGCCCCAAACACGAATCGCCATTTCTTTTAGAAGTATAAGTCTCTGCATAACATTATATACCAGACGATTGTTTTAGCTATGGTTATCAGTGAACATTTATCATTTTGAAATGTATTGTTATTATTTGAGTGTTTGACATTTTCTTTTTGGAAAATTTAAAATACCTACGTGAAATCCTACCGTTTTAAACTGCCTTTATTTTTCTCACACTTGCAATGTCATTTGGAGAACAAGTATTGCTGAAACTTTTGATTTTTAAATGGTATATTCTATAATAACTTTAGGACTCCATGTGGGTAAGTAACCTACTTTAAATCTTACAAAAAATTCGAAAAAATTTAAATTTTTTAACACTATTTGAAATAATAACTGTAAAGTGTTAACTTTAAATATAGGTGTAAGTTATTAATTATTTTTAATAACTATTGGTTGTTATGTTTATAGTCTGTGTAATTATAATGATATTCGTATTTCCAGTTTATTTTAAGTACAAGTTTGATATAAGCTGTAGTATAATATAAATATACAATTAATATACTGCAGGAAATTATGATGATCATATTTAACCAAACTTAATTTATCGCTTTATCACTTGTTACACTTTGTGACTTTTACTAACATTCAAATGTTCTGATACCTTCTTGACGGAAAATTAATTAATTTTTTTTTATTTAAAAATTGTTTTAATAGTTAGATGCTTAATATATATATATATATTATATATTAGTAAAGGTATTACATTTAGGTACATTGGTACATATGTTTTTTTGTACCAACAGTGTTATTATTTTTTTTTTAATCATTTTTCATACATGATATTATACACACGTTAATTCCCTTATATTTAAAACGTATACGCATGCTATAATATATGTAGCCATGTAGGTAGTAAGTACACAATGCATAATACAAACATGTAATCATAAGCCAATTAATTAACATATCTATTTTATCTAACAACGTCAAAAAAAATTTAATTAATCAAACTTCAAAATTAGTTACTAAGAAAAAATATAAGTATAACTATTTATGTATACCTATATTTTCCACGTTTTATATATAATTGGCAACTACATAGATAATTATGCAAATAAATGAAATATAATAGACTAATCACCTTTATAAATTAATATAACTAATAATAAACTAATATAATAATAAATTAGGCTTTTTTAAATATAATGAATGTACACGAGTAATGCAACTATTTATTCATACCTATAACTGTTAAATATATATTTATTAATTTATTGATTGTATATAATAATATCTGACGACAGACACAATATAATACTCTATATTATATAAATATTAGATAATATAAAAGATTTGTTTACATATTATGATATCGTTGAATTAGCAAATACTACATAATGTGTCTTTTGCAGGATTGAAGGTTAATAAAACATGCACATTATTGCTTTTGAATAATTCACATCATGTACCAATGTACCTAAAGAAATATGACAGTTATTTGCAATTATTGAGTATATTTAAAATCAAAATAGCAAGATAAACTGGTTGGCAGACGGCAGTATAGATGAAAAAAAAAATTATGTCAAGTTTAGTTATTACATGAATAAAATATGCTCCGTAATAATATACCTTCTCCTTCGCACTAATTATTTATATTCACATCAAATTTATAACGTTTACATATTATGATGTGTCTTAGGAGGCTAATTATCATGTATTGTACGGTATAACAGTTTTTCATAGTTTGTAGCTAAATTTATTATTAGATTGTTATACATCACAAAAGAAAACTCACGCTGTAAACAATGTTGTGTATAGAATCTAAACAATTTTAAATATTATTAATGATATTAAATAGATAATTTTTGATATAGTGTATATCTATAATATAAGATACGTATTATAGTGAGAAAATATTATTCGACAGCATATTATAAACGAGTATTTTCGGTTCCCTTCAATTTGTATGTACATTTATGATTTATTTATACTCAATTAACATGACTCTTGGATAACTATGTCCTAGTGGGAATATAGTTTATGGCTTCATATAGGTAAATTAAATATTATAGACATTTTAATTTTGGTATGCATATAATATAGGTAGTCATAATATATTATGGTGTTTTTAGTAATGCTAAGGACTATAATTTTATATAAATTCATAAGGAAAATGATAAACAATACTTGTTTGTTCGGGTTAAAAATACGATACTATGAGAAAATATTTTCCCGAAAATTGTTTTTATGATTTTGATTTGTGTCGAGGTTACATCAACTAAACTGTAAATATCTATCAATTACAGCCCACTTGAATTTATATTAACTTACATTTGCTATTTTATAATATTATGCATTAATCGTTTACTAAACGATAAAATATTTATGCATGTGAGAAAACAGGTTTTCTAGGTCACGTTCAAGGTTCAGTTGAAAATAGAAAGTTTGCAACCAAGTTCGTCTTATTATGATTAAAAATCTAATAAAATCCCTATTTGTCATATTTATTTTTCTAATTAACAGTAGTTAGTAATTAAAGCATTAAGCAACCAAATTTAATATATTTGTTAATGTGCAATTGTTATTTGTATTTCTTAACAATTTAAAATTTTCAACGGGAAGCAATTGGTACAATATTTTAAATGCATTTATTTATAATATGTATGCTTTAGAGTTTCACCTTAATATAATATTTAACTTGGATTTTAAAATCACTAAGCGTATGATTTTTGTAATACATTTATTATTGTTTTGTATTTATATATTATCCAATATTTCACCATGACATAATATCGCCTATCATAGATTCTGTAGAGCATGTCTTCTATAAAAAATCGCTCTCGTTTCGCTACTAATAAAAAAAATTGTAACGCTATTTTTTAAACAAAATATAAATGCATTTATATTTTAACATTTTATGGTATTAGAGACAGACCATACCTAAAGAAATATAATAAAATAATTAACTAGGTACTAAAAAATATCTAACTGTTTAATCGTTGCCGAATTTATGATATAACTATATCAATTTTTTAAATCAGAATTCATTAAAATAATTTATATATAGATACAAAAATAATATAAATAAATAAATCATATTTTAATATTGATAACACTAGGGTATACCTAATTGTATTGAAATAGTTTGGTAATAATATGTTCTAGTAATTGAAAAAACTTCCCTTAGATTCTAATAGATATTAATTTCTGTATACTGAATAGTAAATTATTATAAAAACAGGTTCACTAAAGATTGAAGAAAAAATAATAAAAAAAAAAAGAATAAAAAAAAAGGTGGGTAAGTGGATGTCGCTCTGCTGTACAGTAGGCCACAAGTGGTCACTGTAATGGATGGTGTTAAATTTGAATTCAATGATATAATATCATTGTATAAGAAAAACGATTCTGAGTGAAAACGGTCAGTCAGCCTATGATATTACTAAGTATATTTGATGCTATTATTGTGCATAAAGTAATTTATATATAACCTATTTACGTGGAGCTTTGTTTTAAATTTTCTATCCTTAGATATAAAAGTTGAACATTTTATAAATTTTTAACTACAAAATTATTATTAAATTTTTAATGTGATAATTTTGACAAAAATTGAACTTTAAATGCTTATAAAAAAAAATTGTGCCTATGTATTTTTAATATTTTTCAACTGCTATTGTGAAAATATATCAAATTGTATTAAATTTTCACGCTTTATTTCCCAACAAATAAAATTTTATTGATATTTATAGAAAAAAAATTGAAAACTGAAAATGCCCGTAAACAGCTCAAAAAGAGTCAAAATATTTTCAAAATTGTATGGTGTATAGGAAATGCTAGTATTTTATGAAAAATCGATTTTGCGTATAAAGTCCCGTTTTTCCTTAATTTTTCTTTTGTTTTTCTTGGCGCTTTTGAAAATTACTGGGAATTTTAAATTTTGAACTCCTCAATGCACCAACGATATTCACTTTCCAATCGAAAAAGATACTGAAGTTGAAAATCGAAGCATTATTTCGACTACTTATCGTGTACACAGACACAAAAAAAAAATATAAAAACACACATCATTGTAAAATCAATACATTCATCATTCCACTCAAAATCTAAAATCAGAGCAGACTGTATTTACTAAAAAAAAAAAAAAATTAAGTCATTTAATATTATTTTGTACTTAGTCATTTCGGCATAGGTACTAAGTGCTAAATGTATACGGATTTATAGAATCACAGATTAATAATTTCTCTTCTCATGTAACTATATTATTTTTACATTGATTTCATTGAAACATGATTTTATGTTAATATATTATATACACTCTTACTTATTTTAAGTTTACATTAACACTGTAATGAAATTCTGGTTTAATCAAATATCAAACATTGTGTAAAGTTTTTATTGAGAAATTAAAAAGTCTTTAGCGTTTCCTGAAAAAAATTGTTGTTAGTTTACTTAATACATAACAATTATTATATAACTAGCCGTATAACTTAACTATATCCAATATCAAAATAAAAAATGAAAAAATATAAAACACAGTGCTATTTGTGTTTTAGTGTACTATATCTATTTCACGGGCAAATCCAGCATCGGCATACCTCGCTTTATGAACTAATTCAGATACATCAGATATCTAAGAACAATCTCTGATATTTTTGTTAAAATTGGTTATGTAGTTATTGAGTATGTAAGCTACAAATATACATTAGATAATTTATGTATGTATAATATAATATTATAGCATAAAAGTCTATTTTACTTCTGTAACCAATGGTAACCTTGTAGCTTTAAGCAAATAAAACATTCAATTTTCGTGATCCTGTATAATAATATCTTGATATTTCTGTATGTGCCACACTGTGACGACCTATGGGGGATAAAAATGAAGTTATGAACACTTTCCAAGCCTCAAGAAATATGTGTGCAAAATACGGTGCCAATTGGTTTCAGTAGTTTCCATGTCTAAAAGCCCCATACGTACATTAATTTGTATAATATGGGTACAGTGAAACCACATATACCGGACACTCTCGGTCACTGAAAAGTTTGTTCGTTATTCGAAGGTGTCTGCCATTCAGAGGGTTCAGTTTGGAGTTTGTTCCCAATAAAAGGCCCACTATTTTGAGGTGTCTGTCATGGAAAGTTTTTAACTGTATTATGTATAAATAGATATAAAAGATGTAGGGTTAAACATTTTTATACAAAGTATAGACTAAGTTTGTTAGAATTTGAAAGTTATTTAAGATTTTATAGATAGAACAAAAAATTTATTTACATTTTACGCTTAAATACACAAAAGCTTAACATTATAATATAGGTAAGTAGGTAGGAACTATATTTGAAATTGTAATCATTAAATATTTAAATTAGTAAAAGTAAAAGTTAGTATAGGTTACTGATACAATATAAAATTGTGTTTTTATAGTATTACATTTAATTGATTTTTTCGGTGTTAATTGTTGGTATTATTTTATATGTTCGTGTATCATTCAAACATGCTTAACAAAAATATAATATCAGACAGGATAATATAATCTACGTAATTCTACGGAAAGTATTGCTGGATGGTGGTACAAACTACAAATTAAACATTAAACTGAGATCATTTAAATATCATTTTTATTACGCAATAACTATTTAAATATTGGAATAATGCTCAAACAATTTGTTTTCATTATGTATGCTTATAGTTAGTGAGTATTCAGTAATCATTAGGTATATGAATCTAAAATAAGAATTACCTTTCGATGTTTTTACAACAAATTTTCTTTAGTACACAAATCTTAGTACCTACCTCTACCTATATTATACAACTAAACATGTATATACCTATATATAATATATATTCTAATTGGACTGCCCGACGTTGTTCGTGTCAAAATTTGTTTTTACGGGACAGCTAGTATATATAATATGTAACCAATGTCAACCATTGAAAAAAAAACAAAGAAAATATTGTTTTTCCGTGAGCCGAAAACTAAATTAATGTGATCTATGTGGCGGTCAAATGATATTAACAGTGGAGGATATTGCTAGTTTTTTAACATGTACTATTTGACTAGTAAAAACATAATTTATGGTTATCAGATCTTAAACATTGAAAAAAAGGTTATGGGGGGGAATATATCCCCTTCATGCCTTCCATTTGTTCATCACTGCTTCAGGTATCCATCATAGGGGTTGACTAAATACGCTATAAACACCCTTCGATTATCATGGAACCTAATGATATAATCTTATTCAAAACGGTCCATTAGTTATTGAGTCTATAGCTAACAAGCAGACAGACAGAATTACAGAAAGACATCCATTTTTTTAGTATATATAAGGTATAGGTACAGGATGATCCATTTAACTAACCAGCATTTGGAAAACTTAGGAATAGTATTAATTGTGACAATATTCGACTATAGTATAGGGACTAATTATATCAATGTTGGCATTCGACTAAGAACTTATATCTGTTTCTCTGTGTCCCTACGTGAATTTGGCTAAAATTGTTATTATCATAGGATTATATAAATGCTAATAGGTAACTAATAAGTAGGGCTTGAATTTGAAGGCAAATGCCTTTTTATTCTAATAATAGAAAAATAATTTTTATATCATATCTGTTCTTGGTCTTAATCAAGTTGTAGCATTTAGTTTCCTTTAATAATTTGATAATATCTTGTATTATATTTGATTGAAGGTTCAATTGTAATGATTTTTATTCTATCTGTTGTGATATGTAGTGTTTATATTAAATAATAGAACTTATTTAAAATCTCGATACTATAAACTACCACAGAATATAACAATATGAAACTACTTAGTCGTATTTATTATAAAATATAGTAGGTACCTATTGGATATTATTATAATCAATAGATAACTTTGATATGTTTTTAGTGTACAGCAGCTGCAACTGTGGTGTCAGTTGGTACAGATTTTGTGATAAGTTGATAAAAAAACCTATCAATTCATAAAAATTCATACATTTGAAATTATACTCGTATTTTACATACGTATTATTATGCGACAGCAAAAGAATATAGTTGTTATAAATATTCTAAGAGAGAGCATAGTCCACACAATTGTTCTTAATATACACAATAGTCAATATAATATTGTTTATATTGCGTGACAAAAACTTTATCACCGTACACATCTTGATACCGCAGCAGTAACATATTTTCAGAGGGAGGTCTTAAACCCACAGAATGGAATTATATGGAATAATATAATAATTAATTCATAACTTTCATATCTCATAATATGTAGATTTCGGGACTTCTTGCGTTTGAATTTTTTTGAAGTGGTCGTAAACTATTCTAGGTAAGTTATAAATTTGATTATGAAATAACAAAATTAAATATAAATTTTGAGTTTATATATCTTTGCATATTTCGTTATATTTTAGGAAAAGTGCATATCTGAGCAATTTTTAGCATAATTTTGTATATTTCTAATTTTTTTATATTTTTGTGTAAATAAAATTGTCGGGAAAAATCATATTTGGATAACATTCAAAAATGTTTCTTAAAACAAATTATGTTATTTGGGTAGGTAGAATAGACAAATAGTGTTTGAGATTTGGGGAGGCTGAAGCCCAAAGTCCAACTATTATAATATTGAATAAGCTTAAAATAAATGTAGAAAATATTTCATAGGGCTGTTAAAATTGTTGCTGGAGGCTTGGATCCCAAATCCCTCTCTATTTGCGCGTATGGTGGGTGGGTACGTAAGATTTTATGAGTTTCTTTGTGACAAACTGTAATAAAACTAATTTACTAATTGACATCTAGATTCTAGATTGTACGAAGAAATAAAAATCAGTAGATACCTACGTGTTCATTTTTTCACATATTATCACGTTATTCGTTATTTCTGAACCCAGTTGATGTTCCAGTATTTTTAAAAATTAAGTTGTTTTATCTCACGATAGTTTAAAAATGCCTAAAACATGCAATAATGTCCATATGGGAATCAATATATTATATTCGAATTAGTAAACCCATATATACATTATTTTTATTACCGTTTATGTATCTACCTTTTGAACCTACTTATTTTTAAGTTTTTATTTCAAAAATTATTATATGTTTTATGCATTTTTCGAAAGTAATATCAAAATTTAGATGCATATATTTAAGAGTCTTGGGGTGGATGCAGGAGGACGGAGTATACCAGCTAAATTTTCAGAAATTTTAGCGTACTCCTTATTTTTAAAGGGAATAGCCCCCACGGCTCAGTAACGTTTAAAAAGTGCTGGGGATGATCTTTTTTAAAAAGTTAACTGAGTCCCCCTACTTTAATTTTTCCAAGTCGAACACTATTTAAGACTGCATGTTTTGATCATTTTTGTTCAACAATATAAGTAGCGAACTCTACTCGTATGCATTTTTATAATATTATACACTTAGTTAATCTTGAGACCCCTCCACAAAAAAATTTAAAATACGCCAATGTAGTACCTCAGTAATGGTGATTTCCAGGTTTTGGCGGCGCGCGAGTCCATTGGCGAATTCCAGGGAAGTTTTAAACATACGCGCGACTGCGGTCCACTTTGTAGACTACAGCACTTGTGAGCGGGTAACCACGATATTTTCCATTCGTCTGCAG
This sequence comes from Sitobion miscanthi, assembly GCA_008086715.1. Classification (NCBI taxonomy): domain Eukaryota; kingdom Metazoa; phylum Arthropoda; class Insecta; order Hemiptera; family Aphididae; genus Sitobion; species Sitobion miscanthi. The sequence goes on along the minus strand of CM017798.1, from coordinate 28,769,077 downwards.
TTTTCATAGAACTTAAAGTCAGGTTCACAGCTGCGTCGTGTGTCGTGTCATGCGAGGGCGTCGTTATTTTAGTTACAACTGGTAACCAATAATCAATATGGTTTAAAAGTTGAACTGTAGCACGGTATGGTATGGTTGCCAACGACCCATTAGAAAAATATTATCACACGGCATACAATTTGAATCCAAAAGTTACGTGATCTATGACTGTTTTCACATGCATCGTTTATATCGGTTAAAATGAAAACTAATAAAAAATGTTATGTTAAATATACCTAATACAATTAATTACAAATATATGTATAATAATCATAGACCTACAAAGAAATGGACTGCTAGTAGAAAGAGAGGTACTGAATCCAACTTTTTAGAAGGAGATAAAGCATAAAAGAAGATAATATATCATAGAAGAACAAATCATTTTCTATGTAGATAATCTACACCGTGACCATATCCAACATTTGCTTATTATTCCATGACATATAGTTTTTTTCTTTTTTCTAGTATTCTTAAAGCACACTTTATTTCTTTCGTATACATATTAATATATCTATGATGTCTTTCTAACAAAATGTTCAGCAACACGGTATGGTGGTTAATGTGTGGTAACCTAACTAACCAACCAATCACTGGAAAGGATTTACGCGAACGTGTTTAGTGGAAACTGAAAACCCGCCTTTTTACTATAACTTATAGTGTATAAGCCGGTCTATGGTAGTCTTGTAAAAAAAAAGGTTGTTCGCCGTCGTCGTCGTGGCCGTTTGACGATTGCCGACCGTTTTCTTGTCGCTGTCCGAGTCTCGATCAATACGTTTATCTCGCGTGTGCCCACCGATAATTAACGTTTTTCGTTCAATTCGTTTCCGCGATTGCGTGTGTGTGCCGTGCAATATTATACAATGCGACGACATTTCGGTAAACGAATATCGTTAGTCATCACCTATATATCCGGTCAGACGAAACTGTTTCCCGTGGATTATTGTGTGCCGGATGGCGTGTCAAGGTAAGACGATGTTATGGTCACCTATATGACCTATATTATTCACAGGTTCCTAGTAGGAGGGATAAACTGATTTCCCGCGGCTGTTATTTAATATGTAATTATATAGGCTTAATAGGTATGTGTATAGGTACATATAGCATATATTATATTATTATGTAGGTTTCTTAAATGCATGTAAAATTTTAAACCCTCGGGGTAAAATAGTAACGTAATACGCGCCAGCACGGAATGATGATTTTTAGTGTAATATAATAGCTATATAATATATGATATATTTTATAATTTTAAGTATAGGTTGTAATATTATATTGAATTGTGCTGTAGATTATTATTCATCGTTGTTTTGTAAATTATATTTACAAATTCTTAATGTGTGTACCTAATAAGTATCTGCAGTCTGTTTTACAGATTTACTTTATATTCAAGAATAGACAGTAGATTTTTAGAGAATACTTAAAGACCATATAAGTTCAGGTGTTTAGATGTTGTTTTTATGTACAAGGAGTATTTTTAAGGAGTTTTGTGCCGTGATGATAACAACGTCTTTTGTCAAATTAAAATCACCCTTTACTCATATACCTATTACCTACTATAAACTAGGGGGACCACTGACCTTATACATTCCGTTTCAAAAAATGTCGACTATTGTTCTTTTAATATAGGTAATTGTTTCCAATTTTAGGAAACTATATTATTCTCCATGATCTATAACATTCAGTGTTTGACCCTCCGCATCCTCTGATCCTTTTCCGTTACGTTGCTAGAATATCTACCGGATCTCAATAAATCTAAAATTATTATAATATTATTAAATATATTAGGGAATGCGTAGGTATTATAGATGTACAGTTAAACTCTTTGAAGTCTTGTTTCTCCAATAAATTTTGACCAATATAATATAAGATAGAGATAGCGATTGTAAAATTATATTATTATAGGCACTTTAAGTACATCATTCTCATATAGCTAATTAGGAAATTGTCAGAAAACGAAAAAATGTTACATCGATAACATAATATAGGTATACCTAATATAAATATTAAAAACACATCCGCCGATCGACGCACTGGGCCACCTTAACCTCGCAAGAATTGACACATAATATTATTACAGTAATAATAATAAAAATATCGTAATAGATACCACCGGTTACATATCATTCTGATGACGACCATTGGGGGGGTGTTCTGCGAGGACGACGACATCCTCAGCTCGCGGATGGCGGTGGATGCGACCGTCGTGTAACAACGGCGGAGAGGGGCGGCACGGGTGCGAGCACGCGAAAGAGAAAACGCGATCGTGTCGCGCGAGTAGTGTGATAATTAACGTCGGACCGTCCGCCGCTGACGACGACGACGACAACGACAACAACGTTCGATACCACCCGCGCAATCGATATAATAGTTGAAACATAATCATTACCTACAATCATCGACAATCCCCGCGCGTGCATCTTTTCAACCGTGGTTGTTCGGTGGTTTACGTCGGACACTGAATACGGTAACTTACTCATTTTATACCTAACTTTCGTCCGACATTTAAAGTGTTTAATAAAATATATTCACAAACATATTGTGTCTACGTCGAGCGCGTGTGCCGTGTCCGGTGTTGGTATTTTATTTGTTACCGCAGTTAATCGTCATAATATAGCCATAATATAGTATCTAGCTAATACGCCCATCTCGTGCGAAAGGGAAAGGACTCGGCGTCGACAGCAGTCCACCTAACGGACGGATCGTGGAATCTTCTGCTTCTCGATTATCATTACTATCGTTTTCGCCGCCGACCGGTGCAACGCGTACACTGTTATTATACCCACCCGCAGCGCCGTGCAGTGCGACGTCCGGGCCGCGACAATATGATGTCACTGTATAGGACCATCAGGGGCACGAACGGCACCCAAAAACGCGTCAGGGACAGGAGGTGAGTCGTTTTAGATTTTTTTTAACTATAGCCTCTATCTGTTAATTATATGGTGTTTTGTCGTCTCCGCGCGTTATAATATATACGTTAACGCTTAGGTATATTTGATCGCCATATGATGCGATGTATGCCTTGCTCACGAAACAATAATATACACATTATTACATATGATTACATTATGATGGTTATTGTTTTCAGTTCATCTATGTATTATCTATATGATCGTATAAGATATTTGTGTCGATATATTTTTCTTATACTTAAGAAAGTGTTCGTGTATGTACGTATTCTACTATTTCTCGATTAGACATGTCCTCACTCCTGGCTTTTATAAAATTCACGCTTTTGAGGTTTTGGAGCTTATTTTTTTTTATAAATGAACACGATAACAATTTTTTCATTTCAATTATAGAGCCGTAGATATTTGTATACCACCATTTATAATTTTTATACTGATACAAACAAAATCAGTTTTAATATTATTTCCATTATGTTCTACCCATTGCTATAGATTAATATTAACACTATAAAATAAAATTTGTTGATGTGAAAAATAAATATAACGTAATATAAGTACCTACGTTAGTATTATTTATTTTGAAATACAAATGTTGAACGTGACACATTTTTTTTTATTGCGTTTAGAATCTCGCGTACTATGTAATATTTATTTTCCTTACATATGAATGTACGATCTACAAACGTTTATGCCATACATAGATAGGAATTTTTCCAATTCTGGGTAACTTTATTGTACATTTGTACATATAAACCACGTGAAATTTTTTTTTATTCTTATAAAGTTATAAAAGTCGTTTATGTGAACTGCATTTGTTAGAGAATTCGTTTTACAATTTGATTCATCGCGTGTGATTGCTGTTATCTGCTTTTAGTAGTGCGATTTATTGAGATTGCACGCTTTTCGAATTAAATACTCATAGGCAAATTCGAGAAATCACGGTCGTCACAAATGACAGAAACACTACTATCTGATTTTCAGAAAAATCAATACTATACAATAAGACATTTCTTCTGACAGGATTTAAAAAAAAGAACAGATACCTACCTATATTATGTTTACATCGGTTAAATGTATTAAAACTGCAAATCATCGAAAATCGGCGATAGGGACTAACACATTTTTCTGTAATCTTACAAATATTGTCGTCCCTATAACCTAGATTTCGTTTTAGAACAACAGAAAATAGTGTACGGGAAATATTATATAATCATTAAGTTCGCGTTTCACATTACTGTTGCATATAAATCGTGTGTTTTATATCGAACGTCACCTGTATATTCTAAAGTTATGATTAAAATATTTACTGATTATTGAATAAAAATTAACGTTGAATTGTGACGATATTAATATATAGGTACCTATATGTCACGCGGTATGTATGTGTGGTAATTAAACACGATAATTGCTAAAATTGATCGCAATTGTAGGTGTATTTATAATTACAGTAAAAAAAAAAAATCAATGAAAATTCTAAAGTTTTACCAAATGTCTATAATGTGTAGAACATAATATTATTGTTTACAGAATTTTTTAGTATGGCTATACAATTATGATATAGTTTAATGTACAAAAACACATCCAATTTTTTTTTGTTCGATTTTTGTTCAAATGTAAGTAACAAAATATTATAATATACCTATTAGATGAAATCAATTTTATTTTTTATTTCAAAACCAACCGATGGCGATAAAAAAAAGTATTAAAATGGGTACATTGAATGTACTATACGCCAAGACAACGTACGCGTCAATGTTATCGTTTCAGACGTTTCGAGTTTTCTAAAATATATAGATAATAATATCATCAGTTAGGTCTATAGTTTTGAGCAATGTTTTGGGAGTTGGGCACCTGCTGCTGCACGTGCACTCCGACACCGCAGATGTTCCGGTCCGCGGGAGTGTAGAGAGACTAGAGACGGTTTTTTTCTTTAATTACCCCGAATTACGCAGACAACGCAAACAAGAGTAGGCGGACTTATTGTTATCATTATCATCATCGTTACCACGATAATTAAAAACCGTTTGCTTTCTATTCGTAGCAGCGGCAGAAAGATAAAAATATGCAAGATTTTCACCACGTTTTTAATTGCTATATACACAACGAACACGTCAAAAAAAAAAAAAACGTTTATCCAAGCATTTTTTCTGTTTTTTATTTCATGTCTTACTATATTATTATATTTTTCTGACAAGGAAACACAATATATTATTATTATTATTTATAAGTGTAACGTTTCTTTCCGCGACTATACGGTCCAGATTAAAGGCGCGTGACGAGTGACTTGCACAATGTTACGCTGGACAAAAATAAATCTAGCAAATAGAACAAGCCGTAATATTATATTTTATATTATATGATATTTATTTAATTTTTTTTTTTTTGAAAATACATTTTTGTAAGGCTCGTGTAAGACTAATCGATAACATTTTTGACACTCAATCGGAATAAGTATATATAAACTGTTTAAAAATCGATTAATCGGCAGCAAGCTATATGGTGTTGCTGCCAATGGCTGTCACGTACGGCGTGACATTTTCACTGTTATTGTTATAGACATTTGCCACCGCACCGTGTTTTGTAAGGAACGTGTGTGATTATTGCACAGATCTTATTTATTTCGTGGATTGTATATTGACTATTAAGATACTACCAGGTGACTATTATAGTTAACTATACAAAAACATTTAAAATAACACTACATAGTACATTATAATTTATTAATTGCATTAACTACCTTCACCTTGGACTTGTACTCTTAGATGACTGAACCATTTGTAATAATGTGTTCGTCTTTAATACTTTGTCAATTATAAACGTAGGTTAAGTATAATATACATATTTACAGTGCCACAGTGTCGAATTTTCAAAATTTTTGTGGGGGAGAGGTTAATAATATTTAGTTTCAGAGTATATTAAAAATGTGTACTCTCTATAGAGTCTGAAGTAGGTATAATAATATATTAACAACATTAATGCATTATTATTGCATTAACATACGCGATATATTTTCGTGTTAAATGACTTAAATGTGCAATTACTTACAATTAACAATATATTAGTATAGTAATATTAAATAGTCGGTTTATACTTTTGTTACAATAAAGGCATACAGTAGAATTACTGTGAAACATGCAATCCCTTAAACCTTAAAAAACTATTCATTACAATAATTTAATGTATTTTTCCAATTGAAATAAAAGTACGAACGAAACCGTAGGCAGGTAGTGCATTTTCGAACAATGATATCCATTTGTTACACAAATTACAATCGTATATATTATGTAGGAATTCAATTCAAATATTTTGGGTCGTCTACTCGTCTTTAGCTATTAGCAGCTAATCTTCATTGCTCAATCGAATTTCGACGCTCACGATAATAAATTATGGAAGCCAACAATAGCTATCTCCTACGCCGCCGGCGTTTATTGTTTGTGCCATCGTATTTTGAATGCGATTCAATCATCTATTGTCGACGGAAAACTATAGCATCGGCCATCGCGACGTTTTTGTGGATGTAAATACGTAATATAGTTCAATTTTCTTTTTTATCTCTCTCTCTCTCTCCCTCTCCCTCAATATGTGTTTAGTATTTTCTCAACGGGACACGGCTCAGTAGCACTTAACGCGTCGTTAGTTTCCTAACGAAATTTCTTTAAAATTATTATTTATTTTTTCGTTATTATTTACCGTCGACCAATTATATACTCAAGTTTTTCGTGTGAGCAATTATTGCAATCAAGTATCATAATTTTATTTCAAAGATTCTTTTTTATATTTATTATTTTACTTTATGAGTAAATCGTTTGAATATACTAGAATATACTACTATACGGTTTGGTTTCCCATTAATCCAAGCTATTGCTTTAGACGCGTAATACGCACTATAACTTCTCGAAAATTGAATACACTGCATCCGCTGTATCGAGATTTGAGATATTTTTTTAGGTCCAATTTGAGAAAAAAATACTATATTATAATTCATTCTTGTACATATTATAAGGTTAAGGTATTATTTTAAAGTTTATGCGGTAAAATTGTCCGTATTAATTGCTATATTTGTGTATTTGTCAAATACCTACTAAAAAATTACATTTCATATAAGTACCTCCAGTTAATGTTATTGTATTGCGCTAGCAGTGATTTTGCAGTTTAATTGGTTTTCTGACTTTCCTAGTAACGTAGTGTGTAAAACGAAATGCATCTTTTGACATAGCTCTATGTTATCGATAAAATGTCTCAACAGTGAGTACATCATTACAATATTAATTAGGTTCCGGCGTACCACGTTTAGTCATAATAAGCAAGGAAACAGGAAATTAGGTGTACGGATTTTTTGCGCATTCCTATACAAATATAAGTGTACAATATATATTAAACTGTGGCCAATGTCGTTCGTATCGATCGTTTGTTCAGGGAAAAGCGTTATAACTTATAAGTTATAACAGCACTATTTTCAATTATTATATCTAAAATGTATAAATTATTATACACAGGATTGCGAAACCCGTTTCAACCAGTGTTTCGGGAATTTCCAGCTATTTGCTACGATATAATAATAATATTAGTCATCGAATCGTGTAGGAGGTCACTCGTGCTGGACCTGACGACGGTCAAACTTTCCTCAGAAATCGCAATGCTATTATAATCTTAACACTGTTGCAAAACTTTGCGACAGAAATGTTTCTTTTTATTCTATATATTTTTTTCGGTTTTTCAACAAACTATGCGGTGAACTGGAATATATTTATATTATTTACGTAACCTCCGTACAATATTATGTGAGATAATAAATATGAATATCCTACACTACACAAAGCATACACTCACACACACACACACACACACACACACACACAAAATAAGTTTTAATCATCATATATAGAAAAGTTTTATTCGTAACATGATAAATGATAACAAATAATAATATCATACATAAGTATAATCAAATATATTGTAATATCATCCTTTAAATGTTGATTCGATCTTTAGATTTTTGGAAAAAAATTATTTTTGTTTGCATTGAAATTGAAATTAAAAATTAAGAAAAAATGTGGAGTATTTTATTAAATCTGATACAAAAATCCAAAGGTAAAATAAATTATGAATATAAGGGGTAATAGTATAGGCAATTTGAATACAATACAGATATTTTACTTGCTGTTTGTGTATTTGAAATAAATTTAAATTGAATCATAAAATACAATCATGAGTTATGACTACAATGACTATTTCATTAAAAATAGACATTATTATAATAATAAATAAATATTTTTTCCTTATATTTTTGATTCGTGGTAATTCATAATTTGTATTTAAATTTTTCAGATTTACATATTATAGGTACCTATTTTGATATAATTATAAATCAAAAGCTATCATTTTGTAGGTAGAAAATAGTTTATGTTATAATTCTGTTTTACAATAGTTCGTTAAAGAGTAACCAATTCGATATTTTACGTGTGTAGTTATAATTTATTCTTATTTCAATCTGAATCACGTAAGTTAAAATATATTGAATGGTTGACTGTTAAGAATAATTCAACAGTATTTTCATGGACATTGGAATACAATTAAGAAGTAACAAAAAGAGTCCTAGCTGATGGGTGAGTGGAGATCGTAATAATGATTCTTTAACGAGTAACGTTCGTTATAGTTTTGACCGTAAATCGCTCAAATAGTGGAAAATATCTGTGGTGAATTATCGTATTATGAATCGACACGGTATAATAAAATGGGAATCTAGAATCGTTGAATCTGAAAAATAAATATAATTGAATAACACCGTTGAAGTAATAGAGCGCGTTAATGAGTAATTACCCTATATTATAATGGTGTCTTGTTGGTAAAACGATTTAAAAATCTACTATTGGGATTTCGTCTAATTACAAAATATAAACTGTAACAGTGAACAACCGTGGAAAAAATAAGGTCCCGCGTCTATTTGATACAATAATATTATGTTATAAAATACTGTGGTGTGATATTATAATGACATTATTAAAAACCGGTGAATCGACAACGACCTTGGGTCACTCGCTGCAGGTCTTCGGGTTTCTTTTTTCTCCCGTATAGTTCGGTTATTAGGCGAACCTCCTGTCCGGTATCTGCAGCGGTATACGATATATTACGCGACGATCGGGAGATTTTTTTAGTTTTTTACATTATTATGACATCCGCGTACTCAACGCGCGACGGGTCGCGTACCGACGATGCGTTCCTCCTCCGACCGGTCTCCGCCCGCTGCCTGCAATGTGACCCTTGGAGTGCGGCCAACGGACAGCGTTCATGTGTACGACTGTACGTGTGCGTGTGGCGTGTGCGCGCAATATTAATGAACGATTCTCGGTGAGTAGTTTTACATACGTGCGATAACCGCTGACGTTATGCAACTCCTTTCGGGATATTCGACATAATATTATAATATGTTATAAATCATCCGCCAGGCCTAGGTCCTTATCAATGTGTCGTGTTGCTTCACGAACGCGAGTCGGGTCCGACCGGCAAACGATATGTGTGTCGTTGACGAAATCTAGAAGGAATATAAATATTATATATGCATATTTTTTCATCGATTCCCGTTGTCAGATAAGACGGTCTGCGCGAGACGTGCAGCGGTGAATATACATAATATTATATTTATATATAATATTCTATAGGACTAGGTACAACGACGGGTATTAGTTTACTATGTCGCAGTCACTCCTATAATGCGTGTGTCGTTCAGCGTACTTACACTACAGCTGCTTCCCAGTCGTGTCACCGCGTTTTTTCCAACGCCAGTCAACCCGAAACGAACGGTTTTTCTTGTGTTCCTCGTCCTTGTCATATTCTATTGAAGTGTATTAGGAATCAGAACGGTCGAAAGGTCATTCGCTGCCAAGACGGTCTGTGATGACTAATATTTTAATTTGAGTAAAACTAGTTCCAAAATCTAATTTGATCAATTGAGCCACAGCAACCAGATTTGGGGTCTTCAACCTCGTCGTTAAACGTGCAGGTTATTGGTATTTGGTTCGTCGATATTATTTAATATGACCAGTGTATATAGGTATATACAGTAGGTACAGACTAAGAATAATACATTGAATATTATAAGAATTTTTTGGTTTTAATCGTTATAATTATTTTTAAATAATTTCATATTCAAAGAGTGCAAACGCGAAATCGTCGTCTCCAGTCGGTATAGGTAATATACTAAGAGCTAATTATATATTGGGGAGACCGGGGATAGTTGTCTTATTTTTTATACTTTCTTTATGACTTAACGCTCCACTTAATCACACCAAAAGTTTACTAACATGGAAGCTAGACGCTTACATAATAAATTTAAATTATTATCTTAATATTAGTAATTTGTAATGACTAATTTGCAAAGAAAAACTAAAAAAAAAGAACCAAACCAACTAGGGCAAGTTGACACACGCATACATTTTATAATTAGTTTCATACATTTATTTAACTTAACTGTTAATATTTAAAAAAAAAACAATTTAAAAAAACACATTAATAAAATTCATATAAACTTTAAAGTGTAAGAACAAAATTTTTCAAACACGTAAAAGTAACTGTTGAATAAAAACATGTTAGATATTATATAATTATTGTGTCAAGTCTGTCTAATTTGTCCCGGTAACCAACTTGCACGGTCTCCCCAACTTCATAGTACTCGTAATTTGCTTTAAACCATCACTTGAAAAATGAATATGTAGGTACTTAATACTTATACTTTATGTTTGTATGTGAGTTCACAATAGTATATAAATATACTTATTTAAGTAAATTAATACAAAGAGAAGCTTAATTATTTTACGTTTTGTTATGAATATAAAGACTTAAATAACATATTATTATAGTAACAATAGTCAATTTAGTATTTACGATTAATTAATAATATACTCGTACACAAGCGTGCACCCAGGATTTTTGTTTTGGGGAGGGCTTAAAAAAGTTCTTACTTTCCTTAAAAACAAGTAAACAATTTTTACACATACGTATAAGTACGTCCTTATCACGTACTAATTGAACTATTTATGTGTAGGTATCTTATAACGTCTACAATATTTGTGACGTTATGTTATAATATATAATTTAATGTAACAAACATTTCTTTTTTTTTGGGGGGGGGGGCTTCAGCTCCAAAGCCCCTCCTCAAGGTGCGCCACTGCTCGTTAATATTATTAATGATATTATAATATTGTATACTACAGCGGAAAATATAAAAACGATCCTAATGATCCTAAACATTGTATTAAGTTGGTAAATTATACATAGTATATTATACAAGGGCGGGTCTGTTAAATCTAGGGTAGACAACCCTGCAACTTATAAGAAAAATTTCTTTTATTTTCGTGGATATTTATCATATTTAACATAATATGTACGTATTATGTACCTACATTAAACATGCAATAGATAAAAGACAGACGACAGAAACGTTATTTTAATAACTGTTGTTCGATGTCGTCGTAAATTTACATAATAATTGGACGATTTCCAATCGGGATTACCGCATTTTTTTTATCACTATTCCTCCGCAAGCAAAATCGCATTTTACGCCTTTTGGATATTATATACCGTATTAGTAATATATTATGCATACATTCCTATTCCACATAGGTTAAATACTTAAATGTACAAACAAAAATATACTATTTATTTAATAATCACATATCGGGAAAATGAGGTTTTTTGACATTCACGCGCCTGCTCCCTTGTTGTTAGTATATTGTACAGACGACGCCAGAACAGTGTATATTATTAACAATATAACAATAACAATAACAACAACAATAATAATAATATATAATATTGAATGCACTTGTGACAGATCTGACGTATTTTGTCTGGTATATATAAAAATATATATAGGTATTAGATACACTTTCGACGTTTGGTTTTTCGCCTTCTATATTTTTTTTTGTAACTGGAAAAATTATTTTTTTCCTTCCCTTCTCTCTTATTTCTATATTTTCTCCTCGCTTGTCCTTGCACCGTATTTTGTTTATTTACATGTATACTATCTCTCCTTAACTACACATAACGTAATTTGGAACATTATTCACGGTGAGATAATACGAATGATAATAATACTTGTATTATTTAAGTCGGATTGTAGGTATACCGCAGGTATATATGTCATTCAGTCATTGGCGCAACGGTGTAAGCGATATGCTTTAATTTGTAGTATAACCACAAAATATTGTGGTATAGGTTACTGCAATAGTGGCAATAGTGTTTACAATAAATATAATATTATCTGTATAATATAATAAGTTCAACCTTGTGGACTGCAGTAGTTGAATTGTCGCGAATACTCAAGTAGACAAATTTTGTTATTTTATAGGTACTTAGTATAGACCACATTTTAAAATCAAAACTTTACCTCGTGAAATTGATGCAGTTTCCGCAATAGTGTGCCGAAAAAATCAACATGTTGTGCATGTTCGAGCGGGGGAATGTTAAATTATTGTTAACTGAATACTGAGGGTATACTCATCAGTTATTGCTATAATATGAATGATACTAACACGGTAACAAGTAACAACTAACAAGTGAAATACAACTCTTATCTATGGTAACAAGTAGTGTACGTTTTGTTTTATACAATGTATAATGTTATACTAATAATAATAAACTAATAATTATTTTCGATATGGAATGGTCATTATTAACTTAATCATAACAACCTACTTACCTACCAATAGGCACGACAATTTGACATGCGTGTGTCATATCCGCAAATGAAAGAATATACTATTCCATGGCTTATCACCCGTTTGAATAATGACTGTGTGTTATATTAGGGCGTTAAATAAACGTTCTCGTATTAACTGTATATTAGCACTTTAGAAGGTATATTACATTATAATATAATAATATAGATTTAACCAGCGAAGACAAGAAGTGATCATATCGTGTTAATGGAATATTCATCCAATTTTGGCTCGAAAATTATGTCATTTATAGGAGTGGTTTCAAACCCAAAATGAGTATATTATATTAAGTGAGATTGCTTCGGAGATGGGTAGGACGTGCTTCTCGTCATAATGGTCGATGCCTTGATAATACAGACGAACCCAATGTTTACGTATAATATATTGTATATACATAAAATTTTCAAATAAATAATTATATTCTCACCATAAATAAACGTAAATAATAATGATACGCGTATGGGCGTACGAAAAACCTGCGTTTTGAAAGTTTATTCGATTATATATACTGCAAACTCTTGTCACGGGTATATATGGCATAATATATATGGTAGGTATAGCCAATATATGTAAATTATAGTGTTAAATTTGAACGTTTGAAAATATCTTATTTAATATAATATTTGGAAAGAATATGTCACCTGCACGTCAAAGTTACAATCTTTTATGTTCCACGAAACTATATGTAGAATTCTAGTCCTTAGTAAATGATTATATAAATTACATATTCCACTATTATACGTGAAAAATCGATATGCATTTCAGTAAATACATGATATACAAATCGGGAAAACTAAAAAATAAACAAAATAATACCGGCAGCCGTTCGAAGACATGAAGGGCTAGCAGAAGATAAAAAGTAGATCAGTAGAGATCGCAGTAGCAGTGTAGTTGAAATAATGCTGTAATGGCGCGATGTGTAATATATTCTTATATGGATATGCGGAGTCACACTACGGAGGTTATTCGCAGCTAAATCACGGATCGCAATAAAAGTGCATTTCAATAATAATTATCTATCCGTGTCTGTGTCATTATTATATTGGCATATGTGTGCATTTTTCTCTGTCAAAAATCCAAATATATCTCTATATGCATCAACGCTGTGGACTGGCGTCGGTTGCCAATTTATACACGCATACGTAATACAGGTACCTACCGCTTTTTGACGTGACCTTCGTCGACCGCCAATAACCCCTTCGTTAGTCGCGGATATCAATCGGAATTTTAATTAATTTTTTTCTCGCTCTCTTTGATTAATTTTCCACACACACACCTCTGCCATGGTATACGTACAAGCGACTGCACAGTGTATTACGCAGAAAACGAAATAAATGAGAAAAATCGCTTATTATAAGAACACTCGCGGACAACAGTAACAAAACATCAAAATGTATGCAACCGTGTACACGAGACCCTCGTCGATTCGTTTTACGTCTGGTCCTCGATTTTGAAGTAATAGTGTTACACATATTATAATAATATTGTAATTGGCACGGGGCTTGTAGCTTTGTAATTTTTGCGTAGATATTGTACCTAACAAGTAACAGATATTATACCCATACTCAAATTCAGACAAAACAACGCGCCTAGACATAATAGGTTCGCAGCACATTAAACTTATACCGTTACGCCGCTGTAATAACACAGTATCGTTATGTCGCAATGTTATACCTACACCCGAACGTCTGTCGTACAATAGTATAATAGTTTAACACGTATATACAGTTGAAATAGCATAATACTATAATAGTATAAGTAATAACTAATAATCGTGATAGTAGTAGTACCTAATAATAAATGATGTATATAATAATAATATGACCCTCTCTCACGCTCTCTCTCTTTCTCTCTTTGCATGTACTCACAAATACGCATGCAATTATTATTATTGTATATTAAAGAAGCTTACACACATACACACACATACACCATTCGGGGCGATAACAAAAGCGACCACCGCGAGATCCTCTCATCTATTTGTATATAATAATATATACTATACAGTATATAGGTATATGATGCATCTATTGTACGTACTCGGCTTACGATAATATTATATTATCTGTTTTGGTTTTGTTTCCACATTTAAATGACAAACGCCGCTACACCCGTGTTTTATTCAGAAAATTATTACAAGTGCCCATATATATTATACGATATACCTACGTACCTACACCCGCCTGGTGCAGCAGTTTCTTCTTCGACAAACGTCGCGGCGGCATAGATGTCAACGGCGCACGCGGCTTACGGTTAAACATGCGGTCTGACGTGTGTTGGGTCCGATAAGAGACGACGATGACCGCGACAGAGTAGAAACGGAAATCGTTTCGATCGTCTCTCATTGTTACCTGACCCGTGCGAGTACATAACTTATAAAGTATAAACGGACGATGGCATAAATAAACTAGCACGTAAATCGTACGGGCAGTAAGTTATCCGTGGAAGGGAGAGTCTCCATGAAATACGAATAATAGTTCTTTATTTGGTACCTAATAAATTGTATACACAAAATTTGATGATATTTCGTTTCGCGCAACCTTTATTATGTGTTTCCAAACATATACCAATTAGGCTGCAAATGCAATGGCTCACAGACGTACGTGGTACGTTGATATTATGAAATTTACAATCCATACTTTTACTATTGTTCGTTATAAATTGTCCCTAACCTATCCTAACCTAATCTATAATAATATATAAACATCGCTTCACTGTCTAAAAAAAAATATTTAGTTCTCTCGTTCAGCATGATCATGGCAATTGATTGTTTGGATCGTAGAACAGTAGATATCTCAATATTTCTGGTTTCATTGTGCGTACTAGTATTACGGTACTACATACATATCTATCGTACCTAGTAAATACTAAATAGTGTTAATGTAAATAATAATAATTATATGTACCCGAGATTACAACATCACACTGTAATTATACTATTTATTATTTTAGTCCAAGGCTGGACGGGTTACGATAAAAATTAAACTAATATATAAATATTGATCGACAAAGTATAACACTATTTTTAAGTTAGGTGCTTTTTGAAGTTACAACTTTTCTCAGTGGACATTCTTAAATGCACCATGAAAAGTATAAGGTATATTGAGGTATTATAATATTATAGTAAGATAACCTTTTTTGTGTTTATTTTGTACGTCAAGTTGATAAAAAATTATATGATATTTTTGTTGACGTTTATATTATATAGGTGTTATAGTTAAAGTATAACAATTAACCAAATTATATAGACTAAGAGGCTATAACTTTTAATTATCTACAATACAACTGCATGTATTGTATAAAACGAGAGTCAAATAATACTAAACTATAGAAACTTTATCGATGACGTAAATCCTTTTAACTGGCATTATACTTCAACATTTTGGAATATAACTTATATAGTTATCGTTTGTACTATTTTTGTACTCGATTGTACCGTAAGTCCCATGCGATAGTAGTGACAATGTTAATGATGAATACCTTATAATCACGATGACAATAAAAATAATAGTTCACACGCGATGTTATACTATTCCAAAACATTTTAGTGTCGTGCACGCAACTGTATATATTTTTTCACTTTTTCCCCGTTTCGCCACCAATCGGGCAATGTTACACTGCGGTCGACAACGCACGTCGTTTCCCACGATCTGACGACTTTTCATGAAATTATTTCGTCAAAATTCCACACGTGTGTAAGTATATACGTACGGTATACCTACATATTATTATTATTATTTCCAATCGTGGTTGTTCTTTTTGTCGCGTTTTCCTGCCTCTGTTGTGCATTTCGTTGACGCTTGTCCTTGGTGGTGCTATTGCAGCCCATTATATTGCTATCTTGTGTTATTATTGATGTATACTATAGGTAATACGTATAGTATATACTATATAGATCTAAGTATATGTTTTCATTGATTCCGGATTTCTATACGAGATGATGTTTATATATTATTATATACGGGTTGCTATGACCCGGAGGCGGTTGAGAAGCAGACGACCGAGAGATTGTCGTCGTTGTCGTCGTCGTTATATTATATATTTATATAATACCTATAGGTTATATTATGGTTACACACGCTGCCTCTCATACACGCTAAAAACCGAATATTCGTTACTAGCGGTGTTTATTATTTATTACTACATTTTGAATGATGTAATAGATAAATGAAAATAAAAAAAGCAAAATGTTGAGGTTTTTCTTAAATTATTCATTGAGAGATGATCAATCCAGCATGTGTTGATGATATTCAAGCATTTTGAACGTTAGTTATATATGTCAGTATCAGCAATCTATCCATGTGTTGTGTACTTGTGTAGTTGTGTGTATAGTGTAGACTATTATAACCCATAGTATATTATTATAGGTATATGTGATGAATATAAAATGTTATATTGTCACCGTGTTTTTTTTAATTTCAAGTACCTAGTAGTGTCGTAAACTCGTGTTTTTAAAATCCTATTTCCCATATATTAAGATAATAAGATATAATACTATACTATTACCTAAATATATATAAATAACTAATATGTCAGACAATTCGCAACAGTTATTCTGATTAACCAATATTACACGAACACAATAGACACAAAGTACAGAGTATGAGTATATTAAAATCTTTGTTGAAAAAAAAATTATAAAATAACGCACTCAAAATTATATGTTTTTTTCGGTTTTAGTTGGTAAGTGAAATGTCATGGAAATGACAGAATGACACTTATGGCAGAAAATGGATTTTGTAACAGAGAAATTTATTGTTGAATGCATGTATGCTATTACTATACCTCCTTATTAAAAGTGTGTGAGGTCAATTCATTATAATGAAATAGGTACCTATGTGGCTATGTTAATTGTTTTTATATTTTCGTTTCAGCGTTTGGTGACTCTTCTGTTAGTATTATATAATATATAGTTCTCTAAACTGTAACGTGAGATGTGGGATACTGTAGGGGAAGGCGGGGTAGTTCCGTATTAGAGGCAAAACCTTATTATAAGGTTTTCAGAACGTTGAGTCAAGAAAGAAAAAAATTATTGATGTTTATTTATCCATGACTGTATGTTTATTGTTATAGATAACTATTAATCTCATTTGTAATAAATTTCCTCTCAAATTCCTATTATCACAAAATATATGTAATCACTATTTTTTTTTCATATACTACTATTCAAAATTTTATATTTCATTTTGTTCGATGTAAAAAAAAATGTTGTCAAATTACGAAAAAGGAAGTACAGATTACTTAATAATATAATTTGGAGAAATATTATTTATACTTTTTACTTTATTAGTGTTACTTTGAAACTACTTATTCTGGGGCAAAACCGTATTAAATTTTAGTATGGTAAAATTAGGATTTCACGGAAACAAGCTTTAAAATTATTGAAATCTGAAATATATCGAAGCACTATTTGGTATTAAGGGGAGTATCGCACCTTTAAGGGCAGGTGGTTAGGTTACCCGTTATGTTATTTAACTGTTGTCTCCGCTGTTGTATGTAAGCTATAGCTTAGGTATGAGCTCATCCAACTTCCTCCTTCTATCAGACCCCGAAGTGATAACCCTCCCTCCCGTTTTGGTAGACCATAGTTCCACATATGACTTCTATTTAAAATCATAAAACCATCTATATGGTCTTGCTCTAAGACTAATACGGTTTTACCCCACCTATGGGACAATATTGTATACATATTTAAGTACTTTCAAAATTTTGATTTTTTTTTGAGTTCACGTTAAGATTTTTTAAAAATGCTTAAATATTATGGACGCTGATAATATTTGTAATATAGTTACACAATCCAATTTCAAATTCTTAAAAGTTTTACAATGCTTAGAAGTTAATAGTACGATTCTGTCCCACCCTTCCTCTACCTTCTTCTATGAAGGCGAAATAGAGAAATTATTTAATTGTATACAATATAAATTTATATATATGCAGAATCAGTATTGGAAACTATACCAATTATAGATACATAAGATGTTCGATAAAAAAAAAACCAAGTGTAGCATACTAACTGTTGTAAACACTTTTACTCTAATTGAATAAATAATAATATACCTAGGTATATATAACATTATATTTAATTGATTACTGTGTAAACATTTCGTTTCGGGGACATTAATTAAGAATAAAAAACGCGCGTCGAATCAATTTATTTTTATATCTAGATAATATATAATAATTATGTAATTTGTTATTTCTATAGCCTATCCTTATAAATCCTACATCAGTGCCAAACGAGGCCATCCGTCAAACTTCAGAGCGGTCGTTCTCAAAAAAATTCAATATTTTCTTAAATGTCCACAAATGTTTGTCTCAGATAGTTATGTATTATAATTATGTTATGTATTTTGGATTCTAAAATTTTCCTAAGATTACCCACAACGATTACCTTTTCGGCATGCCAAATTTTAAATTATGTGAGGTTATATGGTATACAATGATGCATCGTCTGACTCAGTCTGACTGTAGATCGACTATATTCGTCCCTCCATGCATCCATGCATCCGCACACTATCAAACCACTAGGGGAGATGGCGTTTTAAATCTAGGGACGCTTGATTTTACTCATGATAGTAATATTATCCACAAGACCCGAAAATTCTACTTTCGATCTCAGCACGTACAAAAAGAATATCGAACATGTATAACCATTAACGTTTAACATCATTATGAAAATCCTTAATACGATACGAGAAGAACAGTCGAACAATAATTATTATTTCTTATTACTTTCGGTTTTTTTTATTTTTATTGTGTGAAATGTGGGTATATGCTTATAGCTCTTGAAGCTTATAAAACCTTAACACAATTTATTATTATCCGACGACGACAAAAATAATTATACGGGGAGTGTGTACCGTACCTATATAGAGGTACGTAAACCAATCTCGTCGGCTAAATTGTACCGAAAACGGTATACAATAATTAATAGACCCGATGTGTGTATAATGTATATAGTTCAAGGTAAAAATGGATTATGTTGGGCACGGCTATACTACGAGGTATACAGGCTATATATGATGCACTAGTTTTATTAACAGTTTTAAACAATTTCTCCAACTGAATTTTCTGTGTACAAAATTTAAAGACTACCTATTATATAAGGTCACAATTATTATTATGTGAACAATCGTATTATTATTATTATTATTATTATTACTTTCATTATTTTATTTACAATAAGTAAAACGATCGCCTTCTCGACTGTATAGTGTATTAATGTATATAATATATATCATAAATTATAATTCTAATAATATTTAATGGTACCGTATTACAATAAATGACGGAGAACATATTTTAGTTTTTGCTTTTTTTTTAAGATATTCCACTGTTCTTGTATGAAATATAATAAAATTATAGTCGAAGGCTGCAGAGCACTAAAGTTAATTGCACTTATATTAATACACTCCAAACAAAGTAACATTAAAAAAGTACCTACCTAACTAAAATGCGGGTATTATTATACTGTCAAGGAGAATTAATTCAAATGTATAATATTTGTAATATTTTACTGCGAAAACCGGATTGAAATCATCTCAGTATTAGATAATATAGTATTATATTCTGTACCTAGTATAAATATATAATGTTAAATGTAAATATGTAATGTACAGTGTATACAAAAATCGATTTCGAACGACTTCAAGACTTAATAACTACTAAACTATCTAACTAATGTTAAAATGAATTTGCACATATTATCAATAGTAAAGTTATTGTTTGAATAAGCGTTTCGTTTAAAACGGCCTCTTGTTAAATACGAGTTTATATAAATATATTATGTAATATAGTTAATAGACATTTAGGTAGGCACTACAGGTGTTCAGTGACTTTCATAAAAGAGGCATTTGGAGTTTTCAAGTTTTTTTTAAATATAATATAAGTTTATTCAAATCCACCCTCTCTCTAGCGCTGCCCTTACTTTGTAACAAAATATTCTAGGCGCGTAAATGTGAGCTGTGAACATGTTATCAGGTACCTATATCATAATATAGAGACAACAATAGCAGCAGTGCATGACAATGGATGTTTGAGACCTAAGAGAGGTACATATTTTGTTTACGCTAGAAATACTGTTTAACAAAAGTAAGCTGGTAGGCATACCTATATAAATCAGAAACACGGCGTGGTGAGGAATTTTAAAATTGGACTTAGCGAATTTTATGGAAATTACAAAATTATCATCATAAAATCTACGAATAGGACCTATAGATAATTATTAAGTATTTTATAAAGGGTTCAGTAAAAAAAAAAATGATAATAATAAAAGTAGGTAGGTATATAACTTTTTATATACATTTCAAAGTCATTTTGCAAATTAACACATAATTAGTTAATATTATTTATAAATTCTACTATTACCCTATACATTTTGTAAAATAATTATTATTCTTTCGTGTACAGCATTAATTTTCTGAGCACTTTAGGACCCGCGGGGACGTTTTTTTTCTTGTACATTACGAAACAATAATAACCATCATAATACGTACAGTGGATTGTGCATCACTTTATTATTTACATTGGCGCGTACATGTGTTTCAAAATTGTTTTTTAATTTATAGCATTATTAATAAATATATTATACAGCACTTTCAATATATATACTTACCTAAACTGAATGTATTACAAACATTATATTATCGTGTAGGTTAATCGTATATTCGCGTTATTTTTGATAGATTAATAGACGTTCTTGGGCGCTAATGGTGCGGTGTAAATGTACGAAATACTACACACTTAAATACATAATATATTATTTAGTAGTCGTTGATTCCGTGGGCTCTGTACGAATTTCGTGTTTAATTTACGTTTAAAACCACTCGTTGCGCCTTGTGCGTATATACGTACAATACATAGTGTTATTGTATTAACGACATTGTAATTCATTAAAAATGAAGTACCAACTCAAGGTATATATAATATGTACTTACGAATTACTTCACGTGCATTCAAATTGTTGATTTTCAAGAGCGTAGCTTTAAATGTACTTCTATGTATAGGTTAAATGTACCTCTATGTATAGGTACAACGATTATACGATTATACGATGTTATAAACCATAAATCATCATAATAATAATAAACCCATTGTCGTCAGAGGTATTATGGTCTATGGAGTGCAAAACGATATTGTACTCTGCGTGTTTCCGCTAAAAACCGCTCGTCAGGATCGAACGTCAAAGCAGAGAAAAATGAGGAAAAAATATCTTTTGTGTTTAAAATTTAAATTAATTACGAAGAACCGATTACAGTTCAGACGATTAGTGAACTGCATTTAGTCCATAAGAACTTTTATTAAAGAATAAAATTAATTGAAGTTTAAACACTAATAAGTAATAATCAATGAAAAAAAAGCAACAACTATTGTCTACTTGTAAGTTATATTAGAAATGTTATACACGTAAATCTTCACTCAAAAATATAATATATTTCCGTTTAAAAATAATAAAATCGCTAAAACAGTGAAAAGTGTTTGTTTTTTGCTCGTAAATGCAAGAACGCAACCAAATTGTAAAGAACTTAATATTTGTTTTGTCCTAAATTCTAACGTACCAATTGACCAATATAGCGAAGGTTTTTTACGTTAAATAAAAATAATCACACCCTGTAAATTAACACACACGTCGTGTGTGTATTAAGTATTAACCGGTCGAAGAAGAAGAAGTAGAAGAAGACGACGCACGAGCGTATATATTATGCATGAATATTTATTTCGCAACAATGCGGCCGCGATGTCATCGACAAAATACATAATAACATAGTATTTTCAAGACGTGTACAACAACCGTACGCGCATATTTAGGTACCATAATATTATAACGACGTATACTCGAAAACGCTGCGTTTATATTATAATAATACATAATGCTGCAATCTGAGAGTGAATTTTTATTTTCATTTTTTGTCTGACGTGATATGCCTACCCATATGTGTACAGTATAATATATCAATAATAATATACGAGCGTGTGTGCTCTCAGTCTCTGCAGTCAATCTCCTCTCTCGAGATTGATAGCCAAAGTGGGCCAAGTTCATATAGAAACAAGTTTTAAACTATCGCTTTTATACAATAAATACATATATAAAATGTCCGGCGGAGGCATAGATTGGTATTATATACGCGTATAAACACACATCATCCTGCGTCACACTTACACAACGTTGTTTTATTGGGGTAATTTATCTCAGCCAACTCTCGGACGTCTAAATTAAACGCGTAATAAATTACTGAAGGTACATAAAAATATGTTATTAATATTATTTGTATACCTATTACCTGCCTACTTATAGTATGCACATATAGACATAGTAGGTACAAAATATAAATTGGTTTTTAATTTTATATTTCTCGCCTTGTTAATCCCGGTCGTTGTCATCGAGGCCAGTTGCCTCAGAATGCTCCAGAAAACTCTTCAAGAATTGTTGTTAAGTGGCGCTCATATACAAAAGACAAAACAAAGCATAGGTGTATCTATAATCTATATATAGATACTGGAGTCTCGAATACATTATCATTGAGTATATGTTGTACAATATATTATATACTTACCTAATAATATTGTATATGATATTGGTCATCACATTGTCTTACATCGCCACGCGTTTCCAAAACTTTACGTTTTGCGTATCGTTGTCACTGACGTGTGCGACAATATAATATCATTTTCGAGTGTCTGGTCGTGACAATTTTCGACACTGGCACACACGTCCATATTACAATATATAATATTAATTTACTATCGATCGTCGTGATTACATTCCCCAAGGAAAAGTCGAGTGACTGTCACACGACTACATACCTAGACAGCTAGACGGAATATGCGTAAATCAGACGCGCGCCAATGATATATATTCCTGATTTTCATTTACGACGCGATCCACTGTAGCGTCAACAATGACAAATCATCGTATAACGATCACTTGATTTTTACTCTCGTAAACCGAGACATTCGTGGCCATCGTTGTCATCTCGAATTCGTTATTATAATATATAGTATATAAAAAATATAATATTGATGTTGAACATCAATCATTCTATAGAATTATACACCCGCGTATGCAATATAATAATAATAGTTATTATTTTTATCATAAACCTGCAAAAGTCGCCGGACCGCGGTTTGATAATAATATTACAATAATAAACGTTGCGAACGCGTGTCACCACTCACCACAAGAAATTCAAACACATTTTTTACGACCGTCGCTTTTGTTCAATTTCTAACGGTCGAATTGTTCCGTCGATCATATACATACAACAATCTCCCGTATCCGTCCAAGTTATAAACGCTACTAAATCGACTATTTCACGGTCTATCAATAATGCGGTGTAAATTTGTGTCGGGTCTTTATGTTACAATATATTATTATAATACCATAGGTATATTATGTAGGTACTATTGCAGCGACTTAGTTAGACAATCATTAAAACACGTATAGTATAATATAGTGTTTACTGTTTTGAATATGTTCCAAGAAAGCGAATTTTTTAATTATATACGATGGAGTTTATGAACATTATAATTATTTAAATATTTGCATCTATAAAATGGTATTTGATATGTGAACAAATTTACAAATATCACTAATCAATAATCATCTATAATCTAAAATAATAAAAGGCAATGTTTGTGTGTGTATATGTAAGCAATCCACAGCCAAGGCTATCGCACTCATGGATCTGAAATTTGGTGCATAGGTAATTCTATATCCGAGGATGTGCACCTCGAAATCTATTAATCCGTGATGTCCATAGGCTATACTTTTTATTACTTACTTTTTACTTTTTAATACATACATTTTGTATACTAAAACTATCATTTTTTACGTTTATATATTGTTGGAGTGGGTTAAAGAAAATAAAATAATTATTATGATTTGGAGAGCCCAAGAAGCAGATTCAGGGAGTAATAGAAATTAGAAGGATAAAGTAAAAGAATACATAAGATATCCAAGCATAATTAATTAGAATGAATGAAAAAGATAGGGAATTATAGAGGGTTTTTGTACCCCTCGTGAAGAAGAAGAATAAGTAGAGAAGTGTCTATAGTCATTAGGTCATCGGAAATCTGCACTTGGTCACTGGCAATTAATGATCCAAATTAATATGCTTTGTATTCTATATATAGAGTATAGACCGTTTATTATAATAATGTACTATTGTTTCGATGGATTCGTAACTGATCGGGACGCGGATTATTTAGCAAAATGATGGAAGCATCAGATAGGTGTATGGTGTATGTAAAAATCACGTCACATTTTTGTAACTTGTATTATATAATTAAACTGTAGTTCCTTATTTTGTTAGATTTAAACTTAGTCGGCCAGAGTGATTTATATTAATTTTAGAGCTGATGTCCATTAATTTAATGTCGATATTGATCTTTTTTCAACGAAAATGATGATTGCTTTTTTATTATTAATATTGTGTAAGTTTAAAATGGTTTATGATATTAATTTATTGATTTTTTTAACTACATAAAACATTAATACGTGAGGATAATTTTAAGAGTTAACATAATTAGTAATTACATTTATATAAACTATGATACCAGTGCATTTTAAACATATCATATTATTTAATATTACCTATATATGCTTATATTATAGTACTCATATTATTACAATAGAGCTCTGCAGTGCCTCCAGCAATAACATAGATTAGATCATTATCTTTATGATATAAATTATAAAATATATTATAATACAATAATACCCGTAAAGAAGATTATAAACAATTATTACTCAAAGTATTTTCCAAATGCATCATTATATTAATTCGTGATCGTTTACAATTATATATTACGCCGAAACGAAAACCGTGCTAGTCAACGCACGTGTGCAAAGGAAGTTCCTAAGATTTTATAATAAATAATGAATGACCTTGCAGAGGGAAAATTCTAAATAACGCCCTATTTATTTGTTCTCCGCGTATTAAGTTATATTGTTATACATAAATATATATATATTTTATTATTTTACTATTTTTATTCTTGCCTCTCCCACAACCTTCTCCGACAGTTGCTAGGAAACTGTTTCCGCCCTTGGTCGTTAGACAACTCTTTCTTGACAATATATTCTATTGTTAGACTATAGTGGTATATCACCACATCTTCTTGTTGCTGTGCAAGAGTCGTATTATGATCGTATCTATACTGCAGTTATGTTTATTATAACCGCCTAAGGACATTAAAAACAAGTTTTGCCAAATATAAACTTGACCAATATTTGGAAAAACAAAATATCCAAGATTTCAAGATTTATGTAAAAAAAACATAATTTAAAAAATTCAGTAATCACGTGGAACTAGGGCTGGTGGTCTTGTTTGGATCTGATTGAAATCTTCTAGTGCGTCGGAGATCACGTCGGCGCCGGTCTTCGTGTGTCCGTCCTTGAACCCTAAATAAAAACAGTGGAGGCGGCTGATTTGTGTACACTGATTTTATATGGGGCTATATATCATAATCGGTTTCTGTTGATCTTCGACGACGGTACATTATTACACATTATTAAGATTTGCTTATAAGTATGAAAAAACCCTCGTGAAATCAGTTCTGAAAAAAATAACATTTTTTTCAATAAAGATTATTTATTAATATTGTTAAGAACACCGTGACTGCTTTTTTTTCTAAAATACATGGATAAATACTAGAATAACCAAATAAATCACAAATGTAAATTTTTTTATCATAATTTAATTGTTTCAATATAATATAATGTAAAAATAATGCAGTGACATTCTCTTTACTCTATTAAAATCTTTTAACTGAATAATATACACGATACAGAACATGAACACAGATACAAACGCAGTAGCTGCCATACTTAACAAACTTATTAAATACGTAATTCTATCACATAGTTTATAATAAGAAAATTTAAGTATACAACTTAGATATATTAAAAATTTATCTTTTCGTAGATATACTTAGTAACCTAACCTAACCTAATAATAATTGTTTTTTTTTATATGCATATAATAGTATATTATTGCATACTATATGATTGTAGACTGTATGTATTTATTGTCCGCATATCTGAGCAGAACCCTTAAGTTATCACTCGTCAATGGATTGGTTTTTTGAGCATAGTTTGTTATTTTTATTTTACATTTTGTGTTTTTAAGTTCGATAAAACTATTTCTGTTTTTTAATATTACCGACTATGATTATTTTATTATTGTTGTTGCATTGTATTTTTTAAGTAATACTTATAACACGACGTGCAGGTTAACGATTAAAAATATAATATTGTTCGAAAGTAAACTCAACACTTTAGGAAGGCGTGTAATAATATTATATTATTATACCTAGTAATAGTTGTTTTGTGTGTTGTCGAACGCGGGCGCTATCTCTTTGAATAGAAATGAATTTAATGATTTTTACGCGAACGGATAGAACGCGTAAGCTTCCCAGTGGTCTAAGTCTGCAACGTTGTAAATATATTTTATATTGTAAAAAAAATAAATGAAGATATTTTCAATTTCATAAATTTACATTTCTCGTATGTGCGTGTTCTGTGTATTAAGTTTAAAAAAATCGAACATAATTGATTTGAATACGAATTCTTATTCGAATAATCGTCACCTAAATCGATCGAATACATATACAGATAAAATATTAAAATAATTGTCGTATACAATTTTTTCGTCGAAAGACCATATCAAGTATAAACTATAATATGTATCCGAAACAGAACGTGTTCGTAGAAATTGTCGAAGATTTTCGAAAAAACAATATGAGGTAACGAGAGCTCGGCTAAGAATCGTTATTTATTAATCCCGATAATTTATCATTTAACGCAGAACACCCGTATTACCGGCGCAAAGCAAATTGAGGCGACTGCACATATTATAGCCAACAGGTACCTCGAAGTAATTATTTTGTTGTTACGGTTTTTCTATGCTTGTTAACCTCCTGAACAAAAAATCCACTCATTTATTGCCGACAAACAATACGCCACTCTTCTGCTCGAGTGAATAAATGTATAATATAGGTATAGTTCACCGGCGAAGCTGTGCGTACCTATATATAAAAATAATTATCACGAAATGATGTCTCGTATACGAGTTCGATCGTAGAGAAATATTTTCAATTAATACGATCAAATAGCATATACATCATATTATACATTTATACGCGTATAGGTTGACATCGTCTTTGAATGTGTGTAATGCGTAAATGGCATTGCGATTAATTTGTCTTTCGAAGTGTATAATTCACCGATATATATATAGGATTACAAAACTCGTTCGGCCTCATTCTCGATAACTTTTTACTTTTTTTACATTAGCTAGGTTCCTATGCTACACTATTACATATTTTTATTCTTCTTTTCTCACGCCACATCGAACATCATATAATATAATAAATGATATTTATTATTTACATCGATAACACCCGTTTTTTAAAATTGTATAATATTTTAAATTGTTCATTGAAGATATTGCAATAATTATTCGCATTTAACGGTTATTATAGGTACTCGATTGCTTAGTACAGGGGCGTACCCAGGAATTTTTCAAAGGGGGTGGGGGGTACAAATTTTTTAACATGTAGAAATTATACAGTCAATGGTTGCATATTAAGAATTTTAAATTTTGTCAATAAATGGGGGGTCTAGACCCAAAAACCTCCCCTTGGGTAGCTGCTAAAAACGGGGGAAAAAAAATAACAAAAACAAACAACGTAGAAATCGTCGTATAATAAAATGTTCGATAGAGACTTAAAAAAATAACATGACATTTTTTTATAAAAATCAATAGGTACATCATTATATTGTCATGATGTATATATATTTATATCATTATGTATTATATACTTGCTCTGCAAAATATAAAAAATACACGCACACACCCATACATGTTTATAGTGTATACATAAAAGTGTTGTATGTGTTTGCGCGCGTATAGGTATACGGTGCTGCCTCGTGACGTGACCGCCCCAGTCTGTTGTCAATCGGCGCGGCGATGGTGCGACCGATGACCTGTCAAGGACGCGCGGATATCGGCGGCTGCTGCGCGTAGTATATAGGTAGTAACTTCGTTTCTAGAGGCTATTTTTTTCTCTTCTTCTTCTTCTTCTTATTTTTCTCGCTTTAAATTTCTATTTTTACGCGCTTTTTTGCGGTGGAAAACACGACCGGAAATTCTGGCAGCGGTGACGCACTGGCCGGCGAGCAACCGGCTTGCCGCACGTATATGACGTGTATGTTTATAAACTACCCATATAGTATGACTCTTTTCGTGTTTTTCCCCGACGCTAACTGTTTTTTAATGAGTATTTTTTTTAAAATGACTTGAGGAGGAAATTGAATTATTAATATCTATTATAAGTAGAAGTATATTCTAGGATAGGTATTCAAAAAGTTGTGTAAGTTCAAACTAACAATTTAACCAAATGTATTATAAAACCCGTTAATGAACTACAGAGGGTAAACAAAAATGAACTGATATCTCACTATTTTCGTGAACGTCATCGTACGAGCACTATTTATAAAAAGCTCTTTTTCCACTTTCCTTGAAGCGTTGAAGCATAACTAGGTTGAATTTTCTAGGGAGGACATCGATCGCACACACCCTACTGTGTGTATACAACGAGCCGTTTCTAAATCGTTACGCGATCTTAGTTTTTATTATTTATTTTTTTTCAAGTATGCTACCCCTATCACGTAATCACTAATCGCTGTACAACAACACGTTCCGCTATATTGCCGCGTTTACATAATATTACGTCGACGATTTCGCATATTTTTTTTGTTCTTAACGGTCTCGGCTGTATAATATAACATAATTTTATTACCAACACAGAACCTACGAGCTACGGCGTTATACGTACGTGTAAATACGATGACGTCTATGTTATGGTATTTTATATCATACATATGTACGGTATGCTGGCCTATAACTGTATTTTCTAACCGTTTAGAAGATGAACGTACCAAAATGAAAACAAATCGATTCGAAATAGTTAATACCAGCACGTGATTATTAATATTATTACTATTATTCAAATCACATAATCACTCTATGCGTATAATAACAACAAGCTATCGCTTTATGAATACTAAAACATCTAAAACCATTCGAATAAGTGGGTCGATCACAATTTGAGCACTTGCATAAAATACCATGATCTACGATTCTTTTTATCATATTTTATTACTTATACAGTCTAAAAAAATGCATAATATAATACAACGTTGTACATTAAAAATATTTTCAACCGTTTCTTTAATAACGAATTTTTAAGATATTTTCTATGCACATTATTTTCGTTGACGCAGAGGTAAAATATTGTTATTTCAGTTCGGAACAGGTTTTTTAAAAATATTTTTGTAATCTAATAGATATTAGATTCGTTATAATATTGGATAGCCACTATACATAATATATAATATTAATATCTATTTAATATTTATGTTGTAAAATAACGATAAAAAATGACTTTTTTATTTATTATAATATATTAATATAATATATCCATCTTTAAAATTCAAAAAAGCAAAATAATCTTATCGTTTGTTCATACAATTCATTTGTAATTAAAATGCCTTTCCCAGTAAGAAAGTACTTATCTTGTGCACATTATAGTTGAGAACTATGTTCAATATATTTATTTTCAGTCATCGAAAATAATAACTTATAAGCTATATCTTTTCACATTGTTAAAAATATAGGAGAGTATACTAAAGCTTTATTTTGAAATACAATAAATCAACGTTTAAAATTAAAAATATTAAGTATTTTTGACATTTTGGAATATTTATACTTTCTTTTTTTTATATTGATATTGCGATCTTGTTTTATATATAGTGCTATAGTTTTTCTGTTTTGCTAATTATAATTTACTAACCATATCACTCGAGTTATTCGTGAATGTTTAAATACGTGTTTGTATAATGTTTAATAGTGTTTTAATTTTATTTGTCTATTTTTTTTCGTCATTGGCCACATAAAATATTTTATGTTTTATGAACTTATTATATACTATAAACTTTTACAAAATTATAGCTATATATATATATTTTGTATTCTTTGGCTCCATGCTTAAAATGCAGGCAATACTCGCTCGTCACTTAATTGTTGTGCAGCATTAAATTTGATAAATGCTGTTGTAAATTGTTCAGCACCACCTATACATAGGTTATTAGATTAAGTTTGGTTTTATACTCAGCATCTTGTTCAATAGTGGATTAAAAGATGTGTATATTACGTATACTCTATCCATACCACTCGACTATTTTCGTCAACCCCAGTGTATAGGATTCTACGACCGAAAACGACTAGGACCTGACCGGATGTCGATAATCCGAGCAATGAACCGGAACCGCATGTTTTGTGGTTCGGTCACTGTTTATACACAATAAACATATATACCACCACCGGGAGACTTGCATGGGAACCCTTTGGAAACGCTGTTACCACCGTATCAGAGACAATGGAGAAAATCGCCATCAAGGACGCGGTGGCGGGGTTCGCTCACGCTGGTCCGCACCCCACCATTGCCGGTGCCAGATAGTAGATAACGCGGTCGGAACGCATAGGTATCTTCCATACTCTATATACATTATACCTAGGTACTATAATAACGATCAACCCCGTTTTATGTTTTTTTTTTCAAGTCGTATTGTTTTTCATCGTCGATTCGGACGTGTATAATACTGGAGGTATACCTACTTGTCAACCGTGTACAACTGTACGAGACAAAGTCGAAAAAAACCGAGTAGAAAAATACTCACTTGTCTCGTTACAGTACTATATTATTATAACTACGCACGCACACATACTCGCACACGCGTGTATATCGACGGTGAGTCGGAAAAACGAGTTTGGCGTTTTGTGTGACGCAAGGTCGTCCGGCAAGTCCGGTACACACTAAAGTGGCTTCTCGAGCGCGCGCACATATGGGTACCTACCTATAATATACTACACATATTATTATACGATTATAAGATATTACATGTGCTTATATTATAGCTGTTTATTTATATATACACGTAGGGCGTCGTCGTCTTTGACGTTTATCTATATTATAACGTTGTTATGCGCTCAGGTGAATTTTGTTTTTCTTATTCATTAGACGTGTACCTATATTATGTTAAAAAAACCAATATCGCGAACTCAAGGTCGTTTCGTGCGCAGTTTGCAACTGTCCGTCGAAATACCGTCGTACCCGTTGCTACACATATAAATCATGATAAAGTTGACCACGTTTTCCGTGTGTCTTTTGTAGTCTTGTCCACTCGAGTGATGCGCGAAGAGCTTTCTTCTCATAGGGTTCGCTCTTGTTTGCAGTAAGATTTTTGATCGACAATACAATTTTAGTATAATAAATTAGTTATCGTTGATATTTTATCTCGGAATAGTTTGACCGTATAGTTTGACTTTTGATTTTTGGATAGGTCATTTACTTCACATCTTAACCACCCTCATACCATGTGGGGGGGGGGATGGCCGGAAGAAGCTACCTGCGTACAGTTTGATGAGAATGACGATATTAATATAATGTATTCGACGTGCATATAATATTATATCTATTTACTAAATAATGTAATCATTTGGTCAAAAATTAATTGAGATATCTTGGCCCAAAGAATTATAATTCTATCTCTATTTTTTTTTTCAAAATTTTAATCTAAACAAAATAATTGGTAATTACTTATTTTTATCATTAGACTAGTATGTTTTTTTTCTTTTGTTATAGATATAATACTGTAACTTGAAACAGTACTGGATAATTAATGTTAGTTTCTTATCTTCTTTTTGTTAAACCAATATAACATTATATATTATATTAGATTAACTATGTGTTTAATTATTTGTATGAAATTGTAATTATATCTATATTCTATACCACCAACTCAAATATTGTTTAAAGGAAATAGATATTTTTGTAAACCACTTTTTCTTATCTTAATTTATTTTATTACATAAGATTTTTTTAATTTTTGAGATTAACAATTGTTTTATTTATGAATAATAGTAATATGTAGATGCTTTTACGTAGATCTTGAGTTACTTAATTTGTGTAATTACCACACGTATGATATTAGTGTTTTAGTTGATAATAATTTAATTTATTATTATTATAGTGATACAAAATAATATATTTTATCCCCGATAGCTGGTGTGGGATAATAACAATAATAAAAATAATATTTTCGCGTGAAAATGATCGATTTTAGTATTTTACTACTGCCGTCGTCGAGTAAAAGCATTGATTCCACATAAATATAACACTCTCAAGGACGATTCTTAACGAGATTGTTAGTGCCTATAGAAAGCATCGATGGACGATGTTGTGGGTAGTTATTTTTCATTAAAAAAATCAAAATGAGTAATGACACGCTAGCTATAAGTAGGTATAAGATGCGTTATACGATCTATCGTGCTATTATTGTAATTTATTAGCACTCATTAGTCATTACTGGAGACGTAAACAGTTATTTTTCAGTTGTTATACTGCAAATATTTATATCATTTTTGATTTTTTGATTTTAAGAAACTTTTAATAAAAAATAATTTTTGAAATTGGCAATGCGTAGAAAATATATTTATTTGGGCCATTATGGCGTTTAAACTACTAAGTATTATAATATTACTTTTGGTTATTTTTATGGACTTCACAGTGCACTTAATACTCATTAATATTATCATTTAAGTTGATTTATGTTTATCGAAACATTTGGCAAATACTATAATATCGAATCCTATGTAATAAGTAAAATAATAATATATACGATTTTTTGCGGTGTTGGAATAGATTTTATATTCGTAATGTTATAATTACCACTGATAATAATATTTATATTATTTATATGTAATAATTAATGATATAATATGTATTGCGATGTATATGTAATAGTAGAGTCCCCGCTACGGTTGGTCGAATGAAATGTGTTGAATAACTCTTTGAGCCGGACGACCAGCTCGTGTAAGAGGGCACACAGCGCAGAGCCACATATACATCATATAGGCGAAAATTCATAGCAATTTCAGGGGGGGGGGGTGGATAATATTATTAACATAAATGTTTTAAATTAAATTCCATATAATAAATAGTTATCTGTTTTTTTGGGGGGCTCATGGCTTAGCCGGGCCATTTACATTTATGGCAGTGCACTTTCAATAGTTAGAATATAGGTACTGATCGTCTGAGCCCCAGGACATTTATTTTTCATAACTCATTGTTATTCAATCAAGTTAACACAATTAATTTTTTAATATTGCCAAGAAATCAGTCTTTTTTTTTTTTTTTTTTGTTAACAAGTCTGTTTTTATTTAAATTAGTCCGTGTCAGTATTATATAACCCGTATGAAATGCGTACTGTCTGACTACACATGATATTATTAAATTATTATTATAAACTTTGACCGAGTTTGACCAAACGGGGTATGGAACCTCTGGCATACTGGTATCGACACAATCGAATCTATCTCTATAAACACATAAACAGTGTCTCGTATTAATTAATTATCCTTTTTAATGAATGTTTCTCAACTAATATTTCGGAAAATTATAGTCCTTTGATATTACAATAACTGGAGTATGTTTTAATGAGCGGGCGGATATGAGGCCAAATCCTGCGTGGCTGCATACATTATTATATATATACCTAATTAATATAGATATACCTATGTACCTATGTCGTACACTCGTACCGTGTTAAGCCGATTAACACAACATTAACCCATAAGACATGCTAGTTGTTTTAAAACTGCAGTAAACACGGGTTACGTAATTATTATTATATATTGTACATCAAATATATAATAGCAACTTTCGAGACCAATAAACGTATGTCGTAACTCTATAGTCGTACCAATTATAATTATTCATACTTTATAGTTCCACCCCCGTCATTGTACGGACATATGGTTGTCTGTGTATCGTATTGTTTCTATCGACACATTATTACTATGCGCGTTGTACGAGACGGTTATACATTTATAATACACAATTCACCTAGTAACATAATATAGGTTTATCGATGTATTATGATGTAGGCTCTTGTCGTTTTTGAATCTCGATGACTGAACTGGCATTTTATATAATGGTGTGACAGTGCATTGCACGTGGTGTGTATGTTATGTTTTAATATCATTATTAAACCATGTGCTCATTATTCTATTAGGCGCATATTATTATAATGTTATTAGTATGTGTATAAGTATATTATGTATTATATATGGTATTGTGGTGAGTGACAGTCCCCCATGGCCGCATCCGATAGTTGTACGCTGTCCGATTGAGACTGCGCATGGGAGAGCACTATATCTGCATATATATATATACATAATATAATGTAAAAATAATTAATATCGATGTAACATATTTCATTTTCATAATTGTTTTAAAAGGAATGCACACCTATAACGCATAAAACAATGATTTCTATTTTGACGGCTGTCTCTATACCTACATCGTGAGTATTATATACAGGTACAAACGTAATATATAGACGTTGTTGTCATTTTATACATATTATTAGTTCCCCTATTCGTCCACAAGCCACAGCACTCATTAAGATGTAAGCTATATTACATTATCTAATAAACGTTGTTCGTTTAAAGATATTCATGACAGCACTTAAATAGTTCTATACTTTTATATATGCGTATTATATATTATTATGTAGGTATATAACATTATAATACATAGAATATAGATGAACCTATCTAAAGACATCGCGTATTATCATACAGACAACTTATCATGTTGCGATCTTCCAATCTTCCGTGTGTCGATGTCATTATGGGTAGTGTTATTTATAAACTATAATAATATTATAATATATTTATGTTCTAAATATTAATAAAAACAAGTTTGTTTTATAAATCGTGTTTGAAATATACAATATAATAATTTTTAATGATATAAGGTAGTGACTAGTGGAATAATATTTAAATCAGATTGATGGAGTTATTATTGATTTAATATTATATTATGCTCGTTTTGGTTTCGTCTTAGACGGGTGATGTCTGACTTACTACACTCTAACATGATTTTCGATTTTACATTTTTTTAAACATACAAAAAAGTACCAGACATACGCTGGGAGATCGTATCATTCAATTGCTGATTTTCATGGGCCATGGCCAAAAAATGGGAGATTTCTAGAAACTGAAACTCGACTTTTAAACATTCCCGGCTTCGAAACGAGAGCGCCAAATAGCCATGCCTTATCACAAATTCTTTTCACCAAATCACCTCCGACCTCCATAATCACCTTTATGTGTGCGACTTTTATAATTCGACTGTGTTTCCAAAATTGGTATCCACTTTCAGCTAACACGGGAGGGTCTGAGGGTCTCCCCTGGCTAGACCAGAGGGCTAGTATCGTTATAAACTACTAAATAATTGATATTATTACGCAATGTGTACAACAGAGAAACTGAAACGAATGACAGAAACGTGTACGTCAAATTACAATAACATGGACAACGGACTCAGTTGGACAAATCATCTAGTAGTATCTATATTTATTACAAAATATATTAGGGCTCGGATAATGTTGCATTTGCAGCATATTTTTCTTTGAGAAATTGTATTTTATGCTAAGTAAAAGCATAATTTTACGACACTACGGAAAAAATTTTAAAAGTTTATAGTACATATTTTTTGCATAATTCGAAATTTTAGTGATTTTAATATATATTTAGTGATTTAGTTTTAAGAGCATATTTCTTATTTTCACAATTTTTTAGAGCATATTATTTTAAAGATTATGATAAAATTACACAGTATGATGACAATTTAATAATAAGATGCATACTCTTTGCCTCGCCGACCATCAGTATCCAGTTCGTCGCTATTCATTGGTTATCGTGATTATTATGAGACGACTGGATGCAATATGATGTGTGCAAGATCCGTCAGTATTTCAGATCATTGCTATCATACCATGTAGTTTTATCATGGATAAGTTTAAAATAGATATAATTTGAAAATTTAGCAATAACAAAAATAAATAGATACATTATAATTTATATTTATTTTGAGAGTTTTCACTAGATTTTGTTGTATTGTTTCTTTAAAATCCATAGTTACATAGAATTTTCCATTATGATTAATAAGTATTTAGTAAAAAATATAAAACATAAAAATACGAAGACACCAATGTGCAATAATATAATATATAAAATTATGGAAGTGTTTGTGTGTCCCAATGTGACATTTATGATATATATGTGACTATCGAGCATCAGTCATTGGGTGCTCTTTGTAGACAATATTAAAACATGGTCTGATACTCTGACGTGAAGTACTATAGCTTATAATGATCAATAGGTATAAGAATTATTTATTAGGGACTAGACTGTACACATTTTTACAAGTGGGACGTGATATATAGGTAATAGACTATTGCGTATAATATATTATATACCATATTATTATACTATATAGCTTTTTTTTTGTCGTACTTCGAACAGGAACACAATCTTTAAAAAAGGACTGTAATGTTAGATTTATATCTGCCATGTATATCCCATTTTTAAGCCAACTATCGGGTAATTATTTTTAACACTATAAAATATTACTAAAATATTATTATGTGGACTATCTATGTCATTATACACCTACGACTTACGAGCTACTAGTACAGAACAAAACGTCTCGATTTAAAAACTTCGTGGAGGAAGTACCTACATAACGCTAATTTAGTAATATATAATATATACTTATGTAGTGGCCCCGAAGTCAATGTTAAGGTTATGTCATAGCCCGACAATTTTTTAAAAACTGTGGTGTGGTGCCAGTGACCACATTTTATTTAAATCATAACTTTATGATGAATAAATGTACATTATAGGGCACCTACCTCTATATTAAATAATTAAGATATTATTGAGGCTGCGATGTTTTGAAATTGCCCTAGTACTGTATATGCGTTAACTGCAGGTTTATACCTTTATGTATCATATATGGATACCTGTACAGCTATAAACGACTGGACTCAATAGTTCGACTCGTGTTCGTTTTTCTTCCAAATCAACCACCACATTTCAGTATTCTCCGACCACCTACGCTGACAATATTATCATCAGACATTCGAGTGGCATATAATAATATAATTATACACCTAGCATGTGACGCGCGTCATTCTATAATATATATACGACGTCAGTCATCAAGTTAGTGTAAAGAATAATACATACATACAATATATAATATATAATATTATAATGTTATAGGCTGGTACGTAGGCAATACAATATAGACGCGCCACGCGCGTTTGTGATGACATCATGACGTCGTTTATTCCCTCTCCCTTATCCTAAAAAAATACTCCTACGATGGTCAATAATAATAAATTATAAGTATATATTTTATAAAACGCTCACGAAATGTACCACAGTCTGCAAGTACTCGTTCGTGTCATCACTGCTTGTGCATCCACCGTATACATAGTACACGCATATTTGCATTACGTTATGCTGTCGGTGTTTTAATGTTAGGTTGTCACTCCAGGGTGTAGACGTTACATAAGTAGGTATAGAGGTACATGTTTCGAGTGTATGTTGGAACACTGCAGAATCTAGATAGATCTTCGGATGCTGCAGAAATTTGACGAGAGTATAAAATAAACATTATTGTTTGTACAAAACCAAACCTATGTCCTTTGTTCCTAATTTTAGCCTAACTTGTTCGTCAGATGCCTAATATTTATGTACACAGACACATCAGAACCCGAGGTAATGTGAGACACTTTAAGCCACAAACACAACAATTGTTTACGTTGTGTAGGTGTCTTGGTCGTGTATAGGTTTAGCGGAGTATCGGCGTATAATCGCGTTCTATATAATTGTCACATTCATTAAAAAATATATATTTAATATTCCTACTTAAATAGTCTACCATAGTTAGGTGTATGCAATAATATATTTCAATCGCATTATAATATGTCGTAGTGCAATTTATACGCATGTAGATATATCGTCTGGGCCGCACACACGAAGCTTATAATATATTATAAATAGTTATAAATCTATTTAAACCGATATAGCACGACGCTCTGGTGTTATTTTATCATTAAAAACGGGTTTTAAATATAGGCACGCGTTTTTTGTTTGTTTTTTTTAAATTACCTACGTCTCGCGTTCGATAATTTACAATGGTTGTATACATCATTTACACCAAATCCGCTTTACTGTTGGGATCCATCGACAATCGAACTCCTACGCGACGCAATGGCTTAAGAGGGAAAGAATTTTTTATAATATATATACGCACAGTACGCGGAGAGAGAGAAGCGCTGATTACGCTCATTATTACTTTTAAACGTACGAAATAAATAATTATGTGCGTGGAATGGCATTTGGCGAACGGGCGATTTATTTGCACGTCTGTATTTTATACATAATATGTGTGCATGTGTGTAAAGAAAAAAGATATTCCCCAGTCTCCATATAACAAACTTGTATCGACAATATTGTATTGTATCTATCTATACAGGGCGATTCTTCTAACATAATAATATATAAATACTAATCCAGTAATGCGCTCAATTCAGTCAATATTTAATCTTTGTATATGATTTAAAAGAAAGAGCATTATCAAAAATGCTTATTGATATTTTCCACTTCGAAGAAAATGTCTGAATCATAAACATGTAGGTAATATTAAGTAACCATAAAAACGAAAAGGTTACGCAAAATCGGTTAGGATCCGATAGTAAAAATATCTATACCCATCCCAAAAACATATTTATGTTAAAAGAAAAATGTTCTTATACATTTATAAGAAGAAGTAGGTGCTCGTAAAAACTCTATATACTTATGACATAACCTATGTAAAATTATATATAAAATATAACAAACTATTTAATATTTTTTTTTAATTTTTAAACTATACTTAAATGTCAGGATCAATATATATTATATACCTCGCGAAATGTTGATGTTACATAAGTCTATATTGCAAATTATACGTTTTTGAAATGATTATTATCTATATATTATATTATATCGATAAGCTCTTAAGACATACTATATGGGTGGCGATTCAAAAGTATTAAAAAATACAATAACTTACCGTGATAAAACATTTTTATTTTAACTATATTTGTGAGTCTTGAGTTGTAACATGGACTGAGAAAATGTGCGCCGTAACAAGATAATCGCTCTGTATATTGTATGGCAATGATAATATGCACTATTGCATCTATATATTGTATAATGTATATATATTATAAAAAAGGGACTGTGATGCCGCGGCAGTGAGCTCGCTAGGTATCGGTGTATTGCAGTCGGGTGTCTTCCCATATCGATATAGTATGTACTTAGTACATTGTACTATTATATTATGTTCAGTGCAATAGCTTTATGTATAAATGTATAGTACATAATTATAGTGTGACACACGCATTCCCCGAGCAGCGTATTGTAATAATTATGTGGTGTGGAGAAAATTTTGAATTTTTTCTTCTCTCGCGAATCATTGTTTTTAATTGCAGCTCCACGGGCGGCTATAGTATAGTGTAAGTACGGTGTTCTGTGTCAAAACGATTAACAACGGCCGTGGGACGAAAAAGAAAAGTGGAAAAAACAAAAATAAAAAGAGTAGACGTCTTGGACGCCCGCCAAAATTCTTGATATGACATTCGATCGGTGCACCGCCGCCGCGGACGGAAATCCCTCGACCGGGCGCAAGTGTAACGCTATACAACGGCATACCCCCCCCCCCCTTCCGTTAAACAGCTCAACTTGACATTGTTTATATGGTCGCGCAGAACATCCTTAAGCGTTCGCGAAATTCCATCGTCGACTGTACCTACCTATATTATAAATTAAAATGTTGAATTTTAAGTATAATATTACGTCTTATATTATTATAATAAAAAGCACACAATGATAATAATATATTAGAAGAGAACAGCGTAGAGCGTACGTTAATAAAAGTAACAAGAGTGTATTTCTTTCAAACTCACATCTTCTCAACCAACTACTCAAACTCGACAGAGGTAGCTAGATAAGCGTACTACGTCATTTATAAGGGTAAAAGTGTGCAGTTTCCTACACAGGTACTATTGATATTATGATATACGCTTATAATTATTTATAGGACTAATGATTGCTTTGAAATAATACCTATCGACGTGACCTACAATAATCTGGTATATTAATTGTTATCTTCAGGATTATTTCAAAGTTTCAGATTCTCAAATTATTTGTAGTTGTTTATTTAATTTATTTTTACTGAATAGAATCATATAGAAGTATGTATGATGATTTAGGTTGCATGTTTATGAAAACAATAAGGATTTTTCATTACGGCCCGTTAATTCGGGGAGCCGGTATTTCAACAGTTATAAAAATGAAAAATGTATTGTAATCGTTAAGAAATTTAAAAAAAAGTTTACACAGAAATTTGAAATTATAATGGAAGGGATTGATCATCATATTCCAAGTATATACTATGCACGATCCAGTCACGTAGGTACCCATAATATTATATAATAATACATCCATTTTTGGATACACACATACTTTAATATCTATAGACATTTTACGAATATTTCCTATTACGCAACACCAAGATATTTTGTCTGATACATCTTTTCTGGCTTTAAATCGTCATTATACACGGTCATGGGTGATTGTGTGTGTGTGAGTCCATGAGGACCCGTGATCAGCGTAATGTAGTATATATTATATTATTCAACCTTCGTCCTCCGACACTGCTGCAGAGTCATCCACAAGTTTCGGATGCGTGTCCTGAGCCGTGTTTACAAATTATGTTGTATGGGCCCTCTCCAAAAACCGAACATTGGAAGATACAGCAAAAATTCCAACTAGTATAGGAAACAATTACGATTTTTCATCGCTTCTTTTATAATCAGTAGTTTATGTTTATCCCAATTAAAAGTTTCCATAATTGAATATTTATTCGTATGCTACGTGCAGCAAGTTCACTGGACGGGAAAATAAAAGCATACGTTTTTCG
This sequence comes from Sitobion miscanthi, assembly GCA_008086715.1. Taxonomy (NCBI): domain Eukaryota; kingdom Metazoa; phylum Arthropoda; class Insecta; order Hemiptera; family Aphididae; genus Sitobion; species Sitobion miscanthi. The sequence continues at coordinate 28,727,466 of CM017798.1, read as the reverse complement.
ATGACAAATCACAAATTTATGTTACACCGTGATAAAACGCATCGACTCAGTGCACCTATATTATATACATAATAATAATTATTAATAGACAGTCACTTATTGTTTTCATAAACTATTAATTAATATATGCAATATTAATTATTATAATGCTCCTACGTATTATGACGTATAGACGCGCGAGTACATTAAAACCAAATTATAATACATAATATTATATACACTCATCATCTGTCTACGATTCATTTGGATATTTCCCACATGTAGGCGGACGCAGCGTCGTCGATATAAGTATTTCATTATTATTATTAATTTTGTTTATTGTTTGATATCGAAATATCGCGTATTATTAATTATTATACACTGCTGTGCGCACACACATATTTACTGCATAATGCATTGTGTACCTAAATATTATAATAACTAAAGGTGTAAAAAACATAAACTCTATCGTTGCGTTGTCCATAATTTAACACGTCGTATTTAAAGTTGAAAATATTCAAAATGGTTATCAATTATTGTTATTTACTACAACTGATAGAATGTTAAAAACATGAAAACTTACACTAACTATCGCCTCTAACCAGGTTATAATTATAATATTATGTCTCTACCAATAGATAATGTTATCAAATAAACATACTGAACTATGTATATCGCGAATAAACAACACAACATAATATTATGGACGACACAATAGAGTGTAATGTATAGAGGCACCTTAAAAAGGTTTTGAAAATCTCATCTCGTACAACTGTAGGTAGGTACCTATATATTATACGTGTATTATACACTTGTACACGGTTTGTACCTATATAAACACGTAGTTAGAACGATTTTATACATAAAAGCAATGTCCCGTATCGTAACGCTGCAACGTATAATAATATATTATATTATAATATAATCCAATATGTACGGCGCCTTGAACGATAACGCACGCAAGTATGAGATATATATTGTACGTGTGAATATTTTAATGTGAGGAATCCGGCGCGAGGTTATATATTGCATGGCGTACTTATATATCGATATAATAATATATGCGTAATGCGTGTGTATAATGTATATGTATGCGATTGGTTATCGATGCTCCGATCGAATCTATCGTAATCTTCCGCCGGCCATAGTAGAAATAACATATTAATATAATATTATATTATGTTCTCATTGCCCGCGAAATCCGTTCTCCGTTTTATATTATAATATACCTAATATATGATTATGCGCGCGGACGTGATTTCAACTTTTTTTTGTGCAAAAACGTGTGTTAGTCATAGAAATAAAATAGTTTGAGACTCTATACAAAAATATAGAATACTTAATATTATATATTACTAGCCGACCCGTCACAGCTTCGCCCGTGATTGGTTGTTTATTTTGTTTTCGGACGATGATATGTATAATTTTTTATTTAAATTTTATCGTTTTATCTGATCGGCAAGTGAATATAAAAAACGGTTAATGAAAACGTATTGAAATGTTTTTAGAGGTATTAATGGTAAATTAATTTTTATAGCACTTCATTACCCGTAAAAAAACGCAAATCTTAAAAAATTATGATTGTTCAACTACTTTTGGGTGTAACATGCTGCAGTCTGCATTAAGTGCAACTCAGCCACCCTGGTAGGCAATCCGACTACGTTGGATCGCGAACAAAGGGCAACTCTTTCACCAATCACCTTGGTAGGCAATTATTTCAATAATTCGATTTGATGCAAGCTTGTATTTGATCTGCCAAAATAACCAATGGGAACTGTTAATAAATAAAAATAAAATGTCCAATGTAAACTTCAATGTCCCTGTTTGAGCCTGTTAGGGATCCATTTTTATATATATAGATTATACCATGAGTATACTCTGTATATCTGTGTATTGGCAAATTGAGTTTAAGAGTATCGATAGTTTCTCACGAAGTACATTTGCGTACGAACATGTGTATATGATCCAGAAGTCACCCAAGGGGAGATGGGGACAATTTTCAAAAATTAAATATAATTTAAAAAAAAAAAATCGAAATTTGCTACAGTGTTACATTTATCTAAAAGGCGGTATTCCGGACTAAACTTAACAATGTTAGTATAGCAATTTGGAACCAAAACTCTGGACATGAGATTTTGTTAATAACAATTATTAATTTTATGTATGAAAGCCACGTCATTGAATAGCCGCCTGGAAGCCAATGGTTTAAGACCTAAATAGCCATGGCCTCCAAGGGGGCATCAACACGACCAAGCGTATGTGCCATTACTCCATTACTCTTAGAAATCTTAGAAAGTGCCGTTGAATTTTATCCATCTTATCTATTAGATTATTTTATTTAGGACTCCATAACATTGATGAAAACTCTAAAATTGAGCTTACGAGAGAGCTGTAAATACTTAAAGACATCTATAGTGTCTTTAAAATCGGAGCACTTTTGTTTTAAAAAGCCAATAGTACGACGATTATTAACTATATTTTAGATACATTAATACATTTAAATAGATTAACGGATCGCCTCCCCTCAAATAAGCTACTGTCTGTCTAATTAATATTCGGATATTTGTTATGGAATCGAACGAAATCGTGTGTCTGTCTGGTGTCTACTCTGTCTGTCCGTCGAATGATAGGTGGTGGTGGGTTTTTCCGAAATCGATTGTGGTGTGCACGTATAATATATACATATTATATTATTATTATATATACGTATCGTTTTAAACCGCAGCGAGGTTTGGCTTTTCGCACGATTTGATTCTTCGCGAAAAATTGCACACCACGCGCCCGAACAGATTTTAAATTGCACGCCCGGCGGGTCGGCGCGAACGGCATGAAAAAAACACATTTCGCAGATATTGCAATAGAATAATATTGTGATCGTTTTATTAATTGATTTATATTTTTTTTGCTGAGATTACTCTGGTTTACATTGTACACATATAGTTGTGTGAGCGTCGTCGTATCCCACCTACTGCATAATAACAATAAGTGCAGGCAATGGGCCACCCCGGGCGTTCGAACGAATATGGACGTCACGTGGTTGTTGTGTCCGATGGAATCGGAGCTCACTATTATATACAGTCGACTATATTTGGCCGTGATCCGCGTATTCACAAACTTTAAATTATAATGCTTATGACTATACCCCTGTAAATTGTAACTAATTACTATGCAGGGCTTATCTTCTTTGGCCGAACATAAAGTGTTGTAAGTATTCGGTTTCTCGATGGACTGTTTTTGAAGGGTATTTATTCAGCTATCCTTCTATCGTTATCAATAATTATGCTCTAAGGGCCTCAATTTGCATCAGAGGAGAGGCCTCCAGGCTCTAGTCCTCTGCTAAACCTATTATATTCCTCATGACATTTAGTCATCAGCCCCAGCTTATATTATGTCGAACGCTAATGATGATCCTTCTTTCTTTGACTAACTCAAACATATCTTGTAATTTTTGTTTTTTAATATATTGCACCTGCTTTAACTTTTTTTTTATTTTTCTTCTTTAATCTTTGTATGCTAATAATTGTTATATCATCTCCTTTATAATTTGTTTCAATTGTAAATAAAAATAAATATGCCCATTGCTCATAGATTCTGCGGCGATAAATGCTAAAATATAAAACCAGTAATGGGTTAGTCTTGTTATCGATCCACAGCCTATATTATACATATACGGACTGCACCGGATGTCATATGAATTGGTGGTGGTACGAATGTCCTGAATAGTGATATACGTAGTTCAAAAGTATAGTGATAATGGACCGTCATAGCTCATCATATTACAAAATACCAATTCTGACCACTGCAGCTATAGATATTTCTGGCAGTGCGTGATTGGAATATAGAGAGACTATATATATAAATGATACAATATTATCCCATTTGAGTATCATACACACTAGATCATATAAAATAACCTAACTTATTCACACCCTAAAATTTAGATAATGTTTAGTAAAAATAATTTAAAAAAAAACATTTTATTAACGTATAAAAAGTAATAAATTATAAAATATTTAAAAGCTAAAAGTATATAATATTTTATCATACATACATACATACATACATACGTTTTTTGTTTATTATCCTACAATATGTATAATAGTTGGTATATTATACCTTCAGTTTTTGACTCTGATTCCACACAACTCTTCTTTCCTCCACAACCCCATTAAAAACAAATTACTAAAAAACCATCGTTTCAAATTGTATAAGTACATAAGTATTGGTAGTGGCATATCATGTTATTTATAATTATTATTCTTAGAGTAGTATAACACTTTAACTGATGATATTATTATACGCGCGAGCCGTTAAAAGTATTTTACCTTGTATAATGATATATACATAGATGTATAATATTCAGTCGTTGATCTATTTTATTATTGATCGCCGCCGGCGAAAACTGACTTAACGAATGCTCGTTGGCTCCCGGACACTCCAAGGTCCCTATATATACATAATAACGTAGCAGTGCTACTATACAGGTCTCAAACAGTCATTATTATTATTACCATTATTGTTACCATTTTTATTATTATTATTATTATGCAACGCGCGTCGTTTAATTCCGTCGGGGTCGTGCTATGAGTTTCGTGACGATCTTTATTTCGACGGGGTATACATACATTGAGAGCAAAAATCCAATTTCACGTATTGGTATATATGATGTATAAGTGTACCGTTACCACCACCGACAGGGCAATGTCAGTGTTGTGCTAATATTGTGAAAAAATAAGAACACAAACTAAGCGACAGCTATATATATAATATATAACAGCAATAATTGGACCAGTCGAGTGGTACCTATAGGCGTATAGCATATACCTATAATCTATATACTGTATAATATATATTCGGATGCGTTTCGTAACGGCGAACTGATTGGATATTTTTTTTCAAATCGCTGGATCGCGAAAATGCTACTCGGCCGACAGCCGCGATTATAGTTCAAGGTAAATTGGGATCAATCCAGGTAGATGCCGTGTAAAACTGCAACATAATAGGTATATCTATTATCTGATAGGAACTTACTACTTATATTATATCTTTGTATATATTATATAATATTATATATCCGGACGTCACGTCGATGTGTACCTACCCATTTTTGTGTTATAATATTATAATACCCATTTTAAGCCAAACGCTGGAGTACCCCTATAACAATATAATATTATCTATTATCATATTATTATGTTCCTCACACCTATCGGTTGTAAGTCCAGATGACAAATGTATATGCATATTGTCTATAGAGGGTATACCAAAGTCCTGCACAAAACCTGTTACAGATAATATTATATTGTATATATACAGTTATTTTATTATGTGGATAATTCAAAGGTGGGGACTTAATTAACTATTTAAAATCTTTAAATTAAGTTTAAAATTTAATTTATTTAAAATTTTTACCTAACTAGTTAAATTTATTTAGCTTCTTCTAGTTGATTTAAAAATAATCGATCAAGTTCAAACGAAATGTTTTTGAATTTTTTGATTTACACGTTCTAGATAAACAATTTAAATTGGCTTTTTTAAACTAAGTTGAATTAATATTTTTTTCCATATCTATAAACTTTAAACTTGGCTAACTAAATTTATGATTTGTTATAACTATTAAATTCTAAATCAACGAGCTTGTGTTCACTTACCTTAGCTGAATTTGAGTTAATTATTTTCATTAACTTGCTCACTTGGTATTATTAAGATGACGTGATGATCGCATATTATGTTGACTCCGTCTTACAGACGTACAAGATATGAAATTTGCGTCCTGCAGAGTCTATTTTGTGTTTTCAGTTTCAATATTACAATCGATTAACTTATTATCAAATTATAAGGTAAAATATTATCTGTGTTATCTTGTCGGTTCTATTTAATATTTTAATGTTTGAATTTGAAATCAAGTTATGAGCATTTTAAAATGTTTAATATTTTACATACTTATTATAATTTACTTTAATATTAAAATACAAAAAGAAAAACTGATGAGAGAACACAGAGTATATATTTACCTTTTAACTTTATAATAGGTCCGCATACTGTCATAATAAAACTAACAAAACAAAATGGCTGAACGTAAATTTGCTATATTGAAGGGTTGTAAGACGGAGACAACACGTGCGAGCATCACGTCCTCTTAGGATTTATTATGATGATTATAACTTACAAAGGTACAAATTTATCATCATATCGATATGATTAAAGAAAATATTCTATGGTGTATAATAATGATGTTTTGGGGTATTTGGAGTGATCGAATATCCCATTAGTGAGCTGATTTCCACCTTCGATATGACATTGGTATAATATCCTTGCAGGATTAGTTTTATATTATAAATTCCTATGAGGAATATCTCGGATATCGCCTATTCCTCTCCATCTCTCATCATTACTTCAAATAATTTTACCTAGACCGTTGATTTTTGGAATCAATACATATGGTTTTACTAAAATAATACGTACATAAGTCATAAGTTATATTAACTGATCGAGAAAAATTACGATTTTATTTTTCACTTCGAGCTTGCTTCACATTTTAAACTTTTTTACTTTCCTCCGCACGATTAATGAAATTGTTTTGCAATAAATACGCGGTGTTGGTGTGGCAGTATCACGGACAAGTGATTAATGAGTTTAAATTGTTAATTATACGCATATTCTTTAGTTGTAATATATAATTATAATGTACAAATTACTTTAGAATTACAGTATATTATAATAGTATAACCAATGTATTAATGTGCATACAGAACGTGCAAATCTTGGCTACCGTCGTGTTTCTTAAAAAGGGGATCACGCGGAAATTGCGTATAAGAATTTAATTTACCCTAAGGTTACTATTTAAGGACGAGGTCACGATAGTAATTTTGTTTTTTGTTTAATAAATACGTGCATAATACGGGTGCAATAAATTTATAGTTAAATATTCAGTTGAAGAAATATTTATAAAAAAATCTAAAATAATCCGATGATTAATGCAGTAGTGTCTATAAACTTTAGAATTTATCAATAAATAAATTATAATTATTCAAAACACATAACAGAATAAATTATAAATATTATATGATATTATAAAATAATGTTATATTGTTATTCATATTGGTACAATTTTAGTTATCTAAAGTATTGTGGTAACTGGTAAAATGATAAGTAATAATACGTAATAAAATGTATGTTTTTCAATGAAATAATAAATATTTGAAACTTAAGTTTTTTATAATCCTACTAGGTTATGGTGACACAACAACAATGATGTTTTACATATTTTGAACTGCAGTATTATTGTAGCTCATGCCGGTGAAATTAATAAGTTTAAATCCGTTGTTAAATCCGAGAAGTGTTGGTCACCCATCCTAGAACTTAAATAATTAGTAAGAATACTTTAACAGTATATTATATAACGATATAATTTGATACCGATCGATGTTTAAAATGTTCATTTGGTGTATCAAATAGTAAATACCGAAGCATCATGACGTACAATAACAGTGGTTGACATTGCGTGTTTTATTTATTTTTTCATGAAAGTTATGTTACGCTAGGCTTTTATTAACATTGTATTTATATAATATAAGTATAAGTACGTCACACGATATGGCAAACGGCTGCAACTGCTGTCGATTGGCATTATCATAATTTACCTGCTCATACGAATACTTTTATCGGCTATATCTACAAATAGTGTTTATATTTCTGCGAACGATTTTGTCGTGTGCGTGTGTACGTTATTGACGTGGCGGCGATGATGCCGCAATGGAGCGAAAAAAACTCCAGAGGTCTCGGACCGTGGTCGTAAAAAAACGATCGCGTCGTGTTTTATCTCGACAGACATTTAGATGGATATTATAAAATATTTTTACACTCGAGCTCGGATTTGCTTGACTATAATAATAATATGTATATACTATGTATAAGTACATCGTACACGACGCCACTGCAGTAATCCGATACATACGCGTTGCAATAATAATAATAATAATAATATTGTCGACGTCAGTGGAATAGCCGTCGAGGAGTGCCGGCGTTGGAGTGCAAAGAAAGAACATAGTCACTGACGAGGGAGGCCTTTTCTCTTTGCTTTTGAGGAAATCGTCTGGAAAATGACTTTGCTGGATATGAATGAGATCGCTTTTAGATTGTTGAATTTAGCTGGGTTAGGTACAATGTTACAGTTGTTTTTTCAACCAATCAGATGTGTACATTAACGAGGGAGCAAAGGGACGCAGAAATTACCCCCCAGTTCTTTTTAGAAATACTCCTCCCAACCAGCCCAGATAACCGATAGCTGATTATAGCCGGTATTATAGAAAATTGTTCCGATCTTCCTATTGGTCCGTACTCCATACAATCTACATACAGCAGTACATAGCTGTGTGGTATATCGTATTCTATATTTCAATGTGACGACTTGGATGTTTTTTTTTTTTAATTTTCCTATAATACAAACGCGGCGGCGCATTCCCGACAAGGACGGCGGAGTATGACGACTCCGAGAGCTCAGAGCAACCGGTTTACGCAAGAAAAGCGAAAAAAGGAGGAATGAAAAAAAATCCGACACCGGTACAGAAGAAGAGACCAAGTCCGGTTTATCGTTTCGTACATTTATATTTAGTTTCCTCCTGGTCGACGCTAAAAATATCACATCCTACGCGAGAGCTTGTAGTAGTAATAATAATAATAATAATAATAATCGTAATAATAATAACAAGAACAATAATAATAATAATAATAACGACGACCGAGACACGCGCGCGCATATTATGCACACTCGACTTCCTCCTATATACTACTAACTATACGATGACCGGAGCTGTCGTCGCTCGCAGACACACACACACACACACACACACACACACACACATAAATAGACACTCACGGGCGGCGGGCAGTGCGTGCAGGCATGCGTGTGTACACGCGACCACATAGCGGGTATACGTGGTATTAACCGCCGGCGCGCGGGTCATCGTCGAAAACCGCGAACAGGCAGTCTACGCGCCAATGAATTTTGTACAATATTATTATTATTATATAATGTCAAAACGACGTGCGCCTACCGACGGCCATTATAGTTTATACTAATATTATACAATATATTTAGTATATATTGTTCTATATTATAGAAGTGACGTGACGTTCTATTTTTCTCGACATGGTACCGACAATTAGTGAACATATTACAAATATATACATATTTATATTAGGGGAAAGGTATCCAAAGTGGCCACCCTTAGGTTCAATACAGTGTCACTCTTTAGGATTTTTTTTCAATATTGTGTACTTAAATATTTTAGAAATCATAATTTGTAATCAGAAACAATGCTAATATATAAAATAATTATTTTTGATTTTTTTAAAAAGTTACAAAATTATTCACTTTACCCTCCTTGGTTAGTCAATGTCCACTTTGACCGCCGGCTTAAAATTTCTATTATCATTACTCATTATTTCATTATATTATTAACTTATATAATTTATATATTCTTACAACAATTTTTCTTAGATAAATAATTAATTTCATTTAAATATTTAAGTTTCTTATTAATATATTTTTAATTAATCAGACTTAGAACTTTCTTAGTAACAAAACAATTTTATAAGATATACATAACGAAATAAGCTTTTTAAAATAAATAAATAAATCATATTATTAAACACCTTCTTGGATATAGTAACATAAACAGTTGTGACCAATAGATGTTTTTTACATGTTAGAATCTGAATATTTTCATCAGTCAATTTTTTTATAACATTATTTTAATTATTCCAATTCATTTGGTGTTGGTGGCTGAGGCGCTAAAGTCAATTGTTTTTTGAGACAACTATGCTTCCATCATGTCCCGATGGGTTCGCTGATTCTGAGTTCGTAGTGGTTTAGGAAAATAATTTATCGAATACGCTTGAGTTCAGACAATAGTACCTACACTGAATAATTTATTTATTTTATTTTGTGCATTCCATACGGAATAACTACTGTTGTCGTACAATCGTAACTACTTTAGGCGATATTGTTGTTTTCGTCGAAACACGTTTTTTTTAAGATTTTGATTCGATGATTCCATTATATTTCCACTGAAACGATTTGCGTTTTCTAGTAATTTTTTTATATGTGGATACGCCGCACTTCGACTACTTGCATAGGTAGATACTAAAATCGTCCATGAGAACTATTATTTGTTTGTTTTTATACTGTCCAAAAAAACCGATCTCATCATAGTCTTCGAGGACAACAACACTGCGAATTTCGTTAGTTTTCTAGTCGTCGTCGAAGTTGTAGTTTCTCATTTGAAGCTATGTTATAGATCTATAAATCGGTATTCGAAAGTCGTGTAATAACGATTCCACGACGTCATTTGATGGAAACAATTCGGGCCATAATCATATTGAGTATCTTCTTGGGAATCTGTACGGGTTGTCCGAAGTCAATGACGCCCAACTTAACCGTAGGTACCTAGGTATGCATATAAACAAATATATTATGACTAAGCAGTGGACGAATAAAATGGCAAAAACGAGTTTTTTGATAAGTATATCTATCATATTTAGGCACCAAATATACACAGTACACACACGGTATAATATAATATGATAATATTAAATAATTAGAAATAGACATATTGATAACGCCGCACCGTACCTTTCATTAAATAACTCCAATCTCCCGATGACGTAAGCAGTACCGTAATAATAATAATAACGATACGTTTTCGGTAATTCGTATAATACCTTATAACAATATTATATAACGTTATTAATTTATTAATTATTATGCGTTGAGCAATAGAGTTTTTGGGTATGTGGAACATTTTATTGTAATTAATGCGCGCCCGAGTGAACTGTATGCACTATGTGGCATTCGAAAAATGTTTTAATGGTAACGGTCGTCCGTGATTGCCGTAGGTATATATCTGCATTATATTATATATGTACCTCAAACTGTTTAATATTTATATATGTCATACGATTTGATATTGAATTTGTTGCGCAGATCTACATCGATTGCTTAACGATATCATAAATATATTATATATCCGGCGATACATTTAACGTAAGAAGCATTCATTATATAAGAAACAAAATCGATTTTAAAATGTTATTTTTACACAATTTGATCTTGGTACAAAAAAATAATAAACTATAGAAAAACTTATTTATTTACTATTTTTTATCGTTATTTTTTTTTAAGTTTTTCACTAGAAAATACTTGAATGATAACATACATTTTTAATTTCATATTCCGAAGCAGAATATTCTTGGGAATACTTCGATCTATAAAAATTAAATTTCGGACCTGTAGTTTATATTTTGATATAACTTATAAGTATTTCAAGTTTAGATGAGCGGAGTAAAGGACCAACATTTTACAGAGTGTCCCAGTTACTGTATTACAGTAACTCCGCTCATCAAAACTTAATACATATTTATAACTCATCCAAAATTAGATTATTATGTATTAAAGAACTTAGAAAATATTTTGCTTTGGAATAAGGAATTAATAATGCTTGTGTCAAAAAGTAAAAATTAAAAATTTTATGATGATAAAAATAGTAAAATAGATACTTTTTAGAATAATACTGTTTTTAACGACTTAAAATTATGTTATAAGAATATTTTCAAGAACTTAAGGTTTTGGATTATCTTATGTTATGGTCTATTGAGACCCAGTATAGCGGGTGATCCAGCAAATATTATGCTCACCACTTTTCTCCTTAAATTTATTTTAGTAATTAAAAATTAGTTTTAACAATTTGAGATCATATTTTCAAATACTTGAGATTTTTTTGTACTTCCTACTTAATGAATGTCCTGTAAAGATACAAAATTCTGTTTTTTAAACGAGGACCGCCTTTTTCTACTGTAAATTATTTAGTGGATTTTTTTCTGATAATGTTGACATACCATTCATTGCATCAAAATAAATTATTAAAGAAAAAATAGATTGTGCATGTTTGGCGAATCAACCTGTGGTCTACCTTTAATCAACCTGTATAATATATTACCTATATAATTTATCAATTTTACCATTCTTGTTCAGATTATTCCTTATATATTATATATTATGTTTATTGTTTATAACGGCTCGTCGTCAGTTGCCGCAGCGGCATATAACTATTACCTATACCTATACGTAATTCATTTGTAAATCAATCGTTTTCGAGTTTTAGCAAATCGGAAGATACAAATTATCTATACAATGATAGTATAACGGCGACACGCGCCGAGTCTGTACATACTGTGTATAGAAATAGGGCATACGCACTGCACACACAATTATATATATATAGAATCGGCCGTGTCTCATTATTGCGCGCGTGTTCCAACCATACGTCGTTCCATTGTTTCCGATTGCACACATTCCTCGCACGCGGTTCTTTATAGGTCTATACGATTTGACACTAATCTCTGCGCAGCGTATACGATCCAGTGTATATACAGTTTATAATATATAATATAATAATATATATATATTATATAGAAACCTACGCTGCTATGGCGGTGGTCGGGGAAAATGCAAAACATCCCATTCGGATTTCAATGGTTATCGATGATATCGCCGCGCATTTGGATAGCACACGCACGCACGCATACATCTACCCCGCGTTGAAAGATTGACGACGTTCGTTCCTACTAAAAAAACGGCTATATATATTATATAACATATATGTGACGATGAGGAGCTTACCTATATGTATATATATATATACATATCGTCATATATAATGGATGCGGCGTGTTGCAGAAATGTGCAGCGGGCCGAAGTGTGCGGTATATATAATATATTTTATACATTATACCTACACGCAAAAAGTGTTTAAAGTGTAAAATGTCACAAATAAAATACTCGTGCAGCGAAGAGCTAGACCCATTGTGCTACAGCGGCGGTGTCGGTGTGTTGATATATATAAGCTACAGAAATCGGTGACAAAACATATTTATAGAACCAACACTGCAGACCACTGTATATACCCTTATATATTATTTATTTTATTAGGACCAATATACATAATTATATTATATCTTTGAAATTTGCGACGCCCTGTCAGGCCTGTATAGACTAATAGGCATGTAACTTGCAAGGGGGCTTTAGCTCCTCAGATTTTTTTGGGAAAATTCATGTATGTATAAATATTAAATTTATAATATTATTGTTAACTTTATTTCTGCTGTACAATTTTAAAAATACTTATTAAGAGTATATTATGTTTGATTGATAATAAACTGACACAAAAAATATGTGTTAGTGCTAGCGTTAAACTAATAAATTATAGTATAAAACTGTGCGTGAGGGTAACTATATACCTATACATATCTGACCTCTATCTTTCACCATATTTTGCTGTCAAATAATATTAGGATTGAAGCCCCCCTTCCTAACTTAATTCTTGAAGGCGTATTAACATACCTATATGCAGATTACTTGCAGCCTATTATTATTTTATAGGAGTATTTATATGATAATCTATGCGTAAGCTCGCTTTATATTGTGCGCACGCGTTAAAGTCTCCAAAATAAAATATCTTAAACCCGTCTGCAGTGATCCATGATAATACTATTACTTTATAAAATGATCAAATATGTTATTATAATAGATACCACATAATAATAAAGCAGTATGTCATGTGTTTATAGGTACCACCTTTGGTACCGACAATACTCTTACTCTCTATAATACATATTATATACCTTATAATATTATTGTTATAAAACACGGAAATTATTAACACGATAATATGACAAATGTCACTGTATATTATTATATATGTAATATGTAACTATACATAATATTATATAGTGCGACATCAGTAAAATGTTTTGACACGATCACTATACGTATAAATAATAAATCTATAACGGCCATTGTGTAACCAGCTTTATAGCGAACACAATGGTCCATGCATCAAATGAAAGGACGTACGACGTCGTGTTACTGTCTCTCCGATAGTAGGTACCTATACAATATATTATACGTATACATATATGAAACATATTGAGTTCGATTGAGCGATTTTAGTGAGAACGTACTTATCGCTCTGTATAGTGTAAACATATATATATATTATATACTATTAACTATAAAGTTTTTAATTTATTTTTATATTTCATTCTGAAGAAAAACTATAACAAAGGGTAAAATATCTATATAGCTCTATAGACATGCTATACACTGCATCGGTATAGTGCGTGGTGTTTTTAATTTACATGTTCAAAAAAAAAACTGCTGTATCAAGTTCATTGCATTATTTAATTCGTATTCTATATAATACATAAAATATAAACCTATTAAAATATGTACGTGATGCATTTTCCATCTCATATATTTCGATACTCCGATTTTCCCTAAATTAATTTCATTTCCTACTCACGTTCTCTGCCGTTGATTTATATAATGGAAACCATATTAAATACAATAATTATTAATATTCTAAACCAAACAATTTGTATTTTATGTATACTTTTATAATGTAAGTATATTGAATTTTGTTGAAATAATGATATTTCCGATAAGTGCAGCAATATGACGATAAATATATTCCAACAAATGATCAAGAAAATGAGTGTCCGTTGCATCGCAGTGCGTGCAGTTATAATAGGTAATAATATAAAATCAACTATAATAATATAATATACTAGCTGATCCCGTGTACTTCGTTACCTGTTAAATGTACAAACTTTGTTCAATGCGTTATTTAATATTCGGTGTATGATGTTCTAAATTTGTCTTAACTTTTCTGTTGCCCGGAATAAAAGTTCTGATTCGCAGTAATATATTATCAGGTAGGCAAAGTATGATCCTTTTTAAAATAACCCTTTTCAAAAATTTTGTAAAAATTTAAGCCTTTAAATGTAACCATTTTGTACAAATATTTTAAAATAGATTAATCCTTTTTAAATTATAGCCTATAATTTTTACAGAGGTCTAATCTTCACACAAACATTAATTTATATATATAATTGAATCCTAGTTGCAGCATTACGGCTTTGTCGTGAAGTATTTGATCGTCTTGATCGTGGCATGGTATTGTTAATGAGAATATCGGCACAATAAAACAAAGTCGTACGTAGAAAATGAGTGATTGTGTAATTATAATACATTTATTTTACTGTTTTTGGTTTATTTAAATGGCTCCTATTAATTACAAAAAAATATTATAATTATTATTATTATTATCTATATATATAAAAGACTGATAATTAGCTGCTCCTGCATACTTCGTGGTCCGTAAAAAATGACAACTCTTAAAAAATTGTGATTGTTCAACTCATTTTTAGTGTAATTCACTGCAGTAAGTGCATATCAGCCACCCTGGTAGGCAATAATGTGCGAAAATTCGATTTAATGTATGCTTGTACCTGATCTTCCCGATTAACTAATGGTAACCAATAATAGAAAATACTTAATCTATTAGATGTTTCTTCTATAACCAATAGCGACCATTTGTATAAACAAAAATTTCCACCGTAAATCTCAAAATCCCAGGGGTTCCCCAGGCTTCTATTAATTTGTCGTAGCATGGTGTTATATTATACCCTATCCCATATGTCCTTATTCCTTGATAAATGAACTATCCAACTAAAAATAATTTTTCAATTCGAACCAGTAGTTCCCGAGATTAGCTCGTTCAAACAAACAAACAAACAAACTCTATAGCTTTATATATTTGTATAGGTTATGTTAAATACTTTTATGTACTATAAAGATCTTTACAAACGTCGTACGTTTTAACCTACTGAACTGTTCGCTATGAATGTGTGAATGTTGAATTAACGGAATTGGCATATTTTTGCACATCGTCGTCACGTACAACGGCAGCGACTTTATAATGTATAATATACGTTATCAGAATGTATAATAATCACAAAATACATTATATTATTATAATATACCTAAACCGCTACTACCCGTCCGTGGGAATCGAATTATTCGTAAACAAACAATAATAACAACAACCTAAATACATAATATAAATATGACGTGCAGTAGACCTGTAGTTTACTATTATAGTATAGTACATTAGTACGGTACCTATACCTATACCTATACGTACGGTACTTACATATTATATATACGTAATAAGTCATCAATATTGTTGAGCACGAGAAATCCATCAAAAACGAAGATATGCGGACCGGACGTTGGCACTGTCGAAATCCGGTTTACCGGGTTCGATTTTCCGAACGTTTAAACGCTGAGCGACCTTCACGGTCGTTATTATGCGTTACCTATATACACACACACACACTCAAGTATATATAATATGTAATGTCTATGCATTTGTAGTGGTATTACAATATATTATTATAACGTTCTCGTCGTCGTGTACTCCATGTGCGCACGCAAATTACACAACCGCGATAAACACTTTCCAACTACTTCGTGATCATATTTCCCCAGAATCGCCCGCCCGACTCCAGCAACCGCAGTATTTATTTTTATATTCATTTATTTATTGCAATCGTTGTTATCGATATTCTATTATCATTATTTTTTATTTTTTTTTTAATCTCGCAGCTCATACGTTTCACAGTTATCCGTTTGTATATATATATATGGATGTGAATAGGCACCTAAATGTAAAATGTATGCGCAGTGTACTTAACAGCGTACCTATATGGATACAATATAATATATATGTATACATATATTTCTTTATGTTATGTTTGTGTATTGCGGTTTTTCTCCTCGTCGATGTCGAATATAATATATAATATAGTATAACACAATTTAAACACATTCGTATGTGATATATGAATCCAATTTTTCCACTCGTATACGGTATACCTACATAATAATATTGTATAACGGTTTCGGTCGGACCTGTCGTCATTATAATATCGATAAATCATATGCATATATAGGCATATATGTATACTGAGTAGAAACAAATCGTATTTGTATACCTACCCACTTGTACCTACCTACCCGTAACCTGTAACCACCTACCTATATACACTGTAAAAAAAAACGATGTTAAATTTCACCTACATAAAGATAATAATATATAATACCTATATAATAGGTATAATGTATACCGGTAATAGTGTTTGTCCTTGTCAGTATGACTTTTTTCCAAATAACATTTTCGATTTTGAAAGACTTAAAACGAATAAGAGAATCATTATTATTACAAGCGGAAAAAATAATATATATTTTGTTTTTTTTTTTAAAAATCTGTGAGACTGCGAATATAATATGATATTGAATTATGCCGAATAATTAAAAATCGATCTACTGTAGATTTCTATTAATCCTATTTAATATGTAATAAAACAATAATAACTACTAGGTAACAGGTTGTAGGTAAAATGTATAAAAGTGTTTAGGTTTTTCAAGAGGCAGTTAGATAAGTAAATACAGTATAATATAGATATAATATAATATATAGATAGAGGGTATTGGTACGAGAATAGAACTGGAGACACCTTGAATCTCGTATAATAAACATTATCACATCATACATTGTATTATAAGCGGATTCGATTTCGCAAGAAAAATTAAGTATACATTTGTCATGAATCCGCAGCAGCTACCGTAGAGTGTTTTAAAATTTAAATCTACACAGTACACATATAATAATAAACTCGTGGGACGTGGGTCTACTTCATAGCAATTCAATGATAGTACTAATAATAATTTTTAATTTTACAAATCATGCTGCAGGTTCGTAATATTATGCACAGTAGATATATTATAATATATTCTGCATTAGGTACTCAAATTTATTTGATGGTGCCGTGTTCTCATAATACACGTGCATATTTTAGATTGTGTACAATTCGACCAAATAGTACTTTTTTGTTTTTGTTACAGCTATAGTAGGTAGGTCGTATAGCTATAGTGTATTGTCCATAATACCCACCAGCCATTATACTTACACCGTATTCGTGTCTTATACTCACACAATCGGCAGTCACACGAGTATGTAGAGTTTTATCACTTATCGGGTTACAATTGGCGTGTAGATGATATTATTATTATGTTGCTGCGAACGTGATGGTAGAATAATTGACGAAAAACAAAAAAAATCATTTTTTTCTAAGCACGATTCGTGCAGCTGATATACATATATACATAGCACAAACAACGGGGTCAAAAGCACGGACTAGCACAAACGAATGTCGTAAGTTTGGTTTTGAAATTTCGTGGTGGGTGGGCTAATAAGCAGCTCCCCACCACTTTCAAAGTTGGATCTCTTGGGAAAGGATTTAGCATTAGTTGCACAAATTAAGGAATTATAAACGCTAAACGGCTCAAACGAATGCAGATTAAGTTTTGTTTTGAAATTCTAAAGTGGACCCCCTCGCACCCGGTTCAGCGGCGTGTTGCAGTGTCCGCCGCCACGAATGATTCATTCATTTTATTTGGTATTAGAAATTCCACAGTGACCAAGGCGATTTTATTGTTTCCGTAGTATTGGTTATAGTATGCTACATCTACAGTTAAATTTTCCACCACAGTAATATCCCGAAGATTAAATACTAGGTACTTATCTTTAGTTTGAAAGTACAGGAAATAGGCTTGGACCGTATAGCATTTAAATTTCCGTTATCATTATTTTCGGCTATAAAATAATAAAATATAGATTCACGTATAATACAGTATTGTAGTAATATACAACCTGATATACAATGGTATTTTTCGTGTTTCCCCGATAACCTATTATATATGATTATATTGAATTTGATAATTACATTTAAAAATTTTTGATTTGCACATTACTTAGAGATTAATTTTTTACACTCTTGTCTCTCACCAATATAATGCGAATGTTTCTTTTTATATTTTATTAGGTTAGTACACAGTTTTTTTTTTTAATTTAATACTAGTTGATGGCAAATAAAATAAAGTGATGCGGTTTTAGAATAAAGTTAAGAAAAGCATGTTTTTTTTTGTTATGGGTATAGAAAAATAGTAAAGAATAGTGTATTCGTTAACACAACACTGCTGAGCATTCCGTTTTACCTTAGACATTTTTCGATAAGTCGAAATCCGACTTCCGACTAGAATTTCTAGAAGACGGCAATAAAAAAAAACTTATTATACGAGGACGAACACCCTGTATGGTATTTTATACAAGCGAGGTGACTGCTCGAGTATGTTTATAATAATATATATTGTGTACGGACTATGTGACCGCGCCGTATATTATTAGTGTAATATATCGTTCATTTACACGTCGTATGCGTACCTATATTACGCGCGCGAGTGTGTTTGTGTATCCATATAATATATAATATGTGTATCGTCGTTTTAAATAACACCATAATATATTATTATATTCACTCGCATGGTTCGGTATAGGCGTATAGCGTATGTTTATGCGTAGCGTAAGTATTGTATACGTATTCGCGGGACAAAAATAGCCAATGAATTGAAGATTTATGCGACTATTGATCGTTTATATTTTCTTCTCATTACGTCTGCCGCAGCAGTATAATAATACGAGTATATTATTATTACACAGACGCGCGTCGTGCGCGTGTCATCCGCGTCATTAATCTGTAAGCGAAGAGCAAATCGATTTTTCGAAAACCATATATGCTATCATTACGATAATACGTACCTATCATCCATATATTACACCATATCCATATAAGTGTGACCTACAGTTCGGAAACGGTACGCCAACGTGAAGGTCGTAGTCGGCTTTTTGCACGAGTTTTGGTTAATGTATTTTTAATAATCATAATATTAATATATTATATACCACCGTTAGCTAATAGTAGTGAAACAAAACATAATGAGTAATGATTCGAAATTCGAAACCGCGGGCTATAATCGAGAGGTACCGTTAATTTGAAAATGAAAACAATAAAAGATAATATAGGTGACCTATATTGAAAAAATAATATTACCTTTATTAATATCATCCAATCAATGTCACTACATAGGGGTTGGTAAAAAAAATATTTCTGCCAAGTCGATCTTATAAAAAGCAAATACACTACATGTGTCACAGATCATAATAAAGATCTAGGTACTTAATATACTGCAGACTAGGTAGTAGGTACTCCGGAATAATAAAATTTAAATATTTATTTAATTAATTAAAATAAAGTTTTTATCAATTGAAAATTATTATACTTATTACACAATTTAGAATATTTGAATTTATTTGTTGCTTCATAATATTCTATAGAAATAAACCGGTCAAGAACTCTAAACAAATAACTATGTATTATTATATTTTTACAGTGGCGACAATGGCGTGTATAGGATTTAATTTCAGGGGGGGGGGGTGGTTTGAAGTTTTGAACCCCTAATCCCTCACCTCTAATACGTGACTTAAGTTTTATATATAGTTAACCACATACGTTTAGAATGTAGAAGCCACAGATATATTAATATATTATATAATTATTGTTTAGGTATATTCCACGTATGATTTTATATTATATTATTATTACTACAATAAGAGACTTGAACGCTGAGTTAGTCTTCCTTACTCTTACAATATTTCATTGTAATAATATTATTATTGAATTTTTTATATAGCTATTAAGCGATAATATTGCGCACTTAAATCTATTATACAATTATTGTTGTAAATGTTGTTTAAACTTGTTTTTTCAAAACAATAAACCACGGGAGAATACATGTATAATATTATAATATTATATTATATAGTTAAATTATGTATTATTTCATATGATTTTAGATTCTGAACGGGGAAATGAATGTATTGGTTTTATAAACCGGATTTTTTTATTCTTCGTCGTTCTGGACATTTCGCTATAAGAGTTAGCATTAAATTGCTCATATGTGACATTATAATATGCGATAGTCGTGCATTTGATTATACATATGCGAGCTGACTGAAAACAAATGGAGTTATGCAAGTTCAAAGAGTATATAATATTATCGGTTTTATATGTGACGCGATCACATCGTATATATATTACAGTGTGCTAAATATAGAAAACGTTTACACAAATACAATCGTCTGAGATTTGATATTCTGACGTGTGCAAAAAAACTAGTTTGTTTTATTTTTAAACCCTATAGGCTATAATATTATGAGAAAATATTCACACCTTCCTTATATTTCTATACCCGATGTTATTATTAAAATTATTATTATCGTTCATAACGTGGCAAAATGTATTCGTATTGTTTGTAATAACGACTCATTTAGAGGGTCAGATAAAAGGTGTTATTAATAAACCATTATTAGGTGCATCGGTGCATGTGTCTTACGAATCTGACACATCAGTCGCTCCAGTTCGCTGCTGCAGAATCGTATTATATTAGTATGTATTTTCACGTGGCATGTATTCATTGTGCTGTTGTCAGGGCTACAGGAATATTGGCCGATTCCGCTTTAAGGCCCAACCTACCGTCTAAATGACGAGGACATGATAATACCACTACAATATTTAACGACGATTTTGAAACTATATGGAATGCGCTTATAATAATATAAAATATATCATATTAATTTTATTGGATTTTTACATGAGCGTGGTATGCTGAAGGTCGGTGGCTCGAGGGAAAAAACTCGGATATTTTTGCTCTTTTGTAAAATATATTATCATCGTGCCGTCCGCTAATTTATATAATATATTAGCATAATTACACTATGAGCGGTGCGTTGTTTTATTTTGTTTTAAATTGTCGTTTGGACGTATCGTTGTATGGGATTAAAGTCGCATACATATAGTTGTGTGGTTTATGGGATTGTTGACAAAATCGTTGCTTTATACATTTTAGGATGAGAATTTTATACAATTAAATTCTAAACATAATAATTTATGACTAGGTGATTAACAATAATGTTTGTAACAGCTTTTTGTACACACACACTGAAGTGTACGTCTACACGCGCAGGCGCGCGGGTGTGTGTGTGTATATATATATATAGACACAGTACCTGGGTATATAGGTACACGTATATTATAGGCACTAAACAAATCACAATTTAATGTATATATTTATCGACCGTGCCGAATTCTTTAGCTTGACTATTGAGTGTACGGACTACGGAGTACTACCTGTATGCTGTATATTATTTTATATTTATTCGAACTATTGCATAATAAGTAATCAACAATATTCAAAATAGACAACATATCATATATAATAATAATATATTCAGGAATGTTTAGGATTTTTTTTTTTTAATCAGTACGTTTATTTCGAGTAATTATTTTGAGAACCGTAAATGTGACGTGCGTTCTAAGTGTATATTTAAAATAGTTAAATAAGTACTTCAATATTTTATTCCGGTATTCATTTTTGGAGCAAATAATGTCTCCGTACAGAAATATATTAATAGTCACAACAGGGATAGTGATTTCACGTATAATTTGAATGGTATTATTATGAGCTCTTCCGTTTAATCGATTAGCAATTTTTAAAAATACCTCAACAATACAACGTTACATGTTTTGGTGGAAATTTTAATAGCGTCTTAGAAGTAAGTTGAGGGAATAATTTATTATAATTATTATTCAAGGGGTCGCTGTTGAGTAATTTAAATTTACTACCAAATTATTCAAGTATAATATAGGTTTATTCACCATATTGAGTTTAGATAAAAAAATGTTTATAATAGTTAACTCTTTACAGTGAAATAATGAATATTAATATTTAATAAATGTTACAGAATATTCATCACGAGCGTTTTTTTTTTTATTATTGTTCAATCAGTTGAGTAAAGTATACGACTTATTATAAATTGTTTGAATGTCTCAAATATCATTTGGTCGATATTGGCTTACAATCAATTGTGTTTTACATTAATTTTTTAGAAGAATAAATATCCGTTTTAATGACTTGATATATAGTAGATGCATTAAAATAATATACTATTTTAAATAAATTATAATATTCGTATAATGGTATAACGTATGTACTCGCATAGTGTTAATATCGATTATTGTTTTAGTAGTTTAAACCAAAAGTATATTTTCTTGATAATAATATGATTGGACTATTGTGAAATCAATATCGTACGAATTTCTTTTAGTTACCTACTTGTTGTTGCCGAAATTCCACGCTACGCGCATAATAATTGTTTTATAACTCGTTCAAACGGTTGTCGGATGGAAAAAAGCAATTTATTGTTAAATTCCAACCGTGAGAACGCGCAATAATAACAATATATAAATATATACTATGTACTATGCAAACGATAGGGAAATCGGTAATATTTGTGAAATACTGGTGAACAGTTGGAACATCTATTATTATTTTTTTAAATAACGGTAGCTATACTATCATTTCCGCTTTTAATATACATTACCAATTACCATTTACCATCGAACATTCTAAAAAATAAAAATGGTATATTTCAATTGAAATATTATAAGTCTATTCAATTTCGCTGTAAATAATTTAAAAAAAAGCGAAATCATAAGAAATTCCTTAATTTATTTGAAGTGTTTTAAGAAAAATATATTGATCTTTATTATATTATATTGACACTGCCAATATCATACGGAGAGCTTTTTCGTTTATTCGAGGAAATTATAGGTATATTCTATTTTTAGTTTTGGTGGGGGGATGGGTCATGTACAGTTTTAGGAGGATCTTGTACGATCCACAGACCTCTGACCTATCGCTTAGCGGCCTAGCCATGTCCACAATGCATCGCCGTAATATTATTACATTATACAAAGTCGAATCGTATCATTTTCATTTTTTTTTCGCCCGCTAATTCCGGCGTTCCGAGTAGACAACCAAACTCGCGCTTGCGTGACAACAGATGCGAACTAAATTATGAACGACGCGCAGCCAGGTATGTAATAATAATATTAATATTATTATCGTAATACGCGAACGTAGCTATTTATTTTAGAGATTGTCGTCGTCGATTTAGCGGGGGGGAGGGGGTGGCAGTGGCGACGAGACCAGTCAGTGGCGACGGTGGTGGTGGTGGACACGTCGCCGCCGCAGCAGCAGCAGCAGCAGCTGATGGCGCTACGTAGGAAAGTTGTGTAAGAGTGTATTACACTGGCCGCCGCCGCGGATCAGAATATTCAGAAGTGGTGGTCGTGCCATCCCGTGCAGTCGCGTTCGCAACTCTCTCCGGTCGTCGTCGCCGCCGCCGCCGAACGCCGCCGTAGCCGTCGTACTCGCCGCCTGCGTTATTTTGCCCACGTGTGTTTCGTTTTTCTTATAATAATATAATTATCGCAATCGAGTAAAAATATCATATTCGCCGTGCGTTCTGTATAATATTCATATGTACTCCGTCTTTTTTCGCCACGCGTTTTAATTTTATTTTTCGCGTTCGTTAATAGTAAAATTCTTTAAGGCGAAAAACCTTATCAAAGCGCCCCAAGGAGAAATACATACTTGGAATTCGGCTATATAAACCTAGCACACAGTCCAGCGAATTTCATAACGTTGACAATCCGATCGGTAAGTCCGTACGGTAAACACTTAATCGTCTTACAGTAATATTATTATTTATAGTCGTATAGGCGCGATTGGGGTGAAGGGACGATGAGCCATCTATCGGTGAATTTTTGTCGTACGGTTAAAACATTATATACAAGAGAGTCCTTAACTTTTTATCTAAGTTGCACATGATTATTTATCAGTGTTTTTTTCTTATAATTGCGTAACTCCTTGCAGTTTCCTACTCTTTAGTATTTACTTACGCAGCCTTTATTCCATCTAGGAAATCGAATTAATTTTCAAAAATATTCCATTCATCAACTCAAAATATCCTATCTACACGCAATATCTAAGTGTCACATTAAATTAATTTTTATCTAAATCGGGTTTTAGCAATCACTTAGCACCGCAGTATTACGAGGGTTGAAAATTATTAATTCTTTACTGTGGGAACTAATTTATACGGATTTCTAATTTTTCATCAGTATTAGATTATGTGATTACGTTTTTATTAAAATAACATTGTTGCCTCGATTACAAAGTTTTTGAATTTAGTACATAAATCTTCACACGCTGCACGGGCCGCGGTTTCCTGGATTCCTCATAATAGAAAAGATAAAAAAATAATAAAATCCTTTTGAGTAATATTACATAAAACTAGATTAAATAGTATTTAGTAACTTTTCATACTTATTATTAAATCAAATGGAAAAAGTGATAGTAACAGATTAAATAAATCAATATTTGTTATCAGATTAGGTAAATCTGGGAAGATTAACTGCTTAAAATAATATTTATGATGCAATTAATACGGCACGGTGTAATTTATCGGTTTAAGTTTTATACTTTTAAATTATTATTTATTGCTTATAGAAAACCAGTGGTTTCATTTTTTTTTTCGATTACTCGCGTGTAGTGAACGTAACTGCAATGTTAGTGTACAGTTGTTGAGTATATAACTTAATCAACGCCTCAAGGCTCGTATTCTTACTTTTATTGACCGTACAGTATGTAATGTGTGTACACCTATATGTAATATAAAAATAATATAACGACAGCCGCACCACAGTTAGAGGTTTACACAATAACTATGTGGCTGTGCGCGGCGGCTTTCCAAAAACACAAAAACAAACAAATAAATAAACAAACACGGTCTTGCCACGTACAACATATTATTTTCATTTTGAACATTTTTTCGTTAGATTTTATTATTTCCCGGACAACGGCATGCGCCGCGTGTTGAACTCGAACCCGTACCTCAACGTTGCAGGGAATTTATTACATCAAAGCCTAGGCACAATGATCTCCCGTAGTGCACATCTCGGCGTGCGTTTTGTCTCCCGATAAAAACGTTTCGCATACTATTAAACATTCAATTCGATTATAACAAAACATCGTTTAAAACGCAATTAAGGAGGACCTAATCGTTTTTTCACACACAATCATCATAATATTATATCGTGACACCCGTCCGACTATCCGAGTTCAATCGTATTCTAGGCCAAATGCACACGCTTGCAGTGTACCGTTCAAATACTATGTACAATCTATTTCATCTTCCGAACGTTGGAAATAAATTATAACGACAATGATTTGTCTGAATATTGTTTGTACACACCCGTTAATCGAATAGAATCGAAGTGTTTTCACAAGTGGCATAAAACCACTATAGTTTAAGGGGCAGGTAAAACGTGTTCTTGAACGTCGTAATAAATTACCTATATGTATATACACACTTTATGAACACTAATTCTCACTATTATCGTCTCTAAAAGTTAATTAATCGTTACATTTTTTTCAAACCTGAGAATTGTACATAATACCTACATCTAAATGTAATTTTACAAGGTTATATCAATATAATCGGGTTTCTTAAAAATTGATTATTATTTCAAGATTATAAATATTTAATATATATATACATTAATTTATTTTAATTATTAAATGTATAAAATGTTAATAAATATTTTAAAGAATCGAAAGAGATGTAATCACATTATTCACATGTTAAAGGTACGGGCCAACCATTAGGTAATATGGTAGTATTGACTATATTCATAGAAAATTGTTTTCTTAAATCGTAGGTACCTAATAAATTGTATGTTTGAGTTTCGATAATATTATACTATAAATTATTTTTGAACACGGTATACCTTCTGCATAGAATTATTTCAGAAACATAACTAACAATCATACTTGTCGATGTAATAAGCACGTGGAGCTTTTATTGATGATTAGAGTTCACAATGTTGCGTATATGACTCCACCACCTATTTGTTCAAACTAAATATTATTCAATAAACTATATAAATCGCATCAAGGTAAACGAAAACATTGAGTTGGACACGCTGGTCGTTGCTAGTCGATTATTGAGCTAATTTCAAGTACAACGTCAAGTGATCGGCATTGATTATTCGTTATTACTATTATTACTACCGATACTGGTTGCGTATAGTTCAACGTCGCGTTCGTAAATGTATACTGCAGTATACACGCATTATACAGTAAAGTAATTGGTTAAACATAATTACATAGAAAATAATGGCAATGAGGTCGGATTGAAATTGTTTTTATGGTTTTTGACGTGTAAAAAAAAAGTCGCCGGTAACATAAATAATTGTCTAATGTCATGCCCCCCTTCGCCGTATTAAAAGTGCCATCGTTTTCGATAATAATATCAGACGACGATATTCGTGTGCAGTCAACTAAGTGACTAGACGTCCTTCGGTCTTCACGTTTTCGTATCCGTTCGTCAAACGTATAGGTGTACCGCCTATAATAGTACCTACCTATAATACATTTTAATGGTGATAGGTATACAATAAATGCATTCCGAATTCCGATCGATTTCGTCGATCCAGGCGGCGGTGTATTATCGGTACAGCAAATACAATATTATTATTTTGGCATCGGTGGTTATCGCGGTGTGAAATATAAAATATTATAATTATGTAGAAAACAGAAGTCATTCGAATAGTTTGCGGACGCGATATGCGCGCTTGTATTTATAGAAAGCAGCTACTCCGCCGTATAGCCATGGACTGTACCGCACATATACCATATAATAGTATATACCTATATAAACAGTAAACACATTGTAATAAACGTTTTAGTTTTGAAATTCACAGCCCGTCCAGCTGTAAAACTATACACACTTCATATTGAAATATTTTACCTAACTCATAGCGGAGTATCTGCCGCAGCATTATCATGATGGGCATTACGGTAAACTTTCCGGTTCGATATTATTCCGATCACAGTCGCTTCTCGGGTAGTCGGGTCCCAAATCACGTACTTATATCTACCTATTTCCAGGCGTACCCATATAGTATATTGATATGTTGTACTGTACACACGACGCTGCTCGGCCACGTTACGTGCGTCGTGAACGAGACATGTCCTCCGTTCCCACACTCGCACACAAAACCCCGAAAACAATCACTGCGTATAATATAATATAATGTACATTATTTTATATACATACCTACGGATATAATATAATATATGTACGTAAAGAAATATTGTATAGCGTATACCGTATTGCGCACGAACGCGATTAATTATTATTCAGAGCAGTGGATGATAAAACGTCATCTGGCAGTGTGGTGTATGGTGTAGGTATTATTATTACGTACCTACCTAGTACCTATATAATATTATATTATATTATTTTCTCACTGCAAAATCTGACGACGTATCCTCGGAAATATCATATGTCCATATATATGCAAGTTGGAAAAGTTAAAAAGTTTTTTTTTTCTTTTGAGCTTAGCTAGTTTAATTGAGCGATGAAAACATTTTTCTTTTTTTCGGTTAAATTAACATAATTTAAGTCAATTATTTTCATTAACATGTAACTATAATCTTTTTCCGTTAAAATTATTATTTAGTAGGTAAACGTCATAATAATATTATAACAAGTTGTGTACAATATACAGTTCACGTGCAAAAAATATACTATGGTTTTTGACATTATTGTCGAGTGTGTTCATCGTATCCCCGAGACGAAGGGTTGCTCGAATGCTGCCACTTTAAGTACATACATGAGTCCACTATATGGACGTGCGCGTGTAACAATAATGTGGCTTTGATAGAACCTATACGTCGTCGTCTCATTATCAGACCTGTCGTTTTCACAAACACGCTTATAGACTGACGGAGCATTTAAAAAGCGATACGCGACGGAAGGAATGAAAAAAAAAACCGATAGTGTGAGCGTGTGGAAAGAAAGAGTATGTACAAAATACGTATCGAGTAAAAAAGAGTAACTGATGGTCTTGTTAAGAACGCAAACAAGATGCGAATGGGGAAAAAAACCGTGTGCTAATCGAGTCAAGGTTGCCGTCGTTAAAAAACGTGGTTCACGCACGTCCTGCGAACACGACACATGTGTTAGAGTTGCGGTGTGTTTGGATAAGGGAAGAGGTCGGAAAACCGAATTACACGCGTGGAATCTGTCGTGAATAATAATCGGCTATCTGTGTGTATACGCGCATAGAGTCGGGAAATTTGTCCGGCGAAACTGCGAGTCATCCAGTTCGTATATTATTATTATGTAACAAGGCGTTTTTATTATTATTAAAAAAAAATGTTTTCTTGTGGAGCGTTTGGCAAAATATTAATTGTATTTTTCCTCCGACGATTAGGTATTGCCCTCCATCACAAAACGAGCGTGTTTGTATACGCAATGTATATTTTGTACTATGTAGGTACTGATAATAAATTCGTTAATCATGTGCTTGCTCCTGTTATACCTATCCTTTAATTTGCAGCGCACCTATCAAATTGTGATTTTTTTGTATCTATATTTCTAAAGACCATGTATTTTCAAATACTATTAGATATTATTTTGTGCATTTAATTAGGGGTGTCGTTGTGTGGCGATACGGCGTTCTTTTTTACTTTAAACCGATACTGTTATTCTCATTGAAAGTATATAATATAGTATAGACATATTACAGTTTAATACCTCAGCAACTATATACTCGTTCAGATCTAGATGTACAAAAATCAAATTTTGTATCGTCATTGGTCAATTTAAATTAAATAGAAAATCAAAAGAATTAAAAATACGCGTGTTCTTTAAGTACAAAAGTTCCAAAACTCGGAGCATGCTAGACTGCAGTTGTCCTGCAATTTACCCCGAACAGGAATTTATCGTCGCGTTCAACAAGTTATTATTATTTACACACACACACATATTTATTATGTATTTATAATTTATATAGAATACGAGTGCGCGTATCGCCGAGTACATATATAATATTATAGCTTTCGACTTTCTCTTCCACTCAGGATTTGACGAACGAGTGCTGACGGTGAAAACCATTGCGATGATATTTTGCCTTCCGTCGTCGCCTCGGGCCCGCACTGCAGAATGACTTTATTCGATTTTCTCGAAAATCGCATTATATTATTGCTATTGCGCAGTGAGCGTATCGTTTTTGATTTACCAACTAGGTACATATAGTTCCCCTACGGAGCTTTTAGAGATATCATTTATCTTGAGATCGTCGTTTTTTTTTTAATTGAAAGTATTTCAATAATAATATATATTAATATTTATTTTACGTTCCGCGTGCTTTTGTTACTGTAACCCGACTGCAACTTATTGTACTTTCTCCGTTCAAAATCCCAGTACACTAACCGTGCAATGTTCCAAATCCGTTGACTTATAATCATAGATACTCTAAATATTTATATTTGTATATATACTTCACTGGGATGTTTTTACTTTAGAAACCTCTTACACGCGTGGTTAATATATCTATGCGTACTTTAACGTCGGCATAGGTAGTTATCGATATTATGTAAAACAACTGTCACGAGTCACGCGGCAAACCAGTTTTTATTTTTTTAGAAATTGTTTCTAGGATTAAACCAAACCCGGTATCTCGTATTATAAACGTAGAGTGTATATAATATAATATATATTTATCTATCGGAAGTTGGTCAATCACACGTGGTCCCAACGAAATTTAGGATTAAATTGGTGCCTATAAGAAGATCGTAAATTCTGGATTTAAATCGTTATAAGCTGAAATATTTTTAACGGTGACATTTCACAAAAATCATGGACCAAAAAATAGCTGCCAAGTAATATATAAATTTAATATTAATTAATAGGTGGATAAATGTTTCAAATTCCGAATGATGATAATATAATATAATCATATCGTATACCACAACACCACTAGTGTTTTTTGGAACTGAATCTTATATACGTCGTCGTATGGTAGCTGTACCGTCTCTGATAGGATGGAATAACATTTTTTTTTCAGTTGATTAATTTGTTATTATTTACCTTTTTCAATATTGAAGTCATCACTATCGTTGTCACTTGTCAGTTGCGCTATATTATGTTTTTGAATTTTGAGACACTGCCCGGACTATAAAATATTACCAAATCACTGAACACTCTTTGACTATTATAATACCATGATATATTTAGGTAGTGCGCGTGTTATATGTATGGCGAGATAGAAATTGCGGAGAGATGGTCTCTTGTCCAATAGCTCGTCGTATCGTCGTGTTACGTTTATGCCGCATGTGGATGAATTGATTTAACTGTGTGGAATGGGATTTTAGGAACAGGTGCGTGTGAGGTTAGGAAAATTTACGTTATTGCAGGAAAAAAATTATTCGTAAGATATTTGACGATTCGTTTTCGATCAGACAGAATACTGCACACTTGCATGTACGTCATTGTTGCAGACCGAGGAGGGATTTTATGACCATTTATTAGGTATATGGGTGTAATAATATTATAATAACGTATACGATAGCGCGATGGTTACAAGTTACAACAGCCCACGACGACTGCTAACAGTCTAAAAATATTTATTACGGCATTTTGTCATTATTCTATTCTGTCCGGGAAGTTGCAAAACCTCGTATAACACGTTGGTTTTCCGACATTGACATATTATTATTTTGGAGCGGCCCACGCTCGAGCTTATCGAATTCAAGGTTCTATGTACAGTTTTCTGCATAGCGGAGAGTCAAACCATCGCAATTCGACGCGTTTCCGTTCGTTTAAAACCCCGACCACAGCCTATTATGAAACGGATCGCGACTGCGGGTAGTCGTTTTCCGGGTGCAATCGAAATCGATGTGTGCACGTCGTGTGTGTTAATATCGACTCAACTGTCACTACGTACCATCCATTTATAATAATAAAGTCCGTACAGGCGCCTGCTGTCCGACACCCGCAATGCCGAATCGGGATTATTATTATTATTATTATTATTGTGTTGTACAGTGATGTGTGTTTTGGCATCGCGAGTGCGTTCACCTGGCTACGGAAAATCGCGTAGGATCAAATATGATGAGGACGCGCGTTAATATACCATAATATAATAATCCAACGATTGAAGCTACACGGGTGGGCGACGACGACGGGTTTCGATTCCGTACGAAACGCGCCTATATTAATAACGGCATATTCAAATATCATAAGATATTATTAACCAAGGCAAACAACGGACCTGCCTGGCGCCATCGAAGAGATGTTATGTTGTGTGGTCGAATATAAACAGAAAACGCTGAACAACAATAATTGTAATAATAATAATGTGTGAATCACAATATCTCGGAAGACAAAATATACAATATAATAGTATAATATAGACCATAAACGTACGCGACCATGTACCCGGTTTTCGGCATTCGGTATGCGCGCACGACCTTATAATATTATTTTAAATATCGTCGTGACAACGGTTTTTACGACTCTGAAGAGTCGTCCGGCGGTGGTCGCGTTCGATTCACAAACCCGTGCGCTGACCGGACGACGCCGTCCGACAACAATCGAACAATGCCCGGTGTAGCGCAGGATATAATAATAATAATAATAATAATAATATAATATCGTGTCGTCGCCGGTTTTCCGAAAAAATGACCGCGTAAAAATGCATTATGCATTCGAGAAATGTCCGACGCCCGACCGCCGTACGATTCCACCGTCGTCCGGCCCACTTGCAGCGTATACATAATATTATAATATACGATATACGTGTATATTATATGCGATGTGCTGTAATTCGTCCCACGCCGATCGTCGTCGTCGTCGTCATCCTACACTCGGGCCTTCTATAAATGGTAACCCTTGTAGACCTCTCCTCCGACCCGGCGTGTGTCTCTCCCCGTCTCTCCGCAGCAGTAGTCGAGTACGTACAAAATTTTTCCGAACGGTTAATTTGCCATTTGGCGACCGGGCGCGCGTAATGTCTCGGAAATAAATATTTCAAAAATAAACGACGCACACACTCGCAGCATAATATGACATATGATGGAACGCTTACCTATCGCATATTGCGTTATTTTTCAAATAAAATGAAAATATACTATATACTTATTGTAAAAGCCATCGGTCACGGACGCCAGTGATTAGCAAAGTTTTTATGTATTTATTCTATGTACACTTCTTTTTTTCCTTAACGCGACATTCAGGAACCATACATCATCATCTACATTATGGTATAGTATACTCAGCCAAGGATTTCCCGACGAATCTCACTTCAATACTAATTCATAATGACTCAATCCAGAAACACTATTTACGCGTGGTATATGGTATAGTTGCGATAGACCAGTACAATCATTATTCGGTCAGAGAGCATCGTCCGTTCGTTTGTTTTTTACGACCATACGGTAAAAAATGTGCATTCTTCGCCACCGTGTATAACATTATAAAATATAGGCGAGAGCCGCGACTAGCATGTTAATTATAACGGACGGCCGTGCCAATCATCTTCTATGTATAATATATATAAACGCGGCGCAGTATATTATATTATACAGTATGCCTACACCGCACATGTATATACGAACCACGCGATATTATTATAATATACAATTATTGTTATATTTATGTACCTACGACAAGTTGGCAACGAACCTGTAACCGTATGGGAAACTTTCGTTGTAAAATACGAACACGCGCGACGGGTGTGGCGGGAAAGCGAAATATGCACTTGCGATATCATACCTGCAATACCCATATACATACAACACACATAAATAATAATATACATGTATAGAGGGTTTATACTATACATACACACACACACACTTGTCAACGGAATACGTCAAAAAACAAATGTACACACACACTCGCACTTGTATTATGTGTTATATATAACGGCCACGGCCATTGTTCCGATGTGAACCGCGCGGGGCAATTTCGTCCCGACTGTCACACACTCACACGTGCTCGCGTATTACATTATATTATACAGGATGATTCACCAAATTCGAACAAGTACCTATAGTTTCAGAGTTATTAAAAAGTGGAAAGTACTGTGTACTAAGAATAAAAGTCCTTAAAAATGGATTTACATAATTATAAAATAGATTTAATATTTAATTTAGTTCTTATAAGCACTAGGACCGTTTTTATATAACATAAAAATATACAATTAAGTGAAGTATTTGTAAATACAATCCTAAGTACACTTAAAAATTAAAAATCGGAATTATTAAATGGAAAAATGGGGGGTGAGCATGCTTGGTGAATCACTCTGTATATATGATGCTTATATTGTGTGTATAAGCATCGTATTTTATACATATGTATATACACACATACACATATAATATATTATAATTTGTTATTATTTATTATGTTGTTGTTGTTATTGTTATTCTTGTATGAATTTGTACGTACCTATTTATAGGTATATATATTATATACTTGTGAGATGGGCTGAGCATCCCGTGGGAGAAATATTCTGTGGCTCTATATCGTACGCGGTTCACGTGATTATTATTGCCGCATAATCGGTGTATTGTGTTTGACGCGTCCCCACGGATAGACAGAGACAGATATGGGAAAGGGGGCCCTTTTTTCGAGTATCGGGTCGATTTCAATACTTCAATATTTTCGACCGAAAAAATGTCGACGTCGTTTGGAAAGTCTGGTGGCGGCGGTGGATGCGCTGAAATGCGAGAAGACAACGATGAATATTATACTCTTCTTCCTATCCTATAATTTTATACATATATATTATAATATCGTCACCGACAAACAATATAATATACTACAATGGCTATTGGCTACACGTTATTACGGAACGCGTTTCGACTGCGCGCGCGGTATACACATACCTGTGTATAGGGAGGACGGTTTCCCCGCACAATAATATGCGATAATATTATTCATCGTTTATTATATTATACATCGTATGTATATATATACCTAACGGGCTTACGCCTAATGTAAAATATGCACATGTTCTCCATAAAGAAAAAGAAAAAAAAACAGTAAAAGATTAAACAAAAATTATATTTGTGAAGAATTTAATAAAAAAAAAAATTAAAATGCTATAATTGTGGGTATAAGAGGTCCGCGCTCTCAGAGACCACTCGGTCCTCCTGATTTACCAATTTCATAATTCGATAAAATGGTGTGATAGTTAGGTAGTTTTGGGTTGAGCTGCAGTAAGGAATGGGGTACATGCAGCATCTATATAGTTATTGAGTGTTTTGACGGAGGAGAGAAAGTGAAACAATTTTACAAAATAAATGATATATCATTATGATATAAAATTTATGGGAATGACGATGGACATGATGTCACGATGACCGGGTCATCCACAGATGATTTTTTTTGGTTTTACTGTCACTACAATATAATAGATATT
This sequence comes from Sitobion miscanthi, assembly GCA_008086715.1. NCBI lineage: Eukaryota > Metazoa > Arthropoda > Insecta > Hemiptera > Aphididae > Sitobion > Sitobion miscanthi. The sequence continues at coordinate 28,692,501 of CM017798.1, read as the reverse complement.
CTTATTGTGGGGGGCTATTGGTGACTCGTTTGAGATACCGGGACGCACCTTTTCCACTGACTATTGAATTCAATGGATTCCTTGCAAATCGTTTTTTTCGGGTTGCAAGTAATATGCAAGCTATATAATATAACCTCCTAACCTTCTGTAGTACACTGCACTACAGGCGCGTCACTGCGCAAAGACCTTCGCGGATATCGCGGCGAATAGAATGAGAAAATAAATAACCGTCACTATAATATGTACTGTAATAATAATATAATTATTTTGGAGTTCGGCAATCGGGAGTGAGGCCGAGTGTTTTCTTCACACGAACTGAATTATAATCATGAACTCGGGTGCGCGTGGCTGGGAAAAAATTAAGAAAAAAAATTGAGAACGAAACACGTACAATAATATAGCCTTATTGCACTATTGCGCCACGCGGCTAACGTCGTATAGCTGGCGGCTGATAACTGAAAGCGAAAAATATATTTATGACATTTAATAATAATTGTGATCAACTCGCGCTGCTACTGTGGCGAGACCTTTAGCCGGGTACAACATAGACATTGTAACACCGCTGTGGGATTTTATAGATACCGCCACCACCACATGACCTACACGACCCATCGGTTAATCGATCATTCAATTCCGATAATTTCAAGTCAAATAACTCGAGGCTAATGTTTTTGTATCGAAAAAATTGACAAATAGTCGAACCGGGGAGGCATGGGGAAAATATAAGGTATTCCCGAACAAAAATTATAAATTGTAATTTCATCAAATGGTTTTGAAATCAACATAGATCCCATTGATAATAATTTAATGCACAGTTTTATTATAATATTATACAGCTTACGTTTTTGTCTTTGAATATCAACTCAAAAAATAGCTGAGTGTGATTTATCAGAAGTCCTTCAAAAATTATAAACCGGGGAGTCTCCGTTGCGGTCGCCGTTTCGACCTTGGCCGAACTTTCGTAGGAATATGTGATATATTATTATAATGTATTATATAGTAAATACCTATCTCGGTGCGCCGTAGGTCATATATTATTATGGTAATTTCGCATATCTATCTTATCCGGTATATCATATCATATACGGCACTGGGGCCGGTTATTTCTGCAGTCGTTTACGGGACGGAAATAATAATTGGGGAAACTTTGGTGAAATATAAACTTAAAACCGTAATGATACCGCCTCCGCACAGACGAATGAACAATTTCTTGTGCGGTGATCAACGACACGTAACGACAATAATTATAAACGCGCTTATTCGATGCGTTTTCACACTTTCGCCGTCTGTTTTCGGTGCCACACACACACACGTGCGAGCGATCGAGCGATCCCGAGAACGTGAGATTATTATTATTATTATTTAATTGTTGAATAAAAATCGTACATCGTCCTTTAGGCTTTAAGTGACAAAAACGTGACCTTTTCCTCAGTTGTGCTCGTGCTACATAGCTATATATATAATATATACTCGTCGCGACACTATAATAATATGTCTTAAACACTCTTGTGGTAGCGGAGCGCTCGGTCTTCGAGAATAATAATTGCCATGCCCCTGTAAATGACGCGCGTACCTATATAAGTAGTACTATGAAGGAACGTTGTGCAGTGTTCTCGCGTAATTATTATACACACGATTCGATGAGGATCTATATAGATCTATATATTATATTATTATTATGTATAGTACGTATTATAATGGGCCTTGGACTCGTTAATATCGTGTATATACCCGGCCGATATATTGTTGTATGCTTGTATAGTTGTATACAATCGACGTGATTGTCGACCGTTCGGTGTGTATAATAGCGAATAATATCGATTGGCTTTGTGGGTATACGTCGAGTATAGGAAAATCAAACACACGACGTTTCTCAGAGATTATAATGATATTATGTACGCGAGATCCGATCGACCTGTGCGCGGTCTGTGCTGAGATCGCTTTTACGCGTGTCCCCCGCCCCCGACAAGGTGCGCATTAATTATATAATATATAATATAATATTATATTATATATAGACATAGTGTGTCGAAAAATAAACGCCCATTACATTATATTATTATTACGACACCATTGTTAATCCCACACACAAATACGCGTATTTATACGCAATATACCAAACCGTTTGTCGATCGAGAAAGTACAAATTATAATAATATTATTATTGTTCTTATTGTTGTTGTTAACATTATATTATATACTGTCTCTAACCGGTGCGGTTCGTCTTGTGTTACAGTTGTCCGTCGTTAGCAGTGCCCAACGACATGATATCCAGGCGTCGAATACTGTCCAGGTCCAGGGACGACCTCAACTTGGACACGGGAGTAGGATTTCCCGTCCAGGTTGAAGAAGAAGAAGACGTATGGTACAACAAGGACAAGCTGTACAAGGTGCGTTTATTATATTTTTTTCGTTTAGGTATTACCTGCATGTGTGTGTATATAAATGATTTTAAGCCGCATAAGTAGTCGTAATCGGACGTTTAAATATAATAATAATATAGCAGATGATGTTCCCCCACCGACCTCGCGACATTCGACTCCGCCACCGCCGCCGCTTAGCTCGAAATATGTTTCGCTTTTTAAAATCGAATCATCGTTTTTATTATCACTATTAGGTGTATTAATATTTCCCGCCGCCCTCCTTTCACTTTTTGCGTTGTTTGCGCCCTTCTCCGACAGATTCGACGACGCGTATAATGTAATATGAATATGATGCACGCACATCGTTTACACCTGAAACGCGAGCGACGACGCAATACCGTGATATAAATATATAATAATAGATACTATATGTATATATGTATAGAATTTACGAGATTCGTTCCGCGAGCGCCTCTCACGCGTAGGAGGACGTGCTGATGACGACCTTGTCCAGTCGAATCCATCGAAAACGACCGTTTTATTCAAATTTTCTGACCTGGAAACGTTAAAGTCTCCCGTTGGCATTCTGTAGTACATATTTGTATACCTAGTATTTAGTAGTTAAAGTGAAATAATAAGGTATGTGTATAAACTAATTCTTCCCAGAATGATCTGATTCGTGATTTTCGATTTATTCACATATATAATACTTAGGTATAGCTGATCCAAAACGGTCTACATACCAGCCCACTGGTAGGATTCTATTTGTCACGGTACCTCTAATAATGATTATTGATTATGCTCCATTTCGTTTTCCTGTTTTGTTATAATTTTAAAATACACTATATAATTATATATTAAAAACTTTAAGGCGTTAATAGGACTCTCCTGCAGTGGCGATATAAACTTTTTCAAACAAGCCAACTTTTACGTGTAGATCAATATTTTGCATATTTTCACAAGTTTGAAACAATATTATGATATATTTTATGGTAAAATCCGGAATATTTTCCGCGTATCCCACGCATATACCTTGCGGTGTTTTCCGCATACACGTCACCGACCGGGCGATATGTCAGTTGTAATCAACAGTTTAGTTTTAAAACGCCCATTCGCGACCCGCGGGCACCTGCCATCGTAGTTTGCTGAATGTCCTTGTGGGGCGACGTCGAATGTGGTCGATCGAGATTTCAAAACAAAATAGGAACTCATTTTTCAAACCGACCGTTGCGGAACGCCACACCCGCATATTACTTACCTACTGTGTTGTCTCTGTCATTCGGGTTACATGGAAAATTTACGTTTAGTAAAATCAATTTTGTGTTGTTGACTTTAATATTAGAGTTAATCGGCCTACTATCAAACTTAAAAGTTAGGACATAATCTATAGGACACCTCTCCGACTTTTTTTGGTATTTTAATACTAAAGTAAGTTATATAGGTTAGTATGTATTACCATGTAGAATTTAAATATTATTAAAAGCTTGCAAGATTCCCTAGATAATATTCTTACCTTAATATTAGATCAATTCACTCTAACATCGAATGTTATAACACGAAATTGGTTTTGCCGAACTAAAATTTGCTACTTCGACGGAAAACAGTAACGGCAACGGCATGCACGGCGTCCTCTTAATATAATAATATAGATTTTGTACTCGACGGCCTTTTGACCGGATTCGTTTTTACACTGCACTATAGTTAGTACTGCTATATTATATTACTAGTTTATTTGGTTAGTATATAATATATTATCATGGTACTTCACAAAAATAATTGATTTTACACGTAGTCTGTTATACGGGGTTAACGCGCGTTTCGGAGTTTGCAATTACAACTTTCGAGTTCAAAGGTCATAACCATCATCGAATAATCCTCGTGACACTTAAAAAAAATCAACATTCTTCATATAATTAAATTATTATAACTCCGCGCGTTCACTCTTCATTTCGTCGCTGATAAAAACAACAAACACAAACACGCCGGATTTCTCTTATAGTATTATTATATACATTAACGAACGCGCTCGTTAGTTTTTCAATCGAAACGTCGTCGTCGTCCCGAATAATTACGTTTTCATAACAACACAAAGTATCCAAATATACGTATATATCGTATATGTATTATATATGCTGCCAACTGGTGGGTAATAACTAATAAATTCACGTATACTACTGCTGGAGATGAGTTTTTAAGGCTATATTCTTTTCTTCAAACGTGGTCTTTATAATAAAATAATAATAATATAACGACGGATACAATATACGGTCACGGTTTGTCGAACGACGTTAATCGCGTTGTTTGAACATCGTATCGAACGCGGTTGTCGAAAAAAAAATAGTAAGTATCTTCAAACAGACAAAAAATTAGATTTTAGTTGTATTGCCTATATTGACCGTTTCGCTTGTATACCTACCTAACCTACCTACATAATATTTACAACATAGGCGTCTAGTCTATATTTTGAAATACGTTGTTTTTTGTACCTACCCATCATACTTCGTGATAGTTCAGTGTTTTAATAACCGGTGCAGGCATTCGACTGCAGGCGGATGTTGTTATTATAATATATCGGGCAGCAGGTGTTAAGATTGAGACGTTCTTATGTTGGAGTCTTCACCATATATTATTATTATACGAGAGCAATTTCAACTTTCAAGCATTTTATAATAGGCTTCCTCTATACATAATCGTTTCAAATATAAAAACAAGTATCCTCCTCCTGTAAACTATTTAACTACATCTACAGGTATTCTTCCTCGCCGACTCTCCCCACGAACACCAGACGTTTTACGCTAGATAAACGTGCCCATCGACAGCTGTCTTGATACAATATATTATTATAATATTGTTATAATAACTATACCATGCTGTCGATATTATTATAGAATAGGTATACACTGTATAGGTAAATCGAACAATAATAACTCATTGAACTTCTGCTGCATAAATATATAATATAATAATTGTCGTAACGTATATTGAAAAATGTATATTCACGGCGAGCGCGTATCCATTTAATATAGTCATCGTGTAAACGGTTATTTATATATAATAATATTATAGTAGTCCAAGTAGATAATATGATATATTATAATTTCTATTATGTAACGCAAACTCAGTTTATGAATTTTATTCGCTTATTTCAAATATATCTATATAGTATATACCCATCTGCAGTATAGGTACTGTATATGCGTACGGTTTTCTTTCATAAAACCGTTTAGAATAATAATGAAAAGAAGAGAAAAAACACCGTACGCTGCCGCCGATGTTCGTCAATAATGTATACGCGTATACCATTGTTCTCGGTATAACAATAAATATATTATTGTCTCCGCGACGATCACGGTGAACTCGACGTATATGGAGCTTTGGTATATTATTATTATTATTGCGCGTGTAGTACCTTCTTATATATTATTGTATAGCGGCGGTGTTTTGACATGAAAAAATCGTATCTACATGCATATGGGTACGAGCCGTGCGTGCTCGAGAGCGAATTTTATTTCCGACGTCTCCGCGCGCTAGTTGTTCCGGTCCGGAAGGACGCGCGCGCGCCGCAAACGAACGGACGTCACGTCACTACTGGGAGGGGGTTCGGAATGGTCTGCGGGAGAGGGTAGGGAATCTTGCCCGAGCGGCAGCAGCCGGACCACCGACCTTGGCTCGGCGGTGGCGAGGAAACGCGCTCGGCGGGTGAAAGTACTTTCACCACTGCGATGTTACGCCGATCCGCACAATTAACCGCCACGCCATGCTCTCTAGAACGTTCTAACGAGAGTGTGTACGGCTCCCACATCACATACACACATAAGCCCGCCAAGGATCACACTCGATACTGATTCGACGCATTTCGCAGATAGTGCGCAGGACCTCGTCTCGGCCGTGACCGACGAGACTCTTTTTCCCACATACACCCCCGTTTCATATGGTGTGTAGTTTTCTGGAAAATTCCAATTTGATCGTAGGTATAGTGCCACACGCTGCACCACCGCAGCCGCCTTGGGGGTTTGCTCCCGAAATCCACCCGCTAGTTTATTATGACGTGGCGCGTACGCGTACATAATAATATGGAGCGAGGTCTCGTCCAGCACGACATTCCGCGCAATTGTTTCCATTTCTTTATGTGCGAGCGAGAGTATCTATTTAATGTCGACATAAATCCTTCGACATTTTTCTCGCCCGCACGTTTAACCCGAGGGTACTTTCACGTTTTCCGCCGACGCCACGCGCAGTTTTTAACGACTTTTCCCCTGTTTGTAATAGGTTTTTTTACGATTTTCGGGCATAAGATCGCCGTCCGTCTGCTCTGGTAATGACAAAAAAAAAAAAAAAATACAAAACGTTCAATATGTTATGCCACGATGTATTACCATTAAAAAATCCTCGTGAAAGACGCGGTCATCATTGCAGCGGCGGCGGTTACGGTTTTGATTATCGAGCATTATGTTGCGAAACCCCGGCAATGTCAGGGGTGTCGAAAAACGTATCACGTATACACTTGTGATCGCGATGTTGTATAGTACGTATTATGATTTTGTTATTGTTTTATTGTGTATAATATCCTTTGCACGCGCACCGGCCTTGAGGAGGAGGTGCAGTGGAGGCGGCGATAATAAAAATAATCTTTTAAGGCCGCCGACGCCGTGTACCGTAATAATCATATTGTTATTATCATTGTTATCTCGCGCATAAAACACAATTATATTATAAAACCGGTGTTTGTAGATAATGTTATACAGGCAGCATCGTGGAAACCCGCGATACACGCACGCGCACACATATAGTACAGTATTCCCTATTTTTGTCCGAATGAAATTAAAAGAAAATGTAAAAACAACCAACGAAAACTTCGGCCAAACAACGCGTAGGCGGGGGTCTATATTATTATATCATGACGCGTATATTATGACGTGTATTGTATTCATAATACGCCAGATAGGAGTATAGGACGGAATTATATAGTAGGTAGGTACACATATAAACATAATATACACATTATAAACGGACCGATCTTTTCACTTGGCGATTTTTAGTCCAAGGCGACCGCCGCCGCTGCACACTGCTTGTATTGTACTGTGTGTGCAGTATTGCATTAACGTTTTATACGTTTTTGTTATATTATATAATATAATAAAGCTGATATTAAGCGCGTACCTCTATTTTACAATATAATATGACGTATGATTATATATTTATTGTTATTGGTCACTGAGTAGGTATATTAGCTGGATTTACACTTAAATCGTATTCAACTATGTATGTCATCTTCCGGATATACTCTATATAATATGACTCCCTCAATATTATAAGGTGTTATAATTATCTTCATGGTCAAAGCCATACCTCTATATTGCAGTAGGTGCTAGGCACTGTTGGCTGATATATTTTGATGGTCCTTTTTTTTTACTTTTATAATAACCATATTCAATTAACATAATTTGATACAAATATTCGACTTGAAAAAACAATAAAATCATTTATTTATCATTTAAAAAAAAAATCTATAAAACTATAATACTTAAAAAAAAAATTATAACAATAACATGCGATCATTGTCTATGATGGTGTCGAATATTTTGTATACGATTGTAATAGCCATCAATAGGTGACTATAATAACTAATAAGTAACATAATGAAATAATATAATGCTTGTTGTGATGTGTTCGGGGGGTGCCACAGCAGAACCTGCACCCTACCTGGCTCCGTCTATAGTTGTATGGACAAATATTAATACGTTATACATTTAAAAATATTTAAAATCGTCAATAATCTACAACATAATATAATAATACCTATATAACCGTAAAAATTCGTATAAAAGTTCATTAAATAAAATGCTTCATAACTTGATTTACCGTTATTTGTAATTATTTTTGTAAAATGCATTGTCTCAAAAGTAGAGTTTACGCGGATGCTAACCAAGTACTGGCAATATAATATTAATTATTAAATCACAAAAACTCTGATTTTCTATCATAATCAAATATTAGTAATATCATAAGTCAATTAAGATTAAATATTTGCTTTTTTTGAACGATATAATTCTAATTTCAATATCTATAAGGGGTACACAGGTATTTGGGATTTTAGTGCTTATGTACGATGTGATACGATTTACTTTTCTCTTATCTCATTTTGGCGCTCATGTCTTACACATGGTTGTATTATGGTTTAGCTTGTCCGAGGAGCGTCGGTCGTCGGTTTAATTTAAACGTTTCGCGACCGAGGACGGCCGCGATCGGAACGCCGACATTTCGCAATTCGGGATATATTATGTACGGCGTTATCGCCCAAACATATTATTATTATTGCACTTTACATATTACACGTGAAAAAAAAATTAAACAAACTGGTTTCGCGCGCGCGTCTTTACCCTTTTCGTACGTTATGCATACATTTATTTTTGTCTCCTACCATTTTTCGAATACATAATAGTATTATAGTATTATATGTATACATTTATTTAAGAAGTATGCACAGACACACATACTTCGAACGTTAAATTATGCAATCTCGAAATACCCAAGCATAATATTAGAGATAGAATACGAAACTCGTTTGGTCTCCAAATAATGATAATTGTTGATTTCGTCGTCGAATTTTATTGCGAGGATTTTTATCAGATTCAGACCGAATCATTCGTTTTTGGCTCGGGCCGCGTCTACTTACCTATATATTATATTATTATAATAATCGTAATCTTTCGAATTTTTTGCAACCTCGTCGTCGCGCTATTTCAGAACGGTCATGTTTTTCCTGATCACGTTTCGGTCGATTCCGCGCCTCAGAAACTGTAACGGTCCAGCTGGACAGTAGGTATATACTTACGCTCGAGGAACGGACAATCTTCTTTTCCGGAAACGCAAAAATATAACAATTTACAGGCGTTTCGAATCAACAAATGATGATAATATCATAACGCGTTGCAATTTCAATGACATCCGAGTGAAATTCCAGCCAAATATCATCTGCATCGTACCGGTAACGGGAATGAAAGCAATAATGCGCGCGTATTTAAATGCAAATTTTGTCTGCGACGACGATAGACGTTTATAAAATATACCTTTTAACAATGATTTATAGCAAAGAAATGTATATTATATGCATAATTATAGCGTGTAATAAGAGTAGTACAGCTATAAAAAAACCACACCGAATTCAAGGCGTACGGTTATGATGATAGGTATTATAATATAATATACGAGACGCGCTTGTTCCCATTCGGTTTTCGATTGCGATTCGTTTGTTAAAATTTACATCGTGTCTTGTGCCTGCATCTCCCTATAGACACACATTACACATGCTACGAAACAGTTTAATAATCACGTTGATCCGGATAACTTAATTACGAAACAGACGAAACACTATTATACCGCCCACCAAATATCTCGATGACGAGTGGAGTAGCCGACTTTAAACGTAAAAAAAAGATATGCCCATTATATTTTATACAAGAAAAAACCAACCAACATCGTGTTTGCACAACAAAACTCGGAGATTTTACGAGGGAGATGAAAAGGAAACGAGATTATCCAACCGAGGAAGAAGAAGGTCATCATCCCATCTCCTATATAATACAGATTGTTATACACGTGCATATAATATGAAAATAGTTCTATAATTATTTCCCCGAACGGTACATGATTTTATTTTACTAGATGTATAATGTTACCTACGTCCCAAACGCAAACTGCATTTTTTCTTCGGGAAACCATCATCCAGAAGTTGTCACGAGAATTAGCTGCTATACTCGATCCGTTCGTAGTTGTCCACGTACAGAACACTCGTGCAACACATTATAATAATATGCACATTACATTATATTATATATGTTTGTCCCGTAAAATCAATGCGTTTTTTTTCGATCCGACGTCGGCGCGTGGCTGTGCAGCAGTTTGCCGTCTCACTTGGCGTATGAATATATTATAAAATACGAATAATCTGAATACCTAATTTTGTTATTATATCATATTTGAACGATTTAATAGAAAAAAATATACATATCCACGATGCGTCGTAGCATATAACATGCAGTCGGCGTAATTATCTATCTACTACCTGTTTTGTAGGTAGTTATATACAAACATATATATTATTATTACTATGATGATTTGTGACTGTCGTCGTAAAAGAGCGGCGCGAGAGTGTATGTATACTGTATAGCTTGTTTCGATTTCCAGTAAGAGAAATAAGAGAAGTTGGTCACATAAAAAAATCGTTGGTTGATTTCAAAATGTTCATATGCCTTAACACCTATAAGAGTATAATAATTGATTTATCCGAACTACGTTTTCGTCTCGCGCGTTCGCCGTTTCTATAATACAATACGACCGATAATTAATGACCTTTTCAATTAGTCCAATTATTGTTTTTCGAAACTTTCACGGGCCGACGCATGATTTGTTGTCGCTATAATCGTCTTGGCGATCCGACCGCCAGTCTGAAGCCGTCACGTCGATTCGGAAGTTATAATACATACATATTATAGGTACCTACGACCGACATCGTACGGCAATAATATAATGTTATAGTCGTGTACAATGATAATTCCTGAGCGAAAAAATGCGCACAGTTTTTTTACCTTAACCCTGGACTCAGATTATGATGGTCGTCGTCAGCTTTTGGACGAATTACCTATATCCTGACCGCCACCGCGTGTCAGTGGATATAATAATATTATTATCGTCACGAAGGGCCTTAAGCCAAACGCGCGCGCGCGTAATACGTTATACAAACATAATAACACATTACATATTCAGTACAGTGGTAATGTGGTAATTTTTCTATTTGCACAATATTGATATTATATAGAACGAGTGGGCGTCGAAATTAGATCGTGTCCGACATAGGTCTGCAAACTCATGTTATAAACACACCACCGACCGTCACCCGATTACCGTGATCTTGTGAACTTATGTCTAACGTGGGTAATCTAAAGGTATAACATACTATATTAGTTATTATAGTGGAGGGGTCACTAAAGTCACAAGCGGCTCTCGAACGAATTTTATATGGCTCACAAACAAGAAATTTATTTAAAAGTAATTATTATTAATAGCGAATTAAATGAGGTTTTCTTTATATTGCATAATTTTCATTTTACTTTTTGATCTTGCCTTTACTTTTTAGGGTTTATTATATAGGTGCGTTGATAATTTTCATCTAGCCCTACAAAAATATTTTCTGTTGGCCCCATTGGTACAAACCTGGCCTACAACGGGGTAGAGTGAACTACTAATACAAGAAAGCGTGATCCGACACGTCCATGAAGTTTCCCCCTCATTATCCTAGAAACTAAAAACCTGAACAGATATTTTGAGATTTATTTGTTAAAATTAACTCAACAATTTTCATAATTTTCACGTCCGTGGTTTTTCCAGAAAATAATTTTTTCTAGTGATGCACCCCGTCACCAGAACCAACCTAGTTGTTCATGCAGGCTTCACACCACCAAGTTGTTCAGTTTCTATAGGGTAAAGCCGGCTGGGGGTTTGGGAGGAACTTGACGGACTTTATATTCTATTCCAACACCGCAAACTCGCAAACAATATATCTATCTACGTGCACGTGTACGCTCAAGTGTGCTTGTACCACAGTGAGTGCCGTTATGGGCGTTTACGACCACAGTCGCCGAAACGAAAATAACCGACGCCAACGACGCCCGCGCAATGACACTGCCGTGCAGCACATTATAATAATAATTTAATATGCAAGTGCTTGTTATTTTTTTACTATTATCATCGTAGCCGATCGTGTAGCCGGATTTATAGTCGCGGGGTAATAATATTATTATTTTTATGAAATAAAAAAAAAAGCGCGCAGGTAGATCCGCTAGATGCTTAGTTCGAGTAACATATACATATATAATATGTATGTGTATTATAATAATATGTTTTATTATATTATATATAGACTCGGCCGCGCGTCACACACACACACGCAAAGTGTACTTTGCATTATCTCACCAAGAAATACATAATATGTACTTAATATATATTTATACGACGTTTGTATTGTTTAAGTACCTGCTATACATTTAGGGCGGACTGTGACACACACGCACAAGTGCAAGAATGTCGCCGTGCGATATTTATATATTAGACGCACTTGCGTTATACTATTGTATGGTTGTATGCACTTTTTTTCGGAGTCTGCGAGCCGTGTACCTTCATACAATAAATATACATTATATTATTATTATTCCATTTTATTTATTTATTTTCGTATTATTCTTTTCTCGCTTTTTTTTCTCCTGTCGTATATCTGCTTTTCGCATTGCGTGTGTCTTGCGTGGGCGGAATGTCACCACCACCACCACCACCGGTTATGTACCTATATATATATATATATACATATGCATAACACACACACAAACACACACTTGCGGACTTCCAATGTATAGTAGTGCACCGCCGGCGGCGATGTTGAACTTTAACTTCTACTTATTTTTTTTCTTTCTTTCTTCTTTTTATTTTTATTTCGTTGCCCTCCGTCGTTTATTTATACATATATATATGTTATTTGTCTTCGCGCCGCCGCAGCCACGAGATTTAGCCCGAGACGGACTGACCTTCGGGTTCAACGCACCCCGTGCCGCATATAAGAGATTAAATGTCGCGTCGCCGGCTACGGTAATAATAACGATGTGTATATAAAGTAAAAAATAAAAAAAAAACAAAATAAAGCCGTACGATAATAATGTAAATCCGTGCACCATTATAATAATACGATCGTCGGAGTGGTCGTCGTAGTCGTCGTTGTTTAGGTTTTGCGTTCCGAATATTGTCAAACTGGTTCACGAAAGTGCAACCGTAAAACCTGCAAGCATACCTATATTATTATGCGTATTATTATTGTGGTAGTAAGTACTCGTAAGACACTATTGTTGCCTTTGGTCGAAAAACCGTTTTTCGGCCCATTATTCGAGTGCACAAAATTTGTTCGATTGTCATTTGTTTTTATTCTCATCCCATTGGGACCGATTACAATGAGCTAACAAATACGCAAAGGTGACAGTTCACACGACGCCGGCAATTGTGTTGTTGTCGTGTACAGTTATGTGTATGTACCAGTGTACCACCTACCTATAACACAACGTTTATATATGTACAATTTAATGCAACAATATAACATTTTTTTCGCGTTAAACCACAATCTCTATACACATACTATAAAGTAGGTATACCTATAAAGTTAGGTGCGTTCAAAAGTGATAGCGCGGCAGTCGGAATCAAATATGAAATTATATGTCATTACAAGTCAATAAAAATATTGATGGGCAATTATGAATTAGTGCGATTCGATGAAATAGCACAAGTATAGTGCTATTGTATTATACGAAAAATATCGAAGTGATGGCCAGCAAAAAGCGAAGATCTAATAGCACTGAAATCATAAGAATATATACGAGTGTCAAAGTTCAATAAATGATAGTCGTCAACGATTTTTCGCACTCCTACCAAAATCATTTTGTAATCACTGCAACAGCTGTATATTGGTAGGTATGATATGTCCGCAAATGAGTAAATATGTAATATCATATTATCGTAACCATACATTTAGTCGGGTCCCAGAAATATTGGCTATTCGCGGGCAATGATAATAATAATTTCCTAATCGCGTAAACAGGACCAATGACGAAAAACCGCGAATTTGCGGGCACTGCGCCACGGACTATCGACGTGCAGCGTGCTTCTGAAGTCTATAATGCTCACGTACGAAAGAGCGCTCAAAACGAATACGAATATACGAGAATGATGGTAATAATAATAAAAATAATATATAAATAAATATAAAACCACCGACCGGATTGCCTTGGACGGCGAAAGTGTCGATATATACGCCCTTCGGTGGCCGTCGCTGCCGCGCGCGGTGTGTGGAAGACTAACAGTTAACCCAGTTTTGTCGTACCTATATAATATAATATTATAACGTCATAATATTATTATTTGTACTCGAGGGGGCCTTTTTTTACTTAATTTCTTCTCTCGTAGAGTTTATGTCAGGTGTACATATGATTATATAAGCTAGGTATATATTTTACTATTGCAGAGAGGATGCGCACAGCTGTATTCTAGCTTACACTCGCGATATTAATTATATGACTGCAGTGCCATCATTACAGTGTACGAAATGATACAACAACAATTATGACAATAATCGTCTCCCGACCACGATATGCCCCCTCAGCGCGTGCATAATATTATTATGACGGATCGCACGTTCTACCGTCGTCGTTTGCTTTTCTTACGAAAATTAGACGATACTCGATGATCTCGCCGACCCATCACGTCTCGGTGTTAAGTTCGTTATTAATATTCACCATTCCAAACATGTACCTATGTCCTATATTACGACGATACAATACATTTTTCGTCTGCCGACGTGAGTATCGACGTATCGTAGTCGTGCAGACGTTCTGTGTACTCTGCAGTCTGCATGTTTAGGTGTTATGCCGGTTTTTATTGATTTCAGTACGTTTAAATTATAATATTTTTCATGGATTAGCAAGTGCAACTGTAATACTGTTATAGTGTCATGCTGCTATTGCATGTTATATTTATATGGACTATCATGGAGGATGTTATCGTGAATAGTTTATAAACTTATCACTCCCCCCCCCAGGGGTCTCATCGGTGGTCGTCCATGGCCACTGATCACGCATATTGTAATCATTACATAGTATAATAATTATTGATTTATATACTATATAGTAGTGTCCCCCAGTTCGGGGTTTCAATATAGGTATAGGTACCTAATATTATTACCATAATAATTATTATCGTAACGAAGTCGATTTTATCGAAACGGGAATAACGAACCACATAATATTATAATATGGTAATGCGAACGCGAGGTTGCTGAAAATTAATATAAGAATACCTTGAAGTCGATATAATATCAATGTTGTCATTTCTAATAAACTTCTTTAATCTTTATTATTATTTAATTCTTCGTCGTCGCCCAACTAATATACACGTATGGAGGTACCTACGCTGCAGCACAACCTTCGTCCTCTCATTTAAAATCAAACCATACGCTTTTCACATTATAATAATATAACATTGTACTTTGTGTGTGTGTGTGTATCGTTATTATATTACGCAAGCCAAACGTATTGTTTGTGTGTTTTTCGAAACGAACCAGTTGTTCTCACGTAAATAAAAACGACGTTAACTAATTTTTGTGTCCGTGTTTACGTCTCGTTTACAAGAACGCATTGATTAAAGCGGCCGAGAGCTTATAATATAAATTAATATTGTATATTATTATTAAGTTTTTTTTCTTTTAAAAACTAAATCAAGGCTGTGCCGTCCAAATATTTCCTAAGCCATGGCACGCTCTACAGTATATTTGATAATACCTTTATACGGTGTCGTGAGCCATGCAATTACATATCTGACGATTTTAGAAAAATTCAAAAATAAATTTAGGAATAGCTGGTCGTTGGTAATAAAACTTTATAAATCGATGACTGGGACATCAAAAGTTGTGCTTCAAAAAAACCAAATTTTCCAATAATTTATTAAAACTTTTAAACTCGTAATAAAATTAACATAATCTAGGTATACCTATTAATGTAAATAGTAATATTTATGATATCAATAATAATAATACCTAGCATAATATTTTTTTGGTAAATAAAACAGGCCTAAAATAAGTGTAAAATTGAATCTGTTCATATAATTAACGATGTATAAGGTTTTGATAATGTACATGTAAAACTTGTTAATTGGTAATAATAGTTTTAAAAAATATGTATAAAAATCGGAAGTTACTTCCTGAGGTATGAATAGTCAGTATTGGTCGATAATACACCACGTAAATAAGTAATAACCTGTTTTAAAAGTTGTCGGAATTAAGTGCTATATACTGTAATGCATATAATATCAACGCGTTTGTAGATCATACAAAATATATTATTATGGATTCGTGTCCACATACAAAGATTGCTTGGCCAGTGTCAAAAAGAGTTTCCGGCAGATCGACGTGACGGCAATTATAAGACATAAGCCAAAGCTGCTGCAGATTATCGTCAGCTAGATAATAATACCGTAATTCGTATTATTGCTATATTATTATCATTATTATTATTATTATGTTCCGGGACGTTGCGACGCATTTCGTAATAGAACGACGACAATCGTTTTATAACAATGTACATAGAAAAATCAATAATATTTAATTGTTCGACGGGAACAATATATATTTTTATAATATGAACGAACAGGAGTCGGCATTGCGCAAATCAAATAATATTATTAGTAAAGTTATTACATATTATTATTGTACTGTGTATATGTCTGTGGAAAAAGAGAAAAGAAAACGATTAAATATTTTTCATACAGTTGTGTACACGCGATAATAAAAGGGCTGCGTATGGCCGTATGGGTACAACTGCACACTGCAGTTTTAGCGAATTATACGTGATTCGACCTGGTCGGACTGTGACGACTAAAAAAGGTGTATTTATGAAACAACGATATATAAATACATATTACGGTTTGATCCTGACCAGAAAATCGACGCTCGTAATACTCGTAATTTGTTCTGAATACGCAATTACAATAGAAAATTGCGCGGTATGTCGAACCGCGACGGTCATCGGCACGACGTCACAATATTGTAGCATAATAATATTTATTATAACATTATCGGTTTAACGAAATGCTTGTTGTTAGGGTCCGTCAGACTGATGCCTCAAACTTTTTAGAAAATTAGTACTCAATCTGTAACTCAAGTTTTACCCCCGAAATGAATGTTTTTGTCATTCGGGTTGTCGGGCCAACGTCATCCTGGTAAACCGAGTTCAAATTTTTTAATTCGGCAGTCCAGCATCCCGAATGATAAAAATTAAAAACATTTATTTCGAACTTGGATTACAAATTTCGAACTTTTGGTTATAAATTGTTACTAGATAATACATACTAGTAGGGTGCCAAATTTCTAAAAATATTGAGTTAATGATTTTGATTCGGGGGCACCTGGCGACTAATGGAGCGGACGCACTTGGACACGACAAACACTCGCACGACGGTAATAATAATACGTCATAGTGTCATACATATAACATTAACCATACGCAATTTGTATGTGTCCCGCGGTGCGCAAATCTATGTACCAACGTAAAACTGTGTATTGACGTTGCGTCAAAGAAAAAAAAACATTATGACTTTCGGATTGGAATGATTAAATCCACGGCGGGCCGAGCAGGTTAGGTTAAGAAACGAGACGGTTTTTTATTATTTTTTTTTTAAAGAAATGTTATATTAAAATATTATAAATAGCACGTGAAACTCGAATAACACGCGTACGCGTAATAATGTCAATCGTATTGTTACAACACTACTACGACGACGACGGTGATTATTCAATTTGGCGTGGTCCGGCAGCAGCAGCATCGTCGTCTGAACACTCGTGGTTGTATATATATATATTATAATTTAGCGACCGTGCGTTGTTGTAGTCGTTGTGTTCTGGCACCAATACCGGAATAATATGATAATATTATGCAAAGAATGTCGGCGTCGGGCCCGGATCCACCGACCGAAGTGTCCCCTCCGCATCGTTATCGCACGGTTAGCACGTGTGCTGTGGTACGTACCACAATAATAATAATAATAATATACGGACCCGGCGTTGACATCATCTCGGGTGTGTTATAACGACGGTGCGACTCGCGTCGTTCTGGGCTCTAGCATGCCGAGCGTAATGGACACACGCGGAAACCCGAAAACCCAACTACGTCACACTACGCGACGACGACCTCACGCGGTGTGATTATAATAATATTATGTATGTTTTGTTGAGCGGTGAAAAGTTAAGCGCTGGAGTAAATAAATAGAAAAACGCAGAGGAAATTTGAATTCTATATTAAATATTTGGCGATCTGCGCTACGGAGAAAGAACAGCGACTCGTGAAATAAGCGGGTACCTATATATAATATACGCGACTGCATCGCATCGACAGAAATATATCATACAACTTTGATCATCACGAGGGCGCTGGAGCCGACTCGGTTTTTTAGTACGAAAACTTCACATCTCGTGAAACTATAGTCAGACTACGGTAATTTTTTTATTATTATTTAAATGGTTAACTCGTAGTCTTTGTCTATACAGTCCGAGATCGAGAATAAACGAAAGATAAAGCTCGGGGTGGCGCAGCTTCATCGAGGTCATCTCTTGAGTATAATATATACGTTTGCATGAGTCCTCGACATTTACAGACTAGGTATTGCGAATATTAAAAACATAATAATACATGAAAATGAAAATAATGCAACACGCGGTTCGTTTCGCCCCGGGACTTCCTATGTCTTCCGCATCGTATATATATACACGACACGCGTAATCCACGGAATAACGAAGATGACTTTTAACATCGTTGATAGCGTAATATAATTTTATATATTACGATGTGTGGTGGTATTATATTATGTATATTCTGATCGTCTTGTACAATATTACAAGCGCGTGGACTTGCGATGTCCATCATTACCTATTATATTAATTATTAACCGACAACTGACAAGGTTGGAAACATTGGGCGTACATGCAATTTTAGGAACACAATATAATAATAATACTGCTTGTTTACATAACGATATAGGTAATAACTAAAGGGCCCCGGAGATACATTATGTACATATATATATATATATATTATATAATACGATGATTAAATATTTTTTTTAATTAGATGGGCACATCCCACTTTAAGTCAACAGACAAAATATCACCTATTTCCTATAAGAATTTACCATAAAATTAAAAGTATAATTGCGGGCAATTTTTTTTTAGTTTTAAAATTGATATTTTATAAAATCGTTTTTCCTAAACGTAATGTTTAAATAAAAATGGAACTATAATTTTTATAATATGATGTGCGTACAATAATGTTTATTACACGGAGCATGTTTTTTTCGTCTTTCGTCGGCATAACGACACCATTACGAAAGCGTGCGTGTAGGAAAAAAAACGGAGAAGAAAAAATTCTCGCGTTCTAGATGGCGTAAAACTGACTTACAAAATATGTACACTGCACATTATATTCGGATTCTCATACATGTGTACCAAACATGGTATGATAACAACAATCGTAATAATGTAATGTAATGTAATAAACAGCGGCCGGCCGGCCCGGCACGCGCGCAGACACGATAGGAACACGCTTTCTACGATATAATAATAATAACGAAATAGGTAGGTAAGTACTTGCAGACAACGCGAGCGAAATGAAAAGTAAGGTAAAGTCGGGCCCACCATACTCGCCAAGCCTCTCGGTCCAAAAAAATCAGATCGTATAATAATAATAATAACACATATTACAGTATTATATTATTACTATGTTATAACAACGAACGTTTTCGTCGTGTCTCCTAAAGATTTTCGCGAGATTATAAAAAAATAATAATAACCATCATTATATGTATATGTATAGGTATTTGGTACTAATGTGCACAATCATGATGTAGGTACCTATATATTTTACGCTTTTTGGGCACTTTCGTATCGTGTTATATATTATTATTATTACATACTAAACTCGCGGTCTTGTAGCTATTACGTGTGTAATACAGGCACATGTGTATAATAAATAATGCATATACAGAGTGATTCTAAACAGTCGTCGTGAATAATTTTTATTACTTTCGTTTTCAGTTTACTCAAACTAAAATGAAAATAAAAGTACGAGCATGAACCCTGGTTGTTAAAATCTCATTATTCACACCAAATACTCAAAATGTATAAACTTCTTTTCAAACTATTATTATGGCCCTTCTGTTGCAGTATCCTAGTATGAAGGTCCTTAAAAAATCAAATCTTTATAAAATTTAAACTTTTCAATCTAAAACGCTCCGTTTTATTACTTATAATACTACCTATTTGATATTTTACAAACCAAACCATTTACTATAGTATTGAGACATTCAGTTGCTTATATTCTCGCTAACTGCAAAATCAACCCAATTCTCTAATCGAACAACTTGCTAGTGAAAACCCACGCTTTAAAATACGCTAAATACCCTTTAAAATTATATAGCTATACATACGATACGTATAACATTCACGTAATAACAATAGCACAACTGAACGTAGCAGCCGTAAAATGATAATAATAGTAATAATAACCGCGAATCGCGATTCCGTCTGCCTTCGCGTGAGCATCGTATACGTTATATATTATTATAACTACGTTTTGAAAATTGATATCTGATGACATTTCTGAAGTGCATCGCACCAAATGCATATTATATTATTTATTATAATATATACATTGTAAAGCAGCTACGAATCTTACGAATCGCGCATAGGTACGTCGCCGTATATTCACTCGCACTGGCGGCGTACCTATATATTATATTATTATGTATTACGCGCTGAGAGAAGAGAACAAAAAAAAATCGTACCCGTATCTCATATACATATATTATGTTTATATATTATTATGCGCGTTTGACAACCGGTCGTGTGCTTTTTTTCCACCGTCTGACCAACACAGAAAATCCGCCAGCCGTTGACAATAGAAACATTCATCATATATACAGTTTTCCGATCGATACATTCACATATTTTTGTGCGAAGGATAAAAAAAAATCTTAAGGTATTGTCCGCGTTTTCTGCAATTTTTCCGCCCCTCGTGCACTTCGGAGACTGCCCCGTAGACTGCCCCGTTCGTCACATTATATATATACATAGGTAATACTATCATCGTTTTATTATATTATTATATATGTGCGGACGAGACGCTCTTCGCCGCAGTCCTCTGTGTTCACCTATACTGTAGAAGTCTGCCATCGCAGCAGTATATAATATTATTATTATTATATACGCATCATGATGTATCTGCGACGATCTGCATGATATAGGTACACGGCGGCAACCGACAGCACGTTAAAAATATAATATATAATAAACGTATAATCGCGTACGACCGCCGCCGCCGACGCACTCACAATAATACATCATATCGTCGTACTCGTATACTCTATATTATACAACTCGGAGATCACGATTCAATTTTTTCTTTATAAGCATTATTATAACGTTATACGATCGCATATGTCACAATATATATTTTATCATATTCGCGTGTTCGAACTCGAAGACTGCAGCGTTTCGATTTTTATTCATTTTTCTGCCATAGTTTTTAAGATTTACGTAGCTCTCTGCAACGTTACGTTAGTGACTGCAGTATATATTCCCAAAACAGAAAACAAGTATCTTCAGATAAGAAATTAATTATTATTGGCCAATAATATGATCATTTTTTACTATTAGAGTAAATTAATC
Source organism: Sitobion miscanthi (assembly GCA_008086715.1). NCBI lineage: Eukaryota > Metazoa > Arthropoda > Insecta > Hemiptera > Aphididae > Sitobion > Sitobion miscanthi. The sequence continues at coordinate 28,670,835 of CM017798.1, read as the reverse complement.
TAAATACCTTGGTAATTTGAAAATTCGATTACAATTATTTAGTTTCCCAACATTTCAGTTTTTGCAGTTGTTATTGTTTCTAGTCGACGATATTATTATACATGTCGTTATATCAGATAGCTATATTATATTGTTGGCGTGTCAAGGCGTCGTATCCTTTAAATCTCAATGGACATAATCAACGTCGAACGATAATAAAAATACTGCAGATATAGTATAATAATTAGGTTAGTCGTATCCATTATTATTATTGTACCTCGTCATAACAGTAATGTAGGTACATTTACGTATAATATCTCTACAACGCGTTAGTGTGACCGGTCACCTCTATGAGAAATATTGGCGGCTGTTTGTTAGTTTCTCCGCACATTGTCCCCGAACAGCGATTATATGACTTATTATTATTAAATATTATGAATGACAATATATATTAGTGCACAGAGTATGACTGCTGTTATTATGTACGTATGTAATAGGTACCGCCGAAGTTGTTGCTACCCTTCTAATGTTCAAAATGTGTGTGTACACAAAGGTTCTCGCAGTTCACGGTTAACGATAAGATGTAATAAGATAAATTGTACTGTGAAACTACCATAGTAATTGATCGTGTCGTAATGGACAGTAATAATAAGATAATTTCGATTTTGCGCAAATAGTAGTTCAAACAATGACCAAAAACAAAACCAAGCACTAACCGATAATGTTGACCATTATTTGATATTATATAGTATATTATACCATATATATATCGTCTTGGGAGTTTGGAATCGCCAATTCGACAAGGTGCCTTATATATCATTTAGTCAAACTACCGAGCAGTAAATGAGATCAGTACAAACGTTGAAGACGATTGATGATCAATCATCATCAACCTGCACCTATTATAAGTACGAAAATGTGTGCGGTAATTCAAATGATGTGCAATGTACCTAAGCATCGTATAATGCTAAAAAGTGCTCGTCGCCAATAATTATTGGTAAGACAATTTATCAGAATAATAGACTGTCGACGAATTTTACGTTTAGACAATGCCTATATATAAATCGAACGAACACTATTTATTGTATGGGTAATTGGCTCGTATACACGGTCGATTATTATTATAAAAATAATCGATAACGTGACGCGTGAAGCTATTAAAACTCTGCGTGTATATTTTAATACCGTTTAATATGTATATAGGTAAACTAAATTTGTAAAAAAAAATTCTCCATTCCGTGCAAATCGTATGCAATCGTTGTAGTATTCGATACAATATTATGTGCCTTTTTATAAAACGGTTTCGTAACCACGTGGTGAAATCGTCTGTCGAGTGGCTCTTCTCCGCTCTTCGCAAATCGCATGGTATAATAATATTATATACATGTAGGTGGTATATACGTCATAATAATACTGTTAATCACCGGCGCCGCAAATCGGCTGCAAAAATATTGTTATGTGTTATAATAACTGCAGTGATGCTGTCACCGCGGAGATTAGTTTTCTTCGTGGTGAAGATCAACTCTTGACGGCTGTTGTATATTATATATTTACAGTATACATGCGTATTATAGGTATAATACAATACACATAATATAGAACCACCCGAACGGGACAATTATTAAAATATTATAATGATGATATGATGAGTCGCGGCGTGTGGCCGCTTTTCACGGCATCCGTTTTTTGCCAGATAAACATGAAAAAACGTGACCCCTAGATCAATGGACAACAGTACACTGAGTATAATATATAGATACTGTTGAGTGCCTAAATGGCTAAGAATATTCGTTTAAAATTAAAATTTAGTTTCAAAATAAATTGTACAATTGTATATAATATATTCAAGGAAAAAATTCTGCAGTTTATTATCATATACACAGTGTACCTTGTACCAGGTGCACTATCTGTACTTATATAACCGCTTCCAATAGATAAACGTATTTTCAATTTCGGGAAATTAATATAATTTCTTTAGGTAAGTGTATTTAAAATTTTAATTTTTAGTTATCATTGTAAGACTACAAAATTTCCGAAATTCAACACACTACCTTGCTTGCTATAATATATGATGTACGCGGTGATCGCTCATGAGTCATGACATAATAATTTGTGCTCACTCCATATGAGCCACACTTCGGAAAGCCTGCTATTACTATTTATACAACCTATTATAACATTATGCGATAATAATAATCATGTATTATATTTAAATGCTATTTCCTTTTTGTATATCATAAAATCGTCGGCGGCGGCATCGGTGGTGAATCGCATCAAAAAGCCGACGATGTTTTATATAATGACCCACGTTAGTCGTTGGTAGGTATATAAATTAAAATGTACACGCGTACGCCTGTTTTTTTAATATTATTGGTTTTTAATGATTACGCGTAGTTTTACACGCGTGGAATCCCGCAGTTTCTAGGAACGAGATTATTATTATTATTATTTTCACTCCATTCGTCGGTCGGACGACGACGATGACGACGATAGTAATATTATAACGGGCCGCCGACGACGTGTTCGAGGAATGTTAACGCCGCCACCACAGCCGGAACACGCGCGACTGTGTATAATATTATTATTTAATATAATATTATATTATACTTGAAGGCGCCTCCCCCCCCCCCCAATACCGTCGCGTCGTAGGTCCACTTAATCTCCTGCAGCTTGATCTTCCTCGCGGATGCTGTTTTTGGCGGCTGCACGACATGTAATGAGATTAGTCGAAAAGGTCACGGCGGTGTCGTAATCGTCGGCTGTGCGGGTTCTTTAGTGGCGGCGAATATTATTATAATATATGTAAAAAATAAAATAAGTAAAATAATAATGTACAAAAATCTCACTCGTTTACGATAATATTATTATTATTATATATTTTATAAATAATCTTATAGTAGTAGTAAATTAACATAATACGCGCGATGGAGTATAATATCGTTGACGCCAATAACCCGACAAACCAGACCCCAAAATTTTGCCGCTGCCGCCACACAATTCCAACTGACCGATTATGACGACGACGACGACGATGATGATGATGATGATGATGATGATGATGATGATGATGATAATAATTTTGTATAATATTATTTTAATAATATAGGCACGAGTTCATTAATAATATTTACCAGTCAGCGGTGGCGTAGGCGAAAAAATAAAATAGTATTTATAGAGGCGGTTCTTACTAAGCCGCCTGTTTCGATATTGTGTTAATGTGCCACCTCGAAAATGTTATTATATTATCATTATTACATTTTTCGTGTAGAATTACTTAATTTTGTCCGTATTAATCAAACTTAAAACCCTTCAAACGTTGCAAGGCCGCCTAACGGCGTTTTGAATAATTTGTGTTTAGTGTCTCACGAGTAAACTATGCGTTTCAATATACACATTATATATGTACGAAATCCAAGTGACGGCCGCGGTATAGTGTCTGTAGATAATAATATTATAATATGCACGATAGCGCATGCACGATAACTAACGCCTTTATTTCGGAGTCACATACATCTCTTAACCGAAGCGATTATTATAAAAAAGTAAAAACACATCGTGACCGGATTCGGGTTCCGTTTGCGTTCCAGGAGTGCAGTGTGGTGATAGAGGCATGCCGCTAAAGTGGGCGGGATGGATATATGGTGGTTTTTAATGCTGTTAATTATCCACTCAGAGTTGAAGACTTGTAAAGTTGTATTATAATATTAAGAACCATTGTAATATGTGCTTGATAATTAAAGTGTATTTTCAATAAAAGATAGACGCATAGGTATATTATTCACCTTGCATGCTCACCCTTATTTTTTATTTTTAATATGATTGCCCTGTAGCGATAGCAACTTATTTTTTCAAATTAGAATCAACATTTTTTCTGTTAATTGTTAAATACTTAAGAATATGAATTTTTCGAGAATGTTGATGTAAGCTATATATCAACATTCTCCAAAAAATCCAATTCCAAATCGAATAGTTTTTTAATTACCTATACTTCACTGATATTTAGTATTTTTAGTATATAAATAATAGGTTTGGAAATTATAGATAGTTTTATAAAACCACATTTAAGGACTATATTGTCCGTAGTATATACATTTTAATAACTCAGAAACTCTCGATTAAAGTTTTATTAGGTACATTAAATTAATTAAAAAAATTAATTAACCTAAATAATTTAATGTAAAAAAATATCGCTTCTCATTATAAAAAAGGGGAGTGTAAAAAATGGTGTAAAAATCAAAGCATTTTAAAATATGGCCCATGATAAGTGTACTCCGAATTTGCGCAAGTATGATGATTGATAGTAGATAATATAGTAAATAGTTATGTACTATCTGTGTAGCCGTATAGGTATGGGTTTCGATCGGGTCCCGACGACGATATTCTGAACATTATATCGGGCGTCGTATGCGTGTAGAATAATGTATAGCCGAAACTCAGTTATAATTGCATTGCCAAGTCCGCCAAGCGAGAGGTCAGCAAAGAATTAAAAATCGGTCGCGGGGGCCGTCCGGCGGGTACGCCTTGACCCGTAGTCTCTATCGTTAGTCGTGGCGCACAATGCAAAATGAGCGCGCGCCATTGACAACAGGACAACGCGCGTAAGTGTAATAATAATATAATAATAATACGCAGTGGAGTGTTGAAGGCGCTTTTCGGGAGAAACATTGCTTTTCAATGAAAGTGGGTGGCCGAGTGTCGGTCGATAGATCCAGTTATACATATTATTAGATAGCTGAATAACCCGGCTTTGCAATAGGTAATGGAAAAAAAATCTTGATTATTTAAATTGATCATTAAAATGCCTCACCGTAAAACTGATGAATCTAAATACAAAGTGTGCCCTCCCTTTCTCTCCCTCCGGCAAAAAAAGGAAAAGAGGACACTCGGAGGAGTACTTGGAAAAACTTGTTTAAATTAAATCGTAAAAAAGTTCAATATAGTGTCGTCAGAAATGTAAACAAGGCATGTATTCTCATTTAAATACCTAAGGGTAAGTACCTATGAAGAGTTTTGTAGATAAATATACACATATATAGGTATAGGTTAGGTTAAGTACGTGTTTACTTGTGCAATTGAAACCACCATAATATAATAAAATAACATTATATTAAAAACATAACTTTTGTGGCGGTTGGTTACAAAACGTGGTTGGTAGTTTTTTCAATGTTTATGAGAATGTTTTGGGTAATGCCATAATAATACGAGTAATACAACGATGAAAATGTTACGCGGCGGTGACGGTCAAAATCGCAAACAGAAGTCAGTTTTGATTATTTCTCACATACCTCTAGCTGTATCCGGATTTGTGTATTATTATCGTCATATAATAATTATACATATATGCGTGTAGCGCACAGATATTATTATTATTATTATTGTTGAAGTATCCGATTAGAAAAAAAATTTCACTTTTCGGTTTCTATGAACGGCTGGCTGCTATAATATGCTCGTTACGAGCGTTTTCGAATGACATATATATAACGTCTATATATTATTAACAATAATAACATTATAGTGTCGACAAAAGCTCCCCATACTATACTCTATAATATTGTTACGAGAAATCAATTTGGGCATCGGGTGCATTATATTTATTATTTTTATTATTTTGTAACCTGATTGCATTTTTCCGTGGCGTGTTTATTTTCTCGTAATTTCTAATATTATTATTTTTATTATCATAGTTTGATAGCTAGGTATTCTAGGATACCTAGATAGGCATGTTGTAGATACGTAGGTTGTTCTTATATCGTCATGTCATTCATAAATTGACCTCGATTGCACTCGTTCCGGCTTCCGGTTAATAAAATGTACCCAATAAATAAGCGATTACAATAAAATTATGATTATTACGATTTATCGTATTATTTGTATCTTGTGTTGGTGTACTTCAGTAGCTATAATATATAAATTAGACGGTTTCGTACTTACGCAGGTCCGTCGCAGACAGCAACCTTGAATTCAAAATATATTATTGTTTGAACACGACATTGTTTGGAAAATTAATATTATATTATACCTAATAATAAATTATACCTATATTTACATCCCAATTGATTATACTATAATTTTTTGTATAACAAATTTTGTCGTTTATATCATATCCCCTCCGCCCCACAAATTATAAATGTCTGTGATGGTGGGTTGATTGTTGAGGTTCGTTTCGAAATTTTTGATTTATTTATTTAATAAATATTGTATTAATATATCTACACCCAAAATTTGAAGACAGAACAGTAAAGTTATTGTACATTGTTATCGTATATAGAAATTGGGATTACAAAAATCTAAATACATTCTAAATAGTCGTATAATAGTAATTCGATGGACCTGTTAAACAATATCTTTGGAGGCTATCGATTATTAGCTTATATAATATTATTTCAGGCGTACCTATATACGGCATACACGCTATATTCATTGTAGTATTATATTATGTTACATACCTACTGCAAATATTCGATATAGGTAGGCTAGCTTAGGTTTTTTTTCACAAACACTAGAAAAGTTTTTCGTGAAAACCCACGCCTTGTTGCGACCTATTATACAGTACTATGCCTGCTATATTGATGAGCGGCTTCGATAAACGCATTTTGGGAGTAAAATAATTAAAATAAGGTTTGAGCGTTTCACACGTGCTAATGATTTTCACGCGTTAATGTGTTCATTAATTTTCGATCTTAACGGTCATTAATATATATATATTTTTTATAGCAATTCCTATTATTGAATATTATTAGGAGGTGTACACTTAAGGAGCGAAATGTTTTACCCGTTTTTTATTTTTATTCCTAACAATATATTATAATACTAATAAAAAATAAATATATTCAGCAGTAAGATATTATAATTTGTTGAGATCAATGTACGAGATTAGATAAGTCGTTTATATTATTTTAACGCGTACAATAAATAATAATATACATATAGGACACAAGTCAAGAAATCAAAGGGAAAAATCTTCGAATATAACAATGCGGCACAAGCGTTTCGTCATAAAATCCCATACAATATATAATTATTATTTATTATTATAGAAGGACTATGCAGCGATAGTTCATAGAAAATATGATTTCACGACTGGCAGAGTTTAGGTATAGAAATAAATAGCTTAATTTAAAACAAACTCGGCTGACGGATATTACAATATAGGTACATAGTATGGTGCGTGTATATGTATAAATGCATGTATAGATACATCGACTAAGTTTATTATACGATCATTATCATTATTTTTACTCATCGGTTTTCCGATTCGGTCGGATAGATATAATATAGTGACGCTCGTTTGTGTGGGAGAACCATCCCCCCCCCTATCCCACCCATCTTAAACTCCTCGAAAATTGCGATTGCCGGAGAAGCGTTCTATAAATTATATAGAACTGTTATATATATTTATGAAATGCGCCGATAATGGGAACGTATTAGAAATCGGACGTGTGTCGGAATGTTTTTTCCCTTTCGCATTATCATTCTTAATGGCTGGCAAAACGGTACGGATTTGACAAAATAAATAAACCGCAAAACCGTTTGTGTCTCACAATGATAATATTATATACATATATATATATACCTTTCACCGGAACGTCAAACATTATTGTCATTATCATTTTTTTTCTCTGCGCACGCGTTTTGATACGAAAACGTCACGTTCATTTTATGCTGCATATACGGATGTTATTTACGCACACAAATAGGTACTATGTATGAATTGTATGTACACTGTACAACATCAACAACAATAATAATAATATTGTTGTTTACGATATAATATGATATATAAGTAAATATAATTTACTATATGTCTATATGTATAGGTAATATTGTTATAAGCGCGAAACGACCGTATCGACGGGACGCGAGCCGTATCGTTTCCCGACGATATAATATAGCATCATTATATTCGTACAGGTATAGGTGTACCTGCTATAGGTTATAATAATTGGCATACGTGTCGATTCCATTTCACGGTTTATGCATCTATATATTTGTTTTAATAAATATTTTACACAAAAAATATATCTGAGATGAGCATTATAATATTAAATACTGAACTCAACAGTTATAATTATATATAATAATATAATGTATTATGTGACATTGTGACCAGACATTATGTATATATATTATTTACCTACCTTGCTATATGAAATGCATAGTAATAGAAGTTCAATTTTCGTGTAATTGATGGTTGTCAGAACTCAGAGGGATAAAATATCGCTACAAGCTAAAAGGAAACAAAACTAAGAGACTATACAATAATAATAATAATGTAATATTATTTATTATTTAGCTCAATGTACGGATATACTGGGGACTTTAACGAGCTGTGCACTTGCAGGAGCATCTGTAAACGCATAACTGCAGCGTCGGCAGTCACCGTGATTTTCAATAACTTTTTTAAAGTTTATATTTTTAAATAATTTGATTTAGTTATAATGATTGATGCTGCGGTATCTATATATATATATATATTATTTAGTACAAGGATGTTTGGTAGTTTTATTGCAGGTTGTTACTTATTAATAATTTGTTATTTATCCCAGTTTATTATTTCTATTAATTAATGAAATAGTTTTAGGTGCATCTCAAATTATGAGCGAGAGTAGGATAGATAAATATTTAATATATATAAACAACAATATATTTAGGTGAATGGGTGATACACTCTGTATGTTAAATATTGGTATGTGTATTATAATATGAAATCGCCTCCGTGAAATCGTTATTGCCGCTTTTCTATATATATATCAATAATAATAATATTAATAATAATAATAGTATGATATTCACGTTCGTGCTTATAACTCTAAGTATATACGTATTATACAGGTATACGATGCGCGCGCAGATACGCGCGCCCAGTGAAAGTATTATAGTATATATTATTATAATATGATAATAACAGTAATAAGTAGTAGTAATAGTAGCTATATATAATACTGCGATTTAGCGCGGGCAAAAGTGCAATGTCGTAACTATATATACATACTAATGCGCGCGCAGACCAACACACGCGAACGTTTATAATATATTGTAAATACGAATTGGCAAATAGTAATAATAATGATAGTCGGGGGAGAAACGTTTGGCTCGAGGGGTACGATAAGTAAAAGCGATATTCTCGCGCGCGACCGGCTGATTCGTTGTCGTGCGGTACATTATTAAATTATTATCATACATAAAGGTATAGGTATATATTATATTATATCGCGTCGTTTTTTAATGGACTCCCCAGGGGAGATCTATCGATCAGCGCGGCGCGCGTATAAATCAAGTCGTAGGTATATATTATATATATACCATAGTTTTTATTTTTTTGTCGGACGATCGACTCTTTGAAAACCGTTCTGTACATCATATTATATAATAATATTATTCCGAGTCTTCAACGTGTGAGATATTATTTATTTGCAAAACCCGATGACTCGTATTTAATAAAATATCCGTCGCAGACACGTCGTTGCGGCGCAGTATATACGAGAACTCTGCTCACTCCTACCTTCATTGCAACATCAGCTGCAGTGAAATATAGGACACACGTCTTGCTGCAGTGTATAATGTATATAGATTATGCAGCCGCCAATATAATATATGGGACGCGTACGGTCATCGTCTCAACCGTTTAGTTTTACACAACGGTTAAATGTTTCGTTAATAAACAGTGTTTTAAATTGTTAACACTAAAGTTTCGTACTACATAATAATATATGTCTACACTTGTGGTTTATGTTATATAATATATAGTTTTGGAGCATATTAATGATCGATACTCGATGGAAACTCGAGCATCGCAGTTTTTCTGTACCCACGTTCGCTGTGGTTTTACGAGCGATACATCGTCTGCATCGCGTCGACTATTCGTATAATACAATAAATACGTTGGAATTTTTTTTTTTATCATTTCGCGATGTTTGAAATGTTTGAGCGGCATACTTTGAACTGCGGGAAATATATTATTATATAAATACGATCATCAAATAGAGCAGAATGAACAATAATGCCGTTTCGTGGTAAACCGATTGTTTATTACTATATTATATTGTCACTTTTTTACGCGAAAACTGTTTTGCGCTGTGGCTAGAATGCGTACTAAATACATATTATAGTTAGTATTTGGACCGATCTATATAATTCCTGTACAATTATCGTCGTCTGCACCTGTATATAAACGATGTAGATAATATATAATATACATACTTGCTGCACAGACCGAACCTACATAACATTATACAATTATATATACATCGACGATATACTCTCCTGCAAAAATTTCTAAATATTTACAAGACTTTATAGTATGACGATCCGGTGTTCCATCATATTGTGTATCGTGAAAACTGAAACGAGTAGATGAATATCCGTCTTCGGCAGACGGGCTGAGTTCCTCTCGTACGCACCTCTCCTATATAAACGGTTTCTAAAAAGACTTCACCTCGACGGCGCTTTCGGATACTATTGTCTGGGCTGTTATTGTTTACATCACAATCATTTCCTCAATAATTATTCACATACTATATTATAATATTGTATTATTATATATTAAATATTTTGTTTATTAAACGTATGCGGTCGGCCCAAATCACTATACGACGTTATTATTATTATTACGTCACTCGCACTTGACGTATGCGGCGATAGGTTTCGCCATCAGTACACATTATATATATATACACACATATGTAAATACCACCGCATAAAATAATATATTATACATGCCAATATACCTAAGAGCGGTTCACATCGAGTAGCCGAATACAACTTTCATTTCGGTCCTCATCCGATTGGAGAAAAAATAGTCTTTTTCTTGAATAATTATAGCTAATGATAATATTATGATCGGTGTATACTGTATAGTGACTGGGGAGTACCAACTACTGATTTAAGAGTATCAAAGGTGCTTATTAGCTAACAAATAATTAAAGTATATAATATTTCACCCTAAAAGTACGAAGCGAAGATATATATTAACTTAATTTGGTTAAAAAGTACCTACCTAGTTAGTTATAATTTTTTTTTAAAGTATAACCCGATTTACACGTATAGAGTGATTGAGCATCTAAACATTTTTTTTTTTTAATAATGGATATTAACATTTTTTTAATGCTGAGTATTATTATTACATGATACATTCTGTATATTATTTCCTGCAGTAGTCACCCTCGCCACTAACGACCGTTTTATTGTTGTGCTACACCAAAATGCATACATACAAGTTACAACGCGTCATCATAGCTAATACACCCATTATATTATAATATATGGCCACGGTTCACCCTGTAATTTAATCACACATATAAATTATTATATTATTAAATACACATTTAGGTAGTACCTACGATCTGTCTGTCGTCCAGACACTGTGTGAAACGTATAGGTAGGTATAGGTAAACGTTGTATACATACGCGTGATGTGGCTAACTAATAATATTATGGATAATGGATATTATTAATATAAGATATAATACTATACTATCTGAAAAATAGTCTTTAATAGACTGCGTGTGCATCATCATCCGGATCCGTATCCTTCAACTTTGTACGAAGAACGTCGTCGTGACGATAATAATATAATATATTATTATGAAATATTTTTTGGTTGATCGGATTTTTATTCTCACGCGTAAAAATTTCATATTATTATCGTTTCTATATCTGTATTCCAGTGCGGTTAGTACTTGCATTAATTATCTTTATAAATGTGTATTGTGTAATATTATAGATTTTTATAATTTCTAGAAATTTAACCAATAATTTAACATATTATTATAATATCAATACTCATACTATAATTAAAGTTATTATTCAAAATTTTTTCGAATATTGCTAATGTAATTATTTTGTACACCGTTCGACGTAATTGATATTAGGTATTACGATAAAACTAGTACCTATATATGTTAGTACAAATATCTCTTTTAATCCCGACTGAAGGACGGTGACATCAAATTGCAGATTAGACGTACTTATTTAAATAATTACTAACATATTAAACGCCATCAATTTCGTAATACATAATATTATTTTTTGCGTTATGGGGATAATTAAAATATTATCGTGATAATAAATTATTTATGAATATTATGTTGGCTCGTCATGATGACCCGTGTACGAAAATAATATTTAAACACGTATATAAATCGTATATTATTCCGTACTATAATATATTATACAGCCGCAGGTAAAACGTCATAATATTGTTCAACCATCGATCATCTCGTTTACGAGATGTTTACCTGCAATATCATACGATGTTAATGGCGTGTATATTCGATACGAGGGGTTAGTTCGATTTTTGGTTTGGAGAATATCACAGAAGATAGTATTCCGTACGATTGCCATAATATTTATTCATAATATAAATATGAATATATTTACGCCACTACGATTTATTATAAATTATTATTATTTAATAAGTGATCGTGTCCCGAGGTAAATTCCATCATATTATGCCACACAAAATAATCGCATAAATCTATGGGATTGATTTATTCGGGCTTTCTAACAGTTTTTGTTTTCACTAAAATTCTCCGCATTTAACCGGCGTGAAAAACCAATTTTAGTGCGTTAATATAATGACGATATTAATATAATTAAAATAACATTTGAGTTTTACATTTTCGATCCACGCGGGAAAGCCGGGAACTATTATGGTACTATAGCCGTGGGTACGATACGCGTGGTATCTGGCTATAAACCGCCGTTAACGCGATTCCTTGCATAGACCACTATGGTTATATTATATTTTATTAGTATGTCACACTGACGAGAGCTAATTAGGAATTTTTCATTTCCGCCGATAGGTTACAAATCGGACGTGCGAGCACGTGTGCAAGGTGTGGCGAGCGCCTTAAAAAGATTTTAAAAAGACCCATGAACACCGACGCCGGTAATAATAATAATAATAATATTTATTATGTGACTGCCGGACACCTGACGAATGGAAATCAAATTCGACTGTCGCTGCTGCCGTGGTCGCAGGTCCAATGACCGCCGCGCATTAATATACAAACACATTTTCTAAACGGATTTTCACTCGTAGGTCATATATATATAATATGCATACGTGTGCTCTATGCCAAAATGAGTTACGGGTTTATGTCCGGTGCACGTAGATAGACGGCGATTGGCATAATATTATATACCAATATCACGGTCGTTATTATTTGTCCTGTGCGCACCGCCATGATATTATAATATAATATTATTATTATTATTTTAATTTTTAACGATGAAACGGTAGACGACGGCGATACGAAATACTAAGCATCTTGGTATTGTGTCGTGTACTTGATGGCGATATTAACCTTATTATGATCTCGTCGGGAAGATTGAAAATTCAGTGATTTAATCGACGCGTATATGATAACAATTATAGGGTTAAAATATGTTTATGACCTAAAAAAACTAAATACGGTTATAAAACAGCGGTTATCAACTAAGGAGCTTATTAATATTTTAGGGTCGCGCCCACCATAATATAAGTCGTAAGGCACTTATTTTTAGGTGCCACGAACATTTAATTGAAAATCTATAATTTGGGGATGGTCTACAATTTAAAAAGATTGAGAACCATCGGTATTTGTGACGAGGCGGAATTCACGTCGTGCTGTAGTCAGCCCGGATTTTAAATATCACGAACTCAGTAATAATAAATTTGTATTACGCATGCGCTTATTGTGTATCGTATAGGGCGCGGGGGCGGGGACCCGGAGCGGTACTTTATTATACTATTATACATTACAATAAATACGTAGATATTATTGTGCTTGGTGATACAACGACGACATAATATACTATTGTAGTATGATCGTGAATTAGCTGGCGGTTTATACGATCGGATTTATATAGGTACACGGCGTGTGATGGTCTTCTATATTAATATATTATTGTACAGCACATGTGCCTGCAAATGCGTCCATGCCGCTGCCGAATTCCATTTTTTACCTAATATAATAATATGTTGAGTATTATTTGGTTTCGAGTTTTTTTTACTCTCGCCGTTTCATTGGAGAAGAAAAAACACGATCCGTTATAAAATTCAACGGCTCGGGGTATAGGCCTACGCACATACTGCAGCGTAGGCGTAGTTTTTTAATGAAATGTATTTCGCTGCGACGACAAAAACATAATTTAATAATATTATCGTAAAATATATCCCGTTATACGCACACCGTTTGCGTATATATTATATTATTAATAATACCTATCATATAATATTATGCCAGATACGTTTTGTAATACTTACCTATAGCCTATATAGGTGAAATATTATAATTTATATGTCCATATTTTAATCTAGTCTATACACATGGTGATACAATTTATTGAACTACAATAATTTCGTTATTTAGGAATTTAGGATCCCCTCCTTGCCTCCTCCCCTCTCGCGATTACTGAACCCCCCCTGCAGCAATTTAAACATTTTTTTAAAAACATTCCAGCTACTCAAAACCAATGTTATTGACTTTATCACTAATAAATAATTAAATTAACTAAATTCCCATTTTGGACACATACTTACATCGTAAAATGTAATTATTTTTTTAAGATTTCTTATTTTTTTTATCGGAACAATAGAAAATACAAAAATAATAAAGGTGCGGAGGAACAACATATAATATCAACATTTACTTATTCAAGTACCATTGAAAAACTTCATGCAGTAATCCGGATGACACTCGGATTCCGACTTTGAATTCGTTCGGACCATCGAGGTTATAACATACTGTATACAATATTAAACGTGTTTAAGTCATATGCGCAACATTGCATAATTTGGTGCGAGCGAGAAAAAAAAATGATCACACCCGCTTATTATTCTTGTGCATTATATGTACAACAGTGTACACGCCGACCGCACACGGATCTCGATTTCGATAATTCGTTTTGCACGGCACGTCGGATCATCGTAATAATTCGATTATAATCGCATATAATATAGGCACTATAACAATAATAATGATAATAATAGTAATATGTATGGCATGTATCGGTTGACCACTATCTTGGGGAGGCACCTACGATAAATTTTAATTAGACTCGTCGCACATTATAATATTACCTGTATTATATTTATATAGGTAGGTAGTAGGTACACGCATAATACAGAGCGCACAGATTATTATTATTGCTATTATACCTATCGTCGTAATTTATAATACTGATACCGTGAAACGAAAATTGTCTTCACGGCCGAGCGTTTTGCTCTCGCTTAAAATGCAAATTTAAATATCGCGATACGAACCGTACACACACACACACTCACATGACATGTCAGGAGCAGCGCGCGAAAAATTTAAAAAAAAAACCAAATCCATATTATAATAATAATAGTATTAATAAAAATAACCCATCGGCCAAACTGCAGTGCAGTAATATCATATAATTATACACGTAATAATAATATTAATAATAATTTAAATCGGAGCGGCAATCGGAGGGGCAAGGTCGTTGGCGGCTGCGGTACCACGCCCGAGCGGATCTCGCGAAACAGACCCCCGGGGGTTGGCCCGCATGCCTCGGCTATATTTATATAATATAATATTATATTACTTGTGCGGTTTCGCTTTTTTTCTCTCGCTCTATCTCTCACGCATACACGACGCTAGACGTGGTTCTCGAGAGGTAGTCGTGACCGTCAAGGTCGTCCGGGAAAAATCGTGTTTATTTATTATTATTTTTTTTCGTTATACATTTTATGTAACACGAACGCGCAGATTTGATTTAGGGCGTTGCCACCGTTGAGTTAATATTATTGCACTTGCGGAGATGTAAGTTGTTACAGCAACGCGCGTGTGCGGAAATCTCCGGCTGCGAAGTATTTATTATAGTAAATTACCATTATATTATACGATTATATTATAGCCATCGCATGCTCGTGTGTATTATTATATTGTTATTATCGCAATCGACGATAGTTTGTACGCGATATTATTTGGCTCCTGTTCGACGGTGCACGCATGATTAAACGATTTTTTCTTTTATCCGTGCGACGGGTTATAAAATAACAAAGCGCGATTGGTTGTGCTTGCTATCAGATGAGTAAACTAGTAGAGGTGGGCAAGTTCAGAACGCTAAGTTATAACTTACTTGTAAGTTAATAAGTTGGCAATAACAATAGTATATTGGTTTAACTTGGTTAAAAAGAAATCGGTTAATTCGCATTGTGATTATTGTGCAACTTTTGCTAAAAATAGGTACATAATATTAATGCATAATATCCTTGTTGAAAACTATCTGTATTGTGGCTTTTTACGTACCAATAAGTCGGTCTAACTTTGCCGTTAATGCACCCCTCTTTGGAATGATGCGCATATTGCACGTTTCTTTGACACATTTATTGATTTTCTCGGATAACTAATATTAGAAGCGATTAAAACGAAAGATAATTAATTAATTTGTTTTAACTGTGCATATATAGATAATAAATTGTGTATAAGCTTGATTTTAAGGTAACGTATTGTTGTTCGAATTAATTGTAAAAACCCAAGTTATTATAATATGGATACTTTAAAATCTACTGTACCTATAGCAATAGGTTAAAAAGTCTAAACAATTTAACTTTTCAACCAGTTATATATCCTACTCTTTGTCGTATACAATATCAACTACCGGGTGCGTTGGTGGTGCCGATGGCGGTCGTATACATGTATATGTATATTATTATTATGCCACGATATTAATGTTATGCGCGTTTAGTAACGGCCGAGCGGTTTTGCGCGTTTAAAACCACACGTACGACATATTATAATATCATATTATACACTGCAGTGGTATTATAATATTATACGTGTCTTAAACCTATCTGTTATTGTCTGCCGTACGCGAAGCGCAATTTTTGTTTTTATTCGCAGACTATAATAATATAATATGTTATTATAATGTCCTACGGAGCTGGTATATGCCACCTGTCTCCCTATATTTACATACATAGGTACATTGGCGGTCGACACCCATATTGTATTTATCATTATGTGCGTCTAATGCGCGTTCCTATATGTAAAGAGTTTTATATTTCTTAAAAAAAAAGTAACAACCAAAACGCTTTTTACACTCACGTGATAAATATAGGTGTATTATTACATAACCAATGGATTTGGTATTTTATACTTATTTTAATATGATATAATAAAGAGACACCATTTTTCGGTCGCGTATTATAGTATTATATATTCGATATACATACAATATTATAATATATATCGGCATCTGCAAAATTCCAACAAAAAACTCTTTTTAGGCTGAAAAAATTTCCCATTTACACGTAAGCTAACTACGTTACAGGAAGCGACTTTTTTTATTTTATTACCTTCGTAATTTTTCAATAATATCCGGTCTGCCGGTAACGTGAAAATAATTCGTCTATAACGTATCTATATCTCACTTAGTCACTCATAATAATACTGCATTAACGATAATACATAATACATTTACACCAATGAAATATCTCAAAATTGTATTGATATTGCTCCAAATTTCCCAAGAAATATTCCTAAAAATTTTGCATTTTAGTTTATAGTAATCTAGTTACATATTTGTATAGGGCTATATATTTTTAAATTAAATAGGTACCTACGTAATAATATCCGCTGAGATAGGTAGTCAATTTTAAATTTTTCGGACGCAACTAATCTTTTTGATATTTGTACATATTTATATAGTTATAATGTTGTATTCTACCGTATTATAAGCGTAACAATTGTTATTATTATGGTATATTATATTTCCATTGTTTATTTATTTTTGTTTTATTTTTTTGTTATCAGGATCACATTCAGGAAGTGTTGGATAAATGGACGCAAATCGACGACGAGATTTGGGCCAAAGTGATAGTGCTCGAAAGAAACCGGCGAGTGGCTAAGGCTTATGCCAGAGCACCAATACTCACAGTGAACGGATCCGACGAAGGATTCGACGGATACAGGTAATAATATCTGTTTAAAATATATACCTAACACAAATTATTATGAGTTTGTTGATATCTGAGACTTTATAATGGATCAATATCGTGTATATATTATTATATAAAGGCGCAAATAGATAAAAAAAAAAAAATATATTAAAACGGGACTGTGGAAATTCTCTTAGAGTCGAGAGGTTTACACTGTACATTGTATACATATACATTTTTGTCGTAATAATCGTTTTTCGCGGGAATGAATACTACGCCCAGATTACTCCAGAAGAGTACAGACATAATTTGTTGTGCTATCGCGACACGAAACTTTCACACGAAATTGATAGCAAATAAATTTGTTTCGTGTGAAAATCTGGTGTCATAATAGTTCACAATAATATATATAATATTATAATGGTCTGTTTGTTCACCTGTAGCGTTCTTATATTCCTGCAAAAATTTGTTTCTTTATGAATGTAGAATTTTGTTACACAAGCGACCTTCAACAATAGTACTGCAATTTGGGACCACTGCTAGTTAGCCAAACTTTTTATTCATTAAATTTTTATTTTTTTAAATATTTCGTTAAAATCAAACATTAATAATAAACACATGTTAACCCAACCTAGGTGTACGAGTGTCCACAAAAACGTTCTACACAGTCATTTGTATATAGGGTATTAAGAAAATAGCGGAACTCCTGAAGGGTTTGAAGGGGGGGGGGGTGCTTATTCGATTATTGTCTCTTATTGGTCTAAGTCCCACAAAATTCGCTCTTTCCCTATTCGCGCCTTTATATTATATGCTTTATATAAGTTCCACACATACACGCTGAATCATTGAAATAATAATAATTATATATTTCCTAGACTTATTTTTATAAAAATATATATACCGTCGCACTACCTGTTTCGCTTATTTATTCGTATTTAGTGATTACCGCTTGTTATTATGTTTTTTTTTTAAACACTTAGTTTTATTAATTATTGCAATAATTAGCATTTGCTTGTAAGTCGCGCGACAGTATAATAACAACAAATTTATTATTATTATTAATGCGATACACTTATAGGCGGTGACCTTACAAAATAGAATTAATACGCGTGGCGTACCTACTACAATGTATGATTATGTATCGGATACCTACTACTTAGTACTTATGGGTAGTTAATATCGTATATTGTTTAAATAATGCATTTCCGGCAAAATACACGTTCGAATTCTGATTTAGGATGCATTTATTTTATATATAGATGCACGCCGTATACCTAATGCACAACGATTTTCGCCAGCATGTTGTTTAATATGGTCACGGTATAGATACAAATTGGTTTCGACTTTCGATAGTATAGGTACATAATATTATATATTATGGATAATACCATAAAAAATATATTATTTTTATTTCTCGTAAAAGGTTCATCATCTATCGGTTGAACCTACGCGGCATTACGATAATAATTATAGCATATAAATTATAATAGGTACATATTATTTAGCATTATACTGCCAATTTGTTTATATCCATTATCTTTAGGAGACACCTACGTGACGTATTATGATAGAAGTAAGAATAATAAAAACATTAAAGGAGATATTCTGTGGCCTGTGCACATACTATGATTGACCGCGAAAATCAACAACTTTGATTTGGGTTTCCGCGAGAAAAAATTAATTTCGAATTGATTACTCGACCATAATGATATACAATAGGTATTACACGTTGTATTTAAAATGAACACGGGGAGGTACGCAATAATAACAATCATCATGGACGTGAAATGTATTTTATATTATTTTCTATCCGATAAAAAATATATTATAATGTACATGTTTGGGGAACAATTATTATAATTAGTAATTAAATTGATTTTTTTTATATTCCAAGAAATAATATATTAATACCTTCGGAATTGTGGCCATTACCATGGCTGTTATTACATTTTTATATAATATTTTTACATTGCAGTGCGAAATTGAATATACGGATTAAATAATAATAATGATATGACAATTTATTACATTAATTTGTCCAAATCTGACGGCTGAAGGGAAGAGATTAAAATAATTATACATCAATGTAGGTTTATAATAATATTATTTATCTATTACTTTATTTCTATATAAATTCAACTTCACTAATATAAGTACATAATATATAGTTGTACATGTATAATATTTTATTTTATTTTACACACACGCTCGTATTAAAAAGCCTACACTGCTATTTTAAATTTTCTATCATTTGCTATTATTATATAAGCCCTCGAGGTTTCGACTTGGGTGGATTATAGGCTATAGTCGCATTGTATGTATATACTTTATATACCTATAGGTAGTATGAAAATTCTCAGACGGGCGTTCGTTTCATCCGGCGAGAACTGTTAAATCATTTCGGTAACAAATATATCACTTTTAACCCAACACTCGATTATAACTGTATAATATTATACAACACAGGACTTTAATTTAAACGAACATTTATTTAACAAAAAAAATCTTTTATTATATACAAATTCAAGACAATATCACAAAAACTAAAAATATAAATAATATAATATATAATAATGTAAAATACGAAATCCTATAATATTATACATTATCGATACCAAGTCGGGCGCCCAATTATTGTAGTCGAATTAGCATTTGTATATTATAATATATATATATATATTATATACATACTCTGAGAAACGTTTCTGGTTTTGGAATTCTCTTCCCGCAAGTCAGTGAACTCTCTCGGCCATATGTACACAATTTGTTTTTCCTCCTCCTCCACCTCCACCGTCGCCATCATCGCCATCGCCGCCACCACTACCTCCACATCGCCCTATTCTCGCGTTCTTCTGTTTCCTTATACGCGCTATACACTGCACACACGCGCGAGTGCGCGCTTTCCAATTCAACTCAATTATTATTACCACGCCGATAACGAAACCGCAGTCGTTGTTTGAATCGCGACAATTTATACCCGGACTCTTTTCTACACGTATAAGTCTTATACACACTACACACTACACACACACACACACACGCACATACACACACGCACACACGTATGTCCCCAAGTACGCGTATACATACATCGCTATACGTAGATGGCGTGAACCAGGTACACACACGCGTACATAATATTATGTATGTGCGCGTAAATCGTAAATCTCTTTATAATCTATAAGCTCACAATAGAGTGCAGGCCAATAGCTGAATATTTATTGTCGTTGGCGGCGGCGTCGTCGACGAACGCGTTCGCGCGGGGGGCGCGCGACCTATGAGAACTTTTCGAGATGCGAAAAATAGATTTTGAAACCAGTCGCGCGCTATAAAATATATATGAATATAGCATAATATGTACATCTATATTATCTAAAGACGAAAGATTTATAGCGTCGGCCGCGTGACATAATAATTTCAAAGCAAAACAATAATAATATAATATAAATAACGCGTGCATTATTATTGTAAGTATATAGACAAATGTGTATAATCTTGCAGTATAAGGTATACTAGTGTATATACAAATAAATGCACGTTTGTTTGAAGCTTATAGATTTAAACGTCTTAACCAATTGCAATCAGATTTTTCAAACACAATCTTCAGACTCTGGAAGTTTTCTTAGCTTCATTTTTCAACCCCTATACATAGGTTGTCTATAGCAATATAATCTATAGAGACTTGATATTTTCTTGGTATCTATTCGTACCACAATGTAAGGGTGAACTCATCAGATAGGATTTTTAAAAATTCGCATTTTAAAGAGGTTTTTACAGGGATTTTGTTTCGGCAAACGGAAATATAATATTTGCAGTATGTTACCCTATACATTATAATATTATAGCGCTGTATTTTAAAAATTTGCTAATTTTTTTACGGGCAAAGTCGGGTTATAATGCAGCTAGTATATCATGTATAAATATAATTATTGTGGTTTATTATAATAAGAGGATTATAATAATAATATTTATTCGTCTCATAATATATTATGTATGTAGTGCCGTTGTCATATATATACGCATCACGCGATATATAATATATATATTATTTCCTAGATGGTAGACGCATTATAATACGTCGAGTCGTCGTCGTTGTCACACCGTTTATATACACCTTATGATATCGTGAGGCGTACTCAAAGCGAATATGGTTCACTAAAGTCTTTAAAAACGTATAAAAATTCTTTGGCGCCCGCGCCGACTGTATTACGGTCGAATGCCAAGGACACTAACGCGCCCATAGCTCTCAGCGTTCAAGTCTCTGCTGCGACTATAATCGTATTATAATAATAATATTATTATCATTGTTGGGTAGTCGCCATCAGAACATATTGTCGTTAGAATATTATATTATTAGTGTACTATAGTCTATAATAGGTATACGTACAAACCGTACAGACTACAGGATGACTTACCAGATGCGCTCATCTCCATTTTTTTCTGCAATACTGAACTTATTCAAACCTTTTTTAAGGATTATATTATTACGGTATATATTATACAAAATACAGATAGGAACACAAATAAGTATTTTTGCACAATCTTTAGATATGTAACTGTATTGGTACCAATATATAAATATGTATCGGTACATTGCAGGTATCATACCTACCTATACAGTTTCCAAAACGGATTATGTTCACGAATTTCGATACTATCATTGGGCGTTTTACCTTTATGGAACTGTATGATTGTGATTTAATCGTCTAATTTATTTATATACCTAATAAATAAAATCGATTAATGATGTCTGATTCATCGCTCGATTATCAACATTTTTGACCTGCCCATCTTTTATGCAGTGTAAGTATTTATACAATTACGATAGGTCAAACGAATAGTATAATAATACATAATAATATAATAATATCACATACTACATATTAACGTGTGCGCGTATATCATATAATGCCGCGTATAAATAACATTATATTATATTATCATGGTAGTTATTATAATATTTTTTAGTTAGTTTTTTCTCGGGGCGGAATATTCCGGTTGAAACTCAATGTCATATTATTGTGTACGCAGTCTTGATTAGGAAAACGTGGGCTATATAATATTAAATGTACCTACGTCGGGGGTGCCCACGACGAGATGATGGATACTATAAAGTACAAGATATATAGGTATAATCGTAATGTATATGTAAAAATAATTATCCCGACCTCCGCAAAAATATATATTTTTTTGTTTTTGGATAAAAACACACAGGACCATTGACTCTGCGCAGCAGTTGTTAAATATTATATTACTCCAGTCGGGCGAGGTATATCGTAAATTTTAGATTTTAATAAACATTTTATTATTCTGCAAACTATACATTCGCGTTTATATTATGACATATGATTTATATATACACCCAATTATGATACAATATATTATGTACCAACCCACAGATATTGCTTATAGCTGTTGTGTGGCTACATGGGCACCGCAAAAAATAATACAATCGAATGAAAACGTCGCGTGTTTCACTAATCTCTGAGATTTGGTCATCGTAATAAAAATAATAAAATTGCAAATCTTCGATCACTTAGGTAATATAATTATATTATACTTACAAACCGTCGTTATACGTTTTTTTCGTCTTATATTCGTCTCGACTGCATCGGCAGGTCGACTGACTAAATCGTTGCCGGGTGGTACATAATATAATATAGGTAGGTATGTACTTCATTTTTTTTCCACAGTTCTTTGCGATTTCTTAATTAGAACAAGAATTCGTGTATGCAATTGTTACTATACATTATTTTAGTCTGGGCACGACTGCACGACACTTGAACATAAATTTGCACCGTTGCACAATAATATTGTATTGTTGCACCTACGCGCGCTGCAGATGTGAAAATGTCAGTTTGCTATACATTCGAAAGGGTGTTATGATATGCTATTATTATTATACTGTGCTCTAGATCTGAAAACGCAGAAAATAGTTGCCCTATCGGAATCATTTGTAATATAGCTCGGACAATAATATGCGCGTATAGACTATTATTGGCACTTACACGAATAATAATATATAACCAACTATCTCATCTTATACAACGATAATATTATGCAACGGCACGTGTTGAAATGTAATTTAATATTGTGATATTTTATTATATTTTAAAATATTATGATCTATCAATGGTATATATTTGATTAACCATGTCCATCGTCCGTTATTTTATTATCATTATCTCATGATAGATCAAAAAAGTTACTTAGGTATAAACATAAATTGTACGCTGGTCTTATAATATTTTGTATGTATATGGCTATTAAAATGATGTGCATATGTATTATGCCTTACTAATAGGCTTACTAAGTTAAACACGCAATACATTACAGAGCCACAATATTAGGTACCCTTCATATATTATTACGTGGAAGTTTTTGGTTTAAACGACCCCGACACAATTGAAAGTATACATAACTGAAATATTAAAAAGAAAAACATTAAATAAAACAATTTCTTAAAGCTCTTATATTATAGGAAATTTAAGTAAATGTTTAAAAGTTCAAATTATATTAATGATCTTCATTAAATATTCAAACGGTTACGATAATACGGCAAGACACCCTATATAAAATATATACGTATTATATATCTTGGGTGTATTTAAATAATTAAATAAACGTATTGTTTATTAGATATATTTTATAATGTAGGTATATCTATTGTTTCGTTTGTGACCACGTAATATCGTTTTAAATTATAGTGTAAATGTCTCCTCTGAACACCGCATGCAGGTTTACCAGCTGTGCTCGTGTGAAGCACGCGTGTGTGTGTACATTCCGTCCTGCAAAATAATGTAATAATAATACAATTCATATTATTTTTATTATTATTATTATTATTATTGTTATTATTATTGTGGTTAACGAGAAAGAGAGACAAGACAACAATAATTTAACTACCTTATATTATAATATTATGTATTAATTTTTATGGAAAATAACAGAATGACTACGGTTGTCGTACGCGATATCGGCGGCCGGCAGGTTATGATTTCGATATTTATGTAACAAAAACTATATATTGTCATTATTATTGTAAATTCTCGGTTTATATTTCCTCGGTGCTATTTTCGGTTGAAATGACAGGAGAGTTATCGGAGCATAAACTACACCATTCGGATTGCGCGTGTGGTTTCGACATGCAAGCCGAATGCTATTTTCTACGTATTCAATATTTATACATATATATATAATATATTTATGTTTATATATGAATGACAATCTGTGTGATCATTGAACACACAATCTAAGCTTATGTCTCTATTGAGATTGTCTAGTTCATTGGTCTTGTGCGAGGCGTACCTGTATATAATATATACATTTATATAATAATGATATAACGATAGTTAAGCGCATCATGGTCGAATTAAACGCGGTTTTACTGTACTTATTGTGTTTCATTCACAAGATGTTGAACTATTTTTTAAATTTAATTTTATAATACCTATTATATTTATAACAGATTTCAAATGTGACTTCCGAAAATCATTAAATGGTACTTAAAACACGACTGTGCACTTAAATATCGTGATAATATTATAGATGAATAATAATAATAATATAATAATAATAATAATAAAGATATATGTTAGACACTCAGACGTTATATTATTATATTGTTATTGTACGAACTCTATGATCGGCTCCCGATTGCAATTTTAACGTTCGCAATACAATAACTATGCATAATATTACTATTTACTATATAATAAGTTGTTATGTCCATTATTTCCACCTTATAATCTGTTGTTTGAATTGGATTTTTCCAACGTTATGACAATAACGTTGGAAAAATATAATGTACATTATGTTATTGTTCTCTTGTCACGATATAGGTAGGTACTATAAGGTACTCTAATTGTAGGTATTATGTAAAAAACAAATCGCAAACGTCGCTGTTTTTTTTATTTTTTTTGTTGATAAGCGGTCGCTATTATAACATGTTCGTTGTGTACTTACCTCTACACGTATAATAATATATCGTATTATATTTTTGAAACCCGAGAACGGAACCGGTTTGAGTAAAAAAAGAAACAAAAATCCTCGTTTTGAACTGTCGAATTACACGTTTAATTAAATTTTTCAAACATAATAATAATAGATACAGGTGTACAGCAGTCGATACGATTATTATAATAATAATGATATATTATATACAAATTTTTTTCGATTCGTGGACAAAATATGAATTAACTTCGTTTTCGTGTTTCTTGACGATAATAACCTATACGCGAGGCAACCTATTTACGCCATTAAATTTGCGACGGTATAACGCATAATACCTTCCCATATAATTTAAGTCCCAAATCAACAAAAATAATTGTAAATAAATAAATTATGTTACAACGCAGTAGAGAATTTTAAGTCCAAATAATTTATGTTTGGAGCACAATTATCTTAGAGGAGTTGTGTTTAAAATATAATTTAAATTATTTACAATCTTACCATGGTGTATATATAAGGATTATCAATTAATATTTTTTGGTGGTCACTTTATAAATTCAGGAAGTTTTCGGAGACATCAACATTGGGTGTACGAACGTTTTTCCAAAGAAAGTAAAGGCAAGATAAAATTAAAACTTATGAAAATCTTTCATTTAATTTATCATAAAAAAAAACTAAATAGAGATATAAAGTTCATCCGTGGGCCGTCATTTGAACATTTGAAATTTTTAAGACGTCCATAGATGCTGTGGATCCATTGTGATAAAAATAAAAATAAATAATCCCTTCGATGTCAAGTACTGTGTACTAGGCTTATTTACGTATAATAATATATATAATTATGTTTATAATGATAGTATTAATTCATGATATAAGCACTTATGGTGCGCGGTGGAGTCGAAATACGACGAGGGGACGCCAGGAGAGGGGGTAGAAAAAAGACCCAATGTCACCTTCTTTCTAATCCGGTCAATCCGGTCGGGCCGGGTCCGGTCAGGTCCGCGATAATAATTTAATAATAAAATTATCATATTATTATTATTCGCATCATCGCAATGAAATCGAACGCGAAACGGGCTTGCGGCGTCGTCGTGTATAATATTATACACCTTACGCGCGCGCATATTTTATGTAATATATTACATTACAATAATATTATCGCAATGTCAAACATATGCTACACAGCTGAAGATGCACGATGGTTGAGATATGGAAAACAGATAGGTAGGTTACCTTAGCACCTTATAGTGCCTACACCTGCCGAGTGTCCGCGGAAAATGGCATCGAGCCTTGAGGCGCGACGGTGCTCGGAGGCAGACGCTTTATCGTGCGTATTTATAATATCATAATATAATGTTATCCATTTTTTTCCACGCAAACGTGTACGACATATATACATGCATTGTAGGTATACTCCGTATATTATAATCTGACACATTATATTATTCTAAGCTGGAGACTTGCGAATGTTGTGCGTCCAGTCATCAGAATTCATATATAAATAATACAATTATTTTATTGTGTTCGTTGAAAATTAAATAATAGTTTCTCTATTGTATGAAAATAAAAATGATTTGTAAGCTAAATAGTAAATATTGTATGTTTCGCGTTATATAATTAGCTCGGAAAAAAAATTAATAATATTCTCTATTAATCAATTAAAGTTTTGTAAATATTTTTGAGTTACAGATATTACATTTCAGGATGCAAAGATGTAATCCTTGGGTCACGGGGGCTGAGCCCCTGGGTATGAGTTGGAGTGGTCGTGCAGGAGTTAATAGTGAGCGAGGGTGATCAGGGGGAAGAGCCCCCTAGGCCCAAGTACATTAATAACAAAATACTAGCATTCTTTTTTTAGTATCCAGATTTTATAATTTCTATAATTTTCTGGTTCGTGTAATACGCATGTGTATTTGTCGGAATCGGCTGGGGTTTATTATATTTAACTAATCGGTGGTTGAGACATTATATACGCATTATTATTTGTAGGTAGGTACTTGCATTTCTATAACTGTATAGTATTTAGTTCACGTGAATGATGTCCAAGAAGATTATCCAAAATTAGTAACTGTGTAAGGGTCACCTCGACCCGAGGGTTGTCATTAAAAACTCCTTATTGGGGTTCTTGATGGGCAATGATGCGTCGTATAATAGAGGGCGGTAAATCGTAGTCTATTATGGTTACACACCAATGATGCGATGACAGTTGTATATTATATAGGATGATTCTCATGTCATCAAAGTGCACTCATTATTTCAGTCAATATTTTTGTTATTTTATTATAGGCTTAACTGTATATAACGTAGGCACTTTATATTTTAGATTCTGAGCGAAGCGATGAATGTATTTATGTATGTTTCTATGATGGTGACTTTTTAAAAAATTTTTATTGACAAATAATACTTTTTACATTTTTACCACTTCAATCAGAATATTTTAAATATTTTGATATAAAATTGTATAGACATCAAACATTGAAGCACTCAAATTAACTTAAAATTAGATATATATTATGCTTGTATAATGAGGTAAAAAGGTATTGGGTATTTGTTCAATATTTATTGGTACATAGTTCTCGGCAAAGAATTCTGGTTCAGCATAGTAAGAGTAAAATTTCGGACTTGCATAAAAAAAAAATAATAATCGAATATTATAACTATTGTACATAATTACATTTTCCAAACACATAGTTTAAGATGTACTTTAAACTCTTAAAAACTTAAACAAAGACAAAACTTGATTTATACTATTAAAGTTTGTTGTTAATACTTAAAACCACTCAGCCCGTACTACCTATTGTAATAATATGATATTGGCAATAGTACCTACATATTATTATTATTATGTAGGTACTAGGTTCTCGTTTCAGTTTTGTGTATCACGTGTCACATATTAATATCATATTATTATTATCATCATTTGAATAGGTATACTTATACGAAGAAAAACATTATACCGAGATTAAAACATTTATATTTATTTTTATTACTATTACATAAATCTAGGTATATATTATAGAGTGTATTGGGCACTGTGGACGTGTATGTATGTATTTTGATAAAAAAAAAACGAAACAGCCCGGCGGGGTTTTTATATGCTATTATAATATACGAACTAGCAATATATACATACGAGTAACTGATGCAGAAGTGGATCCAGTAAACAAACGCGTATTCTTCGATAAAAATCTTGAGAGATACAATATATATATATATGTATGGTAAATAAATTAATGACTATATTAAAAAAAACCATCCGGCCTAAAACCACGTGTAAAAAACTGCGCAGACTTTGAATAATAATAATAATACATAGCGTCAGCCGCTTAACTCTTTGGCTATATTTAATATAATATATTATAATATTGGCTTTAGACGACGACCGCTAGACTTAGATTATAGGTCTATACATGGTCGTACGCAATAGGCTTATCGGACGTTAATTTGCATAATATATTATTATGATAATGCACGCTATATTAACGATTGCATTTCCCTAACCCCAGGCCTGTGCAGGTAAATTAACAGATCTGTGAACTCGCTGCAGCAGTATTTAGATATATGATATCGAGCGAGAACGTTTAATATATATTTTTTTCTAAATCATTAATAATTAATTGTGGATTCTCGGCCATTTCGAAAACGACAACTACAAATTGCAATGAAGATGAGTGTGTTGCGCAATGCGTAATATTTACTGTTTTATTCAAAATTTGATTTTTAAAATTATTGTATTCTTAGAGATACCTTGTGTCGGATACTTAGATTTATTATTTATTTAAAGAGACAATCTTGTGGTGATGTAAACTTTGTTTTATTTTTCAAACGAGAACCACTTTTTATTATTGTAAATTGTTAAACCGATGATATTATTTTGAATATGTTGATGGATTTAAATCAAAATTTAATCTTGTCGACTAAATATTATTAAACTTCGTGTTTAAAAATTTCTTGAATTGTTGTCCCTTACTATATTGCCTATACGCCCTTAATAATATAGCTGTACATCTAACCTATTGTCATGAAGTATTATCGTTATTCGTTAACACATACAGTGAAATAATTCGGAAAATACTCGTTGAGATTGTGATTGCAAAAATAAAAATCATTTGCTTAACAAATGCACCGAAGAAAATAGTGATTTTAATTAGAAAAAAAATATTTACCACATTAGTCATATACTTAAGAATCCCAAATATCAGATTTCGAATAAATTCATTATTAAAGGAAAATATATTCATCGCTCCAATCAGAATCTAAAATGTCGGTTAGCATGGCTGGTGAATTACCCCGTGTATGCGTTCACATAAATACAATAAATTCATTGAATAGATCGTCGAAAAATACGTAAGTATTATATATCATCCGCATAAACGTGTATTATTATGATTTATTCGATTTCCATTGTTCGGGATCGAGAGAAAATATGCCTTTTCGTCGTATGTAAAGTACATAATATACAGCAGCGGCTGCCGCGCATACACGCGCTATAGTACGTTCAACTGTTATTGCGATTTTGCGCCATTATAACAATAGCATTTCAGTAATAATTATATTCTTATGAAATGTGAATTGTGATAATAACGATCGTTATTATACTTTCTTTTCGACGATCGTCCCACGTATCAGTGGCGGCGGCAGTAATAGCTCGTACTTATATTATAAACATCTATTATTATTATATATTTATACATAATAGTATGGACAGAAGAGGGATTACAAAACACGACAGAAATATCGTCCGCCGAAACAAAACACGTCGAACGTCGTGAGTGGGATTATGTTTTCCCGGCGACAGAATGGAATATTATTGAAAAAAAGACTATACCCCATGACTTTGTAAAAGAGAAAAATGCAGTCAAAACGTACCTGTATACCACCATGATATATATATAATATGACGGCGTAATAATAATATATCGGCGGCGGTCGGCTATACATTTTTAATCGCCATCAATCTCTGCCGCAGCGCACGCGTCCATTGTGCGTATCACAGTGTACAAATGTACAATAATGATATGATACGGTGTATAGGTACCCATTAAATTTTATGTACGTCATATGGCGGCGGCGTCGGCGGCGTGAAAGAACTCGATCTCGGCCTGTCAGTCCGTGTTTGGTGTTAATTAAAACAATACCTATGGGTACGATCGATGCCGCCCGCGGGCGATTTCGTGTTTTCGCAATCGTTGAATCCAAAAGACGACGTCGCGACGATGTGAACGGAAACATTTATGATATAATATTGTTAGGTACGCAATATTAATATGATACAAGACGTGCCGAAGAGATAGTGTGTGAAGTTGGCATATCCTACCACGGCCAAATCGCTACAAGCAAATTTATCCAAGAATTTATAAAATAACCGTACCCCTGCGGGGAGTTGATGATGTTCGGGCGTCAGCCCTCTCCCCCCCCCAGCCGCCATACTCACATAAATCAGTCCAGATAAATTGTAAGTTATGTAGTATATAGTTCTTTAATAATTGTAAGTAATTGTATGTCCATACCCGAGAGATTTAGACGTGGTAGGGTGGCCAACTTCACACACGTGACACGATAGTATAATATATCAGAACTTATATCAAATTCCCGCCGCAACATGACTTACGTCTGTCCATCGTTGTTTGACGGCATTGCGTTTTTTTCTCTTTCGACGCGCGTCTCGTGAACATGTAGTAATTATATTATATATTATTATATATTATTATTTATTACTATAATATGTAGGTACACCTAGGTAGACATACCGCTGGACGTTGGGGCTTTGGGCTACCGTCAATGTCACACGTTAGTTTATTTTATTATTATGTACATTATATTGGATCCGTCTTACAAAGGCAAAAGTTGCTTTCACCAGAACCAATGTAGTATTGTTACCTTTAATATTAGAGACTTATTATGAAATGAAAAGGTAAATAATATTATTTAGGGGCATATCGTAGGTACACTTTAAATGATATTTGAATTTGAAAGTCAAATTATTACATTTTAACACTGTAATATTTTACTCGGCTTAAAATTAAAATAACAATAATACCCTACGAAGTGTTCTATTCTAAGGCTAATAAAATTGGTTCTCCTGAACGCAGACGAGTCAACACATGCGCGGGTGTGGCGTCCTATTGAAATCCATAATGCGTTAATATAGCATTATTCTTGTGACACGATTGGTATAATAATTATGGTAGGCATCTATTATAGACGTTCGCACTGCGGGTTGCCTACGTGTATTAAAGGTATAGTGCATTGCGAAACGGGTCGATCGTTTCACCCGCTGCAGAACGCCGTGATAAATCAACCATGTGTGAACTTCCTCGGTACAGATTTATTTCATTTCTATGATGCGCGTTTATAATATAATAATATGTGTTACCGGAGGCTCTCGCACGCCAGCTTGTCTGGTTACCACGACGACGACGATGATAAGTGACGATATAACTATATATTTAATATTATACATTTTGCTGTTTTAATCGCATAAATCAACCGGAGTGCTGGAGAGAGAGAGAGAGAGAGAGAGGAGAGAGAGAGAGAGAGAGAGAGAGAGAGAGGTATGTCGATCCAAAAATAAGTAACAATATAATATAGTTGGTTAATTTTAAGTTTAAATTTAATAAGACATTTTAACTCGTTAATTATTATGCGTGTAATTATAAAAAAACTCATGCCTTATTTGTTATACCTACTAAACTATTATACAGACACGATTGTTTTCGATTACTTCTCGCGTAAGCTGCTGCTTTCCACGGGGAAGCACGGAAATGCAATAATGTGATTGTTAACTGTATTAAGGCGAATAGGACTGTTAATTAAACACATAGAGCTGCTGGTGAAGCGGTTTGCGAGTTAAACAATAATAATAATCGTCTCGAAAGTAAAGGAAAAGAACAAGTTCATTGTTATACTTATACGTTACATATAGTATTTTAATATAATGTATACTCACCCGCCATGTAGTCCGAAAACCGTTCAGACGAGTTACGTAAATGCGTAACAATAATGTAATAAACATTTATATCTATATGATGGGCCTAACTATATAATAAACGCTCGTCAGTTAGGTAAATTATATTATTATTATGACTTTGGACGGTGTATATTATTTTTCGTTTGTATTTTCCGTTCGTAATGCATGCCCCGGTGCAGCATAATGACGGTGTCGCGGACTCTCGCTGCAGGTGGTCACTTCATTTAGGAAATCGAGACCCATGAGTATCTATAATATTATTATTATATAAGTACCACGAATATACCTACTTTCTGTCGATCCGTAGATATTAAAATAATAATATTACGACGAGAGTCTGTACTCTGTACTGTAAATTCTATTATATTCCCGTGGAGGTGATGGAAATATACTATTACATAATAATAATATGTAGTTATGCGTTGTCATTGTTTAGGTACTCACTTTGGTTTTGTCGCCGACAGTTAGGTAAAACTATTTTATGACGAGTCGAAAAAAAAAACACAGTATATAAAAATATATGAATAACACAGTAACTACAACCGGTAATAACAAAAAACAAGCAGGCACAAATTTCTAAAAAAGAAATAACAATAATGACATGCGTTTATTATACTGATATTTTTATTTAAAATTATTTTATTCAAATCACAATTGATACTGGTAATATTATATTTGACAGTTCAATTTAAAATTTTTTTTTCTAACGAAACCAAACGAAACCAAATAATTCACGATCAATCATATTGACTATATTATTATGTCTGACATAGACTTTTCAATAACATCCATAATCGTTTACCGTATATTACAAAAAGCAACAACCATCACCGTATACCGCGTATAATAACATCATATAATATTATACAAATGTAAGTACGTTGTAATAATAAATATAATATAATTTGAAATGGACTGCAAATCGCTGCTTTCCCGCGTTTAAAAGGAAAACGCCAATTTCAACGTATAGGCACTTAAAATGTAACGTGCCGAACAGCTCGAAACGTGATAATTATAATTACATATTATATATCAAATACATACATAATATACCGTCGTACTTATCTCTCCATTATTATTATGATGTTATTATATAGTGCATCGGTGCGCATTTATTATGTGCACCTAAATATTTATTGTCTATAACATAATATTATATTATACTGGGTGATTTTTTCCGTATTTCTAGGCGATATCTCACGCTGCCACGAAATGTAAATATTAGTGTGCTCGTTTTACGATGGTTTCAAAAACGAGTAGGTACCAAATTTATGTTGTGACATTTTCGACGAATGTGATTTGACTTTTACCTACATTAATAAGTAAAGATTTGTTTTGAATTATTATTAATATTACGAAATAATAGAACCGTATCTAGAATTATACCACGTTGTCTGTGTTGCCGAGTTATGTATAAGATATATTGAGGTTCGTGATAAAAAAAAAATAACAATCACCCTGTATACTATAAGTACCTTGATTATAATATTATTATATTGTACTCGAAGGTGTTGCACTGGTATAATACACATATATAATAATATAGATAATGCATGGAATTATTTATATATTTTTTCTCGATTAACTTTTTCACTCCGATTTCTGCAACAGTCCGTGCGATTTAGGTCAACGTCAAATACGCAGTGCAATTTTTCGAATGGCGATTTTGGGGGAGGGGTGGGGGAGAGAAATAATATTATCATTTCGTTTGTCGACTTCAACCTGCGGCGCTAGATAATTTGTGGTGCGTATTATAAAAAATATGTACTTCACGTAATTGGATCTACACAAAAAAAGAAACGAAATCAGTTCACACCCAGTCATTAACGACTAAGGATTTATCATTTATATAAACAGTCTATCAGCGCTAAATATATATAATAATTTAACACGGGTACGTGTACTTACTCATTATCAACAATATCATAATGACATAATATACCTATAATATTATATTGTGACTTCGTTATAATAATATACACCTCGATTTTTTCGGTTCAATAATCATGCTCGTATAATATGTAGGTAAGAATAATAATATGACGACCGTAGTTGTTACTTATATTTTTTTTTTTTTATTTTACTCAGCTTTCCGTGTTGTTCGTCGACGAGCCCTTGCATAGGTACTACCCGCCAAACTCATCTGTACATTCGATCGTTTGCGAAACATCGTACGCAGTCAAACTATATAAATTATATTATTATCAATTCCGGATTAAAAATCCATTGGGCCCCTAAACACGAAACTATCTGTGAGCCCCTTCAAATTTCAAACATTAACTTTTCTCATTACTCCTAAAATATATTTAGTATTTATTCTTAAAACTGATTTTCAATAGTTTAAAAACTTTACCATAATATATTGTAAGAAAATATCATTTATTTATTTATAATTCAATAATTTTTGAAATGTTTTTGTATTTTTATTGTTTTTGTAAAAGGAATGGTACCCCCTCTTACATTTAATGCGATAATAGTTTGTTATAGTATCAATTATGAATATATATATATGGTATAACTAGATAACACTATTACTCGAATGTACCCAACGTTATAATACATTTAGGTACGGACATCGAGTGGTCACCAATAGGAGATTAAAAAAAAGTGAAACGTTAAAAGAAAAATTCGATCCAACGTTATTTTCATGCTATTTATTTGCGAGAAATTGCGTGTCTTATAGAAGCACATAACTCCTTAATATATACGTGCAACATACACAAAACAGATGGAGAAGTAAACAAAATGCAATTTGTAAACAACATAATATAAAAAAAACGAACAAACTGTACAAACATAATATATCAATATAATCAATAGCATAATCATAGTTTATAAAGCAGTGATTTTACATGTAAAAATGTGTTTTTTAAAAAAAATTTTTATGGGTTTATTATTGTATTACATTTAAGTCTTTTTCTTATTTTTTGAATTATGACGAAGATTTATTTTAATTTTTACAAAAACAGCATAATATTCTTTCTGATAATTTCGATACTAAAATAAAAATCGAATACCGTGAACAAGTATAGGTACTTAGTGGTTGGTTACAAATTTATAAGCGTTTAAATGAGTGCGGTTGGCGGGTTGGAGCAGCCTAGAATATATTTGGTTAATCTTCAAAATAACAGCGCACTACTCCGCACCACTCAAAATTTAAAATAATGTAAAAATATTAGGTACATTAATCGAGATACTGTCTGGTAAAAAAAAATTATAATAAAAATAATCATCCAGTTCATTACATTTTTATATAGGAGTTTAAATTTAAAATGTAAATATAGTATCATATAGGATAAAAATACTTATTGGCTATATTATACTTGTACCGATATTGGAAAAAAAAAGCGGTAAAATAATAATAATATAATAAAATGTAATGAGGCGTTAAATTTGCAGCAAGTGGCAGGTAGGTACAACAGGACTTAAATCGTCGGTGCTGGATAAACGATTTCTACAAAGCGAAATCGTCGATTATCATCGGTATTTTGATACAAGTGCACACCACGGTGATCGTTGAATCGTGCAAACGGTGCGATAATTCAACAACAAAACTAAAACGATATATCATTAGGTAGGTACACACTGTATGATTGCATCGACGATGAAAATGAAAACCGTTTCGTAATTGAGTTGAAATGTCGAACTTTTATAATATATACATTAAGTGAAAAGATTTAGAAACATTAAATGTTAGGTTTTGTTAGGTGAAGGACTTCGTCGCGCGTGTCGGTTTTTCAAAAAATATTATTGATTTTCGAGACGATTATTTGCCCCCTTGCCACTATCGATTGTATTATATACGTTCAATTAATTTAAAAGTTCACGCGCAAACACGTAAATTCTTAATAGTTCGATCAAAAATAACTGAGCTGGACAGGCCTTATCAGATACAAATAAATCTGATAAAACCCAGACCCGTAAATTCTTCAAGTTTTTTCGGATAAAGCTCATATTATTATATACAAATGTATTTATTGGAGACGTGTCAAGTATTTTATGAACTTATGTGTAGTTTTTGAAAACGAAAAATTATCGGCCCAAGCCTTAGATGCTTGGCATGCTATTAAAGATTCCGTAGTTTAGCAACGGATTTCGGTGTCATCCCCCAAAATTGAACTCTTTTTCTCCGTAATTCTCTACATTTTAATATATTATTTATATTGGCCATTTAGGCGTATACTCCGAGTACGTTACATATTATGTTCAGACTACGAAGGCACGATTGGATTATTACGTGAAGTTTTCGATTTGTCATTTTCATTATTGTTATTGTCATTATTAATATTACTCATTATTATGATTATTTCGTTTCTTTATTCGGTCCGCTATGTGTTTTTAATCGTGTACTCGTGTAATAATGGTATTATTGTTATACATTTTTATAGTACAGTTGGGAGCAGCGAACGGCTCGTAACAATAAAATACGACACGAATCGTTATTATGGTTATTACGCAGTTCTGGACTGTATTATATATAATATTATGTACCTACTGAGCTACTGCTATGGCTTTTTTTTCGCTTTTCTTTTTCTGAACGATTTTTATACCATAATATAGCTTTTACTATTCTCGCTCTCAGTGCAATATATAAGTGTGCGTGTGGGTTTCTGCACACCGGTCGCTTTCCCCCCATTACGCCCCGTTATTAATCTTTAACCTGGCAATGAGTTTTTCGACTTGGCTTTAATCGCGGGCGCGCGCATATACAAGAATAATATAATACGTATAATATAATAATTGTGCAACTATAGGTACTGCAGTTTCTCGCGGTGAACGGGTGACCCGAAATTGTTGTGCATGCAATATGCGTTTCGTTATTATATATATATATATACACACCTATATATAGGCACTGTGTATTATCCTCTTTATCACCGACTCGCGTTTATCTAATTGCGGGCTTTGAGGATTAGAACGACATTTTTAAAACCTTATTTCCGCGTATCGTTATATTATTGCAAAATGTTGTTAGGTAGCGTTTGTTGTGATTTCACGCGCTCACACTTAGATATTATTATTTATTATACGCTGCGACTACTACGATTTCTTGCCGGAAATCGATCGCGTTGCTGTGAGGAGGCCAGGAGGCCAGGGGACATTGCACACAGATGGTTTCCCCTACATTTCGGGTCAAAAACTCAAGGTATCGATTTCACGTTTAACGGGATTGGGCATCTTAGATTTATGAGTGTGTAACATGAAAACGAACAAAAATTTAAATCCATAATATTATAAAAAACGCTGCGGGAAAAAATATAAAAATATCGATTGGAAGTATGGGCGATGGGCCCCGAAAAAAAAAATCGGGAATTAAATGAGGGGGCATTCAAGGGTTTCGCGAATTTGTATTCGTTTAAGCGGTCGTAATATTACGAACGTATTGGCTTAACGTCTCGCGCATGATTGAGATTTTTCGCTTTATCGGTTTCAGTTCGACGGGGTGTAATGAGCAAAAAACTGCAAAAGTGAGACACACGCACGTGCGATTAACGACAAGGCAGGATTAACGCACGTGTCGAATCGGTTAATTGCGATAACGATAAATTAACAATCTCGATCGCATAATAATAGACACGCGCGCTCGTTTAACGATGAACGATTTAAGGCATTATCTAGACAAATCGATCGATTATAATAAACAGCTGTAACGTTCGCGAATTCGTTACGACCGCTCGTCCGTCCGCACTGTGCAACAAAATGAAAAAAGATCGCGTGCGTGGGTGACATAATCTATAAACTCTTTACGCGGAACTGTGGCCATGTCATTTTTCTCGTGGGCAGTTCAGGGCAAGCTTGATTTTTTCCAGGCCAGACTTCCAAATACTTCTGTATATATATTTATGTAATACACGTAATATACCTGTATAATGTACTATTTTACAATTGTTCATAAAGTCCTGACTGTATCGTTAAATCGGAAATGTTTGGACACCTAGATAACTTTTTCTTTTACTATAGTATTATATTTCGTTTGTTAAAAATAAGAACATAATAGGTACATTTATCGATGATTGATAATGAAAATGATAAAAATACATTTAGGATAGAAGTGCGTTAGTTGGGGGTGAAGTAGGCAAAACGATAATTTCCCTTTATGCACGTGACCTCCCCTGTCGTCTTAATCACATTTATACTGCGTGGTGCAGTCGGTCATCCGCGAATAGTGTTCGTTTTCACCGTGTAATATCGTAAACCATATTCGACTATATTTTTAAATCGTTTATCATATATAGATCGTCGCCAACATCATTATAAAACCGACAGAGTGTATAATATAATAATAATATGTGGTGCGGTGGTGGAACAATGGGTCTCTGGGTGGGGCGCCGCGGGGGAGGTGTATATATAATACGAGCTCGGTGAAAGTGCTCGCCAGGACTGGGTCAGTGTTGCATAATAATAACGCAGAGCTCGCGTCCTTGTTGTTCTAGATTCACGCGCGGTCTGTAAAGATATATATATATATATACAGTCGTGTAAAAATATAATACACTACACACACACACACACACACATAGATTCTTTCCACCGGTCTGGGTGTGGGGTGCAGTGGAGTGGCGTGATAGACGTGCAAACCGAGAGGCCGCAGCAGTTGCAATAATATTATATGTTATATACGTGTATGCCTACACTATTTTAATACATTGTGGTAGGTATTCGGGTGCGTGCCAGACGTCTCGAGTCCGCCACTGGATGTGGTGGAGGTGACGTCTACGTATCACCCGGCCGTTGCTCAACGCTATATAATAATAATAATAATTATTATTATTATTATCATTATTACTATTGCAAACGTACTCTGACGATGATAAAAACGATTCGCGGTCGACGCCGACGCGAGAAACGCTACCGCGGTACCGCCACCGTTCAGGTAGTTGAGAAATCTTGGCGTAAAACCATCAGCCGGTCCCAATTTATTATTGTCGTACCTATACCGCAGTAGCACTCCTCATCGCGTACACGCCATTATTATTATTATTAATAATTGTCATAAAATTCCACGGTCAATAATAGGATCTACCCTATGTATATACTATATACCATAGCCTGCAGTGGCGCGGCGAAGCGAAATATTTTATCGGGCAATTTATTTTTTGAATGACCTACCTGGTAAGGTCCAACCCCTTGACTACTTAATATAATACTTATTATTTAGGTTATTATTCTTATTAAATATCATCTTTAGATGAAGTTAATCTTGTACTGCAATTTCTCACCAAATCTAGTACTCACCTACCCGGCACCCACCCCTTTACAACTATTGGGCAACTGCCCTTCAAAATCACGGTCAACACGCCACTGACCACAGTGTACCATACTTTGGTCACTTTATTTTTTCGGAAAAGATTCCTTCTCGTTCTTGCCTCCTAATAAAAAAATAATATGCATCTACAAAAATCCAAAACAAACTGCTTGAAAAGCGATGAAAAATAGAACGTGAGCTAGTTTTTGGCTGATTTTATAGCGATCGGCACACTTATTATCGTACAGGTTGTATGAAACCAATATAATATTATAATATTGTCGATCGAGGCGTAATAAAATCAATAACCGAGAGCAGTCCTTCGACACGACAAAGTACCTAATAATAATAACATTACCGGCAGTGATTACGCGTTTTTGTGCTCGGACACGCGTGTGGGCCGACGACGACAAATAATAACACAAGTACATAATACATACATGTATAATAATAATACAATATAATATAATATAACATTATTGTCGGTGAGTGTGTAAACTTTAATTTCCAGCTCTTTTCTATTATTATTATTTTTACATTGGACTGAAATTCACAGCAATACTATTATTATAATTTATAGTATCCGCGATGTATATAATATATGGACAATACAAATAATAGTCTCGCTGTCTATAGTAATAATATTAGAATATTGCTGCAGCAGCCGCGTCTGTTCGATCTGCAAAACTAATTAAAATATCCTCGACACGTCAGCTCGTTCGCGCTTCCCGAAACACTATTAATATTTTTGTACTATTATTATAAAACATTAAGTATGTTGACACAATTAATTATTTAAATAAAAAATGAGATTATTTTTATATTATGATGCGATTTTAACGTAATAATTTAACCAGCTCGTGTCCTCGTCCGAATTCAATACAATGTTATTATGGACATTGCTGACGCCTGACACCCGTCGTTATAGCCACTCGATGACTATAGCTCGAAATCGTGGCGATCGCGATGTTAGTATATAGGTACGCAATTATATTTATTTGGATACTTTTAAACGCTTTACGGATTGTCAAGTCCGGGAGCTTCGCCACATTACCCACATTATTACTTATTATTAGAGATCGTGTTTCGATTCATACATAATATATTATAAATAGGTATACAAATAGTACATAAAGTATAACATGATAAAGAGTACGTTGTTTCGTGTGATATAATATATCGTCGTCGTCGTCGTCGTGTATTATAATAATTATATACCCATATGTAAATACGTAATACAATAATACATACACTATAAAACTGTCCACCGCCAACTCACTGCCAACGACATTACGAAATAGTAATAGTCATCACCTCTTGAGGTCTTATCGTTAATATTATATACAAGTCGCGTGTTATACACTTATACATAACTCAAATCTTAAGCTTACTTACGCGCATTTCGTACTGTGATTTGCGGCGATCGCCGAGAAACGCGACAATCGTTATACCTATATACTCAACCTAATTTACAACTAATCTTACAACATGTATAAATATCATATTACCCCATTATAATATGTTATGTATATTATGTAAAAATACACAAGTGCATAATTAATAACATTTATAATTATATAGATTATTGTAAAAACCTTTTTCCAAATTAAATCATTGTAAGGCGCATCCGAGTTCCGAATCGCATGCTAAGAAAACACCGCACACCAGATTTGCACACCATTTCTTAAAATAAATGTAAATCCTAGTTACCTAGTTGTATGGCATGTGAGTTTTAATATTATACATCACATTTTTATTTTGCTTTTTTTGTGAAGCTTAACTCAAAACATCATAACCATCAATGTTGAATAGGTAGTCGATTGCGAGGTATAATTTTTGTAAAAGCAGATACACGCGTTGTGTGATAAATATTAGATAATACATATAATAATAATAATGTGACTTTTGTTTCAGGATTGGCGTGAATGGCTTCGACAACCCAATGCGGGATCCAAAGACCGAAGAAGTGAAAAAACTAGTGGGCCTCGTAAGTAAAAAAATAAATACACACACACGCATCACACAGAACAATATAATATTAATAAATAATCGCATTATATCCGTCGTCTCGTGTTTCGCGCAGGGTGTCAAAGTGAAGATGGACGATCAGGGAAACATTCTCGTGAAAAGGCTGTCCGGAAAGAACGTATACGTAAAGAGCATATCGAACGCCGGCGAAGAGACCAGCATCGGGGCGGACGTGCTCAAATTACCCAACTACTGTCTGGAGAACGACAAACCGGTTAAGGTTAGTGTATTACAATGTCTAGTTTTAATAGTATTTCATATATTTATCACGTATATGACGTATAATGCGATAATAGTTTATTTTACTTTATCACGCCTTACCACGGCCACTAAGCGCGCAGATCAAGTATAACAATATCCCTATTATACTAAAATATTTTGTTTATTTTATCTTCTAAATAATCGGATAATATACTATTTCTATGGCAACCAAAAAGTTATTTATTGATAATAATTAAATACTTACAACTCTCTATTATAAATCATCTAGTTGTGTAAATATTTTAAAATTAAATTGATGCAAGGGGAAGGACGACCCTTAGGTCTCGGAGGATCG
This sequence comes from Sitobion miscanthi, assembly GCA_008086715.1. Classification (NCBI taxonomy): domain Eukaryota; kingdom Metazoa; phylum Arthropoda; class Insecta; order Hemiptera; family Aphididae; genus Sitobion; species Sitobion miscanthi. The sequence continues at coordinate 28,628,213 of CM017798.1, read as the reverse complement.
GCGTGAGACAGCGGGAGGTTGGTGAGCGAAGCGAACAAAGGGCAGAGGTCCGTGATAGTCAGATATATATAAGATTGATGTCAGAAAAGTTTATAGAGTAAGGGCCTGTCTTACAATTATAGCCTCGGTTACGCTTAACCCACTGATTTTACCGGCCGAATTCGGTGGTTTAACCTTAGTTGAACGATTTTAATACGGGCACTGAGTAGTTTAAACCACATAAAAAATATACTAAGTTTTAAATCCAATCCGCAAGGTCGAATATAGGTCAAATTATTTCACAAAACTAGGTGCACTGACGCCGATTTGTCTGTGAACTGAGGTGCACTATGACAGAGTTACACTCAATCCGAGATACACCTATATAGCGTATATAATATACTATACAGGATTTTCCACAAAAAAAGGCACAAGGGCGAAGCCGGTATATTCAGCATTTCAGCTAGTACTTAAGTTAATCATATATAATAAATACATGGATAGGACATCCTTATATATAATAGACACGGTATACTGCGAAGATTCTACTATTAGTTACCATATGGTTATAGGATATTTCCGGTATAATGGATACTGGTTGTACGATAAATACAATGATTTATCTGCTAGTTTTTGAATTAAATAATTAATTTCAATATAGTTGTTTTATTATTATTGACCATTGTAATTATCTATAATTTTGTCAGTGTTTTTAAGTTATTATTAATAAGCACAAACCAAAATAATATATAAATGTTTGTATTGTGGTTTCACTTATGACGGTTTGTTCTGATACCACTCCTTTTACATTTAACCGCTTTGGTAACTAGTATACTCTTTGATCACACTTTAATACATGGTATGTCCCATCCATGTATATAATATTATCTATGAAACTAGTACTACTATAACTTATATATAATAACGTTTATAGCGTTTCAAATTAACTGGAAAAAACTACCTATTTTATCCAACTACTGATCCTTAAATTAGTTAAGTTATAACGTAAATAAGATTAACTTATAGATTTTTCAACTAGAAAATTACTTTCTTATTTGTATCTTGCTGCATGTTCATTTATACATAAAAATAAGATGAAGAGTAGAATAGCTAGATGACAATGATAATGACCTAATATTATGCTCCGTTGTTTCAAACTGGAGATTCATTAAAGACAGATAGAAATTCAGAAGATTATTACATTATCATATTATATTCTTTAAAATCGACTTCTCGAGTAATGTGTTTGTGTTCAAGAATGATAATATTATTATAGCACATGTATGGTACGTACCACAAATTGTCATTCGATAATAATAGTCTTAAAATCGGGTTGCTCTTGTGGCCTTACTTAAATATTGCAATAGACTCGTTGGATTATAATACGCATATCGGGCTCTGAAAAACATAATATTATCATATGGTTTCTTATATCAATAATATTTACATACTAACGGCGGCGAGACATTGTGCAATCGAAACGGTAAAAAAAAAATGAAAAAAAATCTACTGCATTTGTAATGTCTGCTGCTGCCTGCAGCAGCTTTGCCATTTACCGCATTATTATTATTATTGCTGTTATTATTATTTACGGTCGGTCAGCGTGTGTATACTACATACATATATATCGAATACGAGTAGCTCGTGTGATGCTGAAGCAGAAGCGGTGACACAAAGTCGGTTACGTCTGTTGCGGTGTGGTGGGGTAGTGAGCGGTAACATAAAGAGACGACTACCGCACCGGTTAACCGGACCAAACGAAACAAGGTGCGTGTCCCCTTCCTTCTCCCCTACCTAAAACCCCTTATGACAAGATAACGCTCCGACTTTTATGTCTCCATCGCCTATATATATATTACTGTACCTATATAGCTGCAGCCGTCGTCGTGTATGTATCCTATAAAGGCACAGCAGCCAGTGCTCGGTTAGGTTAGGTTAGGTTAGGTCAGTGCATTATAATAATGATATAATAAATTCACGCTCAAGCATGCTGCTATATACGATTAAAAGTCTTAAAATCCATTTCTTAAAACGCGGCACAATAATTTTTTTCAAAGACCTTGACGATAAATAATATTTTATGTGCGGTATTATAATGTTTCATATTAATGTTATTATATTATAACTACGGTACTAGTATTGCTTATATATATATATATATATGCTCGTTGGACTATACCACGACAAGAATATTACGCATAGGCTTGTTTGTGGGGGGGGGGGGTGTCGGTTATGTACCAGCGGTTCTCTAACAGCGAATACTTGCTTCCTCTGTAGCGGATACTTGATTCCTTCATAAATTCAATATTACCTTTATCTTAAATCATCAATCTAATACAAATACCTGTAATGAATTAGTAGATAAGACATGGTTGCGCTATGCTATGTTTAGTCTAATAATAGATTACGTCTAATAATTTCCTTTTGTTCATAACAATTTGGTATCTGTCAAATGTATGAGTTTATGACAAATTCGCAACTAAAACGAGTAATTTTTTAATTTAGGCCGACGAAAAATATTTACTTATGTACGTGGTTTCCAACAAACTATCAAAATATATGGACTAATACAAAAGTATGTCTTAAAAACCAAAAATAATTTCTTAAATCCCATAAATATGTAAAGTTATACGCACTAAAAATGTTTGTTATTTCATCAACATTGTTGAAAATCGTATTTTGTACCTTAATATAATACAATAATAAGATCAACCATGAACAATGTGCATATACAGGAATAAGGGTTTCAAACACGTGAGGGCTTCCAGTGCCGATTATTATTCGTCGTAGCTGGTACAATTATCGATAATCGTTTCCTCGCCAATGCACACTATACGCCAAAGAAAATGATTAACAATTTTTCGTGAATTTCGGTTGTATATTAAACGTGAACTGAAATCAACGCATAGCTTATAATACATTAAACAGTTGCGAAAATAATCCGTTTTTCGATTTTTCAGTGTCATAGAATATAATTTGCGTAGGATATAATATTCTTCTTCTTGAGATTATCATCGATCAAAGCCGTTCTACGCGTATTACAATGTCTATATATATACCGAACAAAACAATAAGACGCGTTTGTGTTTGTAATATTGCAGAAACACATTCGGATGTGGACTTTGAGCAAAATAATATGCAAATGATTTCATCAGACGGAAACCATTATTACCGCTGTGGTTCCGATATCGAATTGTACAATGGAACATTGTATGCGCGTCTTACAAGGACTTCTCTATCAAAGTGCATATTTTAATAATACATCATCATCATACTAATATACTATTATTGTAATATACTAATATATATTACATCCGTTGTGCCCATATAAAATATGATGCATTATTCTAATATTATGACATAATATCAATCTTTTTCGATAACATATTTTTTTTATACCTAATATTTACCAATGACGATCCGCTTCGGTATGAGTCTATCCGTTTCTATAACGAATATCCGAATAATATTACTAACTCATTTTTAAAGTATAATTTGACAAGTGTTTTCGAAAAACGAAATCCCCGTGCCGAACGCATTCCAATCTTGAGTTATTAGATCTAACAACGATATTGAGCACTGAGTTGGTTTGTAGGCTACGTCCCGTACCTATTTTTTGATCATATACAATAATTTGCAGAGTGATTCACCAAGCATGTTCACCCCTATTTTTTCCCATTAATAGAGAATTTATTTAAATTTTGATTTTGGAATTTTTAAATATACAGTAGGTACTTAGTTAAGTATATTGTAATTTTTGAGTTATTCTTTATTTTACTTAGTGTACTAAGAATAACAGGTCTATGATAATTAGTTTAGAAGATATGGGGACAATGGCGATTTAAACATTCTAATAACTAATAATATTAATTCATTAACATTAATAAATCTATAAATTATAAAAAGCTCAAAGTATAATAAATATTATTGATCCAATAATATAACATATGTTTTATATTTGTATGAATTTCATACTATGAAACCATTTTTAAGGACTATTATTTGCTTTGTATAAACATTGAGAGACTACTCGTTCGAATTTTTAATCGCAACATTTTCAAAATAATAATTAGGTAATAATCCACTAAATAATTTACTAAAAAAAGAGGGGTGGGGGTGTAAATTTATTAATCAGATTTTGAATAACTGCATTATGGAAGAAAAAAATGGTGGAGCATGCTTAGTGAATCACTATGTTTAAACATAATATTATATTCTATTAATTCGGTAAATAACATTTTTTAGTACTTATTGTGAGTTACACATCACCGGCTTCGCAAACAACGTTATATACGTTTTACTACTTTATATCGGTTTTCGTACAAATTAACTACCTATATAATATAATATATACCGATGCATTATATATAGTCACGGAAAAACGAGCATCTCTTTATACATTTATAACTATAGGTACATACATATTACATATATATACATATATCAGCTGTATACAATATTCTGTTGTGCACGTATAGTCTTTCAAACAATTATATATATATAAATCGATAAAGCGACGCAGATACCTAGGTATATTATATATATAATAAAGTGCGTAGGTGGTCGTCATAATAGTCATCGCCGTCGTCATTGTCGGGGCAGTTTTGTTGTTTTTTTGATTTTGCCTTTCCACTTCGACCATGTACCGCAGAATATATCTTACAATAAAACGTATTATCAACGCGTTTATACAAAATATTTATATACATGTATTATAATATATATATTATATACGACCGAACAAAACGCGTAATTAGAGATAGGTATCGTTATGGTTTGACGCGGATACGTTTTTTTTCCCCCGTTTTGTTTTCCAACCGCCGAGATAAGCCTTTCCGCGTGAAGGTCAAAAAATACGGTCGTGTGAGGGAAGGGGTTCGGTAGGGAATTAAAGACAGAACAATGGCCGTTCATTTTTTTTTTAAATTTCCCTTCTACGCGTCGTTTCTTAATTTTTTTCTTCTTTTTTGATTTACGTCTGTACTTACCCATACCAAGTGCCTACCTACCTGTATATATTGATATATTATAATACATCATGTACCGCAGCTTCATTTGTATATACAGGTATATAATATACACCGCTGTTGCGGTCCCGTCCCGAGGAGAGCGGTTCATTGAATGGTAATTCCCGATGCCCCGGTAATTAGTTCGACCACCTCTAGCGTACTTACGACAATTGTTTTCGCCGTAAATGCATTCCACAGCGGGGCCGCCCCGCTTGGCACACGTCGCCGCCGCCGCGGATAAGGTGTCCATTGAAATGCGCACGCCGGCGGCGCATTTATCTTATACTCGCGGACAATATCGTACTTAGTATATTATAATGTTCACGGTAGAGGGGAGGTGTTGTTCGATTGCGAAACGCGGCTATTGGACGGCACGTTTGTGAGACTAAAAATAAAATATATATAAGATTACGGCCATAATCTTTCATCATTATTATTATTAGATATATGTACGACCAGCAGTAACAGGTACGGTAGCGCCACGAAAAGTTTTCCGCTATATGCGCGAGTGAAATGGCGAATTCGTATTATTGACTATAACTGTTATGTATTATTTGATATTATTATTATTGTTTTATGATTTCGTCGTACAATGGACTAGTGTGAACCAAACATTGACGCCGGACGGTCGTCAAATAATTTACCAATTTATTGTGCTTCTAATTTTAGTCGTTGCCATTATTGTGGCGGATAGAGAATAAAATATTATGTATATAATATATAATGTCTCTACACTATTTGTTGGTTTTTTTTTGGTAGTTGCTCATTTCCAACAAAAGAGAAAAATATGCCACTTACAACTAGATCGACTAGAATAAGATATCGTTAAACGTGTAATGACAAACAGTATTTGTATACTGTCAGAGTGTGAAAAACATTATTGGTATTCTAACTGAGATTACTCAGCTGAAATATTATTGTAAATAATTGGTGTGCAAAGTACAAACTATTTATAATAGGCATAATACTATAATACGTGACTTCCAAATTCTTTGAATATAATAATAATATATTATGAAACTCCTACCCGCAGCGTACAACGCATACTCTTTTGATCTCCTGATCTCTGGGTGTTTAATAATAATCATTTGATTTTTTTCCGTTTCAGCTTTTTGACATGAAAAAATTCCAACAAAACGTCTCCAGAGAATTGCGTAGAGCGTACCCTGACCGCAGGCGTCTGGAATGTCAGTGTTTGAGTGCTATCAGCTTCGTCAAGAACGAACAGGACATGTTGGAAAGCCCTATATGGGTGTTGATCATAAACGTCGTAGCCATGGATATGCTCAAGTCAAAATTGCCACCAAGTAAGTGATTTTTCATCGAACCATGTTTTTTCCCACTCACGCGCCCATCGTTGGATGACGATTATTATATTATAATAATAGTGTTGTCATTTGTCCTGCATTTTCTGTCCACTTTCGTTTTCTAGCGCATATATTTAATATGTATGTTCACTACGAGATGAATAGGGCCGAGGGGCCGAGGGATGGTGGGGTGTACCTATACCATTGTTCGAAGATATTATTTTATTCATTTTTTTTTATTATTATTATTAGTATATTAACCGTTCTCACTGCAATAGAGGTATCATTATTGTATATTATCGTCTTTGATATCGACAAGAGATAATTTTATTGAAAGGAGTCGTCGACCACGTATTGTTACTACGGATATTTGATATAAATATAAATTATAAAACAATCAAATTTCAACACATCGTACTCTATAATAATATTGTTGCATAATCGTAGAATTTTTCTGTTTTCCTTTTTTCACGCGTTGACGTTCGTTAAAGTCTTCGGAAAAGGTCATGACTACGATGGTACCGGTAAGATGCGTGATAACTATACAAGTATACTTGATATATTACTATATTATATGGGTACATACTATATAGGAGTTTGCAGATTTATATAGATGTTACGGTCAAAGACGTAAATATGGGAAAATATGACATTATTAGCCGGGTAACATAACTAAAAATGTCCCTAAAAATTGAGAATTATTGAAATCGTATACGTATATATATATTAGGTTGTCATTGATATTAAATAGATCTATCAAAGACATTTAAGAATCAATAGTTGTTATTTCGTACGAAATTTTGCGTAAAATAAGGAGGGGCATATCATATGCATATCATATTATGGACTTCGTTAAAATTCAAAAATCAGAATTCAAAATGTTATCAGCTAGAGAAAATCTTTATAATAATCCATAAATACTAAATACTTTGTAGATGATTATTGAATATTTATGACTGACTAGGGGAGCTGAAATTGAAAATTGTAGAATAAATGATCATAAACAATAATTGAATAAACAAATCTTTTTCGCTGAAGCCCTTTCAGCACTACTAATTTTCTCATTGAAACCGTAGTTCCGAGTTAAAGATGTATTTGACATCCTTAAGTACTAATTTTCTCATTGAAACCGTAGTTCCGAGTTAAAGATGTATTTGACATCCTTAACTACTAATCTTTGGAATAATTTTAATGGCACGACATTTTCAGTACAATATACAAAATTAATTTTTAACAACATTCCCCTACATTATGAGCTAATTTGAGATTTGACAATATATCCCGGGTATTTAATGACGTTTTTTCCCAGTTATCGTCTTTTACTGAATCACATATACTTGTAATATACTATTTACGTTATTATGATGTATATAATAATTATATGCGCACGTACTCGCCATTGACCTGGCAAAAAAAATAAAATAAAAAAGGCCGCGGATACAAATACTGCAGTATAGATAACACCTATAGTGGCTCGATGCGTGAAATGAATGTGCGAGCCCGCAGACAGTCAATAATAGTCGCAAACAATGGACACGCGGTCCCGATTTCTTTTGATTGGTCACAGGACCGCGATTTGATTAGTCCTATATTCAGCCCCGGAGGCTCGGGTTCCCACCGCGGTTTGATTCGTTCGGCGGTCCTCCGGTGTATTACCATTATATTATAATTTGTATTAATACATATATCTGCAGCGATTCGGGTCGCTGAACTGAAATGATTTTGATTCGAGAAATTCGCACCAAAGTTCATCATCGTTTGTCGCGCGCACATACATACAATATTCGATCGATCGCCGCATGACAATTTCACTGGACCCGTCATGATCGTTGCACAATTTAATACCTAATATAATGATATGATGTATATATAATATAGATAGGTGTGTGTGTGCATATATATACGTAAAAAGAACACTCGCAGACCGTTTTTTCGCGATGAAATCTTCACGCGCAGTGATCTTTGCCCGGAACGATAGCGAGTATATAAACACGAGGAAGTGGTTATACTTATGATGCCGTTTTCGTTTATATACAAAATCGTATACGCAATAATCTCTATAATAAGTAATGACATATTATATAGCCACATAGATACATCCACGGTGGCGACTTATAGTAGATGTGTAAGATGTTTTGACTTCTTACGTAGTTATATTATATCACTATTAGGACTATATCAAACTTGCGCGCTATAACATCACGTAGTTGAAGGGGTTGAAGGGGAGAAATATAGAATACGTAATCTAGGGACACGAACGTTTTTTTATTTTTGTTTTGAGGTTGGGCTTTAAAGGTAAATCAATCCATGAAAATTTTAGCTCCCCTTGAAATCGTCAACCCATTTTTATCCATTTACAATAGGGTTATCAAATATATATAATATAATGATATTATTATTACACTATATCGCTGTGCGTGTGCGGTGCCTACTCGTTGCATCGGTGTTATTCAATTCCCGCGAAATTCGTGACTGCACGCGCCACACGCGGCAATAAATCGTATCCTATAATAATACTATATTATATACCGTCTCGGGGCTTTTATAGATTATCGTAATATTTTCGAATATCTGTGCGTAGCCTCGACCGATTAAGTGTAACGTTAATGTTATATATATACATCGTATGTTTCGCGAGTTCACGGATCGACGGCAAAACGGTTTTTATTATTTTCGTAATTTTCGTCGAGATCCTTGCCCATATGAATTCGAACAAAAATGTCATCACGATCGACATATCGCTCGACCATTATACATCGAACAGCGCAGACGCGATCTCTCGAGGTTAGGAAATATTTTAAATACCTATATATATATATATTACCTATTATTTATTATTATAACGAAAGAAAAAAAAACTAAAACGTTGAATTTCGTGCGCCGAGTTTTGGATCACATGATTATTCTCATAGTCCTATATTTATAATATTAAGGTCCATTATTATATCGTTTATTCGATAATAAAATAATATAAAGTTCAATCGTTGTGTTATATAATGTATACGCTAGTTTAACGATCGAACGGGAATGTAGTTTTGCGGTCGGTCGTCGGCATATTATATATTAGTATAGTGTTACGTGCTCCAGCAACAGGTCTCGGGCGGATGACGCGTTTTACTCTTGTCATACGTTTATAAGTTTTTAAGTTTGTATATGCGAGTTGCGTTACATTATATCGTATTTTTGACGCAAAATTCATCGATAAACATTTTGTCAGGTCTTTGGGATTATTACCTGTTCGAAATATAGTATATGTATTTAACTTTCGAAGTCAGAATTTCTGTCTTGTTTCTAATATCATACGTCATATTGTATAATTTCGCTCCATCACACGCCGAAAAGAGTTTTTGTTCTAGTGATGAAAAACATTTTCGCTGATCCATCGAATTTTAAACGGGGACCGCGCTATTCTAAGTATAATATTACATATATAAATATGACGATAGAATTGAATACGTTTGCTCGAAAAAGCCAAAATTTGTATGTAATACTCTGCGGGGGAGATCGAGAGAATTTTTGCGCGGGTGAGCGGAGGGATATTTCCACACGACTTTGCATGGTACTATCCGATCGTTCGTGGCAGAGGGGAAAACACATGTCGTCCTACATTCGTATAGATCATGTCCCCGCGCGGCGTGGGTGGTCGGCTGAGCGCGCGCGCGTCGTTCGTGTAATATATTATTACGTCGTTGTCGTCGTAGTCGTCGTCGTCGTCGTGTCCGCGCTCGCGATATCTCGTCAAGTGCAGTTTTTGCCGTTTTTTTACCCGGCGGCAGTGACCTTTTAATTGGCACATAGTCCGCCCGTCGCGGTGATTAATCCGTTTCGGTGCAGTGTCCCGTTGTCGATGGCGCACTTAGGATAGTATAATATATATATATAGTATAATAGTATATATTATATACATGTATATTAAGCACAACCGTTAACCACTGCAGATGATGAGTATCGCGGTCATGACTTATTTTATTATTATTCTCCTCGGTCGAAAGAGACACGTGGAGACAGAGACGTGGACAAAGAGACTAAGAAAGATAGATAGATAGTGATAGAGAGACATACACATATACACACGCACGCGCAATGAAATAATATTATTATCTATATTTATATATATATATATATATATGTGTGCATGTGTATTGTGGTTATCGCGGTGGCAAGAGAGTGGAAAATCGGGTTGCTGACGGGAATGCGGACCCGGGGTTAAAACACTCTTAAAAAGGGATACGCGTTGGTTTGTTATGTGCATATATCTATTGTAACTCGGTGCCGATTTCCATCGGTTTATGGTTCAAAACGGTCGCGTCTAACCGGACACCACGTAATAATAATAATACGTACTCAGGCTGCGTCAGTGTCTGCGATATATATTATTATATTATAAAGTAAATCAATCGTACCACGTTCGTACGGAATAAAACAATATGATACAACATAATCGTGTTTCGTATTCGAATCGTCACGAGCTTAAGAGGCACAGGCTCGGAGATCTTAAATATTATAATATGTATATAGGTATACGGAGATCCCTGATTCTGGATGTAGACTTAGTTTTCCACAACGAATGGTTCTTTTATATATCGTAGTAGAGAACAGGATGAACGCTAGAACGAGAGTGGACGCATTCTACATAATATAACTTTAGCCATCTACAGATTACGTCCTCAACTCTCGAAATCATTGGATATTCAAATTACTGTTAGTGATTTATCACTTTGAGACATCCCCTCCCCACGTTTTTGAGTTGCCCCTAGTAGAACCCACTGATCCGTGAATTTTATTATTATGGGCTCTTTTTATAGTACCTATACCTATAATATCATCTAGGTGTATTAGATACACATAACTGCATTATTTTAATGTCGTCCGACTGTCTTTAATCGTCGTTGTCGTGCGCATTGTTGTATACGCAGTGAAACGCACCACGGTGGATATCAAGAATCGGCCAAGGATCCCGATTCCGGACGAGGACCCGTACAGCATAGCGGGAGCAAACATGGTGGCCGCTACTCGAGAACAGCTGATGATGCAGACCGCGGCACGCCGGGGTGACAAGCCGCCCAAGCTGCCACCCAGGGACCCGTCGAACCCGTACCCGCACGAAATACCCAAGGTAAAATTAATAACAAATACCTAATATAGTATTATAATAACTGCAATTGGGTTGAATGAATAAAGGAGTTAAGTGATGATTTTCAAAATTTTAGTATATCCAATATCCATTCAATAAAACGCTTTTCTCCGTGTTACTCGGTGCAGTAATATTGTATCAATATTTTTGTGTTGGATTTTCAACAATATTTTAGATATATGAGTGTATTTTTAGACATCAAATTTATATTATTATAATATGTAATCGCAGTGTGTGAGCTGGTGGTTAGGTGATGGGGAGAAGTCTGGTGATATTCTGTAGAAGAAAAACCTGGTCAGGTCTGAGGAACCCTCTGAATTTTACATGCTATAGTTCCTATATATAATAGAGTGTGTTAAATAATCAAGGATACATATCTAAGATCCCCTCCCTAGTTAAAAGTACATACATTTTACATATATACGAAATACGTTTAGACCGTAGTTAGGGGTCTTTGCCAATTTATCCTCCTCCCCTCTCCCAATACACAAATTAACAGCTGATATTATGAGTTTATAAGTAGAAAAAAATATACTCTTTCCAAATAATAATACTTTTGAGAATAACCAATACGTTTAGGCCGGGTTTCATAAACGTTCTAGTACGACTTACAGATCTGTAAGTGCGTTAATGGCTCAGTAAAAAAAATTAGGTGCTACTTGAACGTTTGATAAAGTTACCGGCTCTGTAATTAATTATCGGCTACCGGACCTGTAAACTGCAGATATGATTTTGCATCTGTAACTACTTACAGATCGGTTAAAATAATATAATATTATTATAATGATAAGAAAAACACATTTTATTTTTGGTGTTATCAAAAATTATAGTTTAATTTATTTGGTGACCACGGTTATAAATAATTTAATATTTCTTTATGCAACACAGCATAGTTTACACACAGTTTACATGATCATTAAAACCTTACAGGGCTGGTAAATTACAGACCCGGTAACAAATGTACAGGCTGTTTTTTATGCAACCCGGCCTTAGTATACTTTATATAATTTATCGACTTAGAACCGGAGAAATAATTGTAACTCAAAGAGAATCGGGGGTGATATATATAGATAACCCTGCAGCACACTCCTACTATGGCTACTATACCGCTTATGGCTGGTAAAGATTTCACCATGATCGCTTTGAAGTCCTAATTCGTTATAATAATATCATATATGTATCCTCTTCGATTAGTAATAGCCAATAAGTAATAGGTATAATACATTATCTGCATCATCGGTATTTAAGACTTAAACAATGGGAGAACTGAATGCGTCACGTTGAGACTTACGTTTAATAGTATGTACTGTACAATATAAAAGTGAGATTATATATAATATGATGTACAATATATGAGGTAAGACGATACATCATAATATGATATAACATCAACGAGTTTTATGATGTATTAACACGGTCTTTTCGTTTTCCAAGTATATAGTATATACTCGGAAAATGAATTATCTTTCGCTAAATGTAGGTATATAATGCGTTCTGACAGTTTTATGTCTCGCCAGATTTCGTGTGCACATATACATTTGTCGGAAATGGTTCTCTAAAAGTCTACTTATACATTTTTTTCTTCTGGTAATTGCAGCCCGACTACGACGACATCGAAGAAGAAGAAAACAGATTGGTCGGCTCCATGAAGCAGTTCACCTCGTCGAGGGGAAAGGACAAAGTCAAGGACAACAATAAAAAATACGGTAAATACATACATACATAATACATACTTACGCTCATTTCGTCATACGTATTATTTAATACGACAACGTCCCTTCTTGGGCCAATTTAATAATATAATATATATAATATTATAATCTGCCATTAAAAAAATACGTATATACTAGCGGTGTGATGCTCCGCAGACGGATTTTCCGGCTCATCACGGCCGGTATACGATCGGCACAGCTATAGCGCACACGTATAATATTATTATTATATTATATAGGTACTCATAAGAATAAGCGCAATTCCGTGTCCCAGAGCCGATTTTGCAACAGTATAATCGTTCAGGGAAAGAGGCATGTGCTGTGCACACTGCACATTTATGCATAATTTTACCTTTGTTACATTATAATATTATATTATAATGTATTGGAAAATTGCATCGATGGCTGCAGAACGTTAAAATAATATTCTCTTATTTTATTTTATGAACAAAAAGGCTTAACATTTTGGAATTTGCTTACATTTATATGAACATGATACGAACCTAATATTATGGTGGCATTACAACGGGTAACAATTATTTTCTATACAATTATTTTTTTTCGTTCAGTTGATTTCAGTTGATTTATCTAAAAATTATATCTTGGAATATTTACCGACGGGTTTGAAAAGATTAATTTTGCTATCAGTGTTTCAATAATAATATGACATGACGTGACCTAAATGCTACTAAGACGGTTTTCACGTAAATAATGGGATACATAAATAACGCAAACAAATTTCGTGCTCCGAATAAAAAAATTATCATGTACGATATAATAGTAGTGAAAATCAGTCGTGAACATTTCCCGTCCCGCGAGGCCATTGATATTATTATATTTATAATTATATTATACTATTATGACTATAAATGTAATATGTATAGTAATATAATATACATGTTGTATTATAAAACATTTTTTTAATGTTTCTCGGCGGATTCACTTTGGTGCGGCACCGCTTTCTGGATGATTTCAAAAGACAAAACCTATATATCATTATTATTACCCATCATAATGTGTCTGCGCAATAATAATTATAATTTCTTTGCATCCGGTAACGGCCTTGCCTCGTTTTCGTTTTCTTTTTATTCCGTTTCGTCGAGATTACCTAATTCAACATAAAAAAGCAACGAGGTAGTTAGTATATACGTACTACGCCTATACGTCTTGTCATCATGGTGGGCATCGTCATTATATTATCATAATATATGTAGGTAAATATCTTATATGCGTTCAGCAGCTGTCGCATATCCGTCTGCCATGCCAGACGCTCGGCCTCTCCTCTTGCAGACAATCTATGTACAGGGTGATCCATCGAGAATGCTCCGGCCCAATTTTGTCGTTTATTTAAATTTTGATTTTTGGTCTATTTATGATGTATATTCAAACACCACACGTCCACACATTGAAAAAACTTCTTCTTTTCACCAATATTTGGAACCATGAAGATTCCAAAAACCAGAATTTAAACAAATTAATAGATACTTACTTAATCAAATGATAAATAGGAGTGCGAGCATGCATAGTCAATTACATATTGTATGATTTATAAATAATAATAATATACTAAAGTCGATATTGGTAGTACATAATAACAACCGACATATACACAATTACACATATACGACATATGTAGGTGTATAGTATTATTAATATTTATATACAGTGAAATAGTTGTATAATCGGTGGTACGCGTATACACATGGGGCGATACTTATTGTATCGTTAGTGTTAATGCGATTTTGGATTTTGAATATTATGCTGACTGCTATTTCCCCCATTAAAATGTACCAAATATACCTAACCTGGCGAGACTTAAATGGAAACCGATTTGATTTCGTCACGACTCGCGAAGTTTATACCACGAGATCGGCTTTTCCTTTTTTTCCGACGTCCGTGGTTCACCTCCATATTTTTTTTTTTAATTCAAAATCTTAATGACGAGTCTGGAATTGCAATTATGAACCCCGTATTTTAACCAGATTTCCATGAAGGCATGATTAAAGTTTAATATATATATAATACAAAAATACAAAATTCCTCATTGATTTCATTAGGTACGAATAAAATAAAATTCTATATCTATATAATTGTATGCCTCAACTCATACTTTACACTCAAACTTGAGAATCAAATCGTCTCAGAAACAGCAGAATCTGCAACTTCCAAACTTTTTCACTCCCGAATTAAAATTCACCCAAATCGCCCTTCTTTCCCACACTATATATTATTATATCATATTATACCTGGAAATCTTTCTAGAATAAGGCTCGACAAAAATCGGCGTGAGAGAGACCGGGTGCATACTAATTACGTCAAATCGAAATGAAATTCAAGATTCAAGTGGTACAGCTGGGTGATTTCTTAACTAGTCATTCGTGTTATGTATAGTATTTTATTAACCACACAATTAGTGCTTACTGGAAATAATTGTACATATTGTATAATTTCAAATAAAATATGTTTAATAAATGGATAATATCTAATATATTATATTATGCGCATATATACGAAACGGGCAATCGGTACTCGCGTAATCCACTCGGATTACCGGTTACACGTTGTTATTATAGCTATTCTAGATGTTTGTGAAAAAATAAAACTGCAGCAGCTATAGGTGAAAGGCCGAGTCGGTGCGCGCAGAACCGGCTGACGTATATGCACTTTCACTAAACGAAACGGCATATGCGTACCTTGACATTTAGTATCAATTTATTATTATTATATTTTAAGCACTCTGCGCCCGTTGTAATTATAAATGTCAGCTCGAACTCGACATGAGAGGATAAGAGTATAAGACATGTCTGCAGACGGTCGTGCAGGTTAGGCGTATGTCTGATAATATAGGTGCTGCACAATATTTTGTCACGATATTACAGTCGCAGGTTTCTATGTAAGCATCGACTTCAAGACAAATAAACGATAAACCTACCTAAAAAAAAAAAACACTTGTACCCATCAAAAATCGATGTCTATAAAAAAAAAGTTGTGTCCTATGATAGTTTGACTGCATCTGGTTCCGTGACGGATTGCCAAAACGGTTGAACTTTATTCGCATTTTACGGGTCCGATATACCATGTACCTAAAGTTAAGTCGACATCAATCAGCTGCGCATTTTCAATCGAAAAATAACACGCCAATCAAATACCTATACTTGACTAGGCGAATGTCGTGACACTGTACGTCGTTTTTGTTTATAAAAACAATTAATTTTTGGTTTTCAGACGACCCGTACTACTGCGGACTGAGAGCCAGAGTGCCAAATTTCGTCAAGACTTCCAACGGAAAGACCAAGGAGTTCATCAAAGATGTGCCCGTCGGCCCAAAGATGAGCACCGCCGTGCCGCCATCCCGCTACCAACAGAATCCGATGGCCCTGTCCAACGGTCACCTGGCCACCACCGCCGCCGTACACTATCATCATCATACGCAGCCCGCCATGTGGCACACGCGCAGCTTCGACAGCGGAATGGGTAAGCAATCTTTTTACATTACATTTCATTATTATTAATTATTATTTCGTGAATTCGATAACCGCCTCGGATATGGATATATATCGAATATAATCGATTAGTATGTGCGTGTACCGCACTTCGGTCAACAGTTCTCCGCGATAGCGATAATTAATCGACTATTATATGAACCTAACGATTATACATCGTCACGGCGAAATTTTCGATTTTATGCGGTCGATGATAACGGGTCCGAATTTTATCCATTTCCCGCTACATTCGGTTGTATTATTATTGCATCCGCTGCGGGTTTATGTCGTCTATTTAAAAATCATATTTTTTAACTAACTAGACAGATATATAATAACATAATACAAAACATGACGAAAGGTGTGCGTATTATAATCGTCGTTAGTTTAATTAATATAAATGCGTTCGTTTGCTGCACTATAATATTATAGGAACAAAATATATTGATATTAATTATTTCTGATGTTCATTTGCGCCTAAGAGGAAAGTGCCTTCTCTACCTTTTTAATCTAGATCCACCCATGTCCTGTAGTTAGTGTAATTACTAATTGTAGTGTGTATTGGTTTCAAAGTTTCTATTAAAATTAAATATAATTAGTTGTGGGTAACGAAACAGTGGTCAGTGGAACGGAAATAAAAACATTATAAGTTTTCAATTAGGTACTTATTTTAGATTTGGGCATCAATTTAATATTTGCGTGTACAATAAATACATACAATTTTTGTTTGATTGAAAAAAATGAATAAAAGACTGACATTATCAACACTTGAATAAGATCCGTTAAAATGGTTATTCAATATTCATTTTTTAAAAATACGTATTAAAATTATACGTAATTTATTACCTATTCAGAATAATATGAAACAAGTTGTACGTTTCATGATTTTCCGAATAACTATGTAATTATTGCACCCATGTTTTACGGTCAGATAAAATTACTTTCGAAATGTTCAACAAAATTTACTGTCACGTTATGCGCTTCAATTACAGCATAGACGCCGTCTTGTAAGATTATATTTAAAACAGCTTACTGTCCTAATGACTCTTTTCATTCGATTTCGTTATAAGAAAAAATTCCAATCAACACGATTTCATGTTCCAAAGGTAATAACTAATATCTAATTATACGTTTTTAGTATAATATGAAATATAAATTTTACCGTCAACATTTTATTCACTGTATTTAATCCTACTTCCGTTTGTCGGTTGAAAGTGTTCTATTAAAAAAAAAAATGTTTCATTCCAAAAACGTTAACGTCTATATTTTATTATATAACTGATAGCTACATTGTAAACTGTACAATATTACCTCATAGAGTGTGTTGTAAACTTCGTGTTAAAAGGATTACTATTATAGTATATTATATTATATACAGGATTATTCACAAAGCTTTCTTAACCCGATTAACCATTTATCATAATGATTTTATTCAGTTTCTAATAACTATAAAAATAATATTCGTTTGAATTTCAATTTATATGCTCAAATATTTTTAAAACAATGAACAATAATATTTTCAAAATCTATTTGACAATTCACAGTAAAAAACGTGTGTTTATATTTTTTAAAAAAAACTTTAATTTTATCGCCACAGCTTAGACACTCCTTAAATAAAAAATTAAAATATAATGGCACCATATTATTTAAGTATTCTAAAAAATGTCAAAAGACAGAGTTGTATATTATGCATTATTAAAATGTCAAGGACATGTTGAGCGTGGTCGGTGAATCACACTGTACAGTATACTTCGATTTTAAAAGTAAAACGGTCCCGTCTCGAATTGAAACCACGTGCGAATCCGTATTTTATATGTGGGTCATAAAAGCATTTACGCAGCTTCTAGTAAACATAATATTAATATAAAATTATATGCAGGTATAATCTGGTGTACCTACGTATTACAAAAATTAAACTCCACGTTGGTTGTTTTCGCGGATTTTTCTTCACGGCTGTCGGCACGAATCCGGACCCCGTTATTCAAATTTAATTGCGCCGGAAACGCCTATTATTATTGGGTACAATCGATTATCGAGCTCGACCGTCGTCAAGTCCACCACCATGAAAACCGTGACCTGTGTATCGTTGCAAACGCGTACGACGATTCCCGTTCCCCGGTGTTGCAAACGATATAGATTAAATCGAATTTCAAATGTACGAACCGTATAGGTTCCTCGTTCCTAAGACCTATGTGTGTGTGTGTGTTGTGTACAGTATAATAAACGATCGCACTACGCGAAGGTTTCATAACGGTTTGGTAAAGATTGACATTGTTCTTACCTTATCCGGAGTGACCATGCTAGAGCGGTATCTGTATCTGCAGAGCAGGAAGGGACGGATTCGAGGCTGTTCACCTGGAAAAATATACATTTTAATAATAATAAATAATAACATGACCGCCCTAGAATTGTAATATCAACGGATTTCCACCGGTGCATTGGACTTATCGGTGTAGGTAGACTACGCCATTACATATTACATTGTTTATTACGTATAATATTATGTTATTCGCAACTGCAGCGGTGGACTATATAACGGCTCGGCGACAATATATACGACCCCGCGTGTTGTGCAATTTTATTATTTATGACTATTATATTATTTTTTAAAATTATTATGTTATTTTCTCATAACCGGTTTCGTATAATCGTGTCCAAATAAGACGACGTCGACGCCTAAATGGTGTTCGCAAAATGTCCAATTAGCAATAATTAGTCCACTGACTTCTCCCGATCACGGTGTAGTACGGTGACACCAGTGCGTAACGAACATAACTATTATAATAATCTAAGAATATAGTATTATGATAATACTGCAGCTATTCAGTTTGTAGGATATCAACAAATATCTATATTATGATTTAACATTTTTTACAATCCATACCGAATCCCTGGTAAACAATTAATAAGTAAGTTTAAAAATAGTTTTAATATTTGTTTATCATAATATTACGATATTCATTGAAAATATGTAGTGAAATGTCTACCTTACGAATAACACGATCGTTCCGTTTAATAGGTACCTACATATTGTGTAATATCAGGAAATTAGATATTGGTGATCTTGGACCAGACTACGCCCTTTAGATGCGATTGAACTTTTAAGTTGAAATGTCTTTAAAACGAATAATATTAAAATACAATTTTTTTAAATAGTCCTCTACAACGCCGCCACCCCATCCCGATTCGAATAGATTTTGTCGTTGAATTATCTAGAGACTCGCGATTTGTGTCATATTATAATGCATACCTTTCGGATACCTAATTTTAAATAAGATAATATGCAGAAAGATACTTCATAGTTTATTTTATCATATACGTTGCTTGTATTAGTGCTCTATAGGTTAAACATAATATTATAATATGGTGTTAATGATGTTGTACTAAATGCAAATGTTTCTTCCCGTTTATGTTTTGCAGACGCCGAAGTATTCGATTCGCCGTACAACCACATCTACGGACGGCTGCCCATACCCACCAGAGGTTATATACCGACGGGACACAGGACTCCAATGTACGTCGGCGAATGGGACTAAAGGTTCGAAAAGGGCGGAGTGACCGAAGTCGGGTCGCGCTTCTCATCGACAACGATTTAAACGATTTACTTTTAAAAGACAAGAAAATTAAAAAAAAAAATAATAATATCATTTTATTATAATATTATAGCAGATCCCTTTTCGTTTTGTTCTCTCGACTGATGGATTTATATATATATACTTATAATATATATATATAAGTAAATTGCGTACATTTGTATTATATTATAACATAATGTATTGGAAAACGATTTCTCGAGCTTTTTTTTTTAACTTCTCTCTTTTTATTATATTATATATAGAATATTTAGTAGGTAGGTATATGTATTTTTTGTGATTTTTTTTTTTTGTTTTCGATTTTATTTGATTAGTCCGCCGCCGGTACGAAACGCGACGACCTCCGTAATATCGCAGTGATGTACGCACATTTTATCATAATAATATTATAACGATGTGAATATTAAGCATATTATAAGTTTTATAATAGTAAAAAATAACTCGCGCGGGATTTTATCTTACGGATACATAGCAGCAGTAACACGCTACAGTAATTATTACAAATAAATAAATTATATCTCTAAAATCGCAGTCACCGCGTAAGTCGACATAAAAATTTTGGAAAAATTCGAAATCGTGTATCGATGACGTGTGTGATCATTCATCATCCCACGGTCGTCGAACATACACACACATTGCAAGTATTGTATTGTTGTTATAATTCTCACATAGGTACACCAAAAAAACACCGTCATCTTGGTGATAATATTATTATTTCGTAGAAAGCGAAAAACAGAAAAGCGAAATTTAGTCGTAGGTACCAGCCAGCATCCGACGACGACGTATCGGAGTCGACGATGTGTATAGAGAGGTGGTGAGTTAGGATACGATTTTTTTTTCTCACCGTGTGAAAATAAATAGATCAAATAGAGAACAAGAAAAATGCGAAAAAATAAAATACGAACCGGTGTGGGTAAGTCGTAAAATCGATCGAATTCTTCGTATAATATATTATAATATGTAGAAAGAAATAAAAATTTTAATTCGTAACAAAGAGATTAAGTTTAATTTTTATGAAAACGAATAAATCGTATTGTATAAAAGTAATTTATATATTATCTTTGTTGTTTATTATTATTATATTTTTTTTATATACATACATTTTCTTTTAAGCTCGCGCTATTGGTATATATAATATTATAATATAATATATATATATATAGGTACGTTACGATTAGACTTTTAGGTTTAACACATAATATTATTATTATAGTATTATCAACATTATTATAATGATATATCATATATACATTGTACGCCTATTTTATATGCCCTTTTTTCTCTCTCAATTTTTTATTATATAATTAATTATTATTGCGAACAATATTAAGCGTGTTCGACGCGTGCGGCAGAGCAGTACATTTTATATCATAATAATAATAATTATTACAATGATATATTATGATCACAATATACGCATAACATTAAACTATTATTGTCAAACAAGGTTCGCACGCGTCGTTTGCGTTGTTCACACTTGTTGTCGTATATATATATATATTATATAAATATATACAATCAACGATTATGTGATCAATATTATAATATTATACGCATACATACCAGTTAATTATAATATTATTATTTTTATTTTTTAGTTTGTTTAAGTATATTTTAAGTATATTATAATGGTAATCCGAATTTTTATTTCATGACAATATATAATTATTATGTTTTTCGCCTATATTATATTATATACTATACATATATTATAATATAAGTTGTCTTGTATTTCTACATAATTATATATGTGTGTTTTAACGATAGTAATGATAACAATATACAATAATATGAAAAAAATTAAATGTTTTTATTATCATGGCATACCTATGAACGGTGTTTCTAAGTTTGGTTTTGAAATTCCATGGTGTGTGGGCAGCATGTTCCCAGCCACCTCACAATAAAATTGGATATCTTGAAAAGGACTGTGTACGAGTGCAAACCTTGACAAACAAATTTAGCTAGTTTTGTATAAAAATTCTGACGGTGGGTCGCTGTCTCGACCAATCTTATCACTCCGATCACTATCTTCTATTCTTGTTCCTATAGTGGGACTCCAGTGAGATCTGTCTTCCCTCTTCCTGCCCGTCCTCGTCTCGGTCGACCCCTAGGCCTTTTTCCGTTCAGTCTCCCAGTAAAATTGTTGTTGTTGTATAATGTATGGAGCTATACATGCTTTATAAATTACCTATAATATATTATAACGGCTCTGGATTAGTTCTCGCAGTGCCGTTTGAACCCGCGTGTAAAATATATATATTATAGACACCAAACACGAGAGATCTGTGCAACGTCGAGTGGACCCACGATACGAAACCATCACCTTGAGGATCCTTGCCCGATCTGGTCGCAACGGGCGTGGCCAAGTTATTCGTATTTCGTGTCACGTATATCATACGAAATCGTACGGTAAGTTAGGTATTATTGCAGTCGTGTGAGACGATAGACGAGTCTGGTTTCCGAAAAGAGTATAATGATGTACAAGCATCGGTCGGGCCGACTTCGAAGCCTAACTAAGGACGGTATGACAATAACGACAGTTATGTAACAATAATATAATTATGATGGTATATATCGTACATGTATCGTGTACGCGACGGATGTGCTCGTCCGCAAAAAAAAAAAATCAAATGGTCGTTTTCCGTCGTCCCGCAAGACCCTATCGTCATATTATGTGGTTATAATAATGTGTCTTGGTGAAAAGAAAAAAAATCTTCTCGCAAGTAAACAGAGTCTGTTGTACGTGCGGCGGCGTTGAATTTATTATCCACACGAATTCCTCGTCGTGCGACGTCGTACGCGCGCGTAATAGTAATAACATAATGCGCGATACGCCCTAACCGACTCGAAAAATAATCAGTCGGAGGACCTTGGTCGGGACGATTACAGATTATCGTCATCGTTATCGATCGCGGTCGGAGAATAATATAATATTATTTCACTGACCGCACGTGTTGAATATGATAATAATATTATTGTGACGATCACCGCCGCATATTATATACAATATATATTGTATTGTATAATAAT
This sequence comes from Sitobion miscanthi, assembly GCA_008086715.1. NCBI lineage: Eukaryota > Metazoa > Arthropoda > Insecta > Hemiptera > Aphididae > Sitobion > Sitobion miscanthi. The sequence goes on along the minus strand of CM017798.1, from coordinate 28,604,967 downwards.
TATTTTTAAACAATATTATAATAATAATACGCTATCTATATATGTATAATATGTATAATAGCCGTCTGTCGCCGAGTCAAAGTCGAGCACGCGTGCAACAGGTAAAACACGTTATAATGAAAAAAAACCATCGACATGATTATTATAGATTTTCGCGAGCGTAGGTATATATATTGTATACGCGCCGACCCCCGGCTGCATAATATATCATGTTTTTTTTAGTTTTTAATATTATGTTGTGCGCACGTACAATATAATTTATTATAATGTTATCCCGTGACAATAATTACCGGCGGCCCGGAACTGTTTTATCACAATGACAATAATAATGCACGCCTATAATTATATGTAAATATTGGCCGACCGTCGCGGAGGTGTATAATATAGCGCATACGGCCGAGTGGCGTGGTACATCGGATCGTCATAATATTTTTTTGTCCGCAGCGAACATGCAGGACTGCCGCGAACGAAAAAATGTGTTTGAAGGAGTTGAAGCAAAAAAAAGGACGACCTTAAACCGGCGGCGCGGGTTTTCCGCGGACGAGCATCTCGAATTTTGCGGATATAGGTACGTAATATTTTTATTTTACCTTTTTCCCGACCCGAGACGACCTGTTGTGACACGCATGCACGTGGGAGTAGATTGGTATAAAACACTTGTGGGTCTATAATATTCGCGGAATAATTTATTAAAAATAATTATCGTTATCGCGTGAACAACAGTTGTACATAATAACTCATCTCGTCTTAACATTAGTCGATCATATTGTATGCTAAAAGAATGTTTACGATCACGTTGTTATAATTAAAAAAACTGGAAATATAAAAACAAATCATTTTCAAATACGTGCGGTAAAACAAATAGTACCTTTTAGAATTTAAAGCCATTACTCGTCCATTGAAATAAGGGGGCGCCCATTATTGTAATATGCCCCCATAAAAAAACTTCGCCCACGCGACACTGCCTACATCGACAGACGACAGTTGTAAAAGTATGATCTAGGTAAGCACCTAATATATAGTTGTATTGGCCGTAGGCTAGTTTCGGGACTTATTGAATCAAAATAATTTTTGAAATAATATTTATGCGATTAAAATAACAGAAAAATTGTCTATAATTTAGGGAGGAGGGAATTGAAAAAACAAACAATAACTAATATATAAAATTATATGATATTTATAATGGTGTTAAAAACGTGTACACTTGAGGATGATGCAATTTATAAATTGCAAAGGAATGCGCAGAAATATGCAAAGTCAAACTTTATATTCAATCTGACCATTTCACAATAAAAAATCACATCTTACCTAGAATATTCAAAAAAACCATGCAAATTCAACTTATACTTTTAATTTACAAGTGTATGAGTGACGATCATTGGAGGCAGTATCGAAGCCCGAATTAAAATTGTTATATTTACATATATAATATCAACTTCGTAAAGTTCTAAATAATCTATATCACGGTTATCTACTCCGATAAGAGATAGAGATATTAGTAGACCACGCGTGATCTATATATATGAAAAACAAATGTTTGTCTATCTGTCTGTCCGTCCGTCTGTGTGTCCTTTGGTTGCCATGGGTTTTGAAACTATTATATTAATAATTATTGGTTGCCGGGTAACGAAGTGCACGAGATCATTTGGTAGCAGAAGATAGGCTGGTTTGAAAAAGGAGAGCACCAACCCCGGGAGGTTCTCAAACAAGGATTTTGAGATTTCCGAAGAGAATTTTCGTTTATAAATGGTTGCCATGGTTGCAGGGAAACGAAGTGCCAGCGGGATCGGCTAGTTGAATATAATTATTAATTGTACACAACACGGCCGTCGGGGGAATAATGGTTGCAAATGGTCATTATCTAGAAAAGTAATGACATTATATTGGACATTTTTTTACACGATTTTCGAGTCTTCATAATATCAAATTATTTAAATCATGTACAATTCAAACATGTACTTTCAGAGAAAATGAGTTTTTGTGTCTATAAAACAACCATCAACTCTGAATGATGTGACATATTGATATTTTTAGTAACGGAATTATTTGGAAAGCTGCGAATAGTTCTCTTACATAACGAATTCGCAGTATATTTGACGGTCGTAGGACAGAAGAGTGCGATCGGATTAAAAAAAAAATTAAAACGTCAATGACCGCGACGCGTTTTCATCACACACACACACACACGCAATTTGTAGGTACTATCACTGCGCATTGTTTAGCAAATATCAAATTTAAATTTGATCGTAAAACTGTACACAGTACACGTATCATAATATCATATTATATACTGATAAAATACACAAAATATCGTCGTACCTACCTATGTAACCACAGTGATTAAACGCATGTTTGTCCACATTTTTTTCTTTAATGATACATTTTTAGGTTAACATAATATAAGTACAATATATTTTCTAATCACTACGATTTCTTTACCGTTCATAGAGTGATCTGTGGCGGTACAAACTTATTATTTTCAAATGAAAACTTTCGTCGCCATCGGCACAGCTAGAAAGGTGCAAAAGAGTGTTTAGCACCCCTTGTTTTTTTTAGGTCTAACTGTCATAATATTATAAAGAATTAACATAAACTTTATGTTTTTAAAATACAAAATATCATAGCAAACCACGTTTTAGAGGTCTAGTGGCGCCTATGTTTGTTGCTGTAAATTATAATAATTTTTTTGGAAATCACTGACGTATTTGAATCAAAATCTCACCGAGTATGAGCCTATATAGTCTCTGAATTATTGAAACGTATACACTGCCAAATATTCATATTAATTACTATAGTAATTTTGTAAAATTTTCAAATCATCATAGACCCTATATTTCCCAAGCCCATTATAAAAAAAAAGCGCGAAAGTGGATGTCCCTCTGTTGTACAGTACGTTACAATTGACCATGTACAACGGATCGTATTAAACTTAACTCCCTAAAGTACCATCTTGATCCAATTTACTAAAAGGTAAAATACTATATTATGTTGAGATCGAAGTACTCATTTTCTTGTAGACATTTTGTGTGCAGGATAAAAAAAATAAAAAATAAACACCACCCTCCGCTCAGAATTTATAAAGGACGATTCTCATATTTTGAAGAAAAAAAAGTTGATATCACCACGGGTCGAAAACGGTATGACAAAACATAAGTATTTCACAATAATATAATTGCCCTCAAGTATATTTAAAAGTTCCAAAATCAGAAATTGAACGCATTAATCAAAGGACAATAATAGGGACAGCGTGGTCGGCTATACAGGTCGTATACAGTCTGAGCCACTGTCTACTAGTACGTTTTCTCAAAATACGATGATAGGCTGGCCCGAAGCTGATTTACGAGACCTCTATGTATGTAAACATGTACATAGGTAAGTGCACTATATACATTGTCATTGCAGATGAAAACAGATTTCCGCGAATGAAAACCGAAAGAGAAACATTTGCGTTTTAAGCGTAATCGTTTATGACGATAGAATTATATACGGTTTTGTGTCGTTTAGCAGAACATTTTAACTAGGTCGCGAGGCCATCACCATAAACAATACACGGAAAACTTGTATTCCTAAAACATTAAGACAATACATTTTAAATTAAAAAAAAAAAACTGATTTTATCATCAATTTTATTCCATGTTCAAGAATAATAGTGTTTGAAGCAGAATGTTGATCATCGGATGAACATACTTTAACATTAACTATAAGCAAAGAAGTTCTGATGAGCGGTGGGGGTAGTACCTATATACTCTCGGGTTTCCGGTAACTGCCAACTGGTAATTTCAGTAAGTATAATAATAAGCACTATTACGTCACGATCATCTCAATTTCATATTTTTTAAATTGATTTAAAACAGTGATTTCATTTAAGTTTTTGAGAGGGGAGGGCCAACATTTTTGACCCACCCATAATAAAATTGAAAAAAAAATCACTCGCTAACAACTATATTGCATTACACTACAATTGCATTTTTATCTCAATACAAATAGCCTTCTTACATAATTGTATACTCACTAGTTAGTAGTTACTAGTTATAGTACCATAGGTTACTCATGGGCCCCCACACGAACATGTTCAGTGGGGTCCATTATTTTCTTGAAGAATAAATTAAATTAAATTAAAAAAATACTATCATAGGTGTAAATAGCCCATTTTTTGAGAGATAACAATGACTAAATAATTAATACATATGTAGAGGGATACATAAAAATATTACCTGTCATAGCTACTATATGAAGGCCCAAAACTAGCCCATACCCGGCCCCCACAGCGGTCCGCTAATTACAAGGGGGGGCAAATGCCCCCTCTGTCTCCTCAGCCCAAATGACGCCACTGATTTAAAACTGTTCAATTTATATCGAAACGTCTTGTTTCAATATCTCGGAGACGAGCATAAATATATGTTTACTCTGTATACACTATGTGCGTCACGAAAATATATATTTCTAACAATTTTTTTCTACTTTAAATCCTAAAAAAATCACTTATTTGTTCACAGCTGATTAATGTCCATGCAAAAATATAGATTATTATTATTAATAAATGAAAAAAATCGTCTGAAAAGACGAACATACGCTGAAAAAAAATCCGTAACATTACAAGTACCTATATATATATATAGCTATACATTATTGTTATTATTATTTTAGTATAATATAAGCGCACGCGTGTGTGTTTTATTGTCACGGGGGGGTCGACGTACGCCAATCATGCACACATTATAATATTATATGTATGTAGCCGTGTAGGTACAATTATATTATGTAAATACTACAATATTATTTGTATTATGTTATTATACGACCGCCGACACAGAAACAGAATATTATTATTATTTATGTTTAAATATTTTGCGCAATAATTTTATCGCTTCGGCATTTTCGCCAAGTAAACTATTCTAAATAAGTTCCATTGCATTCATCGAGTATATTACCATAAGAAATTATGTATTTTACTATGAAAAATGTTATACTTATGAAAATAGAACTACCAAAATCCACTAAACATAAAAACTAATTTTTCTCGATATGTCATGAAGGAAACTTACGGCATTCTTTCTTAGGACGGCAGAATAATAGGTATCTACCGATGTGTGTTGCACGTCTTACGAACGATTGTCTCGTGACATCGCACAAATAAACAATTATCGGTGTAATTATTTTCACAACTATAATATACAAACGAACTTATCGAGTGATTTTTTCGACGGATTCGGTTGGTAAATTATGTAAAATTTTCCACAAAATGTGTACTTCACGGAACCCACAGGATATATGACCATCGTGTCATAATATGCCAATAACAGTATTTCAACACAAGGTCATATTATTATGTTTGAGATATTCAGTTGTGCGCACACAAAAGACGGGACACTTTGTATTAGACTTATGTAGATGTAAGCCATTCACCTCGCGGTGCGTGTAGGAGTCTGACGGTAATAAATAAATAAAATAATGAAAATATTGCGACCCATCATCGAGGACCTGTCGTTTTTCGACCGCAGTAATTATGTTTGCACGCACAGTATTATATTATTATAATATGCGACTGCTGCTGGAACGCGTGTGGTCATCGTCTGGTTACCGCAACTATGGTATAATAATGACGTAGGTATATAATTCAAATACTGTCCCACGTTCATAAGTCTGCAGCTCGTGGTAACCGAAAATATATGTATCAATTATTGTAGCTCATGTAACAATAGTCAGAGATAAGAATGTCGTAGACGACTAGACGTGTACATCGTACAATGACGCCCTGCCGAGGCTTGGGCCGGGCGAGTAACGCTTAATATCGAACTCAGGGCTAGGGTGACCAGGGGGTGACTTATTATTTTGCTGCAATGCACAAAAGTTGAAAAAAATTTAAAACAATAATAAAAAAGTGTTTGAAAGTCGATGGGGGCCCACCCTAAGAGTCTTCTGTTTTGGGAACATAGAACTTTATTTCAGATCTGTGAACAGGTTTTTAAGTAAACGCGCTTCACAATAGCTATTTATTTTTACATCGAATGATGACGAATCACAACACATGTAATTTAATATTATCATAAAATTACAGTCGTTTATTACAGATAAAACTCTGAAATGCACAGGCTGATAAAATAATAAATGCAGTAGGCACGTAATCATATTATTTTTATTTGATCAATCGAGTGTAAATCGAATTTGAGATATTGCCGAGGGACAATAAGGTCTAACGACTGAAAAAAATAAATACGTAAAATGAATCATGAACAGAGTTGATCATAAAATCATCAAAAGTTATTGTTTACATATCATATCGATGAATGAAGTTTATTGTAATGTTCAGCTTTTGTTCAATGTCGACGATTCATCCAAAACGATCACCAAAAGTGAACTATGTAATTCTGACTTTACATAACTACTATACACAAGGCTGGGCATTAACGAATTAAAAAGTTAATTTAATTTTAACTTTTTAACTTAACTAGTTACTTTTAGGCTTTTCATTAACTTAACTGCTAACTTACTAAATTTCTTTCTTAATTAACGTGAAATTAACGAGTTAATTTTTCATTTTAAGAAGTAAGTTAAGTTAATTTATTTTGTTTTTAATTTTATAATATTTCACTATTTCAGTCTATTTCGTTTTGATGTCAAAAATATGTATCGTAAATTGTTTGAAGTTAGAAATATATATCATTCGAATCTAACTTATATGGGAATACTGTATGAAGTATTACCACTATATCCTATAATTTAGTTTTGGTTTGGAAAAAAATTAAGCACGCTGGCGTTGTATGAACAAATTAACTTTTTTTAACTTAATAAAAAGTTAACGAAAAGTGTGCAATAACTTAATTGAGTTAACCTATAGTCAAATTAACTTTTAACTTTCAACCTTTTGTTATTGGTGCTTATAAACTTCACTCAACTGAGTTGAAAAAAAATCATCAACTTGCCCAGCCTCGAGTCTATACATGTCACATACCCGACAAATGTAACAGACGGTTAGCGGATGTCGGATTTCACACAGTTTAATCATTTACACTTATATTTATAATAATTTCGTGAATTTGATAATGCACAATGCGCGATGTGTCGCCGCACAACATTTGTAGTGCGAAGGTTGGAACCGACCAAGTACCGACCAATTCTGCTCGAAAATTGTGACGTTTAAAAAATGTCGAGTGAGGATAAATAATATAGTCATTCGCTGCACATTCACGATCCACGCTGCAAGTACTAATTTTTATGATAACGCAATAATATGGGTTTGTATGATAATATGGAGGATTACATTATTGTAAACACATGTCACGTGACCGTGGTTGGTATTAAAAATATCCGTTCCTGTGTGTGTATCGGTGATATTGAATTGAGTCCATGCTACTTTTATGTGTTTGAATTGAGTCCGTATAGATTCATATGTTCCTCTTGTGTTATTGTCGTTGCCCACGAAAGAGTCGAATATTTTGTAAAAACATTTCAACATATTATTTACTATTTTACATCGCTAAGTTTAGCATTTGGCCCTTCAGAAATGTATGCGATTAAACAAGTCTGGACCGATGTTAGAATTAAAGGGGGTCGATTCCATTTGGGTCAAAGTTGGTGGCGGACAATTCATTCAGATGTTAGGTTTGTCTAAGGAATACAAGTCTGATTCTGAGAAAAGTAGATATCTCAAGTATTTTTTTTGGATTGCCATTTTTAAACGAAAATGACGTAATCCAATGTTTCACGGACGATTTGATGGCAATAAAACCATGTGATGACGAACAAATTGATAGTTTTACAGATTAAATTTTAAATAATTACGTTGGCAATGACGTTGCACAGTTTCCCTCCAAAGTTTGGAGTGATTTTTCAGCAACCACTAACCAGATCACTAAAACAGTTGTGAAAGTTTTCATGCCTTTTTTTCATTCGGGACATCCAAATATTTTTATTCTTGTGGACACTCTCCGGGGAATACAGTCCGACACATATATAAAACTAAGAAGCAAAGAAAGAGACCATGTAAAAAAAACATTAGAAAAAGAACATATTTCACAGGAGCAGACAAACCAATACATAAATAAGCAAATTGGCAGATTTGACTTTTTAAAATCTGTATCATTTAAATTTTTACCAGCAACTATTTAATCATTAACATTATTATATTACACATAATTATTATTATTTATTATATGATTAAAAAAAAAAACAGCGTACTTATAAAATCGTACATAAAAATAATTTGTTTTTAATTAGTTGACTCTTTGTACGTATTATTATTATGATTAAAAAAATACAATCACACACATTTTTTTTCACTACTCGGCCAACCTCCACGTGGTGTCTTCCGGGTAACGCTAATAGGCTGGAGGGACTCAACTCGAACAACCTACAAATATTGGTCGGACTCAAATCCGATAACCCAAAAGTATTTGCGGGACTCGATACAATATTTGGGACTCAATTCAATGTTATCCGTGTGTATAGGTACGAGCTGCTATTCACCCGTAAAACGTTGCGATTAATGATTATACGGTCGACACTCGGCGCGAATCGGACAAAGTGTCTGTACGAAATTCGGTAGAACGGCGCAGTCAAGTTCAAGGCGTTTAAATTATATTAAATATTAATTATACTATAATATCGTACCGGTAAATATTATAGAAAGCTATATCTATTATATTATTATTGTTATTATTCGTGTAATAATCGTCACTATTAGACGACTGCAGTACTTCACGCTGATAATAAATAATATAGTATTTCTATAATATATATATATATATATATATATATATTTATAGACTTTGGAAAGCTGCGTAGAAAATGTTAATAGAGAATAAGAAATCATTTAAAGAAAAACTCAGAAACGTGGTGACGACTTTCTTATTCGTTTAAAAAATGAAATAATAATATATTTATAAATAACTCGATAACATATTATGTTATTACTTAATATTGTGTTTTAGAGACGAATTTGGTTCGTAAACGACGACCTTGTACTTGTATTACTTCTAGTTTAAATACAAATATTGTAATTTTATGTTAAAAACAAAAAAAAACCGAACTTCAACTGTGCCAAACACAGTTGCAAATTTTCTAGTGACTTTGTCCTTATTAGTTATTTGTAAATGTATCATTGGCGATACACTGATATCCCTATGCTTACATTTTTTTATTTTTATTTTGTACTGTATATGTGATAACTGGCAAATAATAAATAATAATATTATATTCATGTTTTAATACAATTATACATTACGTATAATAATTTTAAAAAAATGTCCATGTCTTCAGCGTTCACAGTGTGTCATTCATCGTGGGTGATGCATTTTTCAAAAAAAGGTATTTAAGGTAAAAAAAATGATTTTATTTATGTTCTGTAACCACAAATATAGATTCAGAATTGTTTTTAACGAGGCGTACGGTTAAAAATAAAATACAATAAATCATTTTCATATAGTGCGACACTCGTACAAGACCAAAATATGCTCACCTATATGTAGACAATCAATATTCCTGTCCTGCAGAAGACCTCGCACGGATAACGACCGCTATTAACGAGTGACATTTACATGTGCATTTTATTAATGCAGTTAAATACCTATTTGAAATCCATTTCAGGAGTATTTTTAACAATAATGACTTGATTACGACTATTACGCGAGATGTAATATTTCAACGCGGCACTTAATATTATATTGGCGGGTACATAATATTATATACTATTTATAAAAATAACATTCAGCAAGCGCTCGTGCTTATGTTGTAGCTGTATGTAAGTGTACACCCGTGTACAACCTTCAACCATGCATAATAATATATAAGGTGTATCGGTATTTGAGTGAAGAGGACGTCGGGTGTAATTGCCAATAAATTACAAGTGCGACATCATCATAATCGTAGACATTTACTGTAAATACGGTTAAATGTCATTAAAATAACGAGTTTAATAATGTAAGCACTCAAATAATCATCGCGTTAAAACTATAATTTTAACGGCATACGCCTATCGGCGATAATTTTTATACTACCCATTGTGATAATTTAAAATCTATTTATTTTTTTTACTAACACATCGCGTTTTTTTCAGTACAAAATACATTATAGGTACCCAATAGTGACTCTCAGTGTATTATAATGTCCGTTGTTACTTGTTACATACTGTAGCACATTCGTCGGCGTCTATCCTATAACACTCCGTTTATTCAAACATTGATTTGAAATTTTGAATTTTTCTTTCGTCATTACATAGGCATTCTTATTTTCTATTACTTATAGATTGTTCTATGCATTTTAAGGTATGACTGGCTTGCGGCGATACAATCTTTTTTTCCAACGATAACCACAATTTTTACTGTGTAAATTGAAAAATATTTTTTGAATATTAGGATATGCCAATATATATATATAAATCGAAATTTGTACGAGAAATATATTTAATATTTAGTCTATTACTTATATTGTATACTCGGATGATTCTTACAAACTATAAAATGCTAACGATGGTTACTTAAACATGGTGAAAAAAAAGAAAGAATTTGAATATTTCCGCACGCGCTATATGAAAGGAGAAATAGTAATGAACGTCATCGGAGAAGATCCAGTAAAATAATGATATAATATAATGCTGTGGATATTCGGTATTTCGGTGTTGGTTTTTCGTTCGGGTATGGGTGAGTACTGCAAAGTAAAATCCCTTAAATAAAAATATTTATATAGCGTCACTCTTTGGTTTTCTCCGCGACACAGTCACCTAGTTGTTGGATTCAATGACCGCCAGACTGCCGCAGCTTCCCGCAAGCTTTCCACCTTTCCACCTATATATTCGGTACCCATGTGGGTCGTCGTCGTCGTCGAGGAAAACCCCTTTCACTCCGGCCGTTCCGATTGCGCCACCGTACGGCGAACGTGCAGTGTCCCGCTGCCCATTGTTGTATAACAACTATATCGCGGCAAATTCATTATATTATAACCATAACCGAAACTAAAACCGTAGACCCGTTGCCGTCTGTGGCTGTAACAGCCCGAAAACGCGAATGGACGGCAACGAAAAAAATCGGCACATTGTATTTTTCAGCGGACGAGATGACACGACGAAAATGCGAGTGCGAAACACGAGCTGGTAAGTTGGCGATTTCGAAAACGAAAACGGCCAATACACATGTACAATATAGTCACGTGTAATGCATATATATACGTCGACGGTCCGTGGGCGGAAATAATGCATATACGGTGTGTAAACAGCGCGTAAAATACGATATAGGAATGTGTACACTACAACAACAAAAAAAAAAATATACATCAAATGTATAAACGTCTGTGGAAAAACGTCGCAGTCATGTTTAACGGCGTTATTTCAAGCTCCAAAAACTGCCAAGACGCGTTCGAACATCTATAAAAATATGTGGTGTGTGTGTGTGTTGATACGCATATATATAAATACGCCTAGAGTTAACGAGCAGACGAAAAAAAAAAAACGAATGTAAAAAATAATCGAATAATTGTTTTCTATGATTTATTGGTTTCCATAACATATATTGAACTTATAATAAATTCATCTGCAATCACATCGCGTTTGTCCTAGCATTGTGATTTTCACAGTAATTGGAATCCAGCTGCTATATATATACAGATGAATGCCTTTAATGTGACTTCGATTAAATTTTACCTCGAGTATTATTTTCGTTATTATTGTTGAGCCCGTCTTTTGGAGATATTTTCAAATGTTCCAATTATGTTTTTTTAACTAACCATTGCGTTGGTACGTAGATACAAAATATAACTAATAATTGTTCACGGTCTTGCAAAAATAATTTAAATCATTCGAATTGATTGTGTGCTGCAGATCAAATGCGGATAGCGTTCAAGTTACATCGATTGACGTGTAGGCTGAAAATGGAAATTCCGCGATTACGCTGCGTCAACGTATCTAATTGTTTTTGTTTTGTATAGTATAAACTGTAATGAACAATTCGTATAATAATTATACATAGATACACCATAGTCGAGTAATCAAATGTTAGTCTTTGTAAATAAAATTCACTTGATTGCCAAGTTAATAAGCCTTCCCGCAGTGATATGGCTGTCCTTTTTACATATACATATTATTTATATATAACCTGTTTTCCACAGCACGTTTACGGTGGTTGAAACAATTATGGTTAAATGCAGTGATTCAACCGTGCAACTAACGTGATCTTGTCCCGTGACATTAAAATCCAAAAGGGCAAAAAAAAAATTGGGATTCGCCATGTCTTAAATGTTCAAGTGGTCATAAACGAAGACTGAGGGGTTATATACTGGTATATGATCTATCCTTCCTCAGCTAATCACTCTAATAAACATTTGCATATTGCGATGAGCCTTTGGTTCACACTTCTCACGGAATCCCTAGAAGTTGACCTCCCCATGGGCCTCATCCAGATCCTCACGTCACCATCTTGAATCTAAGCTAACCTTAAGAACCATAAGGTCTACAATTGTTCATCCCTGGTTTGCCTCATTGTCCATCCCAGTTTGAAAATTTATAGCAGACAGTTATTTGAAAATCCATATCTTCATAATTTATTTTACTGGTTCTTATCATTTCATTCCTTCAATAATTTATCACTGTTATTTCTATTATCTAATATATTATCTATATATATACAAATTAATGTTTGTCTCTTTGTGGGTCGTTTATACATTCCTAAGTGGCTGGACCAATTTTGATGAAATTTTTTAAACAGCTCAAAAAGAGTCAAATTATTTTCAAAATTTGATCGTGTATAGAAAATGCTAATATGAACATTCAGTGAAATTTTCAAATATCTACAGTGATACCTTTTTTAATTACAACAAAATAAGAAAATCGTTACACGAGAAATCGAGCGAATATCAAATGTTGTAAAAATATGAATTTCAAACGCTCATGAAAATTTAATTTGACTTTCTTGTAGAATTTTTTTTTTTATTTTTGATAAAGGTAGACAAACTTATGGATAATCTTGTATTCCTAAAAAGTGATGACAGACACAAAAAAAAAAATAAAAAAAATAACACACATCATTGTAAAATCAATACATTCATCGCTTCGCTCAGAATCTAATAACGATTTTAGTTATTTTGTTGTAATTTATAATATTAATTCAACTCACAAGCTATAATAAAATATAACAACAATATAAAATATCTAGACTCACGGAGTTCCGTCACTGGGTGACTTCCACTTCATGTCAATCAATCATCATCACATTTACTTAATATATAACTTGTAAATACAGATTGTAAATACTATGTTTTGTCTAATAAAAAAAAATATCTACACTGACAAACTGTCCCCGCTTAGAATCGTTTTTCGTATACAATGATATATGATATCATTGAATTCAAATTTAATACAATTCATTATACAGTGACATACTGTACAGCAGAGCGACATTCACTTACCAGCTTTTTTATATTGTTATTATTTATTATAGCCTGTATGTTGAATTAATATTATAATATTATAATTTTTTATTCGTTGATATGATGATAAACAAAGTGTTAGAAATTAAAATCCCATTTTTAGTGGTTTTTCGTAATTTCACCGTAGTTTTTCCCGTGGCATTAAATAACTTTTGAGAAAATCCCCTTTAAAGTATAGAATCTAAAATGTATACCTATTATGATACAATATTAATTAATATACCTGTTGTACATTATTTGAATAATTTTAAACAAAGTCACCTAGGTGTCTAGTGAAAATAATTGATACAATGTTGGATAAGTGGCCATCGGAAATCGTTCAATTTTGGTGGCCCAGATCCAAGGACTCTCACTCCTAAAGATTATATAGGTACTCCAAAAAGGAATTCCCCCTCCCCCTCCCAAGCACCGAAGTCGCCTTATGTTTTTATTAATACTGTACTTATTGTAGACTGTAATGTTGATGTTGTGTAAATTGTTTTGTACTTCCCCCCAAAAAAAAAATTTAGAACTGGATTCATCACTGCCAAGTATAACAGTTGTAGTGTTGTAGTGGTTGTATTATACAACAGTTGTATTGGCAGTTATAGTGTTATATTGGCCTCCAAACCACTTGTCCGCAAGATAATATGCCGCAGCGGTTAATAGTTTGTGATTTAAATGATACAGTGATATTGTGATTAACGATAGCGACATAGCGTTATATTCTCTCCCTTTACGATCTATATAATAATATAAGTAGGTAATATATAAACTATATAACACATTAAGTGGTTATTGCATTTTTTATCACGTGATAAAATTAACGACGACACCAACGCTCATCGGTTTTTTTAGGTTTTCGTTCGTTCGATTGTATAATGTAGGTATAATAGTATATATGCAATAGTTATAGGTGATAAACGTCGTTGTTGATTAACACAACTGACTGATGGCAGCGCAGGATGATGTATTGCTAATATATAATAAATCATAACAATATTATATTACATATTTGATATTATCATCAAAGGTGGGCATTCAGTATAGTTAAAAAGTTCAATTTTTACTTAACTATAAGTTAGTTGATTTTCTAATTAGCTTAAAAAGTTAACTATAGGTATTGTTAACTTTAAATAACTAATGAAATAGCTAAGCTTTTTACAGATTTTTTGAAAATAATAGATCGAGTGAAAATCAAAAATTTTGAAAATGTTTGTTTTAATGGTTTCATTTTTAGACATTAATACATTAATAAACTGTATTGTGCATATATTCGAATAAGAATAATCCAATACTATAATAATGGTAATAATACAACGGTTTCTATTATGTATCTGGATAAAATAATATTATAGTAAATGGTAATTCACAAAATAATGTGAACCGCATGTTCTAATTGAAAAAAGTGATTTAATTTTTTTCAACTCTGAGTTATGATAACATGGTTTTCCATATCACCTATAAACTTGGCTAGTTGAATTTATTATTTATAAGCTATTAACTTCATAGACTTACTACGTTCAAGTAGTTTCTCAGTTATGAAAATAATTATGACAAGGACAATTTATAGTCCTTAAAAATACAAAATGGTTATGGAAATCTTGATTATTTTTAAACATTATAAATGTTGATGGATTAATATCAGTTATTAAAATTTTAAAATGACCATATCCTATTATCTTTAGATCATAGGATATTAAGATTAAATAACTTAAAATCTACTCATTATAAATGTGATTTTAAAAGTTCCATATTTTCAAAAAAATTATACGCTAAATAATATACAGTGAAAAAAAGTTGGTTTTCTTTTGAAATACGCAGGAGTATAAATGTTCACAGGACAACAAAATCTCAAGAATTTGATAGTATTGTCTTCACGTATATTATAAAAAAAAAAACAACAGATTTTTAAACACTACATTAGGTTTTCAAGAAAAAAAGAGATGAGCGCGCTTTACGAATCATCCCGCAGTACAAGTATCATATGAGTACTATATATGTATTATATTGAACAAACTATATGTTAATTGTGTCCCAAAACGTTCAACTCGGTAATTATAATTATGTACAGATCTCGTAACTATCTATCTCTCTCTATATATATATACCTGCAAACCTATCTAAACTAGGTATCTATACCTGGGTACATTATGCAAATCACGATTATATGATGCACCTGAACTTTTCCCAAGGATGCAAATCGGCCTCTCGCTTGTACAGGTTATAACTGGACCGCCAGATGCACGCTATAGTCTAAACAATTAACAATAAGACTATTATTTTTTTTTTTTTTTCATTACGGGTATTCGCAGTTATAACGGGTACCGTGATTATTATGTAAATACCGATCGGAGACAAATACGAAATGTCCGTAAATTACATAATGCGACGGAATAGAAAAATATAATGCACAACACTCAATGATCTAAATGTTCCTATTATTTGTTTAATAATGCCCGCTTGCGCCATGATAAGCGTTTATAAAACATTTTACGTAATATCGAAAAATTTGTTTTTCATTTTCTCTTTGCACTCGCGATATTAAATATTTGTAAATACTGATTACAAAATAGGTAATTAAATCGAATTAACATAATATTATAACGAAAGTATATTAACCCATGACGATAAGATTTGAAGACGGTACCTATAATTATTCTAACATATTATATTTTGTTAATATATTTAATTTTATTCTCGTTAAAATTTCGTGAAAGTATAAAACTGCAATAATAATAATGAATTGCCTATACAACTACAATATTATTATAGAATTAAAACTAAAATATCGAGGATATACCACACCACAAAGTTAGTTGCGTTTTCTATCATTTTATGGGAATTTATTAAACAGTATAATATATTCACTATTATCATACGTATTATGTAGTACCTATAGGTAAACCGTACTCACGGGAATTTTTTTTAAACAGATTTAATTTATCCACCATAATACCATATTAATCTTTACCCCGTAAACACATTATCTATCGTATAGAAATAATAAAATTTGTTGACGTTGGAAACAAAAAATGTAATTATTGGTATTTGGAGATAAGGCTCCCCAAAGTGAAAGAAAAAATGAATGAATGTATTTTTTAAAAGTTATATACTTGTTACTTATAAATGATAGGTATAATGATTGGTAAATGGATACCACAAGAAAAAAATGACTTTAACATAGGTAATTTGTCTATGGCACCTACTCAAAAGTAAAAATGATTAAAAGTAGGGTTATTACATTCACTAACATATAAAATACGTGTTATATAGCTATAACTTATAAGCCTATAAATATTGAAATTCTCAATAATTGATATTGTCTGCTACATGTTAATCAGCAAGGAGCTTTCTACGTAGTTATCTTATTTTTCCACGAGACCTAAATTTGGGCTCGACAAAATATGAGAAATATATAATGAGACCCATAATATTGGGTCTCACAGTATCGATGATTTAAAAAAGCGATGCCTAGGAATGTATCTCATTTATCGATACTCTTTTATCATGACTTATGATTCATTTTAACCATTATACATTTATAACTTTACGTACAATCTCATTTACAACCTTTAATGATTAATTTAACTAATTTAAGTTCTTTCATGTTACATATAATATATTTCTAATTTTCTTAGTTTTTATATTTGAATTAAATTACATTCATATTGTTTTCAATTGGTTTTATGAAATGAATGCTATTGATGATAAATAAATAAAAACATTAAGATACAATATAAAATCTCATTTATGAAGATTTTTATACTCATAGTATCGAATTTGGATTTCAAGGTGAAACAGTAATAAAAATAATTATTTTGAGGACGACAAGATCCATTTTGGGATTTTATTCTTAATATTACTAAAAATATATACTTAAGTAACGGCATTAGTAAGCTATTTTAAACATATATACCTAACCTACCTATACAATATTACAATTTATCTAATTTGAGTAATTTTTTTTTATATAGTTTTAAAATATTACCCGAAAAATCATTGGTGGCGAAGACAAAGATCAGTGGGATCTCATTTTGGATCTCATGGTGCTCTACGAGTGTTAATAATAAATTATGATTTTTTTTGTCAACAGTTAGTTAGGTACATTTTTTATATTATCAATCCGAGATCCATCTTTTTGTCAAAGACAATTATAATAAATCCATATTCCTTCCTACGACACGATATAATGTAATATCTAACGTAGGTAAGACAAGTACAGTTATTTGATGTATGATTTCAGTGGAACGAGTTTAAAATAATTGTATAAACAATTATTGTTCACATAATTTACTTCAAAATTTCATGAAATGTGTTTATTATTATTATTATTATTATTATATTACAATACGATACAATACATACCTCTAACAATAACAGTTTTTGGTATTTTAAACATTTGACGTCATCCAAAAAAAAAAAAAAAATCGGCGTGAACAATATACGATCTAGGATAGGATTTATTAGGAACTCGTTTATTATTACACCGATACGCATGATAAATGATCGTTCATCAACAGATTATTAACTCACGGATTGTGTAACATTATCGTGCGACTGCCGAGATATATCGTAACATGTATATACAGCGAGCATCTTTACATATTTTTTTCATCCCAGTCAATAACATTTTTTTTAAACTTATTTAATCATTCCAATATTTTTATTTTCAACCACACTGTAGTGAACAACGTTATCAAGACATTTCCAATTTTTCCTAACTTTGTCGATAACCGCGATGGAGACAAAAATTTAAATTAAAAAGGTTTGCATAATATTCTTCGAAAGTTGAATTCGCTTATGATAAATAAGTCATGTTCAAATCACCAACATTATAGCTATGAATATTTTTGAGATTGTGTAACGTTAATAACTTACACTGCTGCGTACGTCACGATTAAAAGTTTAGAGGTGATCACATACAAATATTTATCAAAACTAATTTAAAAACAAATAAGTTCCTCGAGGGTTACGTGGTCATATTTATCTCTAGTTTTTTGAGAATTTTCTATCAAGTACGCGTTACGCGAACGTGTGATACATTCATATATTATTGTCATGTTTGCAGTGGATATCGAAAACGATCGGTCATTGATAACATTATACACACGACAATCGGACAAATCGTCGATAATATTTATATAACATTGTTGTCAAACGTTTTTTTTTTTTGTTTATAGATGAATATCGTTTTATACCTTCAGTTTATATAAGTCCAAAGTCGTTTAACCGATTCGATTTTAACGGCCGAATGGTTTTATTAAACGTCGATAAATCAGGTGTGGCGGCAGTCGTCAAATCGTAGGCGCATGCCCATAAGTTATCATCACGATACCAACCCGACGAACGAAATGTGAGTTGTAAGTATGCTCGAAAACGTAGGTCCAAGTGTAAAATCGTGTATTCCTATATGAAATATAGCGCACGACGATGTCTTTTTCGGTCGTGCTCGGCCGACGAACGACGCTCTATTGAGATAGTTATTCTGCGGACACGCGGCTGCAGCCGATCTCTGGAGCGGTGTATAAATATAATATAATATTTCATCAAAACGCGATTTCGTAATCATGATATTATTATTACCATCGTCGCATTGCGTCTGTAATACATATATCTCATGCGTATATCTATTATAGTGCGCACTATTGTCGTAAATTAAGAGTTACGACTGCGATGACGACGACGGCCGTTCGATAGATCGCATTCGCATACCTGCCTGCGACCAGGAAGTGGTCGGCAAACCATAATATCATAACAGTATAGATAACAGGAGAAGTATTTCGACAAAGACTGTACAAGTGGTGGGGAACACAGTGTCGTCGTCGGCGTCGTGGACAGAGAGAATTACCGGACCAGAACTGGTCGCGATGGACGCGGTCGTGGTTCTCGTAAACAACGGAAACGCTCTTTTATTTATTTTTTCGATTTAGTTTTTACGATATTTATATATTTTATAATGCTCTTACATAATACATTTAATATAGGATATCGCGTATACGTATTGCTCAACGAAACGTTCCGTGTAACACAATAATATTTTTATTATTATTAGAAATCGTCGAAACGTTATTCAGAAATCTATACCGCTCTGGAGTTGCGTATAACTGCACCGTGATATTCGGTTTCGTCTATTATAATATTATTATGGTATTACAATGGTATACGTATATATTATACAGGGTGATTCGCCAATCACTCTCTCCCTCTTTTTTATCTTTTGATAGTGACTTTATTTAAACTCCGATTCTTTTATCGGATATTAATATTCTTATATTTTCATGTCCTTTGATTTTTACACCGCTTAAATATAATTGTACGGCAATAGAGACTTATTTTTTCAAAATGATAACCACTCCTTTTTACATTAAACTGATACTCTGGATGACGTGTTATGTTAGTGTTTACGTGTCTGTATAAAAATGTTGGACTAGGCAGTGAGTTTACTTAACTTTAATCACTTTAAGCGTATTAGTCCTTAATAATTGGTTTTAAATCAAACATAAGTTGTATGCAACATTTAAACTTAATTTATTAATTCTTATGATAGGTACCTACTCAGAGCATTTTTTATACACTATAAATGTATTTGATTTTTTTTTATTGTAATATTATTGTAATTGTATTTTTATAAAATGTATATCGTTTGTATTAATTACTATAGTCTAAAGATTTCAGACCATTCATAGCCGCTATTTTCTCCTAAATTTATTACTAAGAACTATCTTTAATTAATCAATCAAATTTGAATAACTCTACAACTTACTATTCGTTTGAATTTCGATATTGTTACATCGCGAATGTGAATAAGTGGAATATCCGACAATAATAAGTACCTGCGATTATTATAGTATTTATTAGATATTTTAGTTCATTCATATTATGTGATTGCGGTTTGAAGAGCCAATATGGAACATACATAATAACTATTTACATTATTATGCGTAGAACTTTAAATATAATGTTATCCCTATCAATTGAAAAAGATTGCTGGTCATTGATCAGAATATTAGTGGGGGAAACTAAATTGGTTGTATTTGAAGTACGTTAACACCGATTAATAGCATTGCATATTAGTTACATTTTTAGTTTGACAGTTGTTTTTTTTTTAAATGAAAACCTCTCTTGGGAGGCTACTTTCTGCTTGAATCATATGGTAGTAATCGCGTGAAAATATCAGCGACGCTAACAGATATAATGCTTTCAATCCAATGCATCTAAAAAAGTGAAATTCACTGTACTGGCTTTCTTATCACAATTCGATGTGCAACCCACAGATATATTGTACAATAACTGGATACCCGACTTCTTCTTATCAATGACGCCGGTAGCCATGTACAACTTGGTAATACTTATACCAATCGTTAGAAAGGTAATATGATAATAAACAACAACATTTCATATCAAACAAGCCCGTTTCCAATCAAAACGAGTAGAATTTGTAAACATCGCCCAAGTGACAAATTGCGTTGGGCATCATAATTTTCAATAATTTTATTGTATATGGAGTCGGTTAGGTTACCTGTGGTGCAACCATATACTATATCTTAAACCGTGTCATATACTGTTAAATGTAAAAATTAAAATGAACAAATTTTTCATAAAACATTAATGATCCTTATCTATCATACGTATACGCCTGTACTCGATACGATTAAGTCCGCCTATTGTTTAACTTTGATTTAAACCGATAATCGACATTTATTAGTAGCTGAAGTTTTCACTTCCGTCTGCCGTCCCAATACGGTCATTTTTCGTGGAATTAAATACCTTTGCCCCGTGTACTGTTTGTTTTGCATTTTCAATAATTTAAAACCTCTTGGATCAAATCTAAACGAAAACCGCGATCGACTATTACGGCGGTTGAAATCGAACAACCTGCGCTGTGTTTCCTTTCATCGTAGACGCGTGTTATACATTCATTTTTAGTCGTTTTTTTTTGTCTGAAGGCGAGATATTATAATATTATGGATCTTCAATGCCTGCTGTGCCAATCTTGATCGTCCGGTATAATATCGTAGACCGTAGTTCACATGCAAGGTTTGCCCCGTAGCGAGTTTCGTTCGACGATTTAATTTGTATATTATTTCGTGTGGAATGTACCTATATACGAGTATATTATGTTACTCGTTAAACGTACGCTACAGATTGTGGTAATACCCTAAACTATACCTGTAGTTGTGTAATAACTATGATTTATGACGGGCCAAACGTCCACCTTCGCATTATTATTATTGTGTATCAAACTCGATATTGATTTCCAGCTTTAAATTAACTAGTGTTATTACTATTTTCTTCGGAAATAGGTATATTGCACTGCGAACATATCGGATTTAAGAAATACCGACTTAGCAGAGATGGAGAGTATTTCAATTAAATGCAAAATATACAAAATATATGTATGTTTTTGAAAATATATAAAATACATTACACGAAATAAAAACTATTTCACTGAGCGAGTTAATTATTTTGCATTTTAATTATCTAATTTAAATCCGACTTCAAATAATCAAATATGAGTAAGCCCAAGTATTGTTAAATAGTTGGACTGCTCACAAAATATTGGGGCTAGTATGATGATAATTTTCACTATACCAAGTACCAACATTAATATCCCAGTGTAATAATGGAAAAACACAATACTGCATAGGTAACGATGGAAAATCGAACCGATATTTGCGGTAACGATATCTAGACCATAAAATTGGACGGTTCTTAAGAGAAAGGTCTTAAGTCATTTTTGACATTTTCAATTTATACATTAATTCTGTGTGAAATTTCAAGCCGTGCTGAATGGTACCACTGTAGATGCCATGTGGAATTTGGTTTATGAGATAAAATAGAATGCGTATGGTAATAAGTCATCAAACAGATTTTTTTTTTATGAGAAAAGGCCTAAGTCACTAATTGTAACTTATTTTAATGACAAAGGGAATAAGTCTAATAAAATTACATGCAATAGGTCATAAGTCATTATAATTTGAAGAAAATAAATAAATACTAAAATATATTTAACAGTAAAATAACATAAGACTTATGTATATATAAATACATATATACCTATATATTAAACATAATTATGAATACAAAATTTAAAAACATTAAAAATGTACAAAGTTATAATGTTTTTTGTGTCTCCTGAAAAGTATCAATTTTTGACTTGAGCCCTTTCTCTTAAAAACCGTCCAAATAATTGTCAAGTTGTTCTAGAAAATCGAATACGATTAATACAAAAAATAAACTGGACAGCGTCTTGGTATCTCGTAGAGGTGCACAGTCACCACAAACACATACGCTCATGATGTTGATTTTAGTCGGGACTAATAATTATTATTGCACCCGTACAGTGTGAAATGGCTGTATTATGTCACTGTGCGTGAGTAAGCACCTACTATAATAATATTATGTAGTTCATAAAAAATTTAATGGTTTCCAACAATGGAAATAGTAAGTAAATATTTGTCTGCTATTAACGCGTATTTTACAATATTAATATATTGTTTGTTTAACTTATTGTATTCGTATTGAAATCTACATATTTTATTTGCTTAGACTGTCGTAGCAATACAACAGTAATTGGATTCTCTCTCTTTCTCTCTCTCTCTCTATCTCTGTATATACTATACATTTTTAATAATTTTTTTTACAATATATATAATAAAACAAACTACGAGGACCGCGAGAGTGACCTCCTGCGGGAGTGTGACGAATCGGCGTGGCCCAGAGGTGTCATTTTGAGGTTCGATAAGTATTCGATCGCATAATAACATAATAAAGATATTATATTTTAATATACGTACATAATGACAATAATTTATAATTATATCGTAATGCCGATACTAATTAATAACGATTTCAAACGAATTTGTTAATTCGTCAAGTTTGGCCATTGTTAGCCATCGGGTAGAGGTCAGACGAATGACTACGTGGTTTTTTTATTCTAATAAAATCTAATATGCGGTTTATTGCCATCGAACACAATGCATCGAAATCATTACTACAGCGGACGCTCGTGAGTCATGACACCACAGTATTATAAACGTATAATAAATTTGTATAAATATATAATAGTTCACCTTAATAATACGCATTATATTTTGATTTAAGTTATTTCTTTCCGATACATATTATTTACGATTACCGTGAACGCTATTAAACAACTTTACAGTAAACTTTATCGCATTTAATCATGTCTCACCAAATTATATCGAATTTGTTTGACACGACTTCGTGATTTGGTCAATCCTTCCAAACACATAACAACAGTATTATAGTAATATAGTGTTTGTTGGTTTGTATAATTGTATCACTCTAGACCATGTACATCACAGTAAGAAATGTTAGTTGATAAATGATAACTAATATTGTGTGTGTACCAGGTATCTGTACCTATCTATAAGTTGGTGAACTATTGATTTGGATAAGTGATTTCAATGCTTACATTCGATACGTATATGACTAATTCATAAGAAATTAACTGAACTTCAATTATTATGTATCGAAGTACTCTGAAAAATATTTTGCTCATGAATATTAAATTAAAAATGTAAAGTAACAACTTGAGAAACGATAAAAAAATACATTTTTTTAAGAATTTCATTTACAGAGATATCAGATTATATTATATAAAAATAATATTTAAAAAAAAGTTAAAAAATAAGTTGTTATACAATGAATTTTTTAACTATTTGAGTTCAATGAAAAAATATGAAAGCAAATTCACTTTTAATCAGCAGTTAATACCCACATAATATTATGGTTTGAGCTCAGGTAGATGTACCTTTTGATTTTTTTAAATTAGTGAAACGGCAACGGACAGTGTCGAATCAAAAAATATTTCGCAAACATTTCAAACGACGATGTGAGCAATGTGTATTTTTGTTAAAAATAACGAAAGAAGACGACGAATTTTGCTGTACACGATAATAATATATAAATATAAGTGCCGTTATTCTTCTTCGAGATTTTATAAATAAACGGACGGAAATGTAATCGTTGTGTTAAACGTTCCGTCTACCGTTGTCCCGTAATAATTGTGACGAAGAATCGTCGCGCGGCTATGCCTATAATTGTACATACCTTTATAATTCGTTCGAAAATAATGTACCTAATACAAAATAATATGTTGTTCGATCGCAATCTCCAAGATTTAGTGTACTCGTTAGAATATTTCGGTACCGCAGCTGGTTTTCATATAATAATATATATTTTGATTCTTATATTACCTACCGACGACCGAGCCCACTGAATTGATCGTCGTCGTTACGTTTAACTGTGATAGTGTATTATGTATATATGATACAACATAAATATGTTACATATAAAATAATTAAGTGTGCATGGTAGGCACATACTACAACACTGCCCACCCGTATATGGTAGGTATCTTTTATTCCATTAAAGTTTACACGCCGTTTCGGTGATGTCATTATTGTTTGAACGAAAAAAAAAAATAAGAAATTTGAATAATCGTAAATGTCGGATTAAACTGTTCGAAGAATAAACGCAATAAGCTATTAAAACTTCGGCCGTATCGTCGAGAATCTAAATATAGTATGTTTTTTTTTAATCGACTGTTCAAGTGGGATTGGCCGTTACAATATACGATAATATTATAAAATTAAAAAACGTGTACTCCAGTGAATGACGACCGAAGAGCGCTACGATAATGTTATATTGATATGTTATACACGGGCGAGTCGCTTAAAATTCTGTTCGTTTATTTTAACACGATATTATTTTAGATAAACGTTCGAAACTCGAAAATAATTTCCATAATATCGTGTCACAACGATAAGACTCCAAAAATAAACATCAGGAATTTTCGAAATCGATTCGCATATGATATGGTATATACAATGAGGTTGCATACGAACTGATTCTCGGATTGTTACACGCCGACCTATTAATTGAGTCTGGGTGTGGATTAAAATATAATACTAATTAAATTCAGGGTTTTAATAATAATATAATCGTGTCCCTTCAAAGTTTGAACCTTGAAATTGTCCTTACAGTTTTCACGAACTCACTCTCTGTCTGCTGCAAGAACCACAGAAATTCAGAAATTCAGCACAATATTGCACACACAACACAAACAATTCTACGGGATATTTAAATGACGATGTTACAATGTTATTTCACTTTTCCCAAGTGTGGACTCAATATCAGTATATTATATTTCGTTTCCTAATCCTGGACTCAAATGTCAGGTATATATATGTTTTGTTCGTACCCGGGACTCGGTGAGTATGGGTAATATTATAATTGTGTGCACCGCGTACGAACCGTGCGCGTTTGCAGGTCAGACGAGATGGATTTTCGATTGTTATGGTACCGTGGCTAAAAGAAACACATGCACCTAAGACAATGACAATTATAATATTATATTTTTCGAATCGTTTTTCGCGTTAAGAGACTTTGCGGATTTTAGCACACTGCAACTACCACATAGACCCGCCGAGGCACCTTGACACCTGCCGCAATCACGATTCGTCGTACATTATTAAACTTCGTTCGAGCGCTCGTGCAGTCAGCCATATGTGTCAATAACTAAAAGTTATAATAACTCCAACACCGCTGCCAACATCGATCGTCATGACACCATATCATTGTTAATCGATCCGTTATGAGGTTTTGACCCGCTCGCATACAAAAAGCCATTTAGTCAGTGCAGTTATACAGAGTGCGGGTTGTATTTTTATTAGCGATTTTGCTTTGCTGTGTACGATTATTACAGTCTCGCCGCAGTAGAATTGAGAGGGCGACTTGAAATTAGTATCCCAAAAAAAGTTTAAGGATAGGACTTGAACGGAAATTATTCTATGTATTCAATTACATATTTGCAGTTATTGTTGTTTGAAATTTAAATAATGAACATAATAAAGTTATTTTGAATACTTTTAAATTGTGATTTGCGAAAGTTAAAATATGATTAACTAGAAACCACTGTGTTAAATTTACCTCGTCTATAATAACCGATACAATATATATAGAGATTCATATGTGTACCTACACTACGGTATTCATAAACTTGTCTATAATATATTAATAATTTAATATAGGTGCCATACTTCATCAAGCTTACTCGTCCCACTTGGAATTTTTATTCTCTATTAATACATTTATTAAAATTCACATTTTTAGAATTCTTAAGCTTAATAAGTAATATTTTAAGCTATATTTTTTTTTTTTATTATAATTATAAGTGCTAAATTTAGAAATACATATTATTTGCATACCATTTAGGGAGCGTTTTGTGGTGGAACAAACTTCGTTTAAGATTCAGGATTGAAATACAAAATACAAAATGTATTTCAAATCATAACAACACTATTGTTTTAAATGTAAATTGTTAAGCAGATCATTTTTTTGTAAAAACTTTCATAATTTTAAACTTGTAGGTATTTAAACGATGTATTGAGTTATTTAGCTCAGTGTCGTATGTCTGTATGTACTTATATACTAAGGATACCTAATAGGTTTGGAAGATACAAACTCATGCTTAAAGGACTAGTTATATATTTACATAAATTTAAAATAGACATATAATTGTTTATAGTATTTATTACACTTGGGCCATTTTTACAAATTATTGATATTAATAGATTAATATTAACGACTACAATTTTCAAATCACCATAGCCCCCAACATAAAGTTAAATAACTCAAAAATTTCAGAAAAATTATCTACTGCATAATTGAAAGATGAATGAGGGTGTTCTCATTTGAAAAACAGAAGTTTGTATCTCCACAGGACACTCCTTAAGTAGTACGAAAAATCTCAAGAATTTGAAAGTATATTAAAAAATTAAAAAATCAGATTTTGAATAACTCCATTATTGAATAAAAAAAGGTTAAGCATGCTTAGTGAATCATCCTGCGTATGTATGTAAAACATAAAAAAAAATGATGACGAATTTAAAGTTATAGTAACTATGAAAAACGTGTAATTTATAAAAATGTTCTGTATATTATTAGTGCTAGACTACTTGCATATACTATACATATTACATTTATAATTTCATATTTTGCGTAAAACATTATCAAAGACTGTTATATTATTTTAACTCTAGTAGGGTAAAGCATGGTGTTATTGGCAGGGGTGTAGTTATTGGCACCAATTAATTTTGTTTTTCGTATATAAAATGTTTTATTATGAATTTTAGGGATATATTTGTTCAATTATATGGTCATATTTAATTAATATACTGTTTTATTATCAATCTTGATATTATCATGTTATTGATTTGATAATTTGCTATTTTATTTCGTAATGGAGCAGGTTAGTTGCCAATAACTACCAAAAACGAATTCTTAAGATGCCAATAACTGCCTACTTTACCCTACATACATTTTAATAACTTAGAAACTAGATTTAAACATGTTGACGTTGATGTATTCAAATTTTAAAATAATCGTCGACTTAATCAAAACAGTTTACAATAAAAAGTGTGGGTCTCATTTCAAAAAACAAAGTTTGCGTCTCATTACAGCTAGGACACTCATTAAATAGTATATAAAATCTATAAATACTTGGTAAATAATATAATGTTTAGGTATTCCGTATACTTTGAAATTTCAATAAATTGGTAAACCAACCTATATATTCAATATTACCAATATTGTATTACGCCATGAAGTATAGTATAAAATATCAGTGATATAGAGTGTAATGATGGCAATGAAATCTTTGGCCAGCATGTACATCGAACGGTTTTGGTACAACAGGTGCATGAAAATTTGGTAGCGACCCGTCCCTCACAATTAATGTTACCAAATCGGAGAGAATTCCGCCACCAATGCATTTTCCGACAGCCGCAGTTGCAATGCTGCAACGGAGCAAAGCTATATTGTATGATAATATTATATTATGCCTCATTGTCAGAGGGTATTCCTCTATGATAGTATATACTTATTTACGCATGACTATTATAATATTGTGTAAAAACCGCGATCAATGAGTTTTTTTACCAACGATCGTAAAATATTGTACGTTCTCCGCCATCGTGGCGACTTTGGCGGTTTGTCAGCTGCGGCGTACGTATAATATAATAAAGTATATTATACAATACGGGCGTTATGATTATGATGATTGTTTTTATTTTACAGAAAACCGCTTGTCCCCTCCCCCTCTTTCCCACATTAATTTACCGAGACCGAATTGATGTATGTATTTATATTCTGACTGTCCTCTATCGAGTCATAGTATGTCTAGTAACAATAACATTAATTAATTATATTAAATATAATACTTAATACTTAGTATAGTGCAAAAACACTTGTACTTGCACTCGATTGCTTCTTACCGTCAATTTCAAATGCCTACTACAAATTTCATTTTTGATAGAGCTAATTATTAGCCGGAATTGGTGTAGTGCCAATTTATTGTGTGCATCGTTATTTCTAAATAAAAAAATAAACATAATAATATACACGCGTACGGATATACGTTATACATAATTTCGTTGATTTCATTCAAAATGTTTTCCGAATAGTTTGAGAAATGTCAACCTGTTAACTAAACCCATATCATTGCAATGTATTCTTGCCACTGACATGTTTCTTTTTATGTGCATATGGCATATCAAACGCACACGTTGTGCAAACTATATTGAAGGGTCCAATGCAACAACCTGGTATGTCCATTTTCTCAAAAAAGTTTTTTCTCGTGGTTTTCTAATGAGGAAATAAAGCTACACATTTTGGTGTAAAAACTGGTATGTCCGATTATTAGATACGGAGGTATAAGCAAAAATGGACTTACTAGGTTATTGCACCTACTGCAAGAACCTAGTATGTCCTTATTGTCCGGACATACAAGGTTTTTGCACCGAAACTAATTTGACTAAAAATTATAAAAATCAAATTTATGAGCAAGAAACCTAGTAAGTCCATACATTTATCCTATTTATAGGTCATAACATTTTTTGTATCATTATAATAATTGTAATTTGAATACATAATATCAATAAAGAAAATACATTGTATAACAAATATTAAAGAATTTAAACATTTATTTCTTCTCCTGAAAAATTTTCAAAAGTGGAAATTAGGTCGTTGTCCTGGACCCTTCATTACTGTGATTTTGATCGAGTTTCAATGATATATTATTTTCATATATCACTAAAATAATCAATGACACCAACGAGTTATATGCATATCGAATCGATTTTTAATTAAAATAATATTATTTGCATTGCATCCAAGTGTTAGAAAAATACAAAATAATAATATAATATAATAAATGTGTAAAACGATACCGCAAAATATGTATGTACCTATATTGCCTATATAAAACGCCGTGTTACATTATTTTTAAAATTTACGTGAATACTGTAACATATTATATTAATTTGACCACATTGAATAATTTTACATAACCCGGAGATATCTAACGCAAAGTTTAGAGAGTTTATAAAAATCTACGCCACATGGCAGAATAATAATATTATTATAATCTTACATACAGACACGCTGTCATGTGACTACAACACAATAACTACGAAATTACAAATTTTTCAGGAGAGACAAAATGACAAATTAATTGTACTCAGATTATCCGCTATTGGCTTTAACGCGATTCCACACAATCCTCCTAGAAGACTTAAAAAAAAGTGGTTCAGAGATTTAAATCTCGATATACTAATCCAGCATTCTGAAAAATATCAAATCTAGACTAATCAATAAGTTATGTATTATAATTTAGTGACTGTTTTAGCCATTTTGAAGGGGGGTTATTATTGGTTAAAAAACACGTGTGTATGTGGGCCGAGGATTTGTCACTAAAAACCCTGTTCACTTATTCGGTAGCTAGTGATTCCAGACGATGTTTGACCGCATAAATTAGTGATTGCTGCCAACCACTGAGCCACAAATATGTTTAATTTATTTATAAGTATAACAATATAAATTATACTAGCATGTGAAATGTATTAGTGTTTGCTATAATAACACAATACAGAAACTAAAAAAAATATTTCAACTCTAAATCATATATTAAAATTTAAAAACCAGTTATAGTACGGTAATAAAATCGAATCTTAAAATAAATAAATTTTGTTTTATTTCATAGAATGTCCTCGAAAATAATTCTAAATCTTACCACTTATTAGAAATCATCGAGTACCTATTTGCTATTTAGAAAAACCATAAATTTCGGTCACTACGTGTGGCTACACCTCTTCCCACCCTTTCACCTGGTATTCCGGTCAGACATTATAATGGAAAATATTTTTATTATTCAATCCTAATAATTTATATGAATTTGTTTTTTTGCTCATAAAAACGTTTAATGAACTCTTTTCAACGTACATCGGGCGTATGCAATACGCTAACATGACGATATTTGTTATTTATTTTTTTTTTTGGTTTGTAACAAACGAAGATATTATATTATGGATCCCTCGTCGTCGGCTGCGATTGTGCAACTACGGTACGTCGTATATAGAAAAATGCATTTTCTGTACGTTAGTATACTATCTCATACAGAACAGTATTTCGATGTTTATCGTTCGTGCACGACGGAGCAGACGTCGTACACTCGTACCCATCTTATGCTATTCCCACCGCGCATACACAATACGTAATATCACATAACAATATCTATCTGTTTAATTTTTTATTCACGTCAAACGGAAACGGCGACAGTATAATAATACGACCCACTCTCATCGCACTATACTTTATTATCGTACACTCGCTGCAGTTGATGTTCCTCCGAACATTTCGGTCACGTCGAAAGAGAAACAAAACGAACCGAAACAAATACGATTATTTATGAATACGCGCTATTTATATATATATTATAATATGCTTATAATGTTATGCTGAAGCGGTGAATACAATAATATAGTCATCAGATGCGTTCACAACGGAATTCGTCAAAATTCTTATCAAACGGAATTATTGTATTACTATATAGGTACACAATACTATACGGTTTTGAGATGTTCTTCTGCCGTAGGGGTCTCTGAAGTCCGAGTTAATACGGAAAAACTTCCTAGGCTCTGATTTGTATAACGACTGCGTTCGATGCGGGTACACGATATTATTTAATATAATAATTATTGTACAACCACACTTAATAGTGTGTTACGGTATATACTTATAGATTTCCTACTCGATATCAAATATCGTGTTTTAGAATCAAATCTAATTTCATCGAAAATTATTTGTGTTGGATCTTACACAATATTAGATTTCGTGGATCGATTTTTTTATCCGACGAACGAAAATATTTGTTCGCCACGCCAAAGTTTAATTTGAGCTACTCGAAATGAGAGAATAAAATTACCTACGACTCACGAGGGCCAAAAATGGGATGATATTGAACAAGAAATATAAAATTAAATCGAAAAAAAAAATCAGCTTTCATGAGCAATACAAAATCAGAAATAAAAATTCTTCTCATTTAAGAATGTTTAGAAAATGTGAATTATTATTATGGAGATAATAATATTATATCATGCGAGATTTGATAATCACAGATAATCTGTGGAAACATTCACCCTCTGAAGTACATTTCGTGCAGCAGACTAATAATTTCCTCGAGTGGTGTATAACCGTGTAAAATAGTCAATAATACGATATAGTAATATGCCAATATGTAGGTACTTGAATTTTTTCGTTTAAATATATTTTAATAACCATGGAGTGCGTGCATATTCACATATCGATATCGTGTACAATAAGCAGCCGTAGGTATTAATATCAAAATGTAATCTTTGCTTATTAATACAGCGATTTGTTTTGTTCGATGTTACTATATAATATAATATTATAATACCTATATACACACTGATGGTTTTTTAATCATCTGTTACTGCGACACTATATACGACGCATTACAGCAACGACCTATACGTTATAGAATATGTATAGAACACTGTAAAGTTATTATTTATAATCGACCAAGAAAAAGTGAGTATTGTGTGAGTATGTGTGTGTGTGTGTGGGCGTGTATGTTTGTATAAGAAAAATAATTAATAGTAACGAAACCAAAACGAATCGGCAGCACCAATTTCTATAATAATTATCGATATATCAAATTGTTTTCTCGATAGCACACTATTATAATAATATCAGACTTGCATTGTCGTCGTCTATTTGTGTCTACGCCATCAATAGTCGCATACAAATACTGAAACACGTATGCTAAAATATGAGGATGGTATATTCTGTTCGATGTATTTAATAGTTTTGATAACGATATCGATGGGCAGCATTAAGTTATTTAAATTTTAAACACGATTGTACGTATCTACCTGCAGCAACGAAACATACTTCATAATATATTATTATTTAGTGAATAATCATAATAATATTCATGAATAAGGCACAATTAAATGATATTAAAAAACCGAGATTTATGCCCGCGAGTATTCAAGATTATATATTTTATAGGATTGGTATCTCGGCTGTATAAAAAATTAAAACGTACATTATTTTTATATAATTTTTCATCTCTCGTGGTATATACTTAATAATTTTAAGTTCTATTTAAAAAAAAAAAGTATTTTACTATAGTAAATCAATTTATTTACTTATGGTATTCATGACGAAAATAATATTAGGCAGTAAACTTATAAACGTGAATCGTTCCTATGTTATAATATAAACCAACTATAATTAATCTCCGATCGGATGTTTAAGTTATTATGAACTGCATATTCACAGAGCCTATTGTTTTGGGTCTTTGGTCATACGTATATTTCATTTTTACGGTATGATGTATAGCTACAATAGTACTGTATCACTGTAAAACCACCGAATAATTTAATATTCTCACTTTTCAGGTGGGTAAAGCTGATGTGATAAGCGCCCCGTGATGGATGTTAATTATTAAAATAATAATTGTTTATTTTTTGAAACCAAATATAACATAACCATATCAAAACGAAATGAATTATGGTTACACATCACCTATGAGCATTAGTTTGTAATGGTGATGCTGAGTTCACTAAAAGTGTTCAGTATAAGACACCATGTGAGTATGACGTAAGATGTGTTTTACGATATTTAAATTTATATTGGAATTACGAATATGTATAGTTAAATGTTTACGGTATAAATATGCAAATAGCTCGCTTTATATAAAAAAAAAAAACATCATAAATAAACCGACTTACACACCCAGATAAAGTTCTAACCTTTAAGTTTGAGAACGGGTCAATTCGCTCTGGCGTCGAAGTTAACAACACATAAATGGTTCTGCTGAATTAAAATTTGCTTTGATGTAGGTAAGTTTTGTAATACGAAGAATATCACACGCGTGGTTGTGGCGTCCTCTTAATCGTTTCTAAATCATTCCTACACAGATTCGATTATTAATAATGGTTTATAATATTATTTTAGAATGTGCTGAGTATCTGTGCGACGAAAAACATTTACATAATAACATATACAATACGCAACTCCCGTGGGCCAAATTCAATCGGTAATTACGTCTTCGTGTGAAAAATAATTGATTAAAAATTAATATTGCGGGTATAAGTTGGGCACTTTTTGTTATTTTAATTTTGATAGAGTACGTAATAATAATTATTACTTATTATACCGTCTCGACCTTAACAACGTTTAAGAAAATGTACAGCCGTTCGATATAATTACGATGCAGTCATGATATATTGTTATAACATTATTATTATACACATTGGTCAATGGCACACGCTAATCTGATGTATTTAACGATTTACACTCACGTTTTGACCACTGGTTGATCAATATGCATAATATACATTGAACATTTCCTATTAGCCAAGTGCCTACTGGTCACTGGGTTTGTAATATCTTTTTCAATTTCGATTTTAATTCGAAACAATATATTCTGCAAGAAGCTTCGGGGAAACGTATAATTATAAATTAACCATAGTCATTTTTTTCTGTCTGTTAAAACTTTTTCTAGTGAAATATTAACGATCCAATAATATTGTCACGTAACAAATTTTTAAGTAGAAAATCGTACACCTATTAGGTAGTAGTAGTGGTCGGTGCTATAGTAACATTCGATTTTTTTATTTCTCGTACTCATATTACATTGTGATGTGATCCTTATTTATGAGGAAGGTTATCTCGTGTTCACTTAAAAAAATGATTCGGGTTAGCATTTTACAAAAAATAAATATAGCTAGGTAACCCCGTAACTTTGAATCTAAATTGTTATTATTTATCGAAGTTTATTGTCCATATTATATTATTATGTTATAACCGCGGTTAATACTAACTACTATAAATTTATTTAAATTTTTTAGTGACAAAAAGAACAATTTTATTTTATAACTTATTTAATTTAGTTTGTTTTCAGTTATCCTTAAATTCATACGTTTTATATAAATATTATTAACTGTTAATTATTATTATGTTTAGCCTATAGATTTTCACGCGAACATCTTTCTACGGTCTTCGGCCACTTATATAACGGCACTGTTTTTGGTCATCGGTGGTTTTGTAAGCATGTGTGTTATTTAAGTTCTGAACCAGAACCACTCCTGGTTAAGGCATCGTCGACTTCCGTACTGCCAACGATAATAATATATAATATAATAAATTGCTGTAGCCGATCGACAATATTTAAAATAATATTATCTCACTCTTCTGCCGGATAAGTTTTAAGAAACTCAGATACAACTGAATCGCTTTTTGTTAAAAGGACATTTGTTTCAACAGATAAACTTTTGGGAAATGATAAAAAACTACATAAATTCCGAAATATTGTGATTACGTAAAAAAGAAATTGTATGTGCGTTTTTTTCATAGTGCTCAATATTTATGCTGAATTTCGATACTGTACAAATATTTAATTCAAGTTCATTCAAGTTCAAAATTGTTGCACAAGTGCCCTTTTAACAAAAATCAGAAAAAAAGTATACAAATAATTACAAGTAATTTTAGTTTTGGTTTATTTTACATTAAAATAATACTACACATTATTGTAAATATAGCTAGCAACGATACTTTTGCTTATAATGTCAAGATAATAGTCTTTATGTTCATCTGGTATATAGTCCAATGTCTTCTGAATGTCTTCAAGTTTAGCTGGATTCATTGAGACTCCAATATCTGTGTACAGTAGGTCTTGAGGAAGTTGGATTGGAGTTCGAGTTGAATTGGCCAAGCAGAATGTGTTTACAACGAGACCGTTGATATAAGACATTGCTTTACAAACACCTTTGGCAGCTGTGTCGTACTCGAAATGGTAATACGAGCTTATTCCAAAACTAGTCTGTTGTTGTTTTGGTTTCCTTTTAGTTTCTTGTGAAATAGGACTTCTTTTGTAGTACTTCCCCCACCAAAGTTACTTTGGTAATATGTACGCGCTCGCCAGATCTTTAAATACACTTTGATGGAATATGATGTATTTATGGAACATCAATATCGGTCGCCTCCTTGTTTTTTATAAGCCAAATCAATATTGATACATTTAAAATTGAACACATTTAATAATCTGAAATGTATCATAATATAATAAATAATAATACTCATATTTATAGCAAGTTATGTAGTTATTAAATTAGCCGTTTCAAATAAAAAAAAACACATCCGACATCCCATTTCATTAATAATTACTCAAAGCATCTACATTTTTGATTCTGAGCGGAGCGATGAGTGTATTGATTTTAAAATGTGTTTTTTTTTTGTATGTGTTATGTGCACACGATTTATAGTTAAAAAATTCTTGGATTTTCAACTTTAAGGCGAGTTTCTGGTAGAAAGTTATATATAGTTGATATTTTTTATTATAGCGACCCACTAAACATCTACTGTACAGCCAAGTCGGCCTTTTTAAATCCTGCAGTTGTTTGAAAATATAGTTTTAAGAAAAATATTATATTTATATAGTGTCGCTTCAAGAAGAAATAAATATAATATTTGTTTTTGATCTATTATTATAAAGTTTAAACGCATACGTATTAAGCCTTGTAAAATAAATCATAATAAGATAACTAGTTGTTTGTCCACTCACCGTTCAGATATGGAATGCATAAATCCATCTCTACAGATTTAAAAGTTTAAATCAAAAATAATTGTTGTTGTCATTTTTATTATTGGTACGGTGCAGGTCATTAGACACATTTGTATTTTTCTTCCAATAATCTTCGCGTGTCGGGGCTTATACTGTCACTGTTCGATCGGAAGGCGTTTAGACTGCGTTTCCCAGGGGTGTTAAAACAAGTCGATAAGTCCGTGTTTATAGACGCCTGCAGCAGACCACCAGCTATCGCGGTATGAATTATAGTGCCTAGGTTATAATATACGTATTAATATTGAGCACGAAATCTCCGATGCGGTTGTACCATTATAATATTATTGTATAGGCACATGACGGGACATTTATAGCAGATAAGATTTTATATCGCTTAAACACATTGTACGAGCGGGTCGTTAACGCGGGGAAATATTATAATTACCTGTGTGACTCTCATTACGTTTTACATACAGGTAGGCAGTACACGTCATGTACTCGCGTATTATGTTTATAATAAAAACGCGTTTAGAAACACAGTGACCACGATAATCGATTTGACGTGTTAAATAATAATAATAATACAAAAAACAAACAAACCGGAATGAATTTGACACTAAATATTTAGGCTCGCTATCGCAGCTATTAATACAGCATAATATGACTGATATTATAATGTGCCTACACGATGTCCGGCGTGTGTGTCTCATAAGTTATAATATATATATATATATAGTACCTATCGCACAATGTTTCGTTAATGACCGTGGACGGCAGACGAAATTTGACGGCGGCCGCTGAGTATTATTATTTATTACACGACGTGTTCATGATATTATTATTACACGAATATAACATGGCGGTATATGTATTGTGTAGATACTTGTAACGAACGTAATGTTATCAATTATTTATATATTATATTTTGCGATGAAAAAAAAATCGGACGATCATGCTGTAATGCTTTATAATATTGTATAATTTATATAGAAACCGAATATACGAGCCACGTTCAATGCGTGCAGAACGGCGAGTTGAAATAAAAAAAAAATAATATATTAATATGATCAATGACCCTAAAAAAAAAAAAATGCCAATGCTAATATTATGTTTTTAAAAACTGTTTTGAATATATTGTGTATATTAATTTACAATGATCTTCTAGGACATAGCTAGATCATATTATTATAAATATATATTCACTATTAAAATGTTGTCGCCAAAAATCAAAACATTTCATTTCTGCTAACAAACATTTTTAAAGGTTTCATTCATTATTTACATGTTGTATCATAATAATATAAAACGTAGGTAAGTATCTTCACAGACTGAAATTTACACAAATCACTCGCTCATAACTGATTATCAAAGAACCCCAAACACATCGTATGTCACATGAAAAACATAAAAAAAAGGGCTCAGGCAATGCAGCACTAATAATATATTTAAGTTTTTTGAACATATAAAAAAATATAATTTAAACCTATAATAAATAATAATGATGTATTTAATCTAACACTATAGACTGATTACATAACATGTCATTGAAGTCTGTGCCTCTAATAATAAATTAATATTCATATAGATATAGTTGATATGGAACAGAATTATGATAAGCTGACAAAAATATTTACTATCACAAAAGTAATTATTTTTCATTGATATTAATAAGTATAGGTGTAGTACGGTATAGATCGCTATACGTATCTTTTATATTAACTTAACGAAGTTGAATTGTTTGTAACTTACTCTGAAGATGTCTGTTATTGAGGTATAGACACTCAAAATGAAAAATGGACTTATGTCAGCCTTCAATGCATTTAGACTCATTATGGTGGCGTATATGCTATGTATTTTACCCTAGTCATTAGCACAACAATTAAACGTACAATGTACGAAGCTGTGCTTAAAAATGAGTCCAAAACGTAAGCAGTTGAACGTTATTATTTATTATAGTAGGCACACCGTAGCGGGACAAACTAATTAGACGCATTGTATAAACAATGATTTCATATAACACACTGTCTATTTTTCCTGCGAAGAAATACGAGTTAAGGAGACATAGGTAGTACCTTTATAACCTTATTTCGATAGTATAATATTTTTTTAATTTGTATGCAACATGTACAATAAGTATAGTGTAATAGTGTATTGTTGTATTATCTGCCACCGTCTGCAATATCATTCTAAAATGTGATTTCGATTGGAAACTCGATATTTACACGAACTAACTCGCATTATCATTTATGGTAATAGGTACTGTAGTTACGTACTTAAACGTTTTCATAAAACCATTTTTGACCCTCGGAGCGGTGCTTATAATACCTAAAGGTAACACAATCGGATTTTAAACTCCTGCAGTGTATATACGAATTGTATATTAGAATAATATTATTATATATGACTGGCAGTTCTGGCACACCTACGTTCAATCAAGTCGGGGACGAGGTTGTAAACTCTCATTTTAATGCTCTTTTTGGATTTGAATTTTTATAATTCATTAGCACCGTGGCAATTCGGGTATTTCGATGCTATATAGTGTATAATAATATAATACGAGTCAGTATAGGAAATGGCCGAATCAAGTCTATTCCTGAAATAAAATCGACCGTACCCATATACAGCGTCTTTGCTGTATCGGATAATATTAACAGTAACATAATGTAGTACGAATAATTTAAAAAATTATACAGTTTTTAGTGGTCGGCCTCGGGAGGACGTTAAAATATGATGTTCAGTTTTATTCGCATGGAAATGTACCCATATATCGCAGGCGTAACGAAACACGTCGTAAATAACGAGTCATTTAATACCAGAACAACCGTTTTCGTTATTATTTTTGTTTCACCGATGAGATACCGCGATTGTGGCAAAAATGGCAAATGCGTATCAAGGCCCGAGAACAATTATTATTTATATTGTGCTGTATAATTTTCAAGCATTTTCCATACCGAGCGATGTACAATATAATAGTACCTACTAGAAAAACGTGTTCGATCTAATCACGAAATGCCGCACGTGAGCACTTTCATGCTCAAATTAGCTAACAACAATAATATTATATAGGTATAGGACATGGGTAGTAGGTGTACTCGTTGTTGCGATGCAGAGTCGGTATTGTAGGTTTACACTAGTGTTATTAAAATAATAAGTGCATCCGAACACATGACGTGTACGTGATCACCGTACAACATAAATTTAATTCAATTTAAAATGTTTACAAACGAAATAATTATAATATTGTCGACGAAAATTTGATGACAAATATTTTTAAGTACGTATTATAGTATAGCCTGACGCTTCCGAGTTGAAAATTAAAACTAAATTAATATGCCGACTTCATTTTAATTTACTTAACGAGTTCTACTTATTAGTTATTTCTGCTACCTGCTGATATACCCAATAATAATTATACTTTATGATGTTCTATGTGAGTAACCATTGAACAGAATAATTATAATTATAATTACTCAGTGTCTATTGTACACACGAACGTGTTAATTAGCTAAGGTTAAATCAAGTTAAACGATTTGTTTGATATTTACTTCTACTATAGTATGAAGATATACAGCTGGAAGAGCTTTTTCGTTTTTGAAAAGAAAATCCCAAATTTTGACTTTTAATTTATTTATTTTATGCATTCATTCTTAACTCTTCAAGGTAGGTAACAATAAACTTAATCTATATTTATAAAGGCAGATATGGAAAAGATACAGAAATCAGTATCGTGATACTATAATAAAATAATTTTTTAATTCAATTGTCAATTGATTTCAGTATCTATGTAGGTTTGACGCATCAAACTATCCGATTATAAAAAAAAAAAATAAGAAAAAAAATTGTTTTTATTATTTTTGATGAATAAATTATAAAAATACATTTCTTAAAAAATTATATGTTCCTTCAGATGTTTGAATTATTTCTATTATATTAAATATTGTTTCAGGACAATTTATACTTTATAGGAACAATTAAAAATAAAAAAAATATACAAAATAGCAGAGATAAATCAAGTGGTTTACAAAAAAAAAATATGTCCAAACTAAATACTGCTAGGTATTTAGTAAATTTTTTTAATCTTTAGAATAAAAATTTCTGTTTCAGAGTATCTTTTTATTCTATTGAGTATTTTTCTGTGAAACATTTTTATTAAATGCTCAATAGTGGGATTAAATATTTATCACAACACAAAATAACTGATATACTTCTCAGTTCTCATAACTGTCGTACATTAGGATAATGATGCGATTGTATCTATACTATGATACGA
Source organism: Sitobion miscanthi (assembly GCA_008086715.1). NCBI lineage: Eukaryota > Metazoa > Arthropoda > Insecta > Hemiptera > Aphididae > Sitobion > Sitobion miscanthi. Next base: position 28,564,345 of record CM017798.1, on the reverse strand, counting down.
ATTTAAAATACTTGCATATTATTACAAGTTTGGCCAAATTGATGATAATTTTTGATTTGAGTTAAACTAAGTTGATAGAAAATATTTTAAAAAGTTTATAGTTAATAGTTATCCTATATTTTTTTTTAACTCAGTCAAGTTAAAAGTTATATATAAACTTACAATTAACTAATTAACTTAAGTTAAGTTATCTATTTTTTTAATTAAAAATATCCAGTAATATGATATATGGTTTAAAATCATAAAAATTAAAATATGTTTATGCAACATGTATCTTCAATAATAATTGTATTATATTTATTATTTAATTATCATAAGTTATCGTAACTTGGATTTGATTAAAAGTAACTCGTTATATTTATTAGGTTTTTATCTACAAAAATCATTTCAATGTTAAGTTAAAATTAACTTAACTTCTAATCAAACTTTAACTTTTTAAATTTAATTATTTTATAGGTATATGTAGACGTAAAATTTACGTTACTCAAAATTTTTATATTAAATTCATTTTTTACCAATAAATTTAAAAACCAATTTCGTTTGTGTATCACATAAAAATCGATGCCGTCGTTCCCGAGTGGTATTAGTAGTAGATAATCTGCATCATCAATATAATGTGTTAAGCTCAATAGGTTATAGGTACCGGCGCAATAATAGTTAAAACTACACGGAATGACAGTTATATAGACTTTTATCGTAATTCTTTATTATAAATTATTATAATAATTACATTTCAATTTTCGGCTGTCGATATGATAATTTATTTATAGTACTTTTAAACGGGTTATTCCATTTTATAACCATAACGTTTTTTTTTCATCCTAGCACTCAAACAACCCCCCTCCCCCTCCCAAAAAAAAAATATATTATATATAAAAACCCACACATCATCGTAAACCCAATATATATAATATATTTGTGTACATAAAAATTAACAGCTCTCTCAGTCCGATCCGAATCCAAAAAATACATTATATACAAAAGGACAGTAACAATATAGGAAACAAAATCGCTGCGAGTTCATATAATAATTTACGACTGACCAGAAGACGTAATATACGCGTTGGGCAGTGCACATATATAATAATACTAAAACGAACAAAGTCACTTAGGCCGCACAATAAGAGTCGCGTTACGTGTATACACATCCGAATCTAGTCTAACAGCTTTACTAATTTCGATATACATACCTATATATAATACTATACAATACATATATAAACTCGTTTAATTTATTACTCTTCCTATTCGATGCTTTATTATATGCTTACGCTGCACACGTATAAATGCTTGTGATGTATATACATATGTGTGATATGAACTTCGAGTGTGTTTAATTTATTTATTTTTTGTTTTGTTCTCTGAAAACGAGGAATGCGCCGCGTTGGCCATCTTTCACAACGACGATAATTATTATTCGGACCACCGCACTATGTTTGGAACGAGACACTGTCCTCGGTGTAATAACTATTAAAGGTCGTCCGCGTCTTTTGAGCCACACGATAATATTATTTACGTATGTGTATCATACAGCGCAATTACTATTTCAGCAGCTGCAGCAGTCGAGCGTAAGGCACGATCCGAATAGAATTCGTGAAACGCGTATACCATGTGTCCATGTCGGTCGTCGTGTAGGAACTAGGAAATAGTCCATATCAAGACAAATAATGTGTCTATGTATGTATTGCATATAATGACTTAATCTATAATAATCAGTCGTCGTACACTCATTACCAAAAGTGAATACTCGACACAGAACATGTCATATTATTATGGTATACGACACTACAATGTATTATGCGTATATTTGAGCTGTCTATTACGAGTGGTTAGGTGCTATCGTACTCGCAGTATTCAAGTCCAGGGATTTGCACAGTGGCGTGTAGGTATACATAAGTTTTGTATGCCCTACACCCCCCCCCCATACGCGATTAAACCACCATATTATATCGATGTACCATACCCGACATTATATGGTGACTATATGGGGACGTCGACATTTGCAGGAAGTTTCAAGTTCTTCTCGTGGAAGTCCCGTACGACGACTATAATAATTATACTCGACGATCTTCCACCAATGTACCTATGTATTGAACAGTCCGATTAATCGTTCACTTTCGTTTTTCGAACGCAAAGATCTATCGTTAATATATAATACCTATAAAATATATATTACGATATTGCGACATTGTCTCGACCGAACAGAGACGATATACTGTGCCCCGGCGGATTTGTGAATCCTATTCGCATATTATTTGTCACGCCCGTAAGACATCTAAAGACCCATAAATAGTATTATATCGCGTGTGCATTAAGCTCACTCGCCCGACGAGACGTTAAGTTATTGTAACGAGCAAGTCGGTCCAGCGCATTCGGCGTCGAAAGAGTCGCGCGTGTAGGTATGTATTATTATAATAATATATCGTACAAGTGCGTTATTATGTGCATATAATACGTTGTGCATATTATGCACTAATGCAATGTACGTACGAATCACTAAATCTATACTGAATAACCGCGGCCGGTGTATAGAAAATATGATGATATACATGTCGATAAAAGTTCCGTGAGAACAAACGGTGCAGCTAAAATATTATAGGCACGAGCGTAATATAATAGTATGCCTGCGTCGATAAAGTACACACAAGTGCACAATATATAATATATATATATATAGGTATATTCGTACGGGTAAAAAAATAAAATCAGATATAGAATGAAAATTTATTTCGCAATGTCTTGCATATTATATCGTCAATAAACGGGCACGGCGAATACTTCTACATATTATATTATGTATTTATTATAATCTATTATGGTGCGGCGTAGTGGGTTCATATAATATACACCACGTCATGACAAATAACTACATAACTCGAGATTGCTATTATACGCGATAACTGTACAGCAGTGGTATAGGCGAGTGCGTATATTATAACACACTCCGTAAACGAGGCGTAATATTATATAATAATAATTTGTCGCGATTGTTTTTTTTTTTAGTTTGAATATTATAATATGTGTAATTGCGTCCGTCACTGCGGTTTTTGCAACTTTTTTATTTTTAGATTTTGAGTGGTGCGACGAATGTGTTGATTTTTTTTTTTTTTAATTTGTTTTTTCGTGACTTTTTTTGTACACGATAACTAGTCGAAACAATGCTTTTACCGTCAATTTCAGTATCTTGTTCGATGGGAAAACGAATCTAATTGGTGCATACCCCCTTCGACATGTTTTTGAAAAGCGACGAGAAAAAAAACCTAAGGAAAACGTGAATTTTTACGCAAAATCGGTTTTTGACAAAATCGATTTTGGTTTTTGCAGTGCAACTCTAAACATATGAAACTTTCACTGAATGCTCATATTAGAATTTTCTATACTAACAAACTGCCTCCGCTCAGAATCATTTTTCGTTTACAATAATGATATTACTATATCGTTGAATTCAAATTTAACATCACATCCATTACAGTCGCCCACTTGTAAATTATAACTGTTCTGCAGCAGAGAGACTTCCACTTACCCGCTTTTTTCTTTTTAAATTAGAATTCCCATATTAATACAATAATTCAAATTTGAATTTCACGCCAACTGTAAAAGGTTGGACTTGGACCTCCCTAATCATTGAATTCAAATTCATCAAAAGACCAAATTGCTTAAAACAAAATGTATTTTATATTGATAGTTCATTACATTTTTCAGTTATTTCTATAATAAGATCCTGTATAGTGCGTATCGTATTTTCGGTTGATGCGGTTTATCCCTGTCATTTCGCTGTCTTTCATTATTGGGTATTTTCATGCATAAACTACACATTATGTCAGATATAATGAGTTTCATCCAAAAATGTATTATTAAACTTAGATCAATGATAATAGTAGATATCTCAAGGTTTGTACGGATTGACCGAGGAACTTAACGATCAAATGTTAGTCGAATAACTAAAAAAATAGGTATTCTACTGCAGTCTACGTGAAGGTCCGGCCAGTCACTCTATATCGTGTCCCGTGATTAATTTGTTTTCGCAGATCTATAAAGTTTCGATCGTAAATCGCGACGACGTTCTTTAGATTTTAATAACGCATATTATTATAGTAAACAAGTCGAACACGCGTCAATGTTTTTTTTTTTTTTTTTTTATCAGTTTTACTCAGCGACAGAACATTTCAATTAGCAACGATACTAAAAATAATATAACAACAGTCGTCATTGAGTCTATATCATATATTATATTACAAGTACTCGTCGCATACTTGTAGATATAGACGTATAGTATTATATTCTATTTATTATTTATTATTTTATACGACAATATAGGCACGACCGCTATACAATACAGCCGTGATAATATATTACGATTGTATACACACTAAGTGCACGGTTTTAAGTGCGATGTTTTAAAAGCGAAGCAGGTACTTACAGTTTTTTCCATCCCAATATTTTATATAATACGCATTATAATATATTAATATACGTTTTGCACGAATCATATTATTAAGATTTTAATCGATTTTTCCTTCCTCAAAACTATGATCCGCCCTCGCATTAATACTACACAACGTTTTCAGTTTCTGTGGGTAGCGATACCACCCAATTATACAGTATAATATATGTATTTAATCTTATCACACCCAATGCACTCGGTAATTTACTTCTGTAGCTAATTTTCCACGTCGGTGTAAGCAAATTACCAATATTATAATATTATATACCGCAAAAAGAGAATTTTTTTTTTAAGCGTCATTATCTCTAAAAGTTGTATTGTAAAGCTGTCTCAGACTTGACTGAAAATGGCGGATGCATGCTTTTGAGAATTCGATCAAAAATCGGTAGGTGGAAATCTGAAAAGCAATTATTGTTAACGAGACAAATATCACTGATGAAAATATTCTTTCGGTATAATTGCACCGGTGCAATGAATTGATATTATTACGTTGCCGTTTGAACAAAGAAAAAAATTTTAATTGGGATATGGACTGAAAAATTGAAAATTGTATTAAATATTCAAATTTTTAGGTAACATATTAATTATTTCAATATACCCCCCCCTCCCCCCACACACACACACACATACAAACAAGAAAATCCAATTTTAATACACTATTGTCGGCTGTCAACCATTTGCACATATTGAATCGTACCTTTATTAGCTAGGTTAATGGAACGTTTTTTAGTATAAGGAAAAAAAATTGGTTAAATTTTACTTTAAATTCCAGCCATACTTTTAAATTATATAGTATGACTGTATGAGTAACTAATATTAATGTACGAATTATAAGTTATACACGATACGTTGATTGCATTCCATCTATTGTTGATAATTTATATTTTTGATTGTTATATTATATAATATATTATAACGATTTGTCGACTTTAGTCTTGTAATAATATATACAACTAATCATCCGTTCTACGATCTATACGTTCACACGATCGTGTAACTTTGTATCTAATTTGTGTTACCTATTATTATTATAGTAGGTAATTAAATGAATAATTAGATTTTGTTTTAATTACAAACAATAATTATATTATATTCACAGTAATTATTTTGTTGTATGCAAGCAATTATAAATGTCTTAGTAATATTTCCAAAATGTGCGCTAACGTTTTTCAAGGATAATGTAGGTCATAACATATAGGAAATAACTCTAAAACGCACTCGCAAAATATTAAATATTTTTTATCATATTATAATAGCACCGAAGCATTTGAATAAAATAAACACATACTGCACTCTACGTGCGACTTTTTCTGGTCAGTTTATAAACTAGAAACATATATTATAACAGGTGTTTTATATTGATAATAGGAAACAATTTAATAATAAATACATTATTATCGTTACCACCATACGCATTATTGTATATTAATTGTATAGCTTACGAAACCGAACATGTGTGTACAGTTTACGTAAATGAGATATGTAAGCGGTTCGTAAAATATTATCAAGAACCTATTAAACAGCGCGGTCATGTATGGTCGTATATGGTTATTAACATTCGGATTCCCCGCCGTTCTTGCATCGGCAACGATTTACGGTCCGTATTTCGGCGTCGGCGGTTGAATAACGATAATATGGCTGGGAAGCACGGGAAGGCAGAGAAGAAAAACAAGTAATATGCTTAAAAAAAACCATCCCCGGTAACTTAATACTGAATTAAATATTTAAATAATACCTATACTTCATCAATTTATTTTATGCAAATCAGGCTTGTACCTACATTATCATTGAAAAAATGCAGTGCTACCTATTTGACTTTCGTAGATTTTATTTTTGATTATATACTTTGTACTAGTGTAACTAAACGTAATTTTATTCATATTATAAAACACAAATCATAATATTGTTAAAACCACACGACTCTAATAATAATAATAATAATATAATCTTCATAAAGCTCAGACGTTTTCCAGATTTAAAATATCCACATGCAAATTTCCACACACAAAATATTATATTATTATTATTACCTAGCATTTTAATCGTAAATGCGCAACGTACAAAAACAAAGTGACCCAAATCCGGTATGACCAGCCAAAAACGATTTCTAACCACATGAGATCCCCCCCCCTCTCCTGTAGATTTTACGATGACATATAATATCGCTGCACACGCGGGATGTCGGACACCTGTTTGAAAACGGAAATGTCGGTTTTCGGTCGACGCGACGATAAAAATATGTAACATAATTGTGCGACGTGTACCCGTGACTATATACATACATATTATAACGTTGTGTAATCGACGGTTGTACTTTATGACCAGAAGTCGAAGATACGCTATAAAATACACGATGATGGCGTGTACAGCTCTGTGGACGATCGCATATAATATTATACAGAGTGATTCGCAGAGCATTTCAAATTCCATTTTTTCATTTAATGGTGAGTTTATCCAAGTTGTGATTCGGCACATTTTTAAATATACTTAAAAGGATATTATGTTAAAATCGTTTAAAGTGTCCTATGGAGATACAAATTAGGTAATATTTTTACAAATTCGAACCAACCTTGTTTACAAACTGTACATTTTGCAGATGGTTTTTTTGAAAATATCGACATGCTATGTCCAAGTCAAAATTTAAATAAGTAAGTAGTTTTTAGTTATTATTTATTTAACTCGGTATGATAATAAATTGATCCATGATAGTTGGCAGATTCGGGGGGGGGGGGGGCGTATAATGATATTTAAATTATCTATAATATAAAAATGAATCGCTGAATGTGTTGCTAAGCGCAAATCTCGAGAGCAGCTGATGAACCGATTTCGCTAATTCTTTTTTTTATGATATTCCTTGAAGTACGAGGATGGTTCTTATGGAGAGAAAAATTAAAAAAAATTAAAAAAAGGTCTAAAAAACTAAATACAAAAACGATCATATATAAATAATCAACCAATAACCATATTATCATGGAAAAAATAAATATCTGTCATAACAAATAACTAGCAATAATAATAATAATCAATTATTTAACATTGCTCAAAAAAATTTATTTGAATCGATTTTTTCAAAGTATTGAGATCGTACGATTTTTTTATAATATTTATTATTATTATATTATTATTGAATAATAAGTTTATCTTTATATATATATAATTCTACTGTACGTTGTTGTGAACTTGTGACTGAACTCCTCCTAAACGGTTGGACCGATTTGAATGAATTTTTTTGTATGCGTTTGGGTGACGCCTCGGATGGTTTGGATTCTCATATCATCCCCCTAGGTCCAACCAGGGGATGTGCTCAAACGGGGATTTAGAGATTTACGGTGGAAATTGTTGCTTATAAATGGTCGCCATGGGTTCTAAAGCTATTATAATAATAATTGTTGGTTGCCGTGAAATCAGTGTACTCATTCAGTACATTAAATTTTTTTGTACGCTGTGTTTTGATATTATATTTATCGGATCCACCACCGTAGGTGGAATTAAGTAAAAACGACAAACTTGGCATAACTTTGATACTTTAGAGTTAAATCACTTACGTGCAAACAGCACGGGATCCGCGTGATAATAATATACTGCTACGAATAAGAATTTTTATTCCGGGCAACAGAAAAATTAAGATGAATCTAGAATCGCCGAATATTGAATGAGGCGTTGAACAAAGTTTGAGTCGTATGCAGTTTGTACATTTAACGGGTAACGAAGTGCACGGGATCAGCTAGTAGTCAATATTAATAAAAATGGTCCGTCCATCTATATTTTATATTTTATAAAAATTATCCAAGTAACTATAAAACATATTAAATTAAATATTGCATCTAAATTACAGCATTGTAAGACGATTTTTGAGGACTATTTATCATCCTCAATATATACACATTTTAATTACTCGGAAACTACTCGTCCGGATTTTGATTTACAGTCATGACGTCAATTTTCAAAAAAATCATTTGGTTTATATTTTACACGGATATTGGTTCTATATTAAAAGAAAAAAGTTTGTATCGCCACGGGACATTTTTTAAACGGTTTAAAAAACATTGAGACTCGAACGATATGGTCCATTGTGTTGTAAAAAATTTGAAATTCACGATTAAAGGATAAAATAGGGGGGGGAGGGGAGGTGAATATGTTACGTGAATTACCCTGTATAATATAATAATCATACTATAGGTACGAATTCATCGTCCGACCATTATAATAACACAATATATTATCATTAAACACCACGCGCGGCTTGAGGAAATGTCACGGAATCACATGTACATAGGTAGTATTATAATATAATAATATATGTGTACAACGTCGTCGTAGCGTGGAATTTCCGATGAAGATCTTCCGACAACGAACGATTATTGTTATTGCGTACGTATAGGTACTATTATTACTGCTGCCTCGGCGGCCGGATTTATTATCCGGACGAGGAAAATGTATTTTCGTGGACGACTGAAACGTATAATAATAAGCTCGCGGTATCACGACAACAGCCTCGATGGAGGTGGACGGTTATTATCGTCGTGCGTACGAAATGAAGAATAGAAGGAAAAAAGATATATAATAATATACACGTACGTAAGGTATATCGTATATGATATGTTTATACAGAGATATAATGTACGACAGTCCGCCGCGAAGATGCACGTGGATGCAATCGCTGCAGCCTCCGCCTCCGAAGTCGTTTGAATGGGTCCTCGTCGCCGCTGTCCATTAAGATGCGTATATAATATATACCTTGTATGTATATATATATATTATGTAGGTACGAGGATAAAAAAAAAAAAAAAAGTAAAATAAAAAGAGATAAAAATGAAAATGAAAAGTCACGTCACATAGGTCGTATATAGTGTGTACACACGCACGCGAGTCTCGCGTTGAAATGTACAGGGTGTGTAGTGTAAGTATTAATATTATATTATACTTTTTTCTTTTTTATTTATTTATTTATTTGAAAATCATATTTACAATCTATACAATTTGTACAATAAGTAAATTTGATAACATGGGTAATATATGACTTGAATGTCTTGTGGGGGGAAAACCGTCCATCGACAGTACCTCCTATTTGTGTTTGATGGGTCCAAGTATTATGGAGACAGTTTTTTTTTCCTTTTTTTTTTATAGGCAAGAGCGTCTCTTGGCCATTTTCTTTTTAACCTCCTTGGAGGGTTGTTGGGGATGGTTATAGAGGACATGCGGGAAATTAGAGGGTTTTGGTTTGAGTGCAGTTTGGAGTGAAACTTCTTGTAATGATAAGTTGCTATTTCGCTGACTGTTGGGATTTGTAGATCCTTATGTAATGCGTCGTTGGTCATATACCATAGGGCTCCAGTTATTTATCTAAGACATATTATACTTATAGTCAGTATATGGTACAGAGATAATCCAAAAATTATCTAGATAAGATATAACGGATAGCACTCAAAATAATATCTTTCTATAGATAATCGATAAAAGATTCCACATTTATATTGGTAAACAACAGATCATTTAAAACTTAATCTGTAAAATAGCGTTTTAGCTATAAATATTATAAAAATATAAATATAAGTTTGAATTTTCACACTCGTAAAATCATATGTGTTGAATACGATAACCTTATCGGGGACCATGGACAATATACTATAGTATAGTATTACTACACAATAACTACAATAAAATACATGTAATAAATGCACATTAATTCTTTCCTTTAGAAGAACTAAAATAACTTAAAAATCTCAAATATCCAATTTTTTTTTAAAGAATCCCAAAGTTATATTATTATATTATTTTAATTGTCGAGTAGGTATATTACAAAGGTACTATAATAGGCTAGGTTTGTATATGCGTAAATAACGAGTGGCTTAGCCCCCCTAACCATTGTAACCCACCCACAAAAAAACCCCGAATATTTTACGGCGCATTGCAACATATTTTGAAAATATTTTCGTCTCTACGTCAAAATCTTCAGTCACTTAAAATCTCAAACACTATTTGCGCCCATATACAGGCAATCGTTATTCTAGACCACGATGTATCTCAGTGGTTGTTTTAGTTATACCACAATAGTAATAATTGTGTGCACAAATGAAACTATACAATATAACTTCCAAGCCTTAACTTTTCGTCGTATTCAATAATATCAATCGTTAAACCAAAACGATAAAAAAAAAAAAACTACTTTCCCTGCTGTAATACAAACGTCTGTAAAATGTATACCGACCCAGCCGAGAGCTTTGACGGCAACTGCACGTCCATTAAATTTATAAAACTGCAAGTGCAACGATCGCACGACCGCAGGAAACACACACCCTGTACCTACACTTGCAGTGTAATATTATGCACGCGAGATGATTGATGCGACCGCCGCGCCGGTGCCATCTCATCGGTCTCCGGTCCCGCCGCCACTGGCCGCCACTGCACTCCTCACGTATATTATTCCGACGCATAAGTCACGCACGCGCCACTCCACTGCTGTAATAAGGGGCAAGACGAAAAGTTCAACAACTGAACACAATATCATGATAATTGTTGCAGTGTCCGCTGCTCGTGTGATGCCTCGTACACGCGTCGTCGTTGCTATCATCGCCGTCGAAGGTACATTATTGCAATATATTATCATATACAGGCGGTTCCACCAAGTATATACTCATACCCTTTCCCCCCCCCTTTTTTTATAGTGGATTTATTCAAATCGTGATTTTTGGAACTTACTGAAAGGCCATATATTTAAATACTTTGATAATATCAGCTGCCGTGTGTCGTGTGGCGAATTCAGTGTTCGGACTTATCTCGATAAATTTGTCCAGATGAATATCTAGATAATTATTTGTTCATCTTTTATCTCATCTAGATAAATAGTTACAAGGTATCTAAACGTTAATCTTAGATAATTGTTTTGCTAATCTAATTAAATTCATCTAGATACATTTTTGATTGATAAAAATCGCAAAATTGTACAAACGCATTTTAAATATTTATACAGATTCTCAAACCAAGTTTATGGTATATAAATAATGTAATTATATTTATTTATATCATTATTATTATTATGTTCCTAGTGCCCAACTAAAATATACCTAAATTTAAAACCCATTAAAAAAAAATTGTATCTTTTTTATCTAGATAAAAAACTTGTTATCTAATCCGAACACTGGTGGCGATACGAATTTCTATTTTTCAAATTACAACCTCCCTTTCTTACTATATGAATTGATAAGTAGATAGTTGTTACTTATTGTTAATTAACCTAATTCAAAACTCGAATGAGTAGTAGTTTCTGAGTTATTAAAAAATTTAGAAGTTCTAATGATAATAGTCCTTAAAAATGGTTTTTGAAAAATATAAAATACATGCAATATTTAATTTTAATATACCTTGTACCTACCTACCTACCTACTTACCTACTTATTACACTCGGACAATTTACACAATTTATAAAATGGTGATATATTAGTATTAGGTTTTAATTACCTACTACAATAATTGTCATAGCATTAAAGCCCTTATGTTCTTAAACCCATCATCATGATGAGCTATTAATCCTTAGTATTTAATTTATAATAACTCTGAAACATCCATTCAAATTTAAATTTGGATATATAAAGATTTCCAAAAAATCATCTGCTAAATAATTTATATTAAAAAAAAAATTGATTCTCATTTGAAGATCAAAATTTTGAATCACCTCTCGACACTCCTCAAATAGTATAAAAATCCGCGTAATTGAAAACAATATGCGGTATTTTAGTATGTCCTTGAAAATTCCAAACATCAGAATTTCGATGAATGCATTATTTTAGTGGAAAAAAAATGGGGTTAGGCGTGCTTCACGAATCACCCTGTATATTATACAATGCAAACGACGACGGTAATATTAGTGCGAGCGCGTACACTAGTCGGTGCACACGCGGAATTCATCGGCCGCATATAAAATCCTACGATGTTCAATAGGCCTACAAATTGCGGCGACGGACTGCGTATGTTATTGTTGCACAGCCGACTCGGATGATAATAATAATAAATAATAATAATATTATCTATGTATGGAAATGCCAATCATCGTTTATTATTGCAGACGGCCGCCGACGATTCCTCGCGCTTAGTTTATATCGTCCCATCTCGTCCGCGTGTTTCTTTTCGCTCGCGGAACCGCCCGAAAAAGCTACGCCTAATTATAGGTAAATAGTTTCCATAATACCTACCGTCATTGTATAATGCCACTCGTGTCGAGATCCCATAGGAGAGGCTAACTATTGTTGCGTCCGAACCCGTTTGTGTTTGAGGAATGGTGTAAATACTTACATGGGTAGGCGGATTGAGTCGTATTATTTTTGATTTTTCGTCGCAAACACGAATTGCTGCAAAGCCAAGCAACGACAGGGATTAATGAGTCATTAATGAGTTTCAATAAAGTTTATTTCAATTCATCAAAATAATGTACTAATATTTTTTTGTAAATTATATTAACTGTACATCTACATAAAAACTTAACAGTAAAATGTAATATAACATTGTCGTTAATATCATAAAAATTGCAAAACGTACTAAATATTATAATATTTATAAAGAAAGCTATGATATAATATTATGTGCTACATCAAAACATTTTAAAATAGATATGCAAAAAACTATATTTTAAATTATTACTACGAATATTATCATGAGTAAACAAAGAACTATCATAATTTATCACATTCAATTTGAACTTGCGACATTCTTCGAAATCGTTAATAATATAAACAGTGGCGTGGTGAACTTCTTAACTTATGAGGCACAATAATTTATATTAGTAATTATAAATACTTATATAAATAATTACATATTTACTTAAATGGTAACTGAGAATGACTGGCTTAGTCTTAGTGTGTACTTAATAAATTATTTACTATGTGTGAAATGCCCCTAGTCTCCAGGACACCCACCACTCTTTAAGCTGAGGCACGTGCCTCAAATAAAGTCCTTCGTCACGCCACTGAATATAAATGTCAAGAACAATCTATAACATAATTTTATTTTTTTCTGCACGGCAAACATGTGTCGCACACTCGCACTAACGATTAGTGAATGAACACATAACAACCATTACTACCTATATGATAATATTTCGATTAATTGTGGACATATTAACGGACAATTAATGATTTTTGGACTAAAGGAAAAAATATGAGTTAATAATAAGAAATCCTAGCCATGTTTATAAACTGTAATAAAACCAGTCATTCTGTGAGTATATATAGTTATAATTTAATACATTTTGTAAGAAATATTTAGTGATAACAAGTTTGGAAAGCTCACTCTTTGACCGCGTTAAATTCTCGATTTCTAAATGTATTTTAATACATCGCAATAAATTAAAACTCCATGTATAATTTATGTACAGTAGCTACGGGCCATAAATAAATACCCTAAATCGTAACTATGTACTGGTAACTAACGGACGGACAAACGAACACGGCGGGGATATAAGGTGTTCTAAACATATATTTAGAAACCTAAAAAACCGAAAGGCGCCCAGACAGTAAATGTTTGACTAAAAATATTATTCGTGATTATAATATTATTATTTCAAAATGCTGTCTGCTGACTCGGGTCTATTAGTGAAAAGATGTTGGAAAGTGAAAATTAACCGTATTTCACGATACGTGCATTTATTATCAACAAAAGTCAACCGGTGGTTCTGAAACTTACGTAAAACAAAAAAAAAATCAGGAAGTATATACATTGTACGTTGCCATCGTAACCTAATTATATTAATCATCGGTTGCTAAGGGCAACCTAGGAACAATGTAACATTCATTTCATCTTTGTTATTGTTTGGTTGTCATGGAAACTGTAACGTGTGTTCGGTCAGAAAAATACAATAAAATTTAAGATCTCAGTCTCAACAGTCAACACGATGACTTTACAGTAACGATCTCCGTGTCGCACAAAATTATAGAATGGCCCCCAGCTATAAGCTGACATATTATACATGTCAAAACAAATGTATTATAATATCTTAGATTCTGAGTTGAGTCATGAAATAATATTGACAATAATAATTATTATTTATTGATGTAACATACTTAGATATTGTGTACCTGGGACTGATTACAACTTTTTTATCTAACCTATTTTACGTAACACTTTTTTTATTGCCATAGAAACGCAAATCATTATCAAAAAAAAAATATATCCATGCATTTTCAAATTTCCTCGCAGAGTTTTTATCTAGTAGCATGTTACTTTCTCCTAAACGTTTTTTCTATTGATTTCATAATGATGTGTATTTTTCTGTGTCTGTATGAACAATATTTAGTGGAAAAAAGTACTTAAGCTTTAAACAGTACTGCTAAATGTGTCATAACAAAAAAAGGTTCAGAAACATTCATACCTAAGTTTTTTGAATAATAATAATTATTATTATAATTGAGTAATTGATTTAGAATAATTAAACAAATTCATCGAATAATTTTAAAAAATGGCAAACTAGAATTACTTAAATGTATCAAGCAGAATATAACCCATAGCCAATATCTCACTCTTTTAGAACGGGCTCTTGATTAATATAATTTATCGATTGAAAAAAAAAAAATTAAAAGCAATAAAATAATTTATAATGTATGACGGTTAAAGTTATTAAAACCACAGAGAGAAGGTTTATAAAAAATATCATTAAATATAGGTACCTATATATTTTAAATTTAAGATGTTTGTCACCTAATAATTTTGAATTTAACACGGCGTTTAGTGTATGCAATATTGATACAAACGATCGGCTATTACCACAATAATGTAATAATTAATAATAATCATTTATTACGTTGATGGTTATTACTTTAGTTACAAAATATGGCTAATGTCGCTATTGTGTAAACTATATATGTACATAATATATAGTGTGTTGTCCCACCAATTCATCGTATCAAACGTGTCGTGCGACGGCTTATAAGTTATAACATCGTCAATGTATTATGTTGTTAATTATTTAACATGGATAACTAGCCACCAGTTTTATCCATCGTTTATTCAAAAATTTATAAATTTTAGTTTAAATATCAGAGTGAATAATTGCTATTATTCTATTAATATCAAACTTAAAGGTAAAAATATTATCTAGGGAATATAATATACTAGGCTTTAATTGTTAATTAAATTATAATGCTAGTAATGATAATTTTAAAATTGTTGTGTTCAAGTACCTAGTTACACATAGTTATAACTGACTTAACAATTAAAGCATCTATAGAAGTCTGCGAGATTCCCTGGATAACATTCTTTTAGTTTGATATTTCTATAAATTCGTTGTAGTTCACTCTCCTATTAAAACTAGAATCACAAAATTGGTTTAGCTGAACGCATATTTTCCATGGTGTACATTCATATGATGAAGACAGCGCAGTAGCACACATGTTAAATGGTACATACTGAATAAAATATCACTAGGATAAAATATAACAATATATAATTATTATAAATAACGAAAATGTGGAATATATTTTATAGATAGTTCGTAATTCATAACATTTTTAATATTCATACCTAAGGTTAGGTTTTTGTTCAATAAAAAATAAAAATAATATAAAGTTTCTCATAAGCCGTTATAATTGGAATTCAAAAATAAAGTTGAACGTAATTCTAGAAATATTTTTTATGAGTGTCCGAAGTTTAAAATTAGTCAACATGGACATTTAATCCATTCAATTTGAATTCATGCATAAAATAATGACGACTTCTCATCAAGCGATACTCTTGTGTTATTGTAACTCAAAAACGAATACTTAATATTTTTACCAATTTTTATATTAGTATTTCCTATACATAGTATAATTTTAAAAATATTTTGACTCTGTTTGAGCTATTTATAGACATGTTACATGACCATAATTTAACAGTTTAGTGTATGATATCTCATTAATGGTTGTATATAGAAAAAATTCTTTCTTCACTAATCGTCGACCATAGATACTGCATCCGATAAATTAGTGTGGGCGAAATATTATATTATAACAAATTATTATAAGCGTATTATAAATGATTACTATTAATTACGTTGATAGTTCAATAATTGTAAATGAAAAATGCGTTTAAAATAATTGTATAAAAATAATATAATGCGAGCATACTAGGAACATGACCTTTCAAATTTAATTTCAGAATATTGGTGGAGCGCGATGAAATTATAATCAGCCTTGCGATTTCTCTTTTTCACGTTTTTAAGAACAATTTTTGGTATAGTAATTTTAGGTTGGCATAATACTATTGATTATAAATACATTATAATTTATATTATCATTATAGTTCTATAATCTAATCTAAATAGTTATAATTAATCCTACAAAATATTGTATTCTTATAAGTATAGTTATACAGTAGTACAGTACACATACTGCAGGTACTTTGTATGTGTTCATTGAATATGGTTAGATAATCATTGAAAATTAAAAAATAAAAATGTGTTGAGCTTATTCCGTATTCGTCACTCGATGGACTAACAATATGTCGAAGCCATTTCAATCGCTCAACAAAAATGTATAATATGTGTCTTATTAATGCTAAATTATTTTTTTTTAATTTCTAGTAAAAAATCTTAAGCAGATATCTTGTATTACATTTTCAAACATCATGTGTTATAATTCAAAATGTAATTAATTTTTTAATTATATTTCACTAATTAAAATTGTGACCGTGTCTTTTCAATATTTTTTAATTGGGATAACTCAAGAGGAAAATCGTAGTTGATATTGTCAAGGTTTTTTACTCAAAACATAAATGTATTCATATATTATTATATAAATCTGCAGAAAGAAACTTAAAGACAATAGTAAATTTCAAATGTCCATAATAGTAGCACAGTAAAAGCTAAAATATTTTCAAATATTATGCATAATTTCTAGAAAATGCTACATAATTACTGATTTAGTTGAAAACTGATTTTTTGTAAAAATTCCAGATGTTCTTTAATTTTTTTGGTTTTTTTTCTGTTTAATTTAAATTATTGGGAATTATTTACTTTACCCCCGACCTAAACTTAAAAGTAATAAAATCGTGACTAAACATTTTTGTTTTTTTGACTCAAGTAAAAGTTAATTTACTAAAATGTTTTGTCAAGTACCTAACCAGCACAATAACAATACCTATACGAAATTTATAAATATACTTTCACTGACTATGAATTGTATTTATTATTGTATCTTTTAAGAAAAAAAATAACTCACACACATATTATGAGATCATAGTGTATAATAGGCAAAAACGAGAAAAAAAATAATAGATAAAAACGTTGACATTTTTTATATCTGGGCTGACACTTAATATTTCCCGTTTTGAATTTTTTATATTTTGTGTAATAGGTTTTAATATTTATAAGTGTCTGAGAAGACGACGTGTAAATACAATATAGTAATAGCTTCGGGACGAATAAATATTAGTGTTCAGAAGTCGACTGTGAATACTGAATACCGTTTATTTTGGGTCAAATATTTATTTTTTTTCTTAAAAAACTATCGGTCTAGGCGTACCCACTCAATGCGCTCTCGAATGCCAGTGTTGCGTAATACCGACAAAAACGAAATATTCAAACGAGGACGGACCAGTAATGTTTTCAAAATTTATAACGATATGCGATTAAAATGTGTCATTTCGGTGTTTTCAGTCCCGCGTCGGGTTAATGTAATATTCATTCGTACTATTATATCGCGTGTTTAAGTGACCATCATAATATATACGATCGTTATTATATTATACAGGTACGGTGCTTGCATTTCACGTTACTATATGTGTTATTCTTGTACCTTTTGAATTCCGGACGTCGAACAAGAAGATGTATTATACTATTATAATAGTATTACACAAAGCGCGTGGCCCGACACGTGAAAACCACTCGTAAAACGATCAATATTCTTCCCGATCATAGTTGTTCCACCTCAAAACGCCTAGCTATGTCGTAGTGTCCCGTTCCTCGATATAAAACCGTCCATTATTAGAATACAAATGATAACGATACAGCAATAATAATAATAATAATTATCATACGAATATTACCATATTATGTATCTATTTACACCAATAAAAAAAAAAAAAAAACTAGTTGGTATCTCCTCAAACGCGTATTTTTAGAAAAGGATGACGCAATCGTCTATATTTTTATTATCGTGTGTCGTTACGGATGCGGTACATTATCGTCTCTATAACACGGAAACATGCCATTAAAAATGTCATTTTATTACGTTATATTCCTATTTTATCCCATCTGGTTATACGTTTTGAACTATTATTAGCTATATATTATG
Source organism: Sitobion miscanthi (assembly GCA_008086715.1). Taxonomy (NCBI): domain Eukaryota; kingdom Metazoa; phylum Arthropoda; class Insecta; order Hemiptera; family Aphididae; genus Sitobion; species Sitobion miscanthi. Next base: position 28,545,643 of record CM017798.1, on the reverse strand, counting down.
ATAATATAAATATATAATACAGGATGATGATTCACCAATCATGTTTACCCCCCCCCCTTTTTTTTTTTCATTATTAATTGATTTTTTTTTAAATATACTAATAATATTATACTGTAGCTACCTACAGAGAGTTATTCAGTCAATAGTTAAGTTTTCGTGTAATTTTAGAAGTGACCTGTTGTATTCAATTTTTTTTCGTGAAAACTATCCTTTTTATTGTAAATTTATAAGAAAACATTGCTATGAGTATCAATTTAAATTAGAACAAATAAGTATCTAGTATAGGCATATGAGTTTTTTTTTAACTTTGTTTACAAAGGATCATAGGTCCGTTTAGAGGAACCTCTGAAGACTATCTTGATGATTTGAAATTTTAGATACTTATCAATATTATAAGCAGGTATCAACATTTATAATTTATATTTTGTAAAAATTATCTGCATATAATAAATTCTACCTACCTTTAGAGTTTAGACTTATGCTGGGTTTCATGAACAATAGCTAAACATCTAATGAATCAATGTGCTAATGGTCCCTTCAACATGATTATCGTCCCTCGATTAGTCCATTACATTTTAATGTTGCAACGTTTAAATTCCTACATTTTTTATGCGACTCATATGACGCTGTTTTTGTGGAAATATAAAACATTATAAAATGTATAAAATATGTATGGGTGTATAATTTACTTATCTTTTAATAGCACTCTAGTACAGAGGTTATCCTCAGTGGTGAGATGGGCCATTTAACTATGCTGTTCAATTTTGGCCACGAGAGCTGCGACTACGTCCATCACGGAAACGTTTAAATAGTCCCCGAGGATCTCGTTATCGTATTCTCGTTGCATGATGGTGTGGAAAACTGTACGTGCTTGCTACCCGAAAATGGAAAATGTTACGAATGCAAAACTAGAAAATCGTCCTTAGCTGTCGTCGAAAAATACGAATATTTCCCAGACGATGGCGGTGCCGAATTGTTATTATTCTGGCCAGCGCACGATAATATTATGTTCTGATCGGTCAGCGTTAAGATTTCGGGCCGTTTTAATTTTTTCAAATCCATTATTATTGATACCTATAATATTATAGGTACCTCTACGTACGCGTATAGGTAAAAAAGAATATTATATTATAATATTTTTAACGAGGGTTCGTATTTCGATTTGTAATTGGTGTAGAATGTAGAATGCAGAATGTATCTATATATGTACTGTTAGGGAAGTCTTTTAGATTCTGAACGGAGCGATGAATGACGTATTGATTTTGCAACGATGTGTGTGTTTTTTTTGCTTACACGTTTTATGTATCATGATTCGATCTCAAACTTTAACGGTTATTTCTGATTTAAATTTAATTTAGTTGGTTCATCAATAATGAAAATTCTATGTCTTTGCTCCGTTTTTTCGAACATTATTATATTATTACCGACTATCATTTATCCATGTAATATATGCAGCTAGAACTTGGAATATAGTTCAATCATTTCGTGTGATATTAAATATTTTATCGTTCATTTCAATTGATAATCCTATCGGCCTGCACGTGACCTGTTTTTTTGCTCAAAAACATGCTTTACAGGAAAAACTCTCATGGCTCGTACAGTGATTTTGATAATTTTTTTTTTTTTTAAAGAGAAGCACTTCTTGCAGGGCACATTGAACTTGGATTTTCAAAATTATATTTCTGAACTATAAACTACGATTTTGAATATGGCCAATTTTGACAAGATTTTGTTTTTTTCATTATGATTGTCTTAAGCAACGAAATTAAAAATCGAAGTCCAATGCGTCCTGTAAAAAATTCTCCTCTTTCTAACGAAAAAAAAAATGTATTAAATCAGACCACTCTGTGCGTGAGAGTTTTTCCTGTAAACCGTGTTTTGAGCAAAAAATCATGCATTTATTTTTAGTTGGCGGTGCCTTTGAAATGTGCGCACATACATATACAATCACACTCATATTTTGACGATTAACACGAATGCCATGGGCGGCGGCATCGAAATCGCATATTGCCTAAATATTGCCTCTGACACACGAGCAGGCCCCTTAAAGAAGTACAAACGATTAAATCTTATTATTATTATATTATGGTATTTAGAGACGAAAAACGGGATAATTATTTAGTGGTACATCGTGCGATGTCTAACAATAATTATAATATCTACCGCGGGTTGCATCTCGCCGATGAAACATTACCTCATATACCTATAACCTTAACCGTAAAACGCGTCGTAGGCCCATTATTGTTTATTGTTGAACATTTTATTGTGCACAGCATTTTTCTTTCTTCCCTGTGCAATGTAGGTGGTGTATTATTGTTTTCATCATTATTTTTTCGAAGTATTCCGCCGGGTCGTTTAGCGATAAATGGACGCACTGTGCTGCGATGCTGATCTGAAATGTGCGTTTCCGTGTTTCCGACGTGAATATTAAAATTAATATTTTAGTAATTTATACAACTAATGCAAAAAAAAAACTGACTATGATTATATATATATTACATAGATACTATTTGAATATTATGCACAGCGGTATATAAAATATTTTTTAATTAGATACATTCCTTCGAAATCAGTGGATTCTACTTATTTTATATTATATCACATTATACATTTATTTATATAAACTCGTATTATTTTTATTATTATTATTATTATTATACTGCTAAACTGATATCGGATTTTTAACGTTAAAAGGAGTTTGATTTATTTTGAATGGAACGTCTTGGAAATATTTACCAAGTGTATATACAAATACACGTTAAAGCTTTGATCTCCTAATTAAAATTTATCATAAACGTATAGTTACATAATAAACATACGTATGTTATACGATACACTAATTGTTTATATAACTGATATAATTCTTATCTCGTTGTTGTCCGAAATAATCACATCAATCATTTAAGTCATTATCAATGTTTGTCTTACAATGGACCGTGCAGGGGTCATGTCCCGGGAATGTGAAATACGATTTATCGCTTCCGAGTTCAGAAAATCTACACACTTCAATAATGCAACTATAAAGCTAATTTTCGCGAAACTGACTTTCCACTGAAGTTGGACGAAACGAGATAATACATTTTTTTTTGTGTATATTTACACACGCCGCCAATATTGACGAAACATTTTTAAAACAATTAATCTTATGACGTAATAATATCGATTGAGTAAAAATGATAACTATTTGACGTGTTTAAAAACAATATTCATATAGTTCATATTGTCGTGATATTGGTATACTATTATAATATAGGCCAGTGATAGTTGGTAATGTCGGTACAGAAACGATACGACGAACAGTAAATTATAATACATTCAATATTGTATGATTTACAAATTTGGCAGGTAACTGATTTGTCTGGGGCTCGGAATTTAAAACACTTAATATATGCATGCACTTGTGCACAAATAGGCTTTGCAAATATGTAGATACTTATTTTTATTTTATTTTAGGTGCTCACAATTTCATTTTTATTGTCAACATTCCATATTACATAACAAACTTATCATTAGTCATCAAATAATATGCCTAATAGCCCAAAAAAAATTTGTAATTTTAACATCTTTCTTAAAACGTTATTAAACTTAATTAATAAATTACACATAACAAACTTAGTTTATGTACAAATTATGTTCAAAATATAAAATATGAATATATCTGAGGCTAGGGAAGTTTTTTTTCTATTGCGTATGACGAAGCAAGGTGGGTAATTAAAATAATGATACAAATTACAAAACTTTTCTCCTTATTTATAAAAAAATAAGAACATAATATTTAACTGACTTCTCAAATATGTCATAGCCATAAGTAAATATCTGTCTGTATTGATACAGCCATTTGAAATAATTAAACGTTTTCTGGACTTTGTAAATGTTTCACAAAGCCAATCGTCTGCGTCATTATTAAGTTTAATTTTATCTTTCATTGAAACAATCAAACTTAGAAAATATTGGTAAGTATCGTTGCTCTTTCTTATGATGGAAACATCGTGGTTTCTGGTCTTGTAGAGGTGTGCAAACATTATATTAAGGAGTAGGTACCACCCAAGTGCTGTTTGCTGTATACAATCACTGTTTGGGTCACACTGCCACTGAATAATCTTGTCGGTAGTTTGCGCATGTGCAACAATAATTATTAGAAGGTATGAATTATGTATCATATACTTATATAACGATATAAGTATCATTAAATAGCCGAAGAGGATGTCAGCGCATTATTTTTTTTCTGCGTGACCCACATGCTGTAAACCAAACTTGTAATTAGTAGACCGAAATTTGTATAAAATAATATTTGACGCATAAATATTTATAATTTTAGTACATTAAAAATACGTTTAATGTTTTAAAATCAATTTATATACATTATCATATACCTGCTATGAATAAAAAAACGAAAAAAAAATATGTAAGTAACACTCGTTGGGTGTATGAGCATAAACATTGCAAAGCAATAATTTGAAACTTCAAATCGATTTTAAATGTTCTACAAGAAGAGATAAATGAAAATAATGATCGATATGTTTTATGTATCATCTTATTTAAGCCATTGCAAAATATGATTAGATTTATGGTATTAAATTCTTGCTAGATATATGTTATTCTTCACCATGTATCACTAATTATTAAACTAAAGTCTAAAAGTTATACCATTATTAATATGATTATATTTTGCTGTGTTGAAGAGAAACAGAAGACAGATAACACGACTAAATTATTTTGTGGTGTGCAGGTACTGTTGATCAAAACTTTCAATATGATAGTGAAATCACTTTAATTGAATAATGGAAAGTTCGTATTTCATTTTTCCGCATACTTGATAATATAATAATCAATATGAAATCTGATATTTTTTAAACATAGTTTTGAAATTGGCCAAGTCAGTTAAAAGTTTTTAGAACTCAGAAAAGTGCCCCCTCCCCAGCTTATTTCAATCTTTGCGGTTTTACATGACTACAACCCCTGTAACTCTTTAATCCTAGTTACGTCCACGAGCATGATGTAATGTCGTAGTAATATGAATACAATTTGTTCGTCTTTCCATAAGTAATCACCGAAATTATGTATTACTATCGATTATCTGTTGTAGGCTGTAGTGGCTTAAATTATGAATTAGAATGTGTAAAATGTAACCATAGGTACCTACGACGGCGACGATGCAATATTTAATATTTGAAAAATGTACACAGAAGCAATGATGTTTTGAAAGTTGTGTTGTACTTGTAATGATAGGTATCAGAAATTCATAAATACTAATCATTAATGAGTACCTAATAAGTTATAAGTAATAACTAATTAGTCGCCAAGTATAAGAACCATACCTACCTAATTTAAAGAGAAATCGGCGTATAATTAGAGAAAAATTTAGCTTTTAAAAGATGAAAAATCAATAAAAATGATTTAATTAATATGTTACGAATAATGTCTCTTTGTATTTCATAACTCATAATGAACATTCTACGAAGTTAATCTTAGTTGACTACAGTAGTTATCAGCAACCATGATGAGATAAAATCTAATCATAATAATGGCTAATAAAATAATATTATATAATCAATAATAATTATATTCGAATTATAAATCCAGTCGTCACGTATAATTTTCATCGGTACTCACGTCAATAAATATTATAAAATAATATTCTATACGATATTACCAATAAATGGCAATAATGAACCTAATATTGCACCTAACTACTATTGAGGTTAGCCGAAATACTTTTTTATAATTACTGAATTACGTTAAGAGTATGAGTGTATGACTCGCATACATAATATTAAATATTGTCTCCGTCTGACAAGTACATAACATATCAAAGTTTTCATTTAGATTCGTTAGTTTTAATATTAGGCGCAGTGAATTTGGTGGAGATGTTTTTTAGAAATTTTAATTTTGAAGCGAATTATGAGCATTTTTATGATGCGATATTTTAATCACTTACAAGTTACAACTCGGTTTAAAGTTTAAATATCAAGAAAAAAACACCTTAAAGTTTATTAATGGGTTGATCACCTTTTAATGAGGGTGGCCAGCAATAAGAGAGTCGCGAGCTAAGCAGTAGGTTTAATAACGAAAAACATGTATGTAAGAGCCAACGAAAGAAAAAAATGTTCTCAACTATCGTAAATAAGATAAGAATATAATGAAATATGTAGAATGCCAAACAATACAATAATTTCGAATTAAATTTGTAATGGGTTGATACAATTTTCCTCACGTAACAGGTACCAAAAAAAAATATTATTATATTAGTAAAAATGTTTTACGTCATACGAAAAGACGTGAGCCCTGGTTTGGCTTTATAATGATATCCAAACTAAGTACGAACGAAGCTAAACGAGAACGTAAGTTTGCTGTATTCCACACTTGCAATAACTAATAATATTCTATTACATTTTATATGTATCAAAAAAATTTAGTTTTAAATAAAATGTAATCAAATTGTAGTATTATACGCGTGAAATTGACTGGTGATGAAAGAAATGTACTCTGTTCACGTGGCGCGCTCTAGAAGACCGTCGATATGAATCGCTTGTTCGGATGATTTTGCCGATAGATAGCTACACGGATATTGTTGCACATTGAATTCTGCAGCAGTTGTAGTCTGCTGTCTATTAAATTATTATATTAAAAGAAAAAAATGAGAATTTCGGGAATTTCTACACAAAATTGATTTTGTTGCAATTCGAAAACGAACAAACGTAGAATCTAAGGCGTACATATTTTTATTTTTATTTTTCACCAAATGTTTATACTACAATTTTTTATGCGCATAATATATATGGTATAATTTTCAGATTATGTCGACTCTTTTTGAACTATTTTCGATTAATATAATATTTTCTATAAAATACGTCGATGAAAATAGTTCGTTCGGTCAACAAGTTTGAAAATATGTTAATACAAGAAAAAACCACGAAAATGTTGTAATTATTATTATGTAGCCAAAAATCAATAAAGTTTTTAATCTTCACAACTAAGGTTTGAGTATGTAAATTGAAGGATCCACATAAGTTTTGCTTTCAAGAATTATAAAAAAAAAATGTTGAACGTTAATTCACATATATTTTTTATGAACGTCTCAAGTAATTTATAAGTCATTCGTGATCGGAATATCGTCGCATAGTGCAAAGATTTAGGATAACTGATAAGTGATATCTATAATATAATGGATGGCACTGGCCACTGCAGGATGCAGAACGAAACACACTCGTCGGTTTACCAAACCGTGTGAAGGAATCGGTCAAGTTTTCGAGAAACACCTAATAGCTTATTTAATTCTATGATGTATCTATTAGTATAGGCTATAAGTTAGGATGTGTTGAGTATGTTTAATTTTTTTTCCACGTACAATATAAAATGTACCTACCAAAGATCGCAAAGAATAGTTCCCCTGATAGTGAATTTGTTTAAAATTGTATACAGATCGATCCGTGCAACAAATGTGTAGTTAATTGTTAATAGTAACAAACATTTTCACATAGGTACAAAATAAACAATATTTTCCATGTTATAGATTAGGTGCTATAAAATGTTAAACTTATTTTAAAATGTCAATTTCCTATGTTAGAATAAATAAACTAAATATTTCACAATCAGGTTAAGTCCTTATTTAAATTATTCTAAAATGGTGATAAAAACCGAAGACCGAACAACGTATTTTGTTATGAATGAGTATATAGAGATAGTAGCCATGTATTACAGAGTAGTATCTAGGCAATTTACAATTTACTTAAGGCTTTTATTTTTTACATTAACATGTTGGCTCCATAAAAATTTGAAAATAAAATAATGTATCCGTGTGTTATCAATATTAATTCTATCAAAGCAATAAATCAATAATAAAACATTGTTTTAGTTTTTCACAATATTTTATAATAATAATCATTGTTATACACATTGTTTATGTATAATATTCTTAAGTATATTATAGGTACCTAAATATATAGTTAACAATAGAATAGTAAATAAATAGAATATAATAACTCACATAATATTTATAAATAGGTATACAAAAGTAAAATTACATAAAACTCAGTAATAATATCACGCTTTATGTTCACAGATATCTTTCATTTTCATCTCGTGACATGTCATTGATTCAATTCCATTGAGATCAGGTTGAACTGTAAAAATAAAAACATTTCACAGATTAAAAATACATGAACTAATTAATACAATATTAATTATAATTCAAGCCTTTAGTCAAGGAAACTTTAAGGGTTTCGCCACTTATATATAGGCTATGATAATCTTACACTTGTTTTAACTAATTACTTTTAACTCTGAGCATAGATCTATTTCGTCCATCATTTCACCAAAAATATTATTTTTAAACTCTACACAGATTAGCCTAATATTATTTTTATTATCATGAAAATACTTTTGATTTGAGGAATTTTTTGTGTTAAATGTATAATTACTTTTATAACATAGCAGTAAGTTGTGTTACCAATTTTAGTTAAGCATTTATAACATATGCTTATACATTTATAAACCTTTAATTATACAGGCAAACATGCAGTGGGTATTCCTACTACACATAATAAGTTATGCACTATATATTATTATATACCAAATGCATTTATCTACAAATGTGTAATACTGTAATATATTTTGTATGAACAAGTTTTTACTATATTATAAGGCCAAATTAATAAATTAACACTAATTGTCGAGTGAATATGGTAGTTGATTTTTCGTAAAATAAAATTATACAAGAAATTGTACTTTATGGATTTGTTCATATTTTACCAAGTTTAAAAACTCGGTTTCGGTAAAAAGGTTAATTTTACTAATACATGAAATATATTGTAAAGCTGAATGTGTACTTACTAAAATTAAGTTTCTTAATAGAATCTTGAAGCGGAACCACAGACAAGATTTTAATGTTCACTGTGGCATCCAGAATAGCCGCTACACATTCCTTGGCGTTTATCAGTTCGAGTTCACATGACTCGGATTTCAATTCATTTATCAACGATTTGATTCCCTGAAAAAAATAAACAAGAGATTGAAATACGACGCTCATACACATAGCACGAATCAAAGTATCAAAATTTTTTTTTTCTTCGTCTTGAGCAGATTCCCCAATTATCCACTTCAATTCATCACGAAAAAGATCTACTAATATTTACACGCTTAAAATGATAGTTTGACACGGCAAATACACCATTACCCAGACTCCCGCACCTACCTACGCTCCATGGAAAATGTGACATATTATCATAAACGCTTCGATGATTTTAATGGTCGTCCTAAACCTAACCTAACCGTGCCAAAAAGGTTGGGGGGGGGAACACTAATCACAACGGTTGTACTACAACATTATACAATACAAATTGTAGGACATGAGTACACTTACTTGGGCGGCTGTGAAGTCGGTCTTGTCGAAATGCACGCAGTCCACGATTATGAGATTCGGTTTGTTCGGACGTTCCGAAGAAGACATCTCGGCAATGATCCGCTGTCGTATAAAGTCCACCGCCGGGAATAGTAGCCCACTGCTGGGCCTGACCACCCATTTCACGTGACCCGAGTCCTAAAAAAAAATTGGTTCGTCGTTCGAATTCAGTACAGGTATATACAATGTGATAGATGTTGTAACAGAATTTCGTCTAAACGATTGGAAAATTCTGATATTATTAATATGTAAAACATTATAATACCTATAAAAAAAGGATTAAAAAAATAAAAATTGTTTCCATTATTTTTTCGTGTTTTTTTACTTTCAAATGGTAACTTTATATTTTCAATTTTAGTAATTTTTATTTAAAAATCTAAGTATTATTATTAGTTTGTTCGTCAACAAATCAAAAATAAGTGACACCTACAGCCTATATTATGTTATATTATAATTTGTATTGTAGTTGATAAAAAAAAATTGGTATATCGTTTACTAAAGACTATTTTATTTCATTTGTAAACCTTATGAAAGATTTTTTTTGTAAAATATGCAGGTTGTAGTAAATCTGCAACAAACTAAACTCTTAGGTTTTACTGTCCAAGTATTGGACTAGGATTTTCTTTTCACCATTTTTTAGCGAATCGCCAGCACACAAAATTGAAAATAGAAATAAATAATAACAGAATAATAGAATAAGAATAAACTCATGCGTTGATGGGTTGATAAAATGTAAAATGGTTTGCAGACTATTGCAGGGCAGACGAAAACGATGTACGTTTCGTGTTAACTCACGGTTTCTTTTTCGATGGAAATCGACGGTCTGGCGCCGCGATAGAGTACGCACAGCAAGTCGACGCAGATGCCGAACAGAAGTCCCATCTCGACGTCGAATATCAAACACGAGACGAACGTGATGGTGAACGGTATTAGATCACGTCCTGCGCAACAGAATCCAAAATGATTTTTGTTAGGCATGTAACATATAATATTGTGCTCTTAACGTGTACTTTAGGCGATGTTATGACTGTTCTGATTAAAACTGTATTCATTATTGGTGGGTAAGTATAAGTACATATTTCGTTAATATAAACGGAAGTCGGACAGTATAAATAGCGACCCATTACACGTGCTAGTGTACCCACCTGCAGTGACGTACCGTACGTTTTACGTTACAGCGTACACTTTTATAGCAATATAATAAACCACAGAAAATGTGTAAAAGATGATAATATAATATTATGGAATTAATGTGGTATTAATATTGGAATATCACGCCATCGCGGTGACACAGTGGTACCTATTATGGTAGTCGAGAGATATATCTCTTAGTTATAACTATAGTTCTAAAATTCGGAGTGCCTATGCAATAACAACCACGTGGCCATCTATAGCTATGTTATGAGCAACGTACATTCATAAAGTGTAAGTAGAGACATATAGTGGTGGGGGGACAAGAGTTTAAAGGCTTGTTATCGAATTTGAACACAGTATAATATACTATAGATTATATACTATATATAGGTACGTATGTCCTCGTAATATCTTAACTCATATAAAAGTAAACTTATGGCGTAACATAAATACTGTGATCACAAAATTAAATTTGTATACATACAAGTATTATTTTAATTTTTGAATTGAATACTTTACTCGGCCGTTTAAGTTGCTATAATTACTTGTATAACATTATAATATTATACCTCTACAGAAATGTACGAATAATAATAAACTGAATAAAAAAAAAAAACAATAAAAATTATAACTTTTTATTATATCATAACATTGAGAAAAGTTAATAGATGGATGATAAGTAGCATTATTTTTGAGTTTGATTAATTTAAAATATACTTTATGTAGTACATTTATTATAGCCCTTCAAATCATGTTTATATAATCATTATTACCCCGAATGACAATGTTTGTGAAATTAACAAATACAAAAATAAATGTCACTACCTATATATTATATGGTTTAGCCATCAAGATATCATAATACATCGAAAGTCACAATATGCATAATATAACAATACTTTGTATAGGTAGGTAAGTACTAAATTAATAATAGTCAAAACTTTTTATATAACAACAATAATTTTCCTATTAAAATATGTTCCAAATTAATCAATATCAAACTGTATTTGTTTTCAAAATTATGTTCAGAGCATAGACTTTATACCTTATACCATATAACCCAGTAACACATAGTATATAATCCATATACTATGGTTCAGAGAAAAGTAATTTGACAGTCATTTTCTCCATCAATATTACAGGAAGCATTAAGCAGTAGTTATAAATTTTTTTTAATTAGATTCGTTTGAGTATATATTAAGTACTATTACATGTATGCATGACTACCTATTAACTACCTCACATTAATTATAGACAATTTAATTGTTATGTTGTAGATTACATTAAAAATTAACGGTTAGGTACTTACTATTGGTTTTCCATAACAAAATTGCCATGTCGTATCGAAACATTGAAGCCACCGCACATATGAGTACAGCGGACAAACTAGACTTGGGTATGTAATACAAAAGTGGTGTCAAAAAGAACAGCGACAGCATGACCAATATAGCTAAAAATCGGTTTTTAAAACGTTAACAGTGTGTAAAACTTGCGATTCAATGTTTGGCCATTTACTTGTAAATATTGAGCTGAACGTTGTACGGACACCTGTTGTATGGTTAAGAGCAGACCTGGACATACTACCCGCAACGGGCATAGATCCCATAAACGAGCTGAAAATATTACAGAATCCCAAAGCTATCATCTCTTGTGATGCATCAACGACTCTTCCACCGCCTACGGAGAAAAAAATGATTAAATTATTTTTATACTATTAGTAGGTTATGATAATGTTCCGTCAATTATATGCGAATTACGTTTAATGTTTTACGCTTAATGAATCACCCTGTATAGCGTGTTATTTGAAACATTTTAAATCAATCTTTATAAATATACCTACATTTTATTAAAAGTTATAATTACTGTATAATAATACTGTTTTAGTTGATGTGTATAACGTGTTCTTTTAAATCTAAAACTATATTAAACTTGCTTAGGTACACAACATAAATGTGTGAAATGGGCAGTGCCGTGCTAACTCTCATTGGTGCCCCAGGGCAATAATATTTGGCGCCCCTAATAAACATATATATTTAAACATTTGCCGCCCTTTAAAATCCTACAAGTTCGGCCGCCCTATAGGGCACTTGCCCCATTTTCCACCCCCTTAACACAGCTCTGGAAATGGGTCATGCGATGCAGTAGAGTGAATAGGCAGCGTGAGCGACAAGTGAATGGGACGACTGACGAATGACGACACCTAAGGCAAAGTATAGCCGGTAAACACTGCAAACATATTTTATTTATGGCAGAACAACTGACATCCCAGAAAGTGTAACATCATCCACATGCACTGTTCTCAAAATTACCTTACTACAGTATTTAACGTTAGGTACTATGGATATATTGAAATTTGACAGTAGGATTGACTTACTGAATGCTTTAGCGACGGACACTGTGCTCAAAATCGACACCAACGGCACAACTATCGCACCTGGCCATAACCTGGACAAACCTTCGAGAAAGGTAAACTTTTCGTCTTCATTTTCGTAGTCCAAAAACAGAAATCTAAATTGTGGTATGCCACTAGCTATGGTACCTATAAGTATAAGAAATTGTGCACGGTGATAATCGTATATTTTATTCAATATTTAAACTATATAAATGTTTATATAGAGTACCTAGTACCTGTCAATACTAATGGTGACTGGCCTTGTCTGATTGAAAAATATGCGATGGTCGACGATACGACGACCACGAGTATATTGCTCCCGGCGTTCAATAAAAACAATAACACCGAATAAGATTTTGCTTTCATTCCTTTAGCATTGACTTTTATGTATTTTAAGTTCTACAAACGAGGCTTGATGTATAAACTGACGTTTGGTTTACACTATTTACGTTATGTACACTCACCTTCAATCCTATCAGCACGAAGATACACGTCAGTCCCATAGCGGTGTCTGCTATTCGAAAATGTTGAATGTTTTCGACAAACTTTATCCACATTTCCAAACAGTTTTTGGCATGAAAAGAAATGCCGAACAATCCTTTCAACTGTGATGAAGCCATGAGAATGGCTGCTGCCGATATGAATCCACCAGTCACCGGCATCGATACGAATTCCACGACGAATCCTACACAAGAGAGAAGAAAAAACCGATTCAGACTTTATTAACAAGTTAGAATCAAAGTTAGGTCGGACTAAATAGGTTTCACGCACTAGCATACTGTAGTATAGCTATTATTAATAGTCTGGAGAATCTAACACTATTAATATTTGTTTTTTTCCCCTTTTCAATTTTTAATTTATAGTCAAAAATATTAAACTCTAAACACTCAATAGTTTATATTATGTATAGCAGTGTCTATATTATATTATCGCGTTAGGTTGTTGGGCAGACATTAATGAGTGTTGAGAAACTAATTGAAAAAAAATCCATCGTCACTAGATTTACGGCTACATGAAACTTTTCACTTTCACGAGTATACTGCTTCAACATTCAATAGTAAATAAAAAACCAATCAGCTTAGACTCCAGAAAGATACTCTATCGGTATTAAAATCTCAGATGCGTTGGAAAATAGATTTATATATACGTATTATAGCAGATATTATTTATGTTATTTGTCTTGTATTAGACCATCGTTAAATCAAAGTGGAATTATATTTATTGCATGTTACAACTATTTTTTGTTTAGCACTTTTATATACTAACTGTGATTATTTTGTATACGATCTTGCTTCTTCTATGAGTTGAGTTTTATTTCGATTTAGAGTTTATGCGGTCTACATTAATTATGCATGTCAAAATGTCAAACACTGTGAAATAAAATATTTTATAGGATTCCTCATACAGAGTCGGTAGGAATAAAATTGTTCCATGTGCGTAATTGTATAGCTTTAGTCTTTCAACTATGTCCTTATAATTGTACATGCCCGATAAGGGTCGTATTCAATGTATGCTATTGATTATTGAAACGTCATCTCTAATTGATCTTAAAACGAATTGCATTTATGGTATATTTACTTATTTTGTGGTGAAATACGACGCCTAATCAACGTGCAAAGGATATTTAAACTGATGAAATAATAAATGACTTTTTTTGATGTTATAAATTATTATTGTTAGTTTGTTACTAACCACACCGTTAAATGGAGTGGAAATAAATTTGGGTTTAATCGTGTTTCACTGATAACAAACTTGCTGTACCTAAGCGGAAAAGTCCGCAGACGAGCTCGACAATCCCTGACACAAAACAGAGGATAACCGACGTGGCTGGTAGCTCTGGATTTACGTAGTTGAAAGTGAGCAACGAAATAACGGACGTGGGACCGATAGTAATTTGACGTACTGATCCAAATATTATGTACATCACGCTACCGAAGCATGCAGCATACAATCCAATCTAACAAAAAATAAAACAAATCATAGTAATCAACACACCGCAGTATTAGGAAATATTTAAAATATAACACAAGGTACCCCCTTCAAATATTTATCAATGTGCCTAGGTATTTAGACATTCTTTTGCCGAATTCTAAAATAGCTAAAATACGTTAACGAAGCAGTAAATGTCGATTTTAATAATGTGTAGAGGTCGGAATAATATTCTCTAAATGCAAAATAATAGTTAAATCAATTATTAATTAATAATATAAGACAATATACTATTAGTATTATGTAGGTCTTCATTTAGAATCGTTTTTCGTATTCAATGATTTATCATTAAATTCAAATTTCACATATGTTCTCTACAAAACTAGGAATTGTTAAAATAAACATATGGTGTAAATGTCAAGTATATACATTATACGGTTATTCTTTTTTGAATTACAAAAAAATAAAAAATTGTCTTTACATGGGAAATCGAGAGAATTTCCAAAGTTGTGGAAATTTAAATTTCAAACGGTCATACAAATTTGATTGGAGTTTCCTGTAGACATTTTTCTTTTTTTCGATAAAGGTAGACAAACTTAATAGAAAACTCGTTTTCAAATTTTTAAATCTTAGATTTAAAAAAAAAAATTTTTATGAATAATTTCTAACTCAAGACAATTTGCCCATTTTCGTAATTTTTACGAATTTTGTCAAAATTCTAACTTTATTGACTTATAAAAAAACTGTGGCTTTTTAGTTTAATATTTTTTGACTACCATTGTAACAATTTATTAGAAGCCTTAAATTAATTTTTTAAGCTTTTTGACCCAACGAATAACATTTTATTGAAATTTATAAAAGAAAAAAATTTAAAAATTGGAAACTGAAAATGTCCGTAAACAGCTCAAAGCAAGTCAATATATTTTCTAAGTTTTATGATGTATATAAAATGCTAATATAAACATTTAGTGGAAATTTCATGTATCTAAAATCATTTGTTTTAGAATTACACCAAAAACCAAAATCGATTTCATTGAAAACCGTGCCGTGTAAAAATTCCCGTTTTTCCTTAATTATTCTTTTGTTTTTCCCGGTGCTTTGAAAATTATACTTGGAAGTTTTTACTTTTGACCCCTCAAACTACTACTACTTCTACTATCAGAAAAGGCGTTGTTGAAGAAAATCCAATCATTTTTACTGTCCTAAAAGGTGATGAGAGACATAAAAAAGAAATACACACATCATTGTAAAACCAATCATCGCTCCGCTAAGAATCTAAAATGGAAGGTAATCAATTGAAAAACCGAAGTTTGTATTGCCTGCACTGTGCACAGGATATGGTTACTTCTCAAACCGTATAACACCATTCGAACATAATGTTATGGTCTTAGTGTACACTATAACATTTCAAAAATCAGTTTTTTATAACGACTAGATAAATAAGAGAGGTGAGCACGGATGGCCAACCACCCTGCAGCAGCTGTGTACGCGCACGCGCGATGAGTGCACTTACAAGTGGGTCCAATCCCGCCAGCGACGCGTAGGCTATGGATTGAGGCATCAGCGTGAGCGCGACAGTGATACCCGACACGGCGTCGTACAGCAAGTCCGACTTCTTGTACTTTGGCATCCATGTAAGTATCGGCAAATAGCCGACCAATATCCGGTGCAGACGGTCGCCACAAGTTCCGGTGTGCACCATTGTGGCGTGTTATATCCTCGGTGCGGCGGTGATGTCACGCATAAATGCAATAATTGTTCGCTGGTCGTGTGGTGTTACAGCGCCCAAATCTCCGGTTATACAATGACGATAAGTGGTTATAATGCGTATAACAGTCGACTGTAAGAGATAATAATATAAAAATAATCTTAAATTAAAACAATATTTCTGTGTACGCATAGAGAAGGTAGTCCGATGTTTAAGCGCACGCGTGTTTTAGTTATATAATATAATATATACATAGTTGTATAGGTATCGAGTCCGTTTTAAGGGGTACGGGGGGGGGCATGGCATACCACGTGGTATACGTATGAAATATGAAGGTATTACAAAGAACAATACTGGTATAGGTATACTTATGATTTATAGACTTATAGTTTTATACATTGTTCAATGAAGTAGATAGGTAGATATAAACTTATACAACTTATCTGTCACCTAACTACTAAGTAGGTACTAATTATTACCAAGCAATATGTAGTAAGTAATTAATCCAATCAACTTTATTTGTTAGTTTGTTATGTAGTTATAATAATTTGGTTATCACTTATCAAACTAAATTTATGCAAGTTCATACAATCATACATAAATAAAATAAAACAAGTATTAATTTCAATTTTTGAAAAAATTAAATTCTTTATTATTATTTAGATATTATTATTAAAACTTTAAATTAGGTACAGAAATGATAAATTATTATTAGCATTAAGAAATCAGATTATTTATTATTTAGTATACCTTAGTAGGTATAATTTAAGAGCTAACATAAGAATAGTAAGTTAGGTAATTATAGATATAAGGCTGCAGGTACTCATATATTTTTTTGCTACCTGTTGGTATAGTATATAAACATTTATTTTTTAAACAGTTCAAGTCAATTAATTTTGAAGAATTATAATTATTATTGTAAATATAAAAATTATTTAATCAAGCAAGATGGAATGGGATCTATTAATACATAATACAATAATTTAATGGAGTTACAATAAGATGTATTTATATTTATGTATTTTTATTTATATTAAATTTTGGGATGTCTCGATGATTACACAGTGAGGCTCCCTAATAGGTTGTAGTTTTTTTTTATAGTTTCTATTTTTAGATTTTGTCGATGATTATCTTACAACGACGAGACGTCAAGATATCTCTGAGATATCGCATTCGACAATTGCATTATATCTAGTTGATAGATCGATACGACTCCGCATACAAAAACACCCATAGTAGTCGAATAGTAATTTCTATTTGTTATTTCAAATTTAAATCGCATAGAAATCACTTTGTGACATCTCAAAGAATATAATATATATAATATAAACACTTTTTTTATAACATCTATTTAAAATTACATAGTAGTAGTTATGCGATGTCAAATTTGAGACTTAAAAATACAGTCTCTAAAACATCGAAATCACCTTTATGCACACAGGGTCACTACTATTTGGCCCCGGGCCCAAAATTATCATAATCCGGGCTTGGTAGCTATATCAGTCTATACATTTCAAGTATATTTGTATTAATATGCGATATTCAAAACCACTTTGATTTCAAAATATACTTAAAATAGTAACCCAACTTTTTGTTGACTTAGCATAATAAAAATTAAAAATAGATTAGAAAAATGTAATGCCATTGAACTTAACACTGAATGTATAAGAATAATAAGATATTATAATTACCATGCAATATGGGTTGATGCGTTTATAATAAATAACATTAAAAAAAGATTGTCCACGCATATTCACAGTGAAACGAAATTGTTTTGATTTGCTGTTACCGATTACCATTACCGATTATTCATTACCTTCTTTATCAAAATATGACGGATGTATTTAGACATTTAATGAAATAATATACTTAAGAATATATTTCAAGTCAAAAACTTTTTGTAAAAAAAAAATTAAAAATGTATAAGATGTTCCGTTATTAATTGTTCTTCATATACCTACCCCAATGCACAGTACAATGTGTTTAGTTTAAATTGTATTCACTAACTAGGTTAGTACGGCGTTTTGCATGATACCCATTTGTAATTTAAGTCACACTTTTTTAACAGAAAAATACTTTTCCTAAAACACTATAATTACAATTATTTTAATTTAAACTCGAACGCGTAGTGATGTGGCACTAACGTCATAGTTTTCGTACTTACAATATTTATTTGTGGCATGTGCCCACTGTATCCTGTGTGATTATTACATACATATTACATTCAATTTTCGTTAATATCATAGACGAACAGACGTGTTGAGTTTATAGTTAACGAATCAAATAATTATAATTTGTATTCTGGTTAGTTTCTTCGACAATAACTCGTACACAATTTAAACCGTCCATATCATATACCAGTCCCGTAATCTCTTTCATAAATTGTTATTATGATTAAATTAATGACATAAACGTCACAATAATTAACGTTATTAATTTATTGTTATACGTATTACCAATTAACTAAATTTCGTATAATATACAATACGACATTGTACATTTTTTTTCTTCATAATAACCGTGACTCATATAATACACTATACGCTATTACACTCTGATTCGAAATTTGAATTACTTACTCCTGGTTCGTTTTATTACAATGAACATTGTATTATATAATTCGGCAATTTAAAATTCTAATCTCATTTTGTATGTAGCCTAAAATCTAGCAATATTCACTTAAGATATTACAATTTAACGAAGCAATAATAATCAACACGTATCGGTATAATTTTAATTTTCAATACTGGCTTTATTCGTAACGAGAATGGTTTTTCGTAATTCTAAGATTTATCATCTTAGAATAAAAATCTTTTCATCTTACCATAAAAATAAAATACCTACATCAAAACGTTTAACATAAATAATTTTGATTAATATACTGAAATAGGTACTGGACATATTAAAATGAAATTATATAAAATTCAAAAAGAAAACAACAGAACTAATGATTTATAAATCATAATAACAATTTGAATTGAAATATTTTGATAAAAAATCACATGATAAATATTTGAAATTCCTTACAACTGCTGGGAGGCATTAAAAAGATTTCAGCTACTCACTAATTTTCCCTAAGTCTGTAGGAAGTTTTTGAGTTACAAACATACGCATTACCTAATTTATAAATTGTATCTATTATAATATACAACTACCCGATAAACCAATGACAACCAAATAATAAATACTAATTTCTACTAATTATTTTTCATATGGCCAATAGCAACTATTTATAAACAAAAAATTCCACCATAAATCTCAGAATCCTTCTAAAATCGTGATTGAAAATTCGGGGATGGGTGTAGAAGGGTGAAAAATACTACATGTCTTATTCTCATACCTAACAAATATACAAAAAAAAAATGTCATTTAAATCGGTCTAGCCGGTTTGGAGGAGTGCGGCAACAAACACCGTGACACAAGATTTTTATATATTAAATATTATAAAAGTCTCTTTTTTTTTGTAACCAGTGGCAATCCTATAGGTACACAAACATAAAAATATTAGAGTATTGTGGTCGAAAAATGAATTTATAAGCATTTCTCGGGTCTCAAGGAATACATGCGCAAAATGTGATGCCAATTGGTTCAGTAGTTTCCAAATCTATATAAGTCTTATCCAAACGTGCATCCATTTTTAATTTAATATGATATAGATATATAATATTATTATGTAGCTTTGTATTCAGAGATTTACAGTAGATTTCTATCAGTAAAATACTTTTTTAATTAATTAGTTAATTAGTTACCCTTTACATGCAAACAATTTTTACCTTTTTAGAATGTTATTCTATAGATTGTTTTACATTTTACAGACGTTCAGTGGTGACCACATTTTTAGTATTTAAAATTTAACTTCAGCAGTTGAACTCTCGTCTATTGTTATATGTACACGCAAAGAATAAAAAACATTTCACAATATAAATATTCGTTAAAAGCTAATAAAAAAATAAAAAATAATAATCACTTTAACGTGAAATAAAACCACACGGTACAGTGGCTCTTTGTCAACTAAAACATTTTTGAATTTTTTTTTTTTTCATAATGTAAATGAATATCAGTTATAGTCAGCAATTATACTTTTAATAGTCGTCGATTAATAAATTAAGTTGTATGAGCATAAATTATAATTAATTAGGAAAGGTGATGAGATAAGCTAAAACAATCCAAACACAAGTTTAACGATGACGAACCAACGAATTTCATCATAGTATAGATGTACACAAAAAATACAACTAATATTGCTGTATGTCGTATGATATAATCGGTTCTTAACTGTCCAACTATTATCACATGTTCCTGCAAACTATTACACCAATTATTACTGTACATAGGACATGAATAGGTATGTACTTTAATATTTATAACCATCCCACCCCTATTACTACTAGCTTAATCCAGTTTAAACTTGAATTTGTAAATATTATAAGTGTTGTAAAATATAACAAAAATAAAACTTAAGTATACGTTTGGACAGTCTCGGCTGGACAATGTGAAAACACGTTTTTTGTTGTGCCATAATAAATTATGTTATTAAATCCGCCCAACGCCGTTGTACTGTTACCGATCTCGATAATTTGTTTAACGTAGAAGTCATATTTATATTTTAATCTCTACCAGGTTAGATAGGTTGGTAACTTAAGGGTACATTTTTAAGCTTTTTGACCAAACGAATAATTTTCTATCCCCATTTATATAAAAAAAAATAACATAAAATAAATATAAGACAATCTAACCAAATATGGTTTAAATTTTTGGGAGCCAAACAATTGTTTTAATAATAATTTTTAAATCTTAACAAATTTTAGATTCTGAGTGGAGCGTTATTTATTTTATTATGATGTTTGTTTTATTTTTTTCTGTCATCACCTTTGGTGCAATAAAAAAACGTACATTTTTTTTTACATTAACATCTTTTCTGGTAGGAAAGTGAATCTTGTTGGTACTTTGGGAGATCGAAAGTAAAAAAAGTCTGGCCAGTTCCTCTAAAGATAATATTAGGCTTGACTCAAATTACATGTTACAATATTGCAGTTTGAAACACTAAAAATGGTTTGAAGAACATTTTATCACGTACAATGAATAAAATAATCTTTTTCGGGCAATTTCTGTCTAGGATCTAATCTACACGGCTGAACATATTCAAAAAAACATCGTTTGAAAGCCTAGAGCCTTAGAAGATTCTAATCAAAAAACACTAGATCTAATAAATATAATCCTAATAATTAATATATAATCAAAAGTATTCATCACTTACCTAAAACCAGAGAGGCGAAAAATCAATTAACATTGCCCAAAAATAATGTTACTGATAACAACACAACGGATGGTTTGCGTTAGACGAATTCGTACAAATTGCAATGTGTTTGGGCGACCTTTTTAATAATATCATGTGATGCGTTTCGGAAGTATTTTATCATTCATCCAATTTTGACAGACTTTCGACTGTCCATGAATTCCGTGGGTAAACGAAAAGATCTGTTTTTAAATGGTTAGATGATTCACTAAAAATATAATTTTCAATCTTTTATTTCGTTTTGTAGTAAAAATGTTTTCAATTTTAAGATCCATAGTCTGTATACTATATTATACGCAATAAACTAATAACAAACTCTAACACAATAACGAGTTCACGTTTCCAATGTTTGAGAAAAACTGACATATGTGCGCCATAATTATTACTTTTGGGTTGATAGAATAATATAAGTACAATATAATATGTTTTGACCTTTTATATTTGATGATTTTTTTATTCTGCATTTAATAAGAGAGTTTCCAAAATCTTTTTGCAGTATTTCTACTATGTTTTAAAAAAATATTAGTCGATATAAAGCCAATGGAATATAATATTTAGTCTCCGATCAATTTCACCACATAGGTATATTATATCCCGCGATCGCAGTATTGGTTCTCTCGGTATAGAGAATTTACCTTCAGCTGTTTTCCAAAAAAACTGTGGAGGATTTTCTAAAATATTATATTGAATGCTAAAATATTTTATTTTCGATCATTAAAATCAAAATTGCAATATAAACCATACTGATAAAATCGCGCGCACTATGAGACAATTATCGAAATTATATAGTAAAATAAATAATACGATCAAAATTAACTGTCAAGGTGGTAATTTTTTTTTGTTAAGGTCAAGTATATAATATTAATCTTAAAATAGGTACATCACAAAAAAAAATAAAAAAAATATCAATGTTAAATATCATTGAAATGTTGTAGGTAAGTAAGTTTTTACAATAACCACATCATCAAAAAATCTAAAGATTCAGTTTTTTTAATTATTAATCCATTGCTTGATGTAGAGCTATATATTAACAATTGTCTGAATACTAGTTTAAAAAATATAACAATACTTTTTATTAAATTGTATATCATTTAAAACATTGAATCTTTGTCATACTTCATAATATCATATTATAAAATGATAATAAATTAAGCTATTGACGGTAAATGTATAGTATGATTTTCGTTGATATTTAGCATTGACACGTTTTTCCTGGTTTAATTATAGCTTTAACCTTTCTTTAGAAGTTTTTTTAAATTCTGAAAAGAACGAAAGAATGTAATGAGTTTACAATTATGTGTTTTTTTCTGCCATCAAAATTTTGGGTAGTAAAAAAGTTCTGATATTCGAGATCAGCATCTTTTCTGATAGAAAATTGAATCTTGTTGGTACTTTTTTTTGGGGGGAGGTAAATTTTGAAAAATCGATTTTATTTTTATGGTGCAACTCAAAAACTAACAACAGTAGACCTTAAGAATTTTCACCAATTATTTAAATAAGCATTTTCAATGAATGATAACATTTTCAAACTACCTATTTTAACTTTTTTTGAGCTATTTATAGCCATGAGAGAATTTTTGAAATTTGTAAATTATTTTTCAGTTAGAAATTCATAAGAGTTTTTCTTTTCATAGCCAACAATACAAATTTTTAATAGAAGTTTCTAACAATTTTACTTCCTCCATCAAAAATAAAATATTTAGCGGAATATTTATTCTATTTATAGCCATGAGATATTTTCGATATTTATTAATTTTTTTTTTAAATTTATTAAATTTGATTATATATTCAAGTATGCTAAGCTGACACAACTTCTCCACTCAGAATCGTTTTACTGTTTAAGTAAAAATTTACTGTTTTATTTTCATATTTTTATTGCTTATATTAACTAAATAAATCACATTCAAAGTTAATAACAATTATTAATAAATAAAATAAGGTGATTAGATTCTGGGCGGAGCGATGAATGTATTGATTTTACAATGATGTGTGTGTGTTATTTTTTCTGTGTCTGTCGTCACTTTTAAGGGTGACTATTAGGTATTATGTTCATACTTAATTCTTTATTATAGGCAGGTGTATTAAAGATTATCATATAGATTGTTATATGTTTGAGATAATCGAATTTAAATGTACAATGTAAATGTTTAATTTGGCGTATTATGTTACATTAACATACTACCTATATTATGTGTAACACAAAAAATATTTTTCATCCAATTATACAGTTTTAATACTACATTAATTACAGTTATAACTTTATTTAGGGTGGTATCATATATAAATACACAAGTTCACGTACCTATATATTACACATTAGTGTTTACCAAAATAGATCATTGTAGTAGGCACACAATGTTCCGATGGTACGGAATGTACATTTTAAGCACCTAATGAAAAAAAATCTCAATTATTTCCTCGATGAATTGCTCAATACAGTTGTAGGTAAGGTATATCTTAAAATTTGATTACATTTCAGTGACAACAACGATATAATAATATTAATGTGCCAAGGATTTTGAGTGCAAGTGGGTACGATATTGCACTGTCATAAAATAACATCAATTAGATTTAATCGTCTGACAGTCACACGCATATAAGTGTTAAAATATCGGTTCGAACAATGATAATTAATTATTCAATCGAATCAATAATAAATTGTTATATTATATAAAATAAACATTATTTTTCTAAAACATTAGGTACCTATACTATCGAATAACATCGATTTGTAAATTCGACATGCAGGGTCTGACCATATTATATTAAACTCTGTGGATAGACCTATTATACGGTTCCATTTTTTACGTAGTTTATATAGTTACCAACTTATCATACTTAGATGGACATATCTGCAATTGGATCACTGAGCACATCGCTGCAATACTATCCGTCACATTCGAGTAGGTAGGCACAGTTTTTAAGTAAAACGTTTCCATTGCAGTTGCCGCGTTTTAGTTGGGTCGATTTCAATAGTTTTTTTGTATTAGTACTCAACTCGATTATTGAGTTAGGTACCTCACCGAACGACGAAAATGCGTTGTTTAAAATTTTTTACCAACTGGTTGAGGGGTAAACGAATAATAATATTATGTTCCATGTGTGTAGCCGATAAAATAGGGTTGCCAAAACATGTTTCATAGAAGACTATTTGTACAAAACCTTAATCTTGTACGTCTCAAGTGTATTATAGTACAAATAGGTTCACCGGCATACAATTTATTAATATTAGATGGTTACCCACTTGTTGCGGATATACCGTAGATACTTGAATTGAAGATAATGTATGAATATCTATTGAATTCATCGAGTTCTATAACAGTATGTCAGTATCTAAGGATTATTTTTGTTCAAGAACTTTGTTAAGCTATTTCGATATACATAATTTACAACCAAACCATGAGTTACTTTTATTTCATTCAACATATTTGTTTTTGAACTAGTTGTGATATTATACGCATCCATCAAAATCGACATCGACACTGCAGCTTAACCAGACAAATGCGAAATTAGACGAGCATGGTTTGAATAATTTATTTACAATCAATTAAGTGTTTACTGTTAACGAATTCAATCTAATTAAAAGTATATTTTACTAGGTCAAAACTTTTTACACAAAGTGGTGCGTTTAGCTTGGTTATCGTGCGAATTTTATAGGTATAACTAAAAACAATTATTTAATTAATGACTTCTAATCTTATAATTTTAACATGTAGATACAATCATTGTTTATTATATATTTTAATTAATTAAAGTGAGTTCAATATATTTTACAGGTATATTTAATATTATTCTATATTATTATCATGTATCATGTATGAATTTAATATGAGTATAAAATATCAAAAGTATTATTACAATTCATTATACTTAATAATCATTAAATGATATCGATTGTGCAATAAAACCAAACTAAATTTAAAAACAATATATCACGCCGTACTTTTTCAATAACATTGAACTTTGCATAGTTTTACAACGAACGTCATATTTTATTATGACGTTACTGAAACATCCACCCACCTTTTCATCAAAAATATATAAGAGTTGTTGAATACCTTTCGGGAATGACTCTTTTAAATTCTAAGTAGATCGATGTCTGTTGAGTGTATGTGTATTTTATTTTTTGTCTGAATTTCTGAAGAAACTTTTGATAAGGAGAGTTTATTCATAATTAACTAATGTTGTGTTATTACTGTTATCATTATTACTATATTGTAAATTGGACATTATCAGTATGAATTATAAATAAATAAATAAATAACAGAAAAAAATGCATTCCTCTTCAATATTGCTGGTAGTTAATGGTAGAAAATTGGATAGATCGAGATTGGATAAAGTATGAACATCGGAGATATATGATTAAAAATTCCCAGACTTTTCAAAATAATCTGAAAAAACTGAAATAAAATTAAGGTTATCGAGAATATTTTATGTAACGCCTGCAGTTATCAATAAAATTGATTTTGTTTTTTTTGTTGAAATTCAAAAATAAATAACCGTAAGTAACTATTTTTAATAATGTTTATTTAATATTAACAATTTTCAGACATAATATGTTATAATTTTAAAAATAATTTGGCTCTTTTTGAGCTATATAATATTGACATAATATATTGATTTTTATAGATTTCTGTTGATAAAAATTTTTTTTCATACCTACTTAAATAGTTAGAAAAAATAGTCTTCTAAAATTTACTTACGTAAAAAAAAAACGTACAGAGACATTTATGAAAATCTGAGATCTATTACATCAATTGTATTTAACATGTCCTAAGTACATTATACTATTTTTGTACTTATACTTTCTACACAATGTACACATACATCAAGGTGGTGACCTGTACCTAATCCTGAAGTCCCCCGTGTATAGTCACTGTTTGTTTCTATATAGTTACGTGCTGTAACCGTCTCTTAGACATGGCACAATATCGACAACCATGGTATTTGGTTTATACCGAGACAACAATTAATAGGAGACGTTGACAGACAAACTATACTCGTGGAACTCGGGCACACGTCATAGACCATAGTATCTACGTTGATCGCCTATGTAATGTAATCTATGGAAACGTCCGAAAAGAAGTAATGATTGTAATAAATTGTGATTTATGACTGCATTGTAATTAATGTAGAATATGTAAGTTGTCAAAATACAAATGACGAATTAATGTCGATTGCAAAAGTTTGTATTATTATTATTATTGAGAAAAGTCACGACTATTATTGGTGTCTATGGATCGAATAATTTAAACTTTCTACACAACGAGAGTTGACACAATACTATAGAAGGACAATTATTAAATAATAATCGCTCTATTATTATAAGCGGTTTTGATATGTTTGCATAACTTCGCGAGACTCGTCCCCGTGTTCCAGTAAAAAAAGTAAAAGATAATAAAACAAAAAAATTAATAAAAGCATTGTGTAAAACAGTGTAAAAGCATTCACAAACGCTTTTTAACTATCTAAATGAGTCGACGTTAAGAACGTTATAAGTTATAATTTAATAGTTAATAAACAATATTTTATTCAACTCTAAAGGTTTAAAGTTAAATAATAGGGAGAAAAATATCAGCTAACGTCACCCATCCGAAAATAAAAATAATGTTTTTATCTACCTCTAGCGCTTTAGGTAATCAGAAGTTTCTGTAAATTAATTATTAAATTATTTGATATAATGAACATAAATGGTATGTTTATTTTAATTTTCAAAATCAATGCAAACAGCTTGATAAAACATAAAAGTGTATAATATATATATTTATTTATTTATTTATTATTAATAGATACCTAATAGAATGTGTAAGCCTGCAAACTTTAACTCGTAAATCGTAATAAGCTGAATTGTTAGGTCCACAATTATTTTACAGTTTATTCATGTATATTACAATATTTATAATGTCTAGTATTTTTAAAGTACCTATAAGACAAGTATAAATGTATAATGTACGTATTATACTATCGCAATGTAAATATTCGCTTGTTTAAGCGTGTTTTTACTATATACTTAATTTGTTTTCAATCATCGTATACATATACGTACAATTAAATACAAATTACATCGACTCATTGGTATAGTAGGGTACACTTATGTGATATATATTGTACAAGTGCTCGTGTAAATAGATAATGGGCAAACTTTTTGGTACCTACTACCTACTTACGGTAAAATAGTTCATTGTCTCGGTCGAATTAAATTATGTAGGACGTCATGACGACATATTGTAGGTATATTATTATGATATTCAGCGATAAAACGCACAATCTTTGTGTGTATTGTGTAAGTTAGTTATTATAAGGTAGCTAACACTTGTGATATTGTGTTGATATGCATATTTACCAGCCGCAGTGCGTCCTTTTGGGCCACCACGTGCAAATGAATTAGATTTACTGTGATATATAATTTACCAAACCATTTTATAGAGTAAAATTGCGTCACTAAAGTGAATAATATTATTATCACAACAATACGGGTTATTAGAATTATTAAATTGTTACACAAACGACAGACATGATAATATACTTTATTTTTAGCCTCTCGAAACAATCGTGATTTTTACTCAATAATAATATATTCATCTGAAATATGAATTGTAAAAATGGAATACGTAGATTTAAAGTAAAAAAATGAATCTTTCATGAACTGATGATATAGTAGAGATTATTCGTATATTTACCAATCCACCATTCTACTTCAGTGAATTTATTATGATTTATGACTTTTATATACGATCAAGAACAAAAAACAAATGAAATGATATAGGTTTAACAATAGAATATACACGGGGAATGGTGATTCATCGAACCTGGCCATCCCCTCTTTTTATACTTCAATATTTAATTTTTTTCAAAATACGATTTTTTGAATTTTTAAGTTAAAATACTTATGCGAGGACGTCGTTCCCGCATGTGTTGTCTCTACCTATATTATTATTTTTAAGTAAACTATGATCATTTTAAAATGTACAGTTTCAAAAAGATCATAACTTATATTTTATAAATAATTATATCAATAAAAGTCTACGTCGTGCCCTAGATAATAATCTTACCTTTATATTTTATAATTGATCGATTCCCTCTAATATCAAAACCAACAGCACACTATTGAAAATGGTGAAACGACAATTCGCTATGTCAAACTTGAGTAAGAAACGGAGATAACATGTGTGGGTAGTGGGTACGATGTGAGTGTACTATGTCCTCTTAAGACAATATTTTTGAATATTTAGATTTTTATAGGTACCGTTTAAGCAGTATCCTGTGGCGATTCAAACTCTTTTTTTTCAAATGAGAACCGACATTTCATATTTTATAGGGAATATGGTTCTTAGTATATATGTTATACATATATACTAAGAACCATAATGTAATACTAAGGTAGTAAGGTATTATGTATATATTATACATATGCTAAGGTATACCAATCGGTATATTTAAAATATTAACTGTTAAAGAAAACAGTGGAAGATACCTAAACATGTTTGGTGAATCGCTTTGTATTATAATTAGGATTCGGATTTGAAGGCCTTTCTTTTATTAATCATAATAGAAAAATAATTTTTATACAAAAATGTGTTTCATTTAATTTATTAGACGATGGATGAATTTTTTTTTTTGCCTTTTTTTGCCTTTTGTACTTATAAATGCCTTTTTTGTGTTTAATTTTCAGTTGATTTTATAATTTTATACACAGCTTACGTATTATCGCTACAAATGGGTTTTATTCTTCGCAATATTTATCGATATCGTCTTATCGAGTATTTGGTATGGTCATAAAATTACCCGTACACCTTTTTTAGATTAAGATATGTTCGTAATGCGTAGATTCAAGATTGTTCATCGGTTAAGTTAGTCGGTCCGCCCGCATTCGTCGATCGCAATAATTGTCGTTCAATAATTTTTCCACGCGTTTATTTTATTCTGTTTTGATGATAGGAGAAACCACAAGCGACGACGATTTATCAAGTAGCAATCTTAATTTAGATAATTATTTATGTATGAAATACGCCCCGATAACTTCGGTGGACGTAGAAAGCCCTTTGCATTTATAAAAATATTTTAAGCCCGAACCGTTGCCTTTTTATATAAATTAAATGCCTTTTTTTACATTTTAAATGCTTTTTTTATTGATTATATTGCCTTCAAATCCGAACCCTAATTATGATTAAGACTAAAATATGATTGGATGAATGTAATCGAACAAAATGTCTGCTAACTCAAATTCAATGTATAGATTGTAAATCAAAACAGTTTTACTAACAGTTTAACATAGGTAAGTATATACATTTTACCATTTAATTAGTTTTAACTTTTTGTCATACACACATACACACGAGTTTCAATAAACACGTGTATTTTTTCAATGTGTACATTGTACACTATATTCGTCAAAGTCAATAACTGAATAACAGTATAGTATGTGTACATATTTTAGTAAACTATGTATAGGTACCTACTACCTACATGAATATATTATACTATAATGTGATTATTATGGCATAATTTCAAATTATGATGCCATGTAATAAAAATGTAAAAATTACACATTACACGCCCAATACCACATATTATATTATATGGTTATGTAATACTTTGTGTAGGTATTATTTTCATGTTTCTGCTATTTGAATTAAGTCCAAATAGGTATATAAGCTAATATAAATTAATGAAATACATAAATTGTATGCAAAAAGAGAATAGTGAATAATTGAAAATTTATTAATAATAGTAGGTAAGTAAGTATAGGTACATCAATAAAAATACTATTTACTATATTGGTAAAATTCTTTTTTAATTTCCACGATTATATATTTCATGAATCCTTATAGTGTTGTAACTAATTTATTTTAAATGTTAAGCATCGAATGGTTTTTTATTAATAAGATTTCAACTGGTTTTACGTGAAGTGGATTTGTATTCTAAATTAACTAGGCGTAACTCGTTTTTGTTATACTCATTGTGACTTTGAATACAAATTTTATGCGATGTACCTAAACGTTTTAAACTAATTATAATCGACTAATACACTAATACCGCATTCAATAAATATTGGCCAAAACGTTTACATTTTTTAAGTAAACATCCCGCTTGCCACTTGCCAGGACACAATGACATACTATAATTTTCAAAGGAAAAAAATTAAATAATTTTGTTAAAACATATAATATTTTGATGTCCATAATCAATTTAATATGTTAAACCATTTTTTTTTCAAATGATTACCATCCTTATTTATTGAAATAAATAGTTTTATAATACGTTAAATTAAAAGTTAATTTTGGAAAAATGTAACTTAACTTAAAATTTGCTTATTTGCAAAAATAAAAAATTCCAGATACATAATATTATGGTTTTTTACATAGTTTTTATTTACACTCAAGAAAATTACTGGGGATGTTTAAAATGATACATCAAAGTAAAAACCCATTCGAAAATTTGTATTATTCTTCGGACGAAAATTAACTTAATTTAGATACTTTTAAAATAAAATTTACTTAAGATAACACGTTAATCTTGAAACAAAGTAACTTCTTAAGTTAAAAGTTAATTTGAAAAAAAATTAACGAGTTAATTAACTTAACGTTTTGACTTAATTTTAACTTTTAACGATAGTTAATGCCCAACCTTGTTGATACTATGGCCTTACCGCCATGGTCTTCAGTTTGCCAATCTTTTTTTATTGTGCATAATATTATAACATTGTGCTATCCGATTTGATCATTTATAAATTGATATCAATATCACTTTATCCACTGGCGTGTAATTAACTTGTATTTTCCCATTTGTTTGATATCCTAATTTCAAATATAGGCATAATTATGTATTAATCAAATGTATGCGTTCAGACATTTAAATATAATAAAAGCTGAATGACATAAGGTACCTACCTAAACTTTGAATATTTTATATGTTATGTATGAAATACTAAGTATATTCTTGATGATAAAAATTCTACAGTGAAAACATTTTTAACAATTGGCCGGGTGGTGGGAAAAAAATTTCCTCTTTATTTGTTCGCACACCCTTAAAAAAATACCAAAAAGGCTCCCCTGCGAGGTTTTTGTTAAAGAAAATAAGTTTATATGGCCACACGACATTCCTTAAAGAGTATATCAATCTAAATATCAACAAATATAGTTTTTGAATACACTTAAAATGTGTTATTACAGGATAAAGCAAATGGTAAAGGATAAATGGGGATGAATATGCTTTTTGATTTATTTTGTATTACTGTGAATACATTTTACTGATAAAATTAGTAAATATTAATTAGCATTATCTAGGTTTGATGACTGATGATTTAACTAATATGTTTTTGATGTATGAGATATTTTATTTATATTTGTATAATTGTATTTGTATAGCTCGCAAATTGTTTTAACTCTTGCAGTCATCAAAAGACAGCAGTAAGTTGAGATATTGTGGTTAGAAAAAAAATAAAAAGTTCGTTCATTATTGCAATATTTTAAATGACACTGGTTAACACCAGCGCCTATCAGAATGTCCCCGAAAATCACTGCAAATGTAAAACAACTATTCATTCAATCAATTTGATAACAAAATATTTAATCGGATTCACATGTTCGTGAGACGAACATACAATGTATAACTTGCTTTGACCTCGTCTCTCTCGTATTGTGACGAATGACGACGTGTTCAGATAACAATGTTAAACTATCACAATTACATAAATACGATAACGCAAAATTAAAATTAAAACATTACGAGTACGACAATAATTTAAAAAAGGAAATATTATACCAAATTACGGACAATTTCACTATATTATAATATTTATCTTATATTGAATATTTTCAAAAACTATTTGATATATATTTGAGATTAGAGAAGATTAAGCATATAAATCGATGTTCAATTAGGCACAAATGTACAATGCCCCTTACAAAAGTATAATCAAGACCATGTGAAATTTATAGTTGGATACTAATTGTTACCACTAAGAGAAATTAATTTTACTTAATAATAAATTAAGTGTTTCATTTTATATAATATTACACTTAAAGAATTCAACAAAATATCTCGTACTAATAAAATATAGTACATTAATACCTACCCACTTACTTACATAAAAAATGTATTTTAGAACATTTTACACATAATTTGATTTGAATGTTATAATAGTACGAAGGTACAGAAATACTTTGACACATTTCGACAAAAAGTATTCATTTAACGAGGTAAACATTATATAACTCTTGTTTGAACAACTATAATAGTAATGCGCATATACTTTTTTGCAAACAATACCCATTTCTATATTATTTGAAATATTTTTTTTGCATTGTTTTCAGAACTTCAATGATAGTACTTCTTACAATATTAAAAGTACGTTATTTAGTGTTGATAATATTTAGCTATATTATATAACTAGGCATTTCTGAGTTTGAGTATATTAATTATAGCTTTGAATTATTGCTTTAGACAATCTCTATTTTTTATTGGATTAGAATAATAAATATGTAACGACAAATTATGTTTGAAATAGTTATGTTTATATAGTAACAGTTTTTTTTTAATAATGTTGTATTAGTTACCTATTAAGAATAAAAATAACTCATTTACAGATGATATTTTAACTTTAAGTTGAACAAAAATAAATTTATAATTTATGTAATAAATATTTTATGAATATATGTTTTTAAAAAAGTATTTTGCACATTATCGCAAACACATAATGAGTAGAAACATTTAGGTACGAAAGTATTTCGTTTGGGTTTAAATGCAACTTAAATGGCATACCTATATTATATCTATTTCATTACTATATACCACGAGCATTACTGTTGCATTACCTACCTGTTGCGTGTAGATATAACATTAGCGTGGCATTTAGAAGGTATCAAGTCGTACAATCGCATAACTTAGGGACTTGTCTTTGAGTTTCGTTCGCATATGAATCCCATGCAAGAATAGTCCGCTTGGAAGTATGCATTTCGTGCAAAGACTGGCGTAGGACGAAATCTAATTTTTGGGGAAATATTTATAAATTACATAAAACGTACTTTACCATACACATTACGTATATAAATTTTTACACCATTACAAATTGTACTGTACAATATACATTATAGATCTATTATAAAACTAACCTAACCCGAGTGTGGTGATTTGAAAATGTTTAGAAGTCATAGGTCACCTATGAAGAAAAAAACACCGACTTGACTCAAGTTTGGTATAATTTGAATATACATTTAAATGACATCCTTGTCTGCCTTTCAGAAGACTTAGTAAAATTCCTCGTTACGCTAAAACCTGCTTAATTTATGCAGTTCAGCATACAAATGTAGAATTGATTATAATTGATATTATATTCAACTATATTGATAAATCGTTATTTATTAGTAATTACCCACGCTAAAGAAACGTAAAATAAAAATAATAATTTTATTAGCGTTGTCTAAGGAAGAATAGAATTATTAATGATAGCAATAAAAAATTATTTCTAAACTATAATCGTATAAAAAACAACTACCTAGGTATTCAACATTTTACATTTACAGATAAACGATTGCGTTCACGTACAATTTGAATTATCTACATTGGTACATACTAATATTTAATACACTTAAGCAACTACCATTCATTTTCATTTAATATTATTTGAAACAGAAATCGACTCGGAGATAATATTTTTACAATAATTGGCTTTGGCTAATCTACTCTTAGCCACGCAGTGCTGTTTATTATAGGTATTATAGTAATTTTTTACAACTTAATAATAATATCTTTTAAACATTTTTGCCACAATCGTGAATACTTAAGTACTTCTAATCATTTTAGTTGTATTATTTACAGTTATCTAGTCCGTTGTTTATATTTATATTTCAAAGTACAATCATCATTAATATCGTTTTATATATATTTTTTCATAAATATTCATTGAAATGGACTAAGGGGCACTCTATAATATTTTAAGCCCTAAAAAAAAATTATGTAATGGGTAGCCTTGTAACGATATACCACAATCGAACCTTCCTAGCCAGTATAAATATATATTTTTAGTTTATATTTGTAAATTATGTAACCCTCTGTGGTACTACCTACAAACACTGTACTTCAATATATCAATCAATCTGCGTGTTGACCTGATATGTTTTTAAGCTGGTTTCGACTGTATAATATATTATATTATATATGCTATTCGGCTGCAGTATGCCTGTATTCGGTGTTATAATTCTGTCGACTATAGCAGTCAATTCAAATTTAGAGCACTTCCTGTAAACTGTCAGTAATGTTAAATGTGAATTATTTTACTCGTAAAATGATTTCAAGATTGAAACTTGTATGTTTTAAGTCTTCACCAATTATAAGTCAAACACGCTTTAGTTTCAATTATTAATTAATTAACATTTTAACGTGTGAACATTAAAACTGACTTCTATTAAATCACTATAAATGGCAAATAAAAGTATAAGACTACATTTCACGGTTGCTCCAAAGTTCACAATATTTATTTAATATACAATATACATACCTATCACATATAATAAAGAAACACGTTGTCTTGTACATGCAAAGAAGCGTATTACACATTTTGTGTCTCATATTTTTTTTTTTTACTTCACATTAGATAAGCATTATACTTTTAATAATTCGATGCAGCCGTCGTAGACTCTATAGACATTAATAAAATGAGGCCAAATTCCATAGGCGATAGGTATTACCCTAACCTAGCTCAGTAATGAACACGATTTCAACTAGGTATATTGAACCTAAGAGATTATAGAGTAACCTATCAATGCAAATCATAATATATGTAATTATTATGTATAATATAAATTATTATAATACAATTGTATATTTTTAAATGTAATAAAATTACGAGTTTGTTTGTATAAGTTTACAGTTATTGAAAACTAAACAATTAAATTAGCCAATGATGCATTACGATAAAACAGGAAATGATTTTGAAACAATTTTGAACCAATAACAATCATTAATAACAAAATTAACAACTACAGAGTACATACCTATATTATTATTATATTACATATATTACTTTAAAAAATATTACAAAATATTATTTACACGCAAATTGAATTACGATTTGTTTTAAGTTTTCATTAAATAATGGTAGTTTCGGATCATTTAAATTAAAAACTAATAATGATTTTTATTCATCGCGTATAACACCATATAATATAACACTTAAACACCAAACAGACGTTTTGTTAATAAAATGGTTTAAAATACACATTTTATATTTTGAAGATACAGTTTTCGTAATTTATTTGCATCGTTAGCCAATCAAACATTTTAAAGTGTGAGGGTGGGACTAATGATTAATGAAAAACTTATATACAGCCATATAATATTATAAATATTTACTAAAAGGGAAAAGGGTCATAAAATGCTACGGATTCAAAATTTGGTTACACGAAATATTTCAACTTTCCTTTTTATGTTTCTATTATTTTGCTTCAATGTTATGTGCCATACAGTTTCTGAGATATTTAAGATGCACTAGCTAAATATATTATTTTTTTTTTTTGTTTATGTGATTGTACCTATTCGAACAACATTTATTTATGGCAAAGCAGGGTTTGTCAGCTACTTTTACTGTCGGCTTTCAAGGAAGTTGAAGTCAATAAATATTGTTATTAACTTCTAAACAAATAAAGATGCCTATATAATATATGCCTATATTTACTTCAGGTTTTCAATTTCTTTTTCTATACTGAAATGTCTCCTAATACAATTTATCCCGAACGAAGTCAACGTTAGTATAATAGATACGAATATATTTATATTTTCGGTAAAACAAAAAGTTAAATATTAAATAACGTAACCGTGGTAATATATACAGTCAATTATTATCGTTCGCGGTCAAGTAACCGCATAATATGTTTCGAATGATAAGAGCCCTGAACCACTAATCATAATATGGTGTTCACCACTTCAACGTTGTTAAGGGGACAATAAAAAAAATTATGTAAAACAACACTTTATCATTTTTTGTGTAATTGTGTCAATGGATAAGAATTTTATGGCAGTCGCCTGTAGGACAAAATATTATTTAAAATTATCAAATGGCAGTGTTGGGCTAAAGGCCTAAAGCCTATAACTAACCAATGATATGATAGCTTTTAAAGATTGCAATATGTATAATTTAAACATATCGTTGGTTTCAGAATAAACACAATTCATTGATTATGAAGAAAACTTGGCCAAAATTAAAAAGGCAATCACCGTCCAAGATTAATTTACCTTAATATTTGTATTTATAAGATTTACTTTTAGTTATTATTATTTATTATATTGTATCAACCCACGTTACAGGCATTGAGAGATTCAACGAATGTTCAGTGTACAGTGTACACCTAGGTATATCATGTATATTGAAATTTTATTTTTTATTACAGGTATAATAAGCGCTAATAAGCTTTAATCATCGGTTAACCTTAACTTCATGGTTTTTTATTTTTTTTCCAAACACCGTAGCCACTATAGTCAGTTTTGTACACATGGAAACATCAGTTTGCATTCAGTAGTGCACTAGTGTATACATTACTCTAAGCTCTTAAGGTGTGTGTAACTATTTATTTTTTCGTGCATCGTTATTACACTCAAGTAAACATGAAATCTTGCAGATGCTTGAGGTATAAATTTCGTACATGTAATAATTGCAATTTAGTAAGGCGTAAATACCGTTGGTCAACGTATTTCTAAAACATTATATTTTATAATAATCATTATTGAATACTTATTCCAATATTATATGGATTTATAGTGTCCACCCGTTTTTTATCACATTCATATAAATCGTTAAAAATAAATTATTATAAACATTAAACACTAAAGGTGCCTATCATGATTGTTGATAAAACATTATATTTTTCGGCTTGCATTCAGATGGATGTTATACTGAAATATTCGATAGTTATAATATATTATGGTTTTGTTTTACCGATATTTAATTACATAATATAAGGAATTTTTTTTCACTGTTTCAAAAAAAAAATTTAGTTTGTACACTGCCCCTACTATATGGGCGTCACACTCAACAACGTTTTAAAAATCGAAATAGTATACGACAGTTAGCAATTAAACACTACTATTATAGTAGTTAACTCAAAATAACTAACACATTCAAATCATTTAATCTCCACACTTTTATGTAATTCACTTCCTGGAAACTCGATGCGCCGCCACTGTAGAGAATTCTAACAGTAAATGCATACTTAACATTAGAAAATAATAATAATAATAATGTAGGATTCTATCGGTCTATTCTATAGGGTTTCCTTTCTCGTGTAAGTATTAAAATAAATTTACCTTATAAATTGAACATACTTCTCAATAAAACAAAATAAAAAATAAAATGCTTGTCAATAATTATTATTTTGTTCACGTGATGTTTGGATGTATTTATCATTATGTCAATTTGAACATATTGAATTAAATAGTCGATATCATATTAATTATCGGTTATCTATATAGCTCGTTTCGAACCAACAATACATTTTGATAAATTTATGTACTTAGATAAATTGGCAAATTTTACTTAGGCAAATAGTATTTTTTCCTCGTAGAGAAATAGGTAGGACCTATACCGTATATAATATTATATAGTCTTAAATACAATTTATGATTTACTACGGTTTTAGTTTTAGCCAATTCAATACGGCACAGTCAACACTGTTTTGTTATTTTCACTTGCTAAAAGATACCTGACCATGTTATCTTGTGTGTACATTCTCGCGATCATTTTAAGTCTGAATTGTGATGTCCTTTCGCTGTCAAATATACTTTCGCTGTCAAGTCACAACTATTGTTTATTTTATAGTACAAATATTTGACGATATTAATCGGGCCACGTTCCAATTAAACGTATGTTACATAATATTTTAAGTAAGTAAATTGTCCATTTCATGTTTAATTTGATCGTGAAGTTAGCCAGTAATTACCCACGTGACATTCAGATTATACAGAGTGATTCGAAAACCATGCTCAACCCTATTTTTCCTCAGATGATACATTTATTCAAAATCTAATTTTTGGAATTTTATGGTATTTTTTGGTATTGATTTTACAATGATGTGTGATTTTTTTTAATTTTAAATTTTTAAATTGTTGTGTCTGTCACCACCGTATGGGGCAGTAAAACTTCTTCGATTTTCTTCAACAGTATCTTGTTTAATGGGAAAGTGAATCTAGTTATATTCGGGAGGTCAAAATTTAAAATTCCCAATAATTTTAAAAACTGCTGGGAAAAACAAAATAAAAATTAATTTATATAATTTGTTTATTTAGTTAATAATAATTTTGTCTACCCTTTTAAAAAAAAAAAACCAACAAGCAAATCAAATTAAATTTTTATGAGCGTTTGAATTTTACATTTTTATAATATTGGATATTCACTCGATTTTTCACTGAATGTTTAAATTTTCATTCTCTATACACCATCAAATTTTGAAAATATTTTGACTCTTTTTGGGCTTTTTGCGGACATACCTAGTCAGTTTTCAATTTGTTTAGTTTTTTTTCTATAAATATCAATAAAATTTGTTCGGTAAAAAAGCGCGTAAATTTAATGTAAGGCTCCTAATATATTGTTACAATATCACTTAAAAAATATTTTAAATACATAGGCACAATTTTTTTTTTATAAGTATTTTAAGTTCGAATTTTGACAAAATTTATCAAATTTAAAATTAAATTATTATTTTGTAGTTGAAAATGTATAAAATGTTTAACTTTTATAGCTAAGGATTGACAATTTAAAACAAGTTTCCACGTAAATAGATTATATATAAATTACTTTGTTCACAATAATATCATCAAATTAATACTTAGTAATATCATAGGCTGACTGACCGTCTTCGCTCAGAATCGTTTTTGTTATATAATGATATTATATAATTGAATTCAAATTTAACACCATCCATTACAGTGACCCACTTGTAACCTACTGTACAGTGGAGCAACATCCACTTGGCCACATTTTTAAGCATAGACCATACTTGGATTTTGTATGTCATTTAAGGAGTGTCAGCGATGAAGCAAACTTTTGAAATGAGAACCATCGGTTTTTGCAGTAATTTGTAAAATAATTGATTTCTTTAAAATATCAATGCATCTATTATCTTATTATGCAATTCAAAAGTAGTTATTAGAATTTGTATATATTAATGATAATAGTCCTTTATAATAGGTTTAGAAGATAATATGGGGCTATCGAAAATTATAATAATTAATATAAATGTATTAGGTACAATTTTATAGTTTGTAAAAATTATCTGAGTAGGTATAATAATATAGTACCTGCCCACTTAACTAAATTAAATAAACTAAGTTTGAGTATTTTATATAAAGTCATTATTAAAGAGTAAGTGATTAAGGACTATTATTGTACATGTTGGCCTTAGTAGGTATATCTACATAAAGTTTAACTGCACAGAAACTATTCGTTCAACTATTTATTTAGACCAATCTAAATTATCAAAATAAATCTTGAGTAACAATTTACAGTTATGTTGAAAAACATAAGTTGCCATATCCACAGAATGCTTCTATATAACGGTATAAAAAATATTCAAGTATTTGAAAATATGGTACCTATAGGTGGCTAGTTAAAAATTTAGAAAATCAGAATTAAAAGATAAAAGAAAGATGACGATATTTTGTAAATCATACTCATTCATCTTGTATGACAGGAACCAGTTAAGACACTGTGTGCTAGCTGTTCTCTTTAATATGTTTCAACCTAACTCGGCTGTGGAAGAATTGTATTTATCACTTTATTGGTTTAACTCGTGTTCGCCTTTAAATAGCGAAATATTAAAATTTAATATTAATTCCCGATTGATATGTTTTGTTGTAACAGTTCACACGCGTGTACTTGTATACCTTCATTGTTAAAACGTTATGTACGATGATAATATATCATCGCTAATTAATTTCTAATAATTATTACGTGTCTACGCATCGCTTATAATAAATTATAATAATATGCTATCAAGAATAAGTGACATTGTGACAATAGATTGTGCAAATATTGACGTAAAACGTAAACAAACTTATTTTATTACAGATACTTGACATAAGTTATTAAAGTCTACGTACGGTTTTATTTGTACATAACAATTATTTGTATCAGACGTACATTTGCATACAATAAATGGCTTACGCGCTCATTTATATGCCTACCTAAGTCGATGAACCGCACAAATTACAACGCTAATAATATTGTGATTTAAGTTTATTGAGATAGGCACTGATAATTTTTACTTTTAATACTTTTTTTTTGTGATGCTATCGTTAATATTACAGCTTATGGGGGCATTTTTTTAATTTTTAATACACTTATATATAGTATTGGTAGTTCACAAGTTATAACATTTTTCGAACTTTTATCTAATCTCGAAACAATGATGCAATTAACATTGATAATAACTTCATTCAACAACCGAGTATTTTATGCATCATAATATTTAATCCATACTTAAAGGAATCCTATATTGTGGTTTTACCTTCCTATATATTATTTTCAGACGAAAAAATGTTTAACGTTTTTTTCATTTAAAATCAGATAAAGTAAGAAACCAAAATTTTGTTTTTATATTCGGAGCGGATGGAGTTAGTAGTTACTGATTTTACATGGTGTGTTTTAATTTTTTAATTTTTTTTTTTGTATCTTCTTGTAACACAAAAAGATACCAAATAAATACTTTGATTTTAAACTTTGGGAGTGGTTGCTGTTAGAAAATTTGATCTAGTTGATACTTTTAAGAGATAAAAATAAAAAATTAGTTTTAAAAACGTTGGGAAAAATTGTATAATTTGACAACATTTATCAAATTTAAAATTTAATAATATTTTTTAGTTAAAAATGTATAAAATGTTCAACTTTTATAGCTAAAGATTGCAAATTTAAAACAAGATTCCACGTAAACAGGTTATATATAAATTACTTTATTCACAATAATATCATCAAATATATACTTGGTAATATCATAGGCTGACTGACCGTTTTCGCTCAAAATCGTTTTTCTTATACAATGATATTATATCATTGAATTCAATTTTAATACCATCCATTACAGTGACCCACTTGTAACCTACTGTACAGCAGAGCGACATCCACTTGCCCACTTTTTTTGTGTTAAATTGTATAATATTATTCATACTTACACGGAATACAATAATTGTTACAATTATTGTAGTCGTTAACAATTACGGTATTTAAATGATCTAGTATTGTGTTAAAATCATCAACTCAGTTTGAAGTACATGTAAATTTCACCGGTTTACAAATTACAGGTATTGTCAATTTTAGGATCAAATTTTAAAAACCAAAACAATCATATTTCCATTGGTTCAAATGATATCAAAAAAAGACAGTATTTTAAAAAATGATATGGAATGTGACTAGAAACTTATTTTAGGGACATTTTAAAGATACTGTGTACGTATACTACCATTATCGTCAACAACAGAAGAGCTAAAATATCCAAACGGATGTGCACGATATGAATTTAAGTTTTGACTTGATGTTTGTATGACCAAGGGAAGCCACATAGAACATCAATATAGGTTAGGTGCTATTATATAAATTTGAAATATTATTATTTTATTCAACAATATTAATTATTATAATTATTCTTAATACAGAAATTAAAAATGCACACCTAAGCATTTTAAATCGGATTAATTATTTTGAATGATAGCCCTGTATCATAAAAACCGATTGATAATAGGTTCAGAAGCTTTTTTTATAGGTCATAATGCATAGTGGTTTAAACATTTCAAACGATATCTGCACTCATTAGTTAGGCATTAATTTTGTACTAATCGCCAACATGAGATAATCGCTGAATAGTATACTAATTTGTCTTTAACAGAATATGTAATATGCATGCCCCCCCCCCCCGTACTGTTCCTACACGAGAGTAGCAGGTAAAAAATTGCATAAATTAATTCCTACAAATGAGATGTGTAAATTGCTTCACGAATATAGAAATGAGATAAATGAGATGTGTATAAGTTCCTACTCTGTAAAAAAATGTACGTATTTAAGTTCCTACCTGTAGCGTATTTGATTCATCTTCTAGGGGGGGGGGGAGGCAATATTTTGGTTTTAGTGTGCCTACCTCAGTACACGGGCAAATCGACCTCAGAATAGTATACCTCGCTTTGTGAACTAATTCGACCGACAATCGAAATTGACAATTCACCTGTGGTGAGTTAGATTAGCACTTGG
The DNA here is from genome assembly GCA_008086715.1 of Sitobion miscanthi. Taxonomy (NCBI): domain Eukaryota; kingdom Metazoa; phylum Arthropoda; class Insecta; order Hemiptera; family Aphididae; genus Sitobion; species Sitobion miscanthi. The sequence goes on along the minus strand of CM017798.1, from coordinate 28,502,558 downwards.
TATATTTTCGAACGTGGTTCAGACTTCTCCTAAACTTTGCTGATTTCTCAACAACAATTTGAATTGATTTTTATAAAAATCGGTCAAATAGTTTTAAATGAAATGAGAATGACGGGCCTAAGTTTTTCAACCTATCGCCCACTTATATAAATACAATTATTTATCATACCGAATCAACAAAATCACAATGTACATTTTTTAATTACTTAATATGAATAAAAATTAACTTACAATAAACTGAATATACTTGCTGGATATTTTAGTTAACAAATACCTATATATCAATTTATTCAACTGTGTAAAATTACCGACTGGTAGATTATATTAATATGTTTAGTTAAATTCATGAGGAAGACAAACAATTGCTATAACTCAGCATTTCTATGCAATGTTTATTACAATATTATATAAACACACATTACAATGAATAATAATTTTTGGTTGTAGGTATGTTTAATGTATATTTAAATAAAGTAGCACATAGATGGAACAACGTTGTACCATTGATTTTACAATATATTTTTAAAATAAAAGCCAAAATTTACATTGTTTTATGTATCAAACATATTTATCCGAATTGATAATAAAATAATATATCACCGATGTAAAATATACGCAGCCTTTCATTGTTAAGCCCTCTAAACTTTTAATTTTCCGAGATTAAAATATTAGTATTTCACATAATACCACATGAAGTTTTATTTTTCATAACTCTTCCTAAAGTTTACTTATAAGTTATATTATAAACAGTTGCTCCCACAGTACTGTCAAAATCAATATAACGTCTTATTAGTTATCCCACAGGTGTAAAAATATACAGCTATATGTTTTCATGTGCATTAACTGTGTAATGTTGACGAAATAAATAAATGATTATTTGAACCATAGCGTATAGATCAGTGTACTAAAATTAAGTTTAAATAAATATTATACGCACGTCGTTTACATTTAATTCTATCGAACTAAACATTATAATCATATAATATTTAAAATAATAAAACGTTTGATAATCGCAATATTTGATAAATTATAATAATAATTTATTATTTTTGTCAAATCACAATAAGTTAGCAAAATAAAATAGTTCTTTGTGTGAGAAACTAATTTAGAAATAAAATATTTTCTAACAATGTATTTTACAGTTAACAAGTTTTTATGCAGAAAAATATTGCATTAAAATGAATTCCCGCAGTAAAAGGTTAAATCACTTAAGATAAGTTTATGAAATAAAAGTAAATGTTTAACTCGAACTCATTATGTTTATAGTTCGTAGTTCATAGATTTCAAACAGTAAAAAAATTTATTGTTTTCCAAATAAAATCGTTCGTGACCTTGAGAAACGACATACATAATATTGTCTAGAGACGTGCATAATATATGATAATATATTAACATACATTTTCCTATTAGGCAATGTTTATGTTCAGCACGCGAAAATTGATCACGTGTCATAAAGTATGATTATATGCATATACAAAATTGTCTTTCTGAAATAAAAATATGTACATAGCATAATATTATAAATTTAAGTATAATATGCACATTGCACATACTTTAAAATCAAAAAAACACATTGATCGAATGCGAGAACTTGACTATATTATAAAATCACGTGTTTATTCCCAGTGAATTATAAAACCGTTAAATCGAATAATCACTTTAGATTATAATTTTAATTTATAAGCAAAAATAATTAAAGTAATAAGTTCCTCAATCCGGATTCATGCCTGTTATATTTTGTGTCCATGGTTATTTAATTGATGGGATACACACGACCCGACGATGATACATGAAAATTGTATAGATTTTATGTGTTTCGCATTTGCGGAATCATTTAACATTGAGTATAATTGTATTCTGTTTACCTTCATGATATAATTGATGTCAATTTCATTTCCGCATGCACTTGTCATCGTAACTAACAGTAGTATAGGTTTTTTAATAAAATAATAGGCTTACTATATTTCATATAGCATGGCAGGTAATTTATTTTTGAAACGTTGACACTTTTAAATTTTTAATATAATTGCTTGCCTGAAATGTTAAACACAACAGGTCATTATTTTACCGTTGATCTCTCATTATTTTTGAAAAAAATAATAATGTACATGGTATCTAGTAGTTAAAAACACATTTTTTTTAAAAAAGTATAGATTTTAATATATTTAAACTCAACAATTTTTATATTTTTACTTTTTTTCATGAAATTTTAATTTCATATTCCCAAAGCAGAATTTTTTAATTTTTAATTTTTTTTCGATACATAAAAATCGAATTTAGGACAAGCAGTTTATGAGTAATAAGTGTTTATTAAGTGTTGATGAGCGGAGTAGTGGAACAACATTTTACGGGATAACCGTGTATCACTCTACTTATCAAAACTTTAACTACCTACTTATAAGAAGTGGTAATAACTCATAAACTCGTCCTAATTTCGATTTTTATGTTTCGAAATTCTCAGAAAAATGAAATTAAAACTGTATAATATGTTGTAATTCAAAAAGGGCAAAACGTCGTTTGAAATGTTTTGTGACGACTTGAAACCGTAAAAAAATATTTTCAATAACATTAGTTTATACTTTTTGAAATAATGAGTGTCTTGTGTAAATGAATCGCTCGGTATTCCTTTTATACCGCGTTTTGTTATTTTAGATACGCGTCAAACGGACACGAATATCGTACTTGCGAAACGTGCGCGAAAATTGGAAAAGTAATGACCCGCCCGGCATGGATATAGTTATGCTAATGAGTTATGACAATAGTCGAGCTACTTCAATCGTATTATTTACACGTTTCATTAATGTATACGACACGTATTTCAACTTGGTATATAATATAATATGCCTACGCATATATCAATCACGTTGTAAATGAATATTACTTCAACACCCGAAACTTGCGAGGCTTATTATATATAGTTGAAATAAATGCAGATGACTGCAGCTATGCGGTATAGATGGCGGATGGACGGGAATCGCGCGAGAGGGATCATTAAAATATAATATTATAACTCGACGTTTTATATAATTGTAATAATATCTAATATGTTTTCATTTTTCGCCGTTTCGCCCATCGTCGGCAACGACGTAACTCAATTTTTTTCGATTTCGGGATTATCGGTGATTGAAACCAAGAGATTAAGTTGTAACTAAAATTATATCATTTTATCCTCCGTGAAATTGATAATTAGAAATAATTGTCGTATCTCCGATGTAACGATTTTAAGAATTGTAATAGCATTGTAATAAAAGATAAAGATACGACCTTTGCGAATCATGGACTTGGGCCGACAAAATGTTTGAAACGTTTTTTTCCTCTCCTGAAAAAATGTGTGATTTGCGACTTAGGCCGACGCCATCACACACACAGACACACGTACACACACACACCATTCAACAACCATATCGTTTGTTTTATTTTTACCAATTTTTTTTCAAAAAAAAAGTCAAACGAATCTTTAATACTGAAAGTCTGAAACTGCAGTGAGGTCAATGTGCAACAATCGGTAGATGACTCCGTTTGTTCAAGTCGTTTAATCCGGTAATGCCTACGATAAAGAAAATAATTAATTAATAATTAATTTACGTTTACTTCTCGAATAGTGACCGGATTATTCGTAAACATGGATTTGTCCGTTTGTGAACTTTCGTTATGCTCATACAATATTATTATTGTATACAGCTATATTTCAATATTTCGCATTGGATGATCACTTGCAGGCCCACTGCTGTTATATTGTCCGTGGTTAGAGCAGGTATACCTATACGAGAATTGGCGAGGATATTCCACGGTGTAAGAAACGCAACTCATCATATTAATATTGACGTTCATTACGATTCGCTACCGTAAAAAAATTATAATAATATATATAGTCACGCGGTCGTGTCGTACGACAATTTTGTTCACATCAATCGCACGGCAAGCCGAACACAATATAAAAACGGTGTGCGGTCGGATTTTTTTTTCCAATTTTACGGCACACCCTTGTGACTGGCGAAAACGTCGACGGACGAAACAAGCTGTGACTTGTACGGGAAAAAAATTCGTCGACGATATAGGACCCCGCGTGGTGTGTGCGCGTGTCGAGAATTTCAGCCGAAAATAAGGTAAGAAACCGATGATCTCTGCCTCGCCACGTATAGACGTATTATGATACTATGGTTGTGACTCAAGGTCCGCTCACAATATTATATTATTATTATTATAATACTCGCACGGTATACAGTGTGCACACAAACAGCACATACACAGATTATATACAGGATGATTATTTGAAATGTATAAGCACTCTCGTTGTCTCGAAAATTATCAACGTTTTTGTGATGTTTTATTTCTTCATATATGGGTACATCATATTATAAGTCATTGCCCAACAATGTTTTTTGAAAATATTAGTTAAAAGTATTTCAGTTCAAACGAGCGACGCGGAGCTGCACTGGCCAAGGAGAAGGGGCGGCAGACAAAATATGATATCGGTCCAATTCTCCGCTGTTATTTATACGTTAAATATTTATGAGCTTATGAGTCTGTTATGACTTATGACTAGGGCTAGGATTTAGATGGAATAAAAAATTTTATTTACTGAAATATGCAAAAACAATTTTTTTAATATTTCACTAATAGTTTGGGAATTACATCTTTCGAGTTCTTCACGCATACAGCTTGGAATAATAATTGTCTTCGTGGAGAAGACCAACGATGACGTCACAAATACATCGACCATCAACCTCCGCGCGTTGTCTCATCAATTGAAACCCAAATCGGCCCATTGTCAATTTCCAAACGATTACAAGAAATAGTATTTTCATAAACTGTAGAAACATAATTGTTGCGAATTGTAGACTGGTCAGGGACACATTATTTTATATTTTTCTAAAAAATTCTTAAACGATGGATGATTTAACTTACATAAATGTACCTATATGACTATATCAGATTCTAACATTGATTGACATAAATCTAGCAGAAAATTGTATTGTTTATTTTGGTTTTACCATGTATTTTTGATGAACGACTGTTAACTAGCTTTTAAATTAATATTTTCTGTATGCTTACTTGTATTTAAATGTTGTACTACTTGTACTACATGAAAAGGTAATTCTACCGATCGTCCGACTAAGATAAGATTAGACAGGTAGTATATTTACAACGATTTGAGATATAATAAAATAATTATTCGTTTATTAAATAAATACCATTTATAATGAACAATATTATAATAATTTTAAATTTTAAGTTTAAAAATCAACAGAATTAACTAGATTCTCAAAAATTGATAAAATATACGACTATAATATACATTATGTTCAAAATATGCAAATAATTGCAAAACAAATGGTTCTATTTAATCGAGAACAAGCCAAATTGTGGACGTATCTTACAACCAATCAATTTGGACTTAAGCCTGAAGGGAAAAAAACACGCAAATGCATATAAATCTTAGCCCTACTTATATAAGTAATTATTATAGAGATTATAATTTATAATGTATAACTACTGGTTCAAAATTCGATTTTTATATTGTATATTTAAATCACTTAACTGTCACTTATAAAGATAAACCAATATAAAGAGTTATAAAGACAATAAAGATATTGAAAAAATATAATTTTTTTTTGTTTAAATGTTATTTTACTATGGAAAATCTCTGAATTTCCAAAACCTTTTACAATTTACCAGGACAATTAGTGTTTACTAACATTATGTGATCACCTTGTATAGTATTATATGTTTCGCGTCCGACGCGGTCGAGAGATTATCCCACTCCCGCCGCGACCGAGTACGAAATAATATATATATATATATATATCACTAGGTAGGTAGTATAAGTATGACACTACCTACCTACTTATACCTATACCTACCTAGTTACCTATATTATATATAGACACAATATTTTGTTACTGTCAAATTAGTGTTCGCGGGCGACCAGCAAACACCGCTGTACAGCCGACACTGCAGCCGTTGCCCTAGTGGCGTTTTTTTTTTTTAATAATAATATTATATTATATTGCACATAATAATATTATACCATACGTGACGCGATTAGCGGTCTTCGCGCACTCCGATCGCGGTGTATAAATATTTAATATGCTTATATTGTATTTTATTTCAGTATAAAATCATCGTCTTCATTCTTAGACGTATACAATATCTGTATACGCGCACACCGCAGCACGCAGCGTGTTTCGTATTATATTATATTATTATTAGTGTAGAGACAATCGTGAAAGCACGCGCTGGCACCGGTTTAGTCGATCTTCGTTTATCGCGCCGGTTTCAGTAGGTATCATCTACCTATCTATTTCTATGATACATTACGGACAAAATATCGTACAATAATTAAACGCGATTCCGTTGGACGAAAAAATCTACACTCGGTCGTGCATAAGTTTTTTTTAGCGATTCTAAGGTTTTTTTACGGTCACGAAAATTCCTCGGCACACACGATATGCGTTGACCGAGACCGCTGTCAACGTCTTCGGCTCGTTCTATATTGTATCGCAGGAAAGACGTGCGCATAATATTCGACACGGTAAGTCTTATTTTATTCATTTTTATTTTTTACCAATACCCCAAAAAATTGTGCTTTCCGTTGTGCGTCCCTGCGTATTCTATAGGTACTAATGTAGGTCATGATAAAATTACAAATTGAAATGGTGTCTTAACATTAATTTTTCATGATTTTATTATCCGCACATCGCCATTTATTTAAAATTTAGTTCATTTTAAGTATAATTATACATTTAATATTATAGTTTTCAAAAATAATAAAAAAGAATTATTAATTATGATTTTGATGATTTTCAGTGTCGTTATATTTTTTTTTCGAAGAACACTAATAATAAACCTATATACTTCATACCAATAATAACTTTTGTTGTTGTACAACTTTGGTTGGGTATTCAATAAGTCTTAAATGGATTCAAATTAGAACTTGTAAATAGATCAACTGGGCATAATATTATAATATTATAATAATTATTAGTAACATAATAAATAATATTAATATTAATATCATTCATAGATCAGCTAGTATTTTGTATGGGAACAAAAATTATCAAGTAGATACAGATATTGGACCCCCTTACGCAAGCCGCAGTGTTCAATTATATTTAATTTAAAAGCAGTTAGAAATGTACATAATTAGAGTAAATATATAATTAGGGTTTTTCAAGTATAACTGATATTATTTAAATATAGAAAATACATATCTGAAAAAATAAACAAATATTAAATGTGAATTAAAAAACTTTAATTTTTTAAGATGGCTTGTATTTGGTTTGTTAGTTCTGAGGCATGGAATTAGGCAGTAGGCATCATATCGTAAATATACAGCTAAAAACTATACAGAAACATTACTAAACAGTCCCAAAATTGAAAATTATACAAGTTATCAAAATAAATACAACAAAATATGTTTTAACAATAATATCTTCACATTGTATGATATTTATAATTTATTAATATCGCCAAATTTGAATTTAAAATGTCTGTAAAAAATAACTATGTTTATATATTTTTTAGATTTGTTGGTTAAAGTATTGACTATTTATGAGAATCTTTGTTTTAAGTTTTCAATTCTTGGCTTAAATTGAACATTTTATAATTTTTTAATTACAATAGTTGATCATATTCGAGATTTTGTTAAGTTTTGGCAAAAATGAACTTTAAATACTTATAAAACAAACAATTTATAAGACATTTTGTATTAAATTTTCTAGCTTTTTGACCCAACGAATGCAATTTTATTGAAATCGTAGATTAAAAACTAAAAAATTTAAAATGTCTGTAAATAACTCAAAACTAGTCGTATTATTATACAATCTGCGACAAAACGAATCAAAATGATAAGATAAGTTATACAAACGCAGCAATTAAATGTTTATAATACCTATACTATATACTGTATATACATAACGATACGATAATATATTAATATCTTATATAGGTACATAATGTATAGGTAGGACGTAAATCATATACACTTATGTAGTTATGTGTTGTGTACCGATATCGTTTATTAATTAATTATGTTATGTTGCGGACAAATTGATAAGGTAAATTCAAATGTATTTTCAAGTTTTAATTCAACACAGTAAATATCAGTTCCATTACTTATGATAATCCTACTTAGTGTCTCAGTGCCTACTAACTTACTATAAAATAAATTGTCGCCGTTTGTATAATGTATTGTATGATGTACCTTATCGGTTTTTGTCGCAGATTGTACTCTGTTAAATTTTTAATTGCCTCAGCTTACATATTATCGACTTTTTTAAAAAAAGTTAGTTTTTCCGCAGTTTACCATCTCTCTCAGTAAGAACTACTCATGAGATTGAAGAATTTTTACTATTTCAAAAAGTGATAACAAAAAAAATTAAATACAATTCATTCTAAAATACCTACTAAAATCAATACACGCTATAATATTGTCTCCGTCTTACAAATGCACAACATAGCAAAAACGTTTTGCGCGGGAGAGAACCGAGAAGGCTACAATCATAACTAAGAAACGAGATTTTCACCATGTAAAAAGGAAAACTTTAGCTGTGCAACATTGTTTTAATTTTTTTGATATCATTTAAATAAAAAAAAGTTTTTCAAGTTAGAAAAACACAAACAATAATGGTTTTTGAAACAGTAAGAACTTTTTTCATATAAGTGATATCGAAAAAATAAAAACAACGTTGCACAGCCAAAGTTCTCTTTTTTATGTGGTGAAAATCTCGTTTCTCAGTTTAGACTGAAGCCTTCTCGGTTCTTTCCGGCGCAAAACAGTTTTTTCTATGTTGTACATTTGTAAGACGGAGACAACGAATGCGGATATGGCATCCTCTTAATCGCTCCGCTCAGAATTTAAAACCTAGGAAGGAAAATCACATATTTTCGGTAGTCACGTTGCCATTTCCATATGTTCAAATATTTTATGAATGAATTGAAACATGACGCTAACGAAATTATTTTGTTCAATTTTTTATTATTGAAATGATAAAGCTATTTGAATAAATTAACCTTGATAAATACTTGCCACTAATAAATATTGACTTTTATCTATATGTATAGTACAATCATTTCTCATATGTAAATTGATAAGTAAAATTACTATGTATGACGTAGGTATAGATAGGGTTTCCGACTATATTTATTCCCACCGTCAATATTTATCTTCGTTTTATTTTTTAAATCTGATACTTGAAAATTGATCTTATAGCTAATTATTTTACAGTGAAAATAAAATATTTTCTAGTTGCTTACTACTTTGAGATAATTGATTTTCAGGATAGATTTGTTTGAAAAAAAAAAATTTGAAATTTGAACTATAAATGTTCACTACCTGATTAATCATAATAATTAACGTACGAGTAACAGTTGTCTTTTTAACAAGACAAAACAAAGAAATTAGTACTGAGCGGAGGAATGTGTGGCATATTTTTTAACAATTTTTTTTATTGTATCTGAAGTCACATTTAGGATCAAAAAACAATGATTGGGCTAGTTTGTATTAGGGGGGGGAGGGGTCAAAAATACAAATTCCAAGTTGATATACTTTTGAAAATAATCAAGAAAATCAAATACAAAATAGGAAAAAAAACTGAAATGTTTACGCAAAATCGGATTTTGACAAAATCGTTTTGAATTTTTGTTGTTACTCATAATATATGAATAACTTTAGATACTCATCTTAAAATTTGACCAATTAACATTTATTATAAACGATATAATTTTTAAAATATTTTTGCTCTTTTTATGCTATTTATGGGTAACTATTTAAAAATCAAAAATTGTTGACTTTTTTAAATTTTTTTTCATTGGTGTACGATAAAATTTAGTTATTCAGTAAAAAAAAACTTAAAATATAAATGACACAATTTTTTTTATAAACATTTTAAGTTTAAATTTTAACCAAATTTGTTAGAATCATAAAAATTACGAAAATATGTAAATTATTTTGTAATTAAAATCCATACAATTTTAAATGTTGTCACAAAAAGATTGACAATTTAATACAAGATTTCTCATAAATTGTTTTTACTGAAATTAAAAATATTGGCGTATCATACTTGTTTTTTTTTAGTTTCAATAAAATTGAAAATAGGGTGACAACTGACAACGTTTGCTTAAAAACTGAAAACAGTACCTAATATTATAATTAATCGTAATGTTGATGAACAATAAATGTAAGTGATAAACCAACAAACGGGTATAATAGGTATAACAGAAACCTAAAATTATCCATTTTTTCAAAAAATTGATTTAATTGTATGTATAGTAAGTACATCGAATAAAGGTACACCCGATGTATAATATAATGTCATAGGCACCTAAATATTTCTTATATTATACACTTCGATGTTTTTAAAATATGTGCTGTGTTCTATTTGTTTGTAGCGTGGATTTCTATTATTTTAAAATGCACAGCGCATCAAATCTGGCCGTAACCTAGGAGCTATAGCAAAACTATTAAGTTAATCGTGACAAAATAATCTCAAATTTTCATATAACACGGCGGAATATTAATTATTATTAAATAGGTATTGATCGGTTATCAGCGTCGATACACCATAGCCAGAAATCCATAAAAATTTCAGGGGGGGCTAACATTATTAACATCAATGAGAATGGGGTGGGGGGGGGCTTCAATCCCACACAACTAAAAAGGAGGGGGCTTGACGGACTTTTAACGAGGCTAAACTCCCGTAAGCTCCCCACCCCCGATCTCCATCTATGTGATTTACTGTATATAATATATATTATATACTTACTTTAAGACATAAGCATAAATAAGTGTAAGTATACACTATATACTAGTATACTACTGTATAGTACCTACCTGCTATTATCTGGATGAAGTCACCAAATCATATAATTATTATATTATAATTTATAATTTATAACATCTATAAGTAACCGTGGGTTTAATGCGCAATCACGGTCATATATAGTTAATAAGCAGCATAAGAAGAAACTCTAACGAAATTGGAAAAAAAATAACAATTAATAAAATTATGGTCATATTAGTGGTCCTGCACGGCGTTGCCCTTAACAAATTAAATGCCAATGGACTGATCCTTTCTTGAATTTCGTTAAAATTTTTATTTTTGACAGTCATTTTAGGCGGTTGTAACCAAGTATAAAATGCAGATCAAAAATGATATACAATTATAATATATTTTTAATTTTTGGGCAATGACTGAACGGCTACCCGATACAAAATAATAATGTTTCGTTTTTCAAGAGTCAGCAAATCCTTGTGTGAGCCCCTCTTTAAAATGCAAGAATTAAAATTTGGCTTCGAGGTACACATCCTCGGGTGTAGGATTATCTATGTATACAATTTGAGAACCGTGAGTGCGATAAATTTGTCTGTGGATCACTAACACACACACACACATACGCCCGGGCACGCACGTGCGCATGTTCAAATATTTCTTTTTATTGATATGGATAAGAGATAAAACAGAGGAATTTAGAGATATAATAGTATAATATATAGTATAGATTTATACTTTTGATTATACTAATGAAACAAAATCGTTTTATCATTAAAAAAAAAAGAACCATGATTACAATTATTCCAAATAGCAAAAAATTAACTAATTACACATCGTAGTGCAGGCTTGATATTTAAACATACATGATTACGATTTACCATGCATTTGTATACTCGAATAACATCAATGATTGTATTACATTAATTCTTATAGCTGGAATTTATAATTAATATACACATAGTATATTATATCGACGTCTAGAAGAATCTAATCAAAAAATACTACATGTCTTAAGTTACACACATTAAACTCGTTAATTTTATTGTAAAACTATTATAGTATTATGGTATGAAATACATAAAAAAAGTATTATACTCTTATGAACTATTAATTTGAAAGGCTGCATATTTACTTTTCATAAAATAAATGCATTTATATACAGGTTAATTTTTTAAGCACACTCACTATATTTGTAAGATTTGTTCAAATTCTGATTTTTGGAATTTTTAAATACACCTGAAGACCATGTTTTTTAATCCTTGAGATTTTTCGTACCACTTAAGGATGGCCCTGTGACAATACAAACTTCTGTTTTTCTAACAAGAACCACCCTTATTCATTTTCAATTATAAGCAGACTTTTTTTAAGAATTTAGATGCATCTATAAATCAAAATTCAAGTGGGTAGTTTTTGAGTTATTTAACTTGGTGTACTAAGGGTAATAGGTATATCTATGGTAATGGGTTTAGTAGATATGGTGGTTTAGACAATTTGAAAAGTTACTAATAATAATTATTGATCTATCAATATAAATAATTTGTAAAAATTATCAAAGTATAATAAATACTGTATAATATATTATAGTATTTATTTTTATAAAACAATTTTTAAGGATTATTATTCATAGTATAAACATTTTAATAACTCAGAAACTACACATTATAATTTTGATTTAGCTACATCAGAATTTTCAATAAAATCATCCACTAAATAATTTGTAGTAAAAAATGGGAGTTGTCAAATTTTGTCAAACAGATGTTTGTATCACCACATGACACTCCTTAAGTAGTACACAAAATATTAAAAATTTGAAAATATGGTCTTAAGGTATATACTATATAGGTACTTAAAAATTCTAAAAACCATAATTTGAATAAATGTCCTGATAAAGGGAAAAATAGGGGTGAGCATGCTTACAGAAGCAACATGTGATGCACAGACCATGGCCAAAAAATAAAATTATAGTATAACAAAGCTAAAACAGACATTACATTTTCATAAGTATCTACCTAGCTAGTTATAAAAAAAACTATAGGTAAAGCGATTACCTAGATACTTTAATTTCATAATCCTAGGTCGAATATTTTTTTATTAAAATAGAGGCCATCGTTAAATAAATTATTACCTAAAAATTACAACGAAAAAAAATAATATCAATATGTGGACTAATCAATGGTGTAAGCAATATTATTACTGAACAATACACAGGAACAAGTGTGTACTACCATGTGCAATTTCCTGGGGCAGGACACGTACAAACACATTTTTTTTATAAATATAGCCAAAGAATATTATTTATACAGCCTGTTTGCAGGATTAGCATTTTCTTTCCATTTTAACAGGCTGTATTTGCATGCTGTTCCTTATTTTTATCAATTGTCCAAAGGTACTATAGGTAGTATTATTTTGGTAATAGTTTTGTAAAATAATTAGACTAAACTTGAATTTTCATAAAAATAGATAATACATTAAATTGAAAAAAAAAACAATATGTTGGTATTGCAATTAATGCATTCAACGCTTATATCTAATCACAAAACAACACAAAAACATGTGCGGTGAGAGAAATTTGCGAGATCGTATTCTTTTGGTGGGTACAAACAAACCGTCCAAAGTCATTCGACATTAGCAAATTACAACATGGTGTTACTGTAGACAGGTTAGGTTAGGTTATGGTGTTATAGCTGTAATCTATAATATTATAATATTATGTTAACGAGTTGAATTTACTAATCGTACCTATTAGTGCGGTTTTATTTGTCGTCCGAAATAATTTTACGAATACGAACCATTTACATTTATAAATTTAATAAATACCATATTATTTAAATAAATGCACGAAAATGCACTATGCACTCACAAATATTGTTTTATCGATTATTCCATATCGTCAATGAACATTGTCCGTCTCGTAATAATTTGTAATGCCAATTAGCTATTTGATATAGTTAGGTACCTAGTATAATCATCATCTCATTAGAGAATCAAACCTCGCAATAGGCTCTGTGTGCAAATTTCCTAAACTCATTAGCATTTAACCAATAAAATAATATGTTTTTTTAAAAACGTGCCAGAAAACCGTAAAAATGTATTTCTAAAGGGGTCTGGAGAAAAAGGAGGAAGGGGGAATAGGAGTATAAGTAGGAAAAATTGGTATTTCAGTATAGTTCGAAAAAAATTATTGTTTCGGTGTATCTCCGCATAGCGGAACAAACTTCAGACAAAAATTCCTTTACCACGATAAACAAAATAAAAAATATTATGACCTAAATACAATTTTTGGTATATATTTAGGTATACACAGATGTCCTATGGCTATGACTATATGTAATACAATATTATTCCTATTCAGTTGATTTGGACCTTTTTTGAATCTACACTTGTTATACTAATTATAGCAGAGCGATTAATGTATTGGGTTTTTTATTGTTTTTAATAACAATTTTTTTTTTTTTTGGTGTTGATCCTTGAGATATAATAACATAATACGAGCATTACTGTATGAATTAAAATACCAACAAAAAAAAATAATAATAATAACAATAATTATATAAGGTCATTAATACGTTTAACAAAGACTCATCTCGACGATAAAGATTTAAAAATAATAATTATTATGATATATATACTACTAATGCAAACCTCAAATATTTCTATACATAAAATCAACAACAGTCCTTGGATAATTCATATTACGTGATTAAAAATTGACACAGACCACGAGCATACGATTGTATAATTATATAAATTGTAACATTTAAAGCAAAATAAATTGACACACAAATAAAATAAAACACTCTTATTATAAATAGAATATAGTTTTATGGATAATTACTACAGTAGAAGTCATTAGCTCTCTTCCACGAATGATCGTCTTGATTTGAACTGAATTATGAAAAAGGCTATGTCATAACTTGTGTTAGATGTCGCAGTTATTCACTTAAATTATTTAAATATTTAAATTGGGAACATCTTAGTTCGAAGCCACAAGAACAACTGAACAACTTTTCCTCTGTTTATTTAGTTTGCCTTAAAACTATTTGCTACAAAGATCGGTTAATGACAGCATAATATGTCGTTTACATATTCTCTTAGATTCGTTCTGTAATAGCTGGTTAAACCAGTTAATTTTTCATACTTACGTAGATACGTAGAACCAATTTTGAACAATACCTTAATAATCAAGTCAATTTATGCACTGAACTTCAAACAAAATATTAGACAAAATATTCACTTTAAAGAAACCATTTTATAATATCGTTTCGGAATTGTATTCAAATAAATTATGTATTTACCCGCTAAAAGTTAAATTTCTATTCATTATAGATGCAGTTATATCAGTCGTATAACTCTATAACATGGAAAATTTCAACTATCAGTTGTGTTTGTATTATTATTAGTTATTACAGACGATCATAGTTTATTATTTTTGTCAGTAAATTGTAATTTGTAAATGTTCAGTAGGTATTCGTAATTTCATTAATTCGATCTATGTCTTACATGAGTTACATGTTTCAATTTTTGCAGTGTTTGTAGATAACTTAACTTAAATTTGCAAATTACTTTATGAGTAATTTAATGATAAATTAATTACATTAATTACATTTTACTTTCAGTAATGTATACAAAATTTAAATATAACTAGTTTGCAATAAAATTATTGGATTACTCGTTGCTTTATTTTTTTTATACATTTTTATTAAACCAATTGATAATATATACATATCAATGGCGTAGCCAGGGGGTGGCTAAGAAGGCTAACGTGTTAACCTTAGAATTTTATCAAGATTAATAAAAAAATAAAAAGTGTTAATAAAAGACATATTGTATTTGTATACTTAGCCCCCCCCCCCTAATACAAATTCCTTGCAGGTTACACCACTGACACACATAAATATATTATATAAGTACGATTTTCCAACAGTAACGTTTTTCTAATAGTTATTTCACGAAAAAGTTTTATCTTTAACAAATAATAATTTGGAAAACACATTGTTATTTAAAATAAATAAAAAATATGTAAATAATTAGGTATTGTTTTAAAAAAAATATTTTATATAATTGCATATTATATTTGATTATCAAAGTTGATGTATTCACACATAATTATTTAGCTTCTGATAAAAAGGAACTGATTATAATGAAATTACTTTTTGAACTCAAAAGAAATTAATACATGACCAAAAAAAAAAACTTAATTACAATTTTGAAAGATAGTGCGATTTAATCACTAAAAGTAAAATAACTCCACTTCTTCCACTACACTGCGGGTTTGTTTAATTTGAAATGTTACGTCAGGCAATTGATTTTTTTTTAATAATATTGTATCGTACAAACATGAGCCACATTGAGCTAGCCAACTTGCGAATCCTTGGTTGTTTTTGCATAGTACCTAATACCGTCATATACCCGTGTTGTACAATATGTTATAGATTATGAAACGATTAAAGGCTATGAAAAATAGCCGACAAGGCCGTAAACCTTGTTGCACACGCACAAACACCTAACGCTTGTTTCAATAGTATCTATCACGCTTTCGTCACGTAAAAATACGATGAAAAAATACTAATACTTTAATCAAACGCCAACGGGACTATTGGTGAAACAAGTGGCACAAACCATTCGCCAAGCTAAGTGAAATTGAAATATCGAGACTAAAGTAATATTATAAGTTATAAAACTACTCAACCCTTTTTGACGTCATCGTACCGTAACAACAATAAGCGACCGGAAACAAAGCTGTAGGTCAAATTTAAAATGTATAATATTGTCGGACAGAGCGATCGAGAGACGGCCGAATGAGACGACGACGACCCTTGTTGGTACATGGCAAATCATAGTCTTACTATAGAGGCACTGCAATAATATATTGTATGGTTTATACGGTTAAACATTACTTGAAAATGAACCAACCGCTACACACGGCAAAATACGATAAAGAAAGATAAACTAAACGAATAAAATATATTATATTATGGTCTTCGATTTATTTTAGTTCTTTTAACATAAATATGTTTTTGGGCTGGATACACGTTTTTTGTTTCGCACCGATTTTTTGTAAGGTATTTGTTGTTATAGTTACTTATTAACAAAAACATATTTATCATTCATAGATTTATACTATAATAATATACTCTTCTGGGACACGTGATTATAGTTGGTCAGTTATGACTTATGAAGCTATATCACATACGGTAATATTTATATTTTTTTTGTATACATCTATGCAATAATCAATTTCTTCTTTTCACTTTTCAGGCATCAATAATAAATGGTTCGTCGTCGTTAAACTCGGTTTAATCGTTTTACCTTATCTCACCACCTTTCCTAATTAATAATAATTTACGCCCATATACAACTTAATTAATCTATCTGCGACTAATGAATAGTAGGCACATTACTGGCTACCTATTTACGGACCGATTTTAATTTGATATTATGAAAAAAAAATGTTCACTAATGTTTCAGTCGACATAGTGCCAGTGTACCGTGTAGTTTCATTTCACGTTAAAGCGGTTATTGTTATTTTTTATTATTATTAGTATTATTATGAATACCGTTAAATATTATTGTTCAATGTTCTTTATTCTTGGCGTGTGCATGTCACATTACGCATTATCATAATCGACGAGGGTTCAAACACTGCAGTAAAATTATAAATATTAAAAAACGCGGTCGCCTATAAACGTCTGTAAAATTTATTTATTCTTAACGTTGTATATATACAAATATTGTATACAATAATCTATATTATATTGAAAAGAGGTAAAATGTTTTTTGTATGTAAACTCTGTCAGTCCGCATATTCAAACAATTATTTCACTGATAGAAAGCTAAACTAGCCCTGAGTAGCAAAGTAACATAATATGCCTTTGTCCTTTATCATATTATATTTTTTGTCATATAAATATAAAAATGAATGTATTTTTGGATAGGGCTTATGTAGACATGAAGACCGATTGGCATTACATTTTGTACACATATTCCTTGAGACTCGAGGAATGTTCATAGATTCGTTCAACCCCTGGGTTACTGCTGGGGGGCTCACACAGAAATTTCATTTTGGCTCGAACGATAGTTGAATATTTTTATGTTTATGTACTTATAGGACTGCAACTGGTTACATAAATAAAATATACTCTTAAAAAAAAGTTCAATTGCCATAACATAACCTAACCAAGTTGGACTAACTTTTTGAAGGGGTTTTTTCCAGGGTTGGGTGAATTTATGTATAAAACGTATAAAACGTATAAATTGTATTTCTATTTTTTCTTTCATAAAATATTTAAATTATTTATATTAGTTTACATCTATGATTTATGACAAATTTCTGACGAGTTACAACTTATAAAAAAACTTTCGTTAATTCATTGAAATGTATATAGTATGTATAGTGTATTGTATATGTCACGGTTATTAAAATAATATAGATAGAGTCTTATTCTTACAGTAAATCATTCTGCGGAGTAAGGTTAATTACAATTTACGGTTATACGTTTAACAATTAATTACAAATGTTAGTTATTGCGAATTTTATATCATAATGATAATAATAACTTATGAAAGAGATTACGGAATGGTATTGTGTGGACGGTTTGCATTGTTTATACATTTATTAGTCGAAGAAACCGAATGAACATGAATACAAATTATAACTATTTTATTCGAAAACTATAAATTCAACAAGTCTGTTCAGAGTTTTTCCATAGTATTAACGACAATGTAAATATGTAATGATATATTACCAAACAGGGCACACGCCGATAATAAATGATATATTACGAAAACTGTGACTTTAGAGCTGCTACATTACGTATTTGAATTTAACCTAAAATATTTGTAATTATTATATAATAATTAAGCATTAGTATTTAAATGTTAAGAAAGTTTTTTTCTTTTAATAATGTCTATACATTTGAAAGTACAGACACTTTTGAAAATTATTTAAAATACTATTTAATTTTTAAGGAACTATAAAATACTTATTCAATACTTCGGTTAATTATTTACTTTTGATTAATTATTATAAATAATTGCGTTTTATATTTAAAACATTTGTTCTATTGCAGTTTATTAATTATTATAAATACGGGTAAAATATCTAAAAACATTTGTTACTTTTTGATAAAGAAGGGAATAATGGTAATGATAATGGCAAATCAAAACAATTTTGTTTTGTTGCACATAGGTATGCGTGGACAATATTTTTAAAAATATATATTTTACATTGATCTGTAATAATCGTTGTAATAACCTATTCAATAATTCTACGACAGTTAAGCGCCACACATTCAGTGATAAGTCCAACTCCGTAACATTTTTTGAATCTATTTTTATTTTATTCTACTACGCGTCGGTAAAAAGTTAACTAACTCTTCTAAGTATATTTTGAAAACGAAGTAATGCTGAGTATTACTTAGACGTTAATATTATGAAATCGTAAATTGTTTGTGCATTTTAAAATACTCATAATTTAAAATCTAAAAAAAATACCTACGAGTTTCACTAGATAATATACTCTTACTTCTAAACTTGATAATCAATTAGCTCTTATATAAATAACATATCCGAGTTAAATAGATTACTCGGGACGTACAATTGTCCACGTTATGCATTAGTAAGGCACGCGGGTTTAGCGTGCTCTTAGCAAAAATATATTTGAAATGTGTTGCGGTTACATATATACATATATATCATACACGATTGACACATGCTTGCACTTAACCACCGGACTGCCCACTCTGTTCCTGTACCTGGGTATGTCGATATTGTTTCAACGTCGTATTTTTTTTTCTGTTACAGCCGACTGTTCGCACAAATCGCGCGCCTTATCCATACTATAGTGTTACATCCCGGAGATCTGGGTGCAGCTGCAACTGCACCGCACCACCGGCGAACGTACAGCGAACGATTGATGCTCGACAAGCAGTGAATCGCCGCGCCGAGGACTTAACACGCCATCATTATGGTGTACACGGGGTCTTGTGGCGACCGTCTGCACGACACATTGTTCGGCTATTTGCCGATACTTACATGGATGCCAAAGTACAAGAAGTCGGACTTGCTGTACGACGCCGTGTCGGGAATCACTGTAGCGCTCACGCTGATGCCTCAATCCATAGCCTACGCGTCGCTGGCGGGACTGGACCCACTCGTAAGTGTCCGTTTAGCTGTATATACCTACCACTCTGCAGGATGATTCGCCGTCCGCGCTCTCTTTTTTTCCCAATATGTATATATCAATAGGTATTGAATATTTATCTTAGACTTCCTACCTCTTACTCTATAGGATAATACAAGCACAATAACAGCCAACGTCCATAGTCACCGAGGCTTTATTTAATACAATTTAAAATAAAATAAACGCAATGAGTTGATTATTACTATGACATTAAAACCAATTTATTTTCAGACGGCGTTGTGAGGTTGTTGGATCATAGGATTTAAATGATTGTAGAGTCAGTTTCTGAATCTTTTATACATCGCCCCTTAACTAATTGGTTTTTGGTCAGTGTCGGGGGTCGAGTGAGGTAGTATTCTTATAATGGAGCGTATTTCATTTGAAACATAAAGAGGATGAGCTACAAGGAGTAGTACGCAAAACTCAGGTTTCGAAGAATTTGAACTTTTTTTATCGTTTTTGATTTGTATTCATAATTTGATCAATATTTGATATTTGCGTAAACTAATCCCCCCCCCCAAAAAAAAAAAAAAATATACAAAACAAATGAATCTTGATTGCGTCACTGTCCATATAAGCTTATAACCATAGGTACTATACAGTGTGTCGTCGATTAACGTTAAATCACTTTATTAGCATTTGTCATCATAATAATGTCATAAAACTATGCCATAGTCCATTGTTATGAAACTTAAAGTATAAGCGCCAGGTTTCAAAAAATCAACGGGTGTAAAGGAAAAATGTAGGTAAGTGGATGTCGCTCTGCTGTACAGTAGGTTACAAGTGGGTCACTGTAATAGATGGTATTAAAACTGAATTCAATGATATAATATCATTGTATGAGAAAAACGATTCTGAGCGAAAAAGGTCAGTCAGCCTATGGTATTACTAATATATTTGATGATATTATTGTGAATAAAGTAATTTATATATAACCTGTTTACGTGGAATCTGGTTTTAAATTTTCAATCTTTAGCTATAAAAGTTGAACATTTTATAAATTTTAAATTTGATAAATTTGATCAAAATTTGAACTTTAAATGCTTATAAAAAAAAGTTGTGCCTATGTATTTTTAATATTTTTCAACTGCTATTGTAACAATATATCAGGAGCCTTGCAATAAATTTTCACGCATTTTTATCCTACAAATAAAATTTTATTGATATTTAAAGAAAAAAAAAATTGAAAAAATTGAAAACTGTCAATGTCCGCAAACAGTTCAAAACAAATCAAAATATTTTGAAAATTTTATCGTGTATAGAAAATGCAAATTTAAACAACCAGTGAAAATTTCATTTATATACGTTCATTTGTTTTAGAGTTACACCAAAAACCAAAATCGATTTTCTCGAAAACAGATTTCGCGTAAAAATTACCGTATTTCCTTAATTTTTTTTTTGTTTTTCCCGTCGCTTTTGAAAACTACTGGGAAATTTTTACTTTTGACCCCCCCCCCCCCCATATTACCAACTAGATTCACTTTCCTATCAGAAAAATTACTGTTGACGAACATCCAAGCACTTTTACTGTCCTAAAAAGTGATGACAGACAGAAAAAAAAAAAAAAACACACATCATTGTAAAATCAATACATTCATCGTTCCACTCAGAATCTAAAATGTGCATGCAATATTTTATGTTCACCAACGTATATTATGCGCCTATACAAAGTCTTCTTATAGGTAGGTATAGGTATTAATCAGGTGTCTTATGCCTTAAGAGAACATGGACGTTCGATTATTTTCGTATAGCTACGATTTTGGAGAGAATGTCATTCCGACCTCTATTAAAATTGACTTTCGCAGCTTTATCGCCGTATTTAAGCTATTTGAAAATTTGGCAAAATAATGTCTAAACACATAATGTTTTGATAACTACTCGAGGGTATACCTATGCCTGATATATTTAAAAATTTTCTAATTGCGATGTGTTGATCATTATGAATTGTTTTATTAGTTTGGACTGTATGCTGCATGCTTCGGTAGCGTGATGTACATAATATTTGGATCAGTACGTCAAATTACTATCGGCCCTGCGTCCGTTGTTGCGTTGCTCACTTTCAACTACGTCAATCCAGCGTTACCAACTACGGCGGTAATTCTCTGTTTTGTGTCTGGGATTGTCGAGCTCATATGTGGACTTTTCCGCTTAGGTACAGCAAGTTTGTTATCAGATAAAATTCGATCCGACTACGATTTATTTCCATTTCATTTAACGGTGTGTTTATTAAGAATAATTTATATCATCAAAAAAAAAAAAAAAAAAATGCTTTAATATTTTATCAATGTAAATATCGTCGAAAAGTGGGGGGGGGGGTCGTTGTGGTTGTGTCAAATGTGCTTGAACGCAAGTCGTTTAAAGACTGATTAGAGACTAAGTTTCTATTGAGTACATTACGTACGACGCGTACAGTAGTGATTTCCTTAATGCCCAAAACGGGTTTATAATAATTATATAGGGACATACAGGTAGTTTAAACTTTAAACTTTTAAGTTACACTAACGCAGAACAGAACAATGGTCTCTATTCATACCGACTATGTATGAGCAATCGTATAAAATATTTTGTTACACTGCGCAGTGTTTGACATTTTCACATGTAGAATTAATGTAGACTGATTAAACACTATATAAAAGCAAAACTCTTAATTCACAGAAGAAGTAAAGTTGTATGAAAATAATCGCAGTAATTATATGAAAGTGCTATACAAACAACAGTTGTAATATATGCAATTAATACTATTCCACGTACGTATAACGATGGTGTAATACAAAACAAATAACATAAATCTATACTGCATAATATAATAATTATATAAAACCCATTTTCCAACACATCTGAACTTAAAATACCCATCAATAGTATCATCCTGAATTCCAAGCTAATTGGTTTTACATTTTTTTTTTTTTTTGAAAGTCGAAGCAGTATATTCGTAAAAGTTTCGTGTAGCCCTTTCATTGGTTAAAAATCTAGTGTGGATGGTTGTTTTATTTACTAAACTTATTAAGTCCGACACGACTTCGATTCACGCTAGACAAAATAACATCTGAATTGGTTTGTTTTCTACTTGTCCTGTGTAGGATTCGTCGTGGAATTCGTATCGATGCCGGTGACGGGCGGATTTACATCAGCCGCGGCTATTATTATGGCTTCCTCACAATTAAAAGGATTGTTCGGCATTTCTTATGACGCGAAAAACTGCATGGAAATGTGGATAAAGTTTGTTGAACACATTGAACATTTTCGATTAGCAGACACTGCTATGGGACTGTTGTGTATATTCGTGCTGATAGGGTTGAAGGTGAGTGTACTTAATATAAATAGCGTAAACCGAACGTCCGTTCAAACAGCGCACCTCGTTTGCAGAGCTTAAAATCCATAAAAGTCAATGCTAAAGGAATAAAAGCAAAATCATATTCGGTGATATTGTTTTTATTGACCACCGGAAGCAATGTTCTCGTGGTCATCGTATCGTCGATAATCGCATATTTTTCAATCAGACAAGGCCAGTCACCATTAGTATTGACAGGTACTACATTAAATATAAACAGCAATGCATTTTAAATTATAAATAAAATACGCATTTATATTACCGTACACCGTTTGTCATATTTAGGTACCATAGCTAGTGGCATACCGCAATTTAGGTTTCCGTTTTTGGACTACGAAGACGAAGACGAGAAGTTTACTTTTTTCGAAGGACTGTGCAGGTTATGGCCTGGGGCGATAGTTGTGCCGTTGGTGTCGATTTTGAGTACAGTGTCCGTCGCTAAAGCATTCAGTAAGTTAATCATACTTTCAATATCGATAATACCTAATATCATGTACAAATCTGGACACTAACTAGTTAGTTTTAATTCGTATTAACTTTTTAACCTAACTAGTTCAATTTAACGTGTAAAATAATCTAATCTAACTCGTTGAAAATAATGAGTAACTAGTAATTTTTTAGTTTTTTTTTTAAATTTTTTAATTTTTTAATTTCTTATTTTTTTAAACTTTCTATATTCTACTGACTGATAATCCAAAAAATTAAGGTTATTACCTACCTATTTGAAACATTTGATCAAATTATCATTTGACAGTTGTTCAATTTAATTGATCACCAATATTCAAGTTAGTTACCTACTTACCTACCTCCTACCTACTTAATAATTAATTTACGTAATACATTACATTTAAAAAAAAGGTTTTTTGAATTTACATTTACCTACTTGACTCGATTGCACCGCGTGACCCATTTCATAAATTTATGTTGTATACCTATGCAAGTTTAATATGGTTTTAGATTTCAAATAACACGTTATATACTTATATTTACTAAAACTATACCCTAGAATAATATAGATTAATGCTAAATTATAATAAAATATATTATGCATTTGTTTAAATATTGATTACAACCTGGTTAATTCGCATACAATTAACAGAGCATATAACAATAATAACATAACAATAGTTTGATTTATTTAATCATATTTTTTCCGTAGGCGGTGGAAAAGTCGTTGATGCATCACAAGAGATGATAGCGTTGGGATTCTGTAATATTTTCAGCTCGTTTATGGGATCTATGCCCGTTGCGGGTAGTATGACCAGGTCTGCTCTTAACCACACAACAGGTGTCCGTACAACGTTCAGCTCAATATTTACAAGTAAATGACCAAACATTGAATCGCAATTTGTACACAGTGTTAACGTTTTAAAAACCGATTTTTAGCTATATTGGGCATGTTGTCATTGTTGTATTTGACACCACTTCTATATTACATACCCAAGTCTAGTTTGTCCGCTGTGCTCATATGTGCGGTGACTTCAATGTTTCGATACGACATGGTGATTTCGTTATGGAAAACCAATAGTAAGTAACCGTTCATTTTTAATGTGATCTACAATACCTTATAATTAACTTGTCTATAATTGATGTGAGTTATATATCTACACGTGTATCATAATTTGTAGAAATAAATACCTTATAAGACGTAGGTATAAGACGTATTATTTAACATATTATTAAAATAAATATTTTATAAACGGTCAAATGTTTTGTCAATTTCCCGAACATTCAGCCTTATTTTTATATCTTAGCTATGAATACGAAACAATTTAAACCATTTTAATGCATTCTGAGGTTTTTTTATTGACTAAAAAATATTTAGTAACATCCAACTGTTTTAGTATTTTATATATACAAGACTAAAACCAAAACCAGTGCACTGTGTGGTACTATCGTGTTTATGGTTTAATATACAATTCAACTCGAAGATAACGTACGTGTTATCAACATTTTATAGCCTGTGTATCGACATTACACGATGTTTAACATTTTTTTTTTTTTTATTAAACACTTTCCGTGGCATCTGTATTGACATATTATTTATATAAATGTAACATAACTGGTAAAATATTTTGTCAATTTTCACAATATTCAATCTTGATTTTATACTTAAGCTATAAATAAACACCATTTAAGAGATATAAATGAATTCTAACGTTTTTTTTATTGATTACAAAAAATTAAGAAACATCCAATACTGTCTTAATACTTAATTAATCAAGACTAAAACCAAAACCCCTGTACTATATCGTGTTTAAGATTGAACATACAGTTTAACTTGTAAATAAAATAAGTTTACTTTAATATGAGTTATTACGAGGACATGACATTCGTGGCACTTATACCTATTAGAGTTTAAAAACCTATTGACAATAAATTGTCTTTATGATATACTTTTGTATACCGAAGTAGTTACAGCAATTTCCGTTTCAATATATCACTAGCTGTTTTATTGTTAATGTTAAAAATATTGTTTGATGTTCTCAAAAATATACTCATCTTAAAATTCGATAATACATCTCAGAACTCTAGTGTGCCGCTTTCTCACCATAGATGTCTCAATTTAGACTTGGTGGATCAAAATCGCTCATTAGATATATGACCAACCGGATATTATTTATGTCTTCCGAATTTTAAAATTATCTCTCGTGATCACCACAACGCGTGTCACCATGATATTACCATATAAATTAATGTTACGACAATACTATATTGTTATTATCTTTTGCGCATGTATAATACATTGCTGTAACATTGATATAGTGTACACCGAAACATAATGCCAGTCCCGTCGCTAGGGCACAAACAAGTCATTCGTTGCTTCAGGGTGGCATACAATTTTAAAGAAATTTTAGGAGGCAAAATTAAATAAATATCGATAAAGATGAGCGGTGAAATCTTTGCTTTAGAGCTGAAAATACCTAAAGACGGGCCTGTCTCATACGTGATATCGCTCTGGGACCTTTATACCAGGCGTGCCCAACCTTTTTCAACTTGCGAGCTACATTCGAAATTCATATTTATACTGCAAGCAGTATATATCTGTTCATTTCGATAAAATATACGCCATTAATACATTTAAAAACTGCAAGGTATTTTGTAATTCTTAAAAGCATATTGAAATAAAATTTTTTTTATTATTATTATTATAGTTTTTATACTTATCTATTACACCTAAAGAAATTTCTAATTTTATAAAACGGTCACGGGCCTGCGGGTTGGGCACGCTCGTTTTATACTGTCCGACGACCGTTTATATTGACAAAATATGTATACGTACCAATACTGAATATAGTTTAAATCGGAACCAATTTTACCGGTGCCTACAGTCGTTAAGATCGGAATAACTATATCATATCTAATACTTACCAAAAATTGGGTTCTATTACACAGGGCGTGATCTAATACCGTTCACCACCGCGTTCGTCTCGTGTTTGATATTCGACGTCGAGTTGGGACTTTTGTTCGGCATATGTGTTGACTTGCTGTGCGTGCTTTATCGCAGCGCCAGACCGTCGATTTCCATCGACAAAGAAACTGTGAGTAAACACAAAACATACATTTTTTTTTCGTTTTCACTGTAAATCATTTTACATTTTATCAACCCTTCAACGCGTGAGGTTATTATTATTATTATTATTCATTTCTATTTGAATTGTGTATGCAAGCGATTCGCTAAAAATAGTAAAAAAGAAATCCTATTCCTATACTCGAACAGTAAAACCTAAGAGTTTAGTTTGTTGCATATTTCATACAGCAAATCACATGCATTTACAAAACAAACTTTTGTAAGGTTTACAAATATAATACATTAGTCTTTGTGAATTTTGTAAATTTTATAGGTACCGATTTTTTATTAACTAACATAATAACAATAAAAATATAATATTAAGTATCATATAAGAAACAATATTACTTTCAGTGGCGCAACCAAGGGAGGTGTTTTAGGTGTCTGGACAATCCCCTTGAACCGTAAATTTAGAAATAATAATGTGTTATAACTGTTAAAATGTTTTTTGTCTATATAGTATACTAACAAATTTGGAAATTTATTATGTTTAAAATAAACGTTTTATTATAACCCAACATATACTATACAGCATAGGATAGTAAAGTACAGATATCTCATACCTGTGTTATTACTATGTGCACTATTCATTATTTATTAAATATTGCGATAAAACGGGAACTGGAGAATGTGATAAAGCAAACCACTAGTTTATCTAAATGCTAATCTCATCGAATTATCGTTGTATATTTGTGTTGACTGTCTGTATCTACGAGTTTTTATTATGTCAGTTCAGGCAGTTCAGTTATTCGAAGGTTATTGCCGCTGTCGATCAAATAAAATGAGTAAACGTGCTAATAAAAGTACAACAGAATTTTTTTGTCAATAAAGTACCACGGCACGAATTGACGTAGTCATCAACAAACATCGAGAAACCTAGTTCGGATAACGAATATTCTTGTTTCAGTCATCAAATAAAACATGAACATGTACACTGCGATAATCAGGTTAGTTTATTTGATATTCAGTTATATGTTGGTCAAAGTCAAAAGCTTTCAGATAAAGCAAAAATCGAATATTTCCAAAAAACATGGACCCCAGAAAAAACATTTGTATTCTCATAACTGAGTTCTAAAAAAAATTAAAGTTTCAATTACGTTGGTTGGACAAATGAAAATGGCTTGCGTATTCACAAACAAATGACGGACCGTATAGCAAGTATTGGGTTACATTTGATAAAACAGCAGGAAGTGTCGAGTCTCTGGACTTGGGAAATGTTTTTCTTAAACCTTTTAAAATGTGGTATTAACTATAAAGCAATAAAACAATTTAATTTCCATGGAAAATGTAATTATCACCTTCAATCGGTTGAACAATATCAAATCTTTGTTGCTATTGAAGCTACAGGTAAACAAGATTCTGTTGATTTACAATTAAATGAAGCCGCTAAAGTTCAAATAGAATTTAATAGAAAAATAATTATTCCTGTAATCGAGTCTGTGATTTTTTGTAGAAGACTAGGAATTGTCTCATGGGTCATCGTGATTTTGGAACATTAATGACGGAAAATCCGGTAGAAAATTACGGTAACATTAGAGCTTTAATTCGTATATATTTTTTATTTATATATTTTTTAGATTCATTTATAAGTCAGTTAAATGAAAGATTTATTAAACATAAATAGATTATTCAAGGATTTCAAATAATTTTTCCAATTGCTCCTCTTACTGAAAAACAAGGAAAATGAATCAAAACTATGGCGGAATTTTATGCAAACGTTTTGAAAGATTTATTAAAGATTTTAGTTGAAGTAAAAATTTAGCATCATCAAGTTTTTTAAACTACGGTTGGAAACAAACTTAAAAATGATTACTTTTATTGCAGTAATCAGTAATTATAATAAAAATTTATATCCCAACGTTTAAAAACTACTGATAATTCTTTTAACGTTACCCGTGACAACTTGTGAAGCTAAAAGGTCTTTTTCAACTTTAGAAAGAATCAAAACACTCAATAGCAGACAATAGACTAAATGGATTAGCAGCATTGAATATTCACCGTAAAATCTAAGTTGATACACATGACGTCATAAAAGAGTTAACTATCAGAGAAAAAAAACGATTAGATTTTGTAATATTGTAATATGACTAATACCTATGTATAATATTTTTGTAAAATGCCTTAAAGTTTGACAACTACTAAAATTATATGTGATTTTTAACTAAATATGTTGTGTATACATTTTCCAATGAACAATAAATAGCAGTCATCTGAAATTTAGGGAACTACTGTATACGCTACAGGCGGACACCCCCCTTGAAAAAATCCTGGTTGCGCCACTGATTACTTAAGTATAGGTATCAATTATTTTGAATTTGTAGACAAAGTAGATTTTTAATACAAATTTGAAATTACTAAAATTTAAAATATTATGTTATTATTGGAAATTAAAAAAACCCGAACAAATTATAATATTTGAAACAGAACCATTTTTTATTTTTCAACCCTTTTTTATACAGGTATACAATTTGTGTTCTACAAGGTCTTATGGGCCCCTGGAAAATAAAGTTTTCGGGCCCTAACGTAAGTCCCCCAACTTACAAGACGGGCACCTGGGCAAATGCCCAGTCTGTGCCCCCCCCTCACCTCCTAGCATCGCCAACTTTTACATAATAATCATCAGCATTTTCCGATCGTTATGACGAAACTCAGTTACAACATATTATTTTTATCACATATATTCTATACCTACTGAATTCGAACGACGAATTAATTTTTTTTAGAACTCGGGTTACGTGAAATGGGTGGTGAGGCCCAGCAGCGGTCTACTTTTCCCGGCGGTGGACTTTATGCGACAACGGATTATTGCCGAGATGTCGTCTTCGGAACGTCCGAACAAACCGAATCTCATAATCGTGGACTGCGTGCATTTTGACAAGACCGACTTCACAGCTGCCCAAGTAAGTGTACTCGTGCCCTAGAATTTGTGTTGTATAATTGCAACACAACCGTTGTAATTAGTGTTTCCTAAAACACTTATTATTACGACTACCCTTCGTCTAGCGGTTGACACTTAAAAAACAACTTTTGTCGTTTATTATGTACTGTTATATTTCAAGTCCTAGTCTGGAAATAATTATGATTTATTAATTAGGTATGCAGTTTAATCTTTTATTCTTGTCGTCTGCTAGAGACGCACGTCGTTTAAAAAATTATATAATTAGATCATTATGTTTTCTGTAAGAGCGTCGTATTTTAATCTATCGTTTGTTTTTTTCAGGGAATAAAATCGTTGATAAATGAACTGAAATCCGAGTCATGTCAACTCGAACTGATGAACGCCAAGGAATGTGTAGCGACTATACTGGAAGCAACACTGAACGTTAAAATCTTGTCTATGGTTCCGCTTCAAGATTCTATTAAGAAACTTAATTTTAGTATGTACACTTTTATCTTTACTTATATTTCATGTCTTAGTAAAATCAAGTTTCGAACAATTAGAATAACCTTTTTCGCATTTGTTTCCGATTGCTTCTCTTCCAGTGTTCAGACGCTGACTTTTAACTAGGTACCTACTTGTTTTTTTCTTCAACTCGTGTTCGTGGTGGAAAGGTGCAGGGTATTTCAACAATCGGAAATATAATATAATAAAACCGTATTAAGCCACTACGAAATAAATGGTATTTCCTATTATCTTTGTATATTTTTGTCGGCCACAATAAAGTTAAATAACGCGTGTATTTTACTTTCAGTATTACATTACACCTACAGACGATTTATTTTGGATAAATTGATTAAAAAAATATATATACAAGATTGCATTCGAGAACGTGTTGGTTGACTCGTAATTTGTTTCATTAAAACATTCTGCAATTCCCCCGAAGTATAAAAATAATCAATGATTACTTTGGTTCTTGTATCTATTTCAGTCAAAAAATAAAAATGATGTTACTTAAAATTACATTTTGATCAAAACGCCCGATAACAATATAAAAGTTTTATTTAAACAATACTGCAAATTACAAAATAAAATAAAAATATTATATTGGGCTTACTTAGCTTGAAAAAATATTTCCATAGGTATAGCCATGAAGGTATAAATTAGATCATTTAATTTTATGAAAAATCAAGTAGGTACTCGTATATATTTATTCAAGAAGTGTTCATTTATTTATTTTACCCTATAAAGTATAAGCATAACTTGTTCCCAAAAAATATATTACATATTCGTAAATAAATCGCATTTAACTATAAAGTTCATAACCTATTATGTGCAGTGGGAATACCCACAGTTTGTTATCCTGTTTAATAAAAGTTCAATACATTATAAGCATATTATAAATTCGTAACTACAATTGATAACTCAACTTATTGTTATACATATCAACGCTAAATCCTTCAACTTTAAAGTTATAGTATAATAGACTATTAGACCGATATTATGTAATTCTGTATAGATTTTAAAACCAACATTTTTGGTTAAATAAAGGACGCAAAAGATCAATGTCATAGTATAAGGAGTAATTAATTTAAAAAAATGTAAAATTATCACGGCCTAAATACAAACGGTGAAATTTAATTTTCCCTTAATAGCAAGTTATTTTCATATTTAAATCTAAATGTGTTTTTAATTTTTCAAATGTTTTTATCATTACAGTTCAACCTGATCTCAATGGAGTTGAATCAATGACATTACACGAGATTAAAATGAAAAATATTCGTGAACACAAAGCGTGATTGTTACTTATTATTATGTAATTTTACTTTTGTATACTATATAACTATTTATTATAAATTTGTAAATTATTATATAATTTTTACTATTTTATTGTTAACTATATATTTATATATTAAGAAATATATATAAATAATGTATATTATTATAAAATATTGTGAAAAACTAATAAATGTTTTATTATTCTTTTACTGTTTTGATAGAATTAATATCGATAACACAACCATTATTTTACTTTCAAACTTTGATGGAGCTAAAATGTTAATATACAAAATATAAACTATAAAATGTCTAGATATTACTCCGTAATATCTCTATATAGTCACTCATCAAGACTCGTTCGGTATTTATTAGCTTTTTAGAATAATTTAAATGACTCAGCCTGACTTGTGAAATAGGTATTTATTTATTCAATATGTTTTGAAATAAGTTTAAAATTCATTAATATTAAAAAGGTGGGTAAGTGGATGTCGCTCTGCTGTACAGTAGGTTACAAGTGGGTCACTGTAATGGATGGTGTAAAATTTTAATTCAATGATATAATATCATTGTATAAGAAAAACGATTCTGAGCGAAAACGGTCAGTCAGCCTATGATATTATCAAGTATATATTTGATGATATTATTGTGAATAAAGTAATTTATATATAACCTGTTTACGTGGAATCTTGTTTTAAATTTTCAATCCTTAGCTATAAAAGTTGAACATTTTATAAATTTTAAATTTGATAAATTTTATCAAAATTTTAACTTTAAATGCTTATAAAAAAAAGTTGTGCCTATGTATTTTTAATATTTTTTAACTGCTATTGTAACAATATATCAGGAGCCTTGCAATAAATTTTCACGCATTTTTATCCTACAAATAAAATTTTATTGATATTTATAGAAAAAAAAACTAAAAAAAATTGAAAACTGACAATGTCCGTAAACAGCTCAAAAAGAGCCAAATTATTTTCAAAATTTTATCGTGTATAGAAAATGCAAATATAAACAACCAGTGAAATTTTCAAGTATCTACAGTCATTCGTTTTTTAATTACAATAAAATAAGAAAATCGTTACATGAGAAAATTACTGGGAATTTTAAATTTTGACCTCCTCAATGCACCAACGATATTCACTTTCCAATCGAAAAAGATACTGAAGTTGAAAATCAAAGCATTATTTCGACTACTTATCGTGTACACAGACACAAAAAAAAATATAAAAAAATATAAAAACACACATCATTGTAAAATCAATACATTCATCGTTCCACTAAGAATCTAAAAAGCTAACCTATAACATGTGGAATGTAATTATTTTATTTTGTATCTATGTAAAAATTTGTATTCTATTAAAAATGAACAACACATTTGTCTCATGGATCAACCTATATAATGTTTCAAGCAAATTTGTTACTTTAAAAATCAACGAACCAATATCCTTTGAAATATTTAGTACATTTAATATTATTCGTAGAAAAAAATTGGTTTATTTAAAAAGTATCTGGATATTTTTGAATGGATAAAATTGTTATTATATTGAACACAGCCTAACTTATAGCCTGACCTAAAATTACCATTTTAAATGTATAATAAAATACAGTAATAAAATAGCTATAACACATGTTCATCGAAAATTTGATAGATTCCTTCACACGGATTGGTAACCGACGGGTTTGTTTACTTCTGCATCTAGTGGCATCTAGTGCACTATTGTGAATATCACTTCTACTTTCAAAATATATATTTGAATAATTTTTTTAAAAAGTATTTCAAATAGTATTTGAATACTTTTATTTGAATAAATTTATTCAAATACTTGACAAGACTGGTACCAAACTATATATTGTACGGGAATCGTACGCTAAATGTATGTGGTACGTTTTTAAATATACAAAATAGGTAGTTCTTGAAAACGCATTTACAAATAAATGCAAAATACCGTGTGTTTGTAAACCATTTGGATTATATCGTTTAAAGTATTAAAATATTATTCTAGTACCTATATAAATATACATTGTAATTGCCTACAATAGGCGATTTGTCGTTGTATTATTTGTATTTATGTGGCACTTTAAGACACTCAAACTTTGTATTAAATACTTTTATTCCCAAATAATTTCGCGAAATTTACAAATGTGATTATAAAAATAAATTACCTACTATTTCTTCGGACGTGATCCATAATAAAAATAAACTAATAACTCAATAGATGTGCATTACTCTTAACTCCGATTGCAATCGTCCTACAATATAGGGTTGAAGGTGGAACGCTGGTCAGTATGGTTGCTATACCTATTGCCTATACATTGATATAATATAAATATAACGTATACATATCATAATATATATAATTTAAATAAATTTAATCAAGTCACGTGTTGGTGATAAGTCCCTATAATATAACATAATATTTTTTTATCGTGGTAATGGGACGGCGGGTAAACAACTTTATCATCGGTTATTAAATAAAATTAAACGTTATTCATCGTTTTTTGAATTTTTTAAATTTCAACTTGCCAAATAATTTGATCTTCTGAAAAAAATGTCCACTGTTCGGTTCATTGCCTAGTTGTAAAATAATTAAATAATAATTTACATTCAAGCTGTAAAAAGATATGTGGTGTAGTCATTATTTAATATTTTAATTACATAAATGCCGACTATAATTCATTCATTGATATTACGAGTATTCTCGTTTATAAACGATAAGACGTGAAAATGTGTATGATAATATCCCTACCTTGCCAGACCTTAAACTTTGACTTTTTAATATTGACGTGCCACTGATTACTTAACAGCTGCAGAACATAATAACTATCCGACAAAAGAAATAGACACCATTTATTTTAATATTTTAAATAATCAAAAAGACAATATTATTTTTGTTTTTAATATTGTGTTAACAGTGCGGATGTTTATTTTTCTACATTATATTTAATGAGTGACAACGAGTAAAAGTGTTAACGCTAAACAATTTCAGACTTTGTATGGTAAGTCCATTGAATTTGTACTTTGATTTGATTCCTATTTATTATGTTAGACTTATGACAAACAAGATAAAACAATTTAAACTAATCACAAATATATTCTATCCAGGAAATATTATTGATAAAAAGTAAAAAATGTTATTTCCATAAATAAGTTTTCTATTTTCTTAAATAATAATTAACCTATTCAAAAATACATTGCATCATATTT
Organism: Sitobion miscanthi; assembly: GCA_008086715.1. NCBI lineage: Eukaryota > Metazoa > Arthropoda > Insecta > Hemiptera > Aphididae > Sitobion > Sitobion miscanthi. The sequence goes on along the minus strand of CM017798.1, from coordinate 28,467,838 downwards.
CATTATTTTTTTTATTGAAAGTCATACATTTCAAAAACGAAAAAGTTTATATATTTTTTTCATTAGAAATATTACCGAAAAATGATAACAATAATTATTTATACTAAGTTGATAGGTAGGTATTAATACTGATAGTGGTGTTGTCATGTTGATACTTAACATTATTAAAATTCAAAACATATTAATATGATCAAATATACAATATAATATCGCCAATAAAATTGGATAAATGAACATAATAATATATGAGTATTTATAAAATAATAAACATATAAATTGCTTAAATTTGGTGATAGTTTGAGTATCACCTATGAACTACGCATATTGTCAATTTGTCATTATTTTCTTAACATAAAATGTTATGTAAATTAATTAAATTGTTTCAAAACGAAGAGTCCTGTGAAATATTTTCGACTGGCCTTTCATAAATCGATAGGTACATCTTGTTGATAATAATCACTTTTTTTAAAAACATCATTAACTATAATGTCTATCAACAGTTTAAAAAAAATAATCACCCACTGCATGAACAGTCCACATGACACTCAGTTTTGGTTTTTGTAAAGCTTAGGTCCTACGTATATACAACGACAGATGATAAGAAACACTCTTCTTTTTTCATTTTATTATTCGTTGATATTTCAATTGATAAAAGTGCTCGTATTTTAATTGCTGCTGTCTAGTAAAGTATTTGAATTAATAATGTATATAAATTGAAATATTCAAATCATTTTTAAATATACAAAGAATACTATTTTTAATATATTTCAAAAATTATACAAATATATATTCTGAGTACATTTTTTAAATTTATTTATTCATTAAAAAATACTGACAAATAGTTTTAAATTTGTGACGAAACAGATTTTTCTAATAAATGTATTTGTATAGGTTCCTATGTTAGGTACTAGTATTATTATTTATTATACTATAAATGCAATTCTTATTTATACCTATATGTAATATTATTTTGATTATTTAACTATAAACGTTAATTTCCAACCATTCCAAAACAAACATAAATTGTCTGGAAAAATTTTCAAATTAATTTTTATTATCTTTAAAATATAAAATTAAGCTAAACATAAATAAACAATAACAACTCTAATATTATATTGTTATATATTTTCTTTTGATTGTTATTGAATGAAAATAAATATCATATAAATTAGTGAACATTATAAAGTTTTGAGTATGTTGGCCAACGATATCGATATAATAGATTTTTTTTTCAATACATTCGATATCTAAGAATAATTATCAAAAAATATCGCGATATCGTTAAGAATTTTAATTTTTTTTTAACTGTCAAAAACGGTACAAATGTTGATAAGTATAATACATTTGATAACAGTCAACAACAATGAATATTTATGTTATCATGGTTAATATCTAATGTTTTATTGTTTGTTGGTATATAATTCTATATTTTTATAAGTCTATACAACTAATGATTATTAACTTTATAATGCCCATGTATCTATAACGAACAATAATTTGAGTAGTATTCTTAATCAATGATAATTCATATATAGGACAATCTACATACCGTAGCCTGTTGGTAAGACATATTATTATTATAGCTTATTGTTATTACTTATGTAATCTGAACTCGATGTACTATTATTCGTATTTTAATGTTTATTATTATTGTAAAAACATATCAGTGCTTGTTGTTTGTTTCCGACGAAAAATTGTGTAAGATAATATGAAAAAAAAAATATAGTTATGCAGAATTGTATAATAATCATTGGTAATAACTAATAAGTAATAACTAATATTCATACTTCGATTCCAATATCAATTTTTATATATCGATATTTAAAAAATAATAATGATATCAATCTTTATTAAACATAATACCTATATCATTACCCGTTGGCGATTAATATGATATGCAATACCCATCAATTTACACGATTAAGATTTAATAATAACCATTAACCTCGCCCATCTTTAAATACTACTTAAACACTGCGTAGTTTAGGTAAATAATAATTTAACATCATTTCAAAATTAACACAAATTTACAATCCTGAAAAGTTATAATTATTGTGAAGGTTAAACATTATATTACGTTAATATAATATTATTATACCTACACTATTTTGTATTAACAAATTCACAAAACATTCAATTAAAGTATTCTATAATACGTAACTATTGTGGTATGTTGTATAGTCACGTATACTAAATGCAGTGACTTATCTACAGGTTGGGGGGGGGGGGGTTATATCCTTCTCGGAGACCAAATTTTGTCACAATACGACATGTACTAATATCATAGAATGCCATGTTTCAACAATGTATTATTTTTTTTAAATTTTATTGACATTTATTTCAAACATTGTAAGTACAAACATATACAAGACGATGTCGGCATACCATTTGAGTTCTCTCTTTGACTTACGAACAATATTTAAAACCTACTTATATAGAAGTATGGGCTTACAGTTGTGATCATTACGCGATGGAACGCATAATATGATTATATGAAGACGTGTGTGATCATACGCGAAATTGGTACGCGACGTGCTCGAGCACCTCTTAAGTATGGCAGCACCAACCCCATATTGTTATTTGTTAATTTTAATATTTGAGTGAGTTCACTTTTATTATATCAAAATTTAAGTTATGAAGATTACGTGGGCTTTTTTATGATATTTTAATTTTTATGTAAGTTATATAATATGAACTTATAAATTATTACAATTTGAAAATGCTTATAAACTCTGCATCAACATTAAAATATCATGACAAAGCCAATGTCGTGACAGATGCAGTTTTGGGAAAAGATGACCAAAAAATCATCTGGATAAGATAACAGATAATTCATTCAAAATTTATCTAGATAAGATAAAATATAACATCTTTTTTTTTATCTAGATAAAGATAAAAATACACATACATTTATCTAGATAAAAAAATAGATAATTTTTTTTTAAATTTTATTATAAATAATGTAATTTATTAGTAATTACTTATAAGATAATATTTGTTAATTAATAAATCCTTAACGTCATTTCTCAACTAAAATAATATACAGTTTTAATTTTTAATACAACTTGAATAAAAATAAAATAACAAAATAAAACTGACAATATTTCAATAAACATTTCTTTTTTTTAACTATAATAGTATTGGAATTTGGAATCACTACTCGGTTCTCGTAAATTATTGGCTATTTCAGTATTTAAAAATATTCTTATTATTGTATTATTTATTTAGATAAATTACCACAGATAACCATTACATTTATCTAGATGAGATAATTAGACGATTCAATTATTTCTATCTAGATAATTCCCAACACTGGACAGATGTAATGATCTCAACTTAAAGTTTGATAATATAGGCGAATTCACTCTATAATATTAAAAAGAAACAAAACTATGCACGGGGTTAGTACGGATAAATCATAAAATGTAAATTATGTGAGTCAGGAAGACAAAATAAACGGTGCGCCGATATCCCCTAAATTAAAAGGGGGAATTAAAGAATGTAGTACATCAATAAATTTATCAAAAATAGTTTGGCCACCCCTGATAGGCGAATAGTAAGGAATATTAAGTATAATGATATTATTTTGATGGTAACCGAGTGTCTGCGCATTATTTTATTCACTGTTTGCAACTTAAAATACACATACAACTAATAATTGCAATGAGCAGAACGGGCGGCACCTTAGTGATGTATCGCGTAAAAAATTTAAAATGAAAACGGACAGTCCTAAGAATTAAGACGGTTGTGAACGTGTTCTTTACCCGAGTAAACCTTTGACCGTCACGAGTGTCGTTAAAAAATCACGACGAATGTACATGCACGCACCTGTTTTGAACAATTAATCATTCAATTTGTTTATAATATATACATACAAGTATACCTATATATACAAATATATAATAATCTCTGTCGATCGACTGCAACAGCCGTCATGTTATCATTTAGTATATTATCATACTAACACATTTTAACATATTTTGTTCAGGTAATAATATGACGTATGAAAACGTTTAAATAACAGTGTAGTAATAATAATTATTATTAGTACGCAAAACGTAGACGGTATACAATACGAGTGCTCGACATGGCGGTGACGGGTGTACTGTGTAATATTTTATAATAATAGAATATAGCACAATAATAATATAATAGTATGGTTTCTCGACGGCTGTATAATTATTTATTACGTAACAATTTAAGGGAGTTCGTCGAGAATCAAACTGTTACGCCCTATATTATATTATCGTTATGTACATGTAATTCGTCGGAACTTTGAAAAGTGAATCAAACGGGACGATATTAACAATAGCCAGCGAAATAGTACACAAAAAGTCGTCGATATTTATTATTACCGACTACCATAATACCACTGTTATGTAATATATATTAGGTACCTATGTTTACCTACATGTTGCGTGCATGGAACACGTGAGTCGGCGCTCTTCGACTGTTTTGATCGCCATTGCTGCGTGTCCCACGGCGTATGTCAACTGACTAACGTGCTCCCGATACCATTCGTGTGCCCACACGTGACACCGCGTGACACATAATTTCAAGCCACGTGCTCTCCTCTTTCTCGAGTCTTTCAATCTCTTTCTCCGTCTCTATAAATATATATATATGTACCTTATCTTTATTTACTTTTTTCGTATATCGATAAAATTAAAAATTTAATTGTGATATCACAAAATAAGTACAGATATTCGAATAGATGTTGTTGAAATGTCAAATCAAACAGAGTATCGGACAGAGCCATATGGAGGTGTAGAACAAGGGTGGACGAACCCGTATGATTTTGAACGAAGAGCGAAGAAAAAAAAAGAAGAAGAATATTTATTTATTATGTGGGTATCTATGACCCTTTGTGATAGTATATAAACAATTTTAAACATAATTTAATATAAAAAAAAAGCTGGTAAATGGGTGTCGCTCTCTGTACAGTAGGTTACAAGTGTGAAGTGGGTCACTGTAATGGATGGTGTTAAATTTGAATTCGATGATATATAATATCATTGTGTACGAAAAACGATTCTGGACGGCGACTGTTTGTCAGCCTAGAATATTTTATATTATATGTTATTATTAATACGGTAGCCGGAAAGTTTAATTTTTCTACTATAAAATCTGTATTTTTCTAAACCATCATAAATTCTACCTAGTTGATATTTTATCTTTAAATTAACTGTAATTATATTTATATAATTATGTACTACAATTTTATAATTTTAAAACAATCCTATGTATACTGTGTCTCTTGGCAACCCGCAAGGCGGGCAGTCCGCTTAATAAAGTTGTTATATATATATATATTTGCATATTATCATATCTCAATTCATAATATGCTCGAGCGTTACATTTTCAAATTTTTTGACAGAGCATAAAATATTTTATCGACAGTAATTGAAAAAAAAACTAATAAAACTCGAAATTGTCTTATGACTATAAATAGCTCAAAAAGCGTTGGAATATTTCGAAAATCTTTATAATGCATAGAAATTTCTAATATAAATTGTGAAAATTTCATGTATCTATGGTAATTTTTTTATGAGTCACCAAAAACAAAAATTAATTTTGTCAAGAATAGTTTTTGCAAAAAAATTTTTCTTAATTTTTAATTTTTGATTTTTCAGGCGCTTTGAAAACTACTAGGAATTATTCGTCCCCAATGAACCAACCAGATTCACTTTCCCATCAAAAAAGATACTGAAGTTGAAAATCTAAGTATTATTTCGACTACTTATCATGTACACAGACACAAATAAAAATTGCAAAAAATCACACATTATTGAAAAATCAATACAATATGTCTTATAGAGCGGTAAAAAAAAAAAATTCTATCATATTATAACAAATTATTAACTGTACATATTACTCTCTTATCGGTTCATTAATAAATAATTCGAGGAGCAAGGAGTAGTAAAAAAATAAACGTGGATTCGAATAGTTTGTTAGTATTATAATATTATTCGTATGATATAAATTAGAATTCACCAACTTCTCATGATAAGCAGGCAAGCAGCCACGCAAGAGGATGTCGTGATATATTTCCACATCTGTCATCTTTTGCGATGTTATATCATATGCGAATTTATAACCATGTACTATTAACGTAACTATATATGATCCAAAATTACTGTGTATGGATCATGATCATATACATAATCATCATCATTTACATGGTACACTTAAATTTAGGTAGGTATAGATACTTATACATACGACATTCAAATGTTTCTATAGGTACCGAAAACTATGAAATATACTTATTAAAAATACAAGGAAATCAAAATCTGATAAAAACTTAACCTCAACAACAAAATTATATTTAATCCATATCTACATAAATACCAGCATGTATCATGATAACACCACTTATTAAAGCATTATACTGTGCGCTTGTTAGATCCATTCTAGAGTATCCATGCCGTTGTTATTTGAGACCTTATTACTACGAGTAGGAACCAGATATAGGGTACAAGTGCCCAACGTACATATTTTATGAGTTTCGCTGCTAGAGTTGTGCACATTGACCATAGACCTCATAGTAATGATCCGGTACTTAGTAGTTATAGACTACAGTACTCCGACACTATCCGGGACTATTGATTCTAGCTGATAGATGTGTTTCTGAACACCAAGTGTTCCTATAAGTAAACTCATTAATGGCTCTATAGAGTATAGATTGTCCTGTATTTCTAAGTCAACTCAATTTCAAAATCCCTGGCTCCCAGTCGTGAACAACTTATCCGTTTTTCATATCCCTTCACACCACCAATTATTATCGTAATAGACCAATGTTCAGGATGATGCGTATTGCTGATGAGGACCCATCGTTTTCTTTCTGTTAATATTATATAAACAATGTTTAGAGTTTATATGTTTATTGTGAATATACATATTTTAATCTGTACTTTGGGCCGCGGTAGGTTTAGTTATAAAATAAATGAATAATACAGATTCGATATTATAAGCAGTAGGTGCCAAGTGCCTACATAGATAGAAAAATACACAATAATATAATGAACGTCTTATTCGTTTCTTATTTATTAGAAAATTTTTTGAATTTAGAATGTGTTTCCGAAATGATTAGTTTACGATAAATGATTAATAAAACTATATATATATACTATTCGGGCTTAATATTATATTGCAAATAATATGTCGAAGTTTTCTTCATTAAAAATACTCAAGTACCTATAATCATTGAATTATTGTTCGTTCTGACTGGGAGTACGATACAAAATTTATTGTCTAGGGTCCTTCAATATTATACTGATAAGTTTCAGCCCTCCTGGTGATTACACTCTCCTTTTCTTGTACTCGACTTAAAATCTTTAGTATGAATTATTGATAGAAGAATTAATAGTAATATTATATTATTTTTTTCAACAATTATTAATTCAGATACAGATGCTTTAATATAGCTTTAAGTCAATTCGTTCATCGGAACATTCAAAATTCCATGATTTTTCCATCCCTATCTGTCCTACATCCTTCGTACAAAATGATAAAGCTGGCATTATTAGATATTGTTATTAAATATTTAAACATTACTGTTATCGAAATTATTTCATCGTCATTTTTACTTCAATTTTTGTTTGTCTGCAATTAGTAAAATATCTTGAACCGGGATATGCACACCAATAAATAATAATAATATAATATAAATACGTATTAATAACCTGGAAATCGCAATAATAATACAATTAAACTTATCGATATAATACAACGACACTTGCTCACTGGCACACGATAAAGTCTATGTTTTTAGTTACAGAAATGTCCACCACCGTCAATGCACCCCTTCCCTTAAACGTGTCGCCGGATTCCAAACCCCTCCACGCTCGTTCCAGAATCAGTCGTATATAAGCCGCTAGCCGACTTCTACGACCACGCACACACATCACGGCCGAATCTCGAACTGGTGCATTGGCGTAATAACAAGAAACCGTTCACGGTATACCTGTTCGCTGTTCACGACCAGGTAAAATTAACATATTTTTTAACAACTATATTATTGTCATATTACCACACAATTTGTAGAAAACTATTCAAGACACGTTCTGACTGCGTTAAATTATTCAATCATTATCTCGTCCGGTCTCGGGTTCACCGGAAAATCCTTAACGTTTAACGATTTTGTACGATTATATTGTAATATTATCATACCATTATCCATGTGCAGTAGTTGTAGGTACCTATTGAACGATTACGATAATATAATTATTGTACAGCGATGACGACGTGTGTATAGCGTAAACTCATAAACTTATACTTTAAGCTATTCGACGACATTCGATATCTTTAAAGATCAAACCTATATATATATATATACTATTATATTATACCTACTAACTTACCTACAAGTTAAAATTGTATTGAGACTATGTAATTAAATGTCCGTCGATAGTATTTTACCAAATTTTGATTATAAACAAATATAATGTGTTACTTAATAAGTTATAACTGTCAAAATGAAGTATGAACCATCATTGTTTTCGAAATTGTTCACTAATTAGGATCGCTTTTCTCGAGTTTGGACGGCTCTTAAAATATCATGATGGACAACGTAAACACAATAACACGTAATAACAATAATAATATATAATATTATACTGTACGGTCCGATGACGTTCAACCTGTGCTTTATCAATCCAGATTCTTGAGCTCGCAAACGGAATGAGGAAAATAATATTATATGATATACAGTAGCATAGCACATTTATTATTAAAACCATGTCGATTCCTACAAACTTCATAGGTACGTTTGATTATTATCACCTTGAGTATAATATGTTAATAATATTGTAAGTCTTTTGCAATATATATGCGACTGATTTCAGTTACAGGAAACACTATTAATATCATCCGTTGCATTACGAGTTTACTACAAACCCTTAATGTGTAGTTCTCAATTAAACCGTTTTTTTTTTTTTGTTTTACGTTATTCAAATAATTATTAAGTGTGTATTAAAATAATTTTTATAATTAGTTATAAGTTATTATTAGGGCTCAGAAGTTAACATTAAAAAATGCTCGACACAATTTTAAAGTATAAATACTAAGATAAATAATACTTTTTCTAATTCATTTTAATTCTTTTAATTTTATGAAAAAAATGTTACCTAACATTAAATATTAAAATACGACATACGTTAAGAAAATGTCTATAACAGTTTTATGGAAAAGATGATTAGTATTTATTTTTGGTGAATAGCTTTAAATTTAATAAGAATTATTTTAAATTTAAACTATTTTAATAGTAAAATTTAACATAAATCACAATAAAAAAAAATTGGAATTTGACCTTAAATAACAAAAATTTTCGAAAACTTTAAAATAAAAATTAGTTATTTAAATTCGTATGTTATTGAAACACATTTTTATCTAAAAAGCATCAACTAAGAGGTTTAAAAAAAAAAATGAAAAATGTATTAACTTTTGAGCCATATGTACTAATGGTATAAAATAGTTAATAATAGGTAAGTAATTTAGCACAGAACGATATAGAAGCGACACTTTGCTTGATGCCGATCTCTGGAGGTTTGGCGTTGATGTTATATTCTAGTACCTGGAGGTTTGGGATAAGAATAATCGTTCGTAACAACACGTCTTATGAACGATTATTTTTATATAATATATGATTTAGAAATTTATGAATTGTTAATTAAACTAATACCTATTAGTGCATGATTATGTATTAAAGACTATTGCATATGAGAATGATTTCGACTAGTTTAAAACATTACATAAAAACACAAAAAAAAACATGTTTTAAAATATTATAATATGGTATCAATTATTGATAAATTATTATGATATGGGCCGTCAGCTGATTCTGATAAATATACAAATGGCAATGCTCATGAATTCAAGTCCATGTCCCCACTTTTTTCAAATAACATTAGGATTTGGGAGAGTGTTGTGCTCCTGGTATAGGTGAAATCTGGTCTCTGATATGTTCATATTATGATAAGTTAATGAAATGATAAATCGTTATAAAGTATGTGTATGAATATGAATACGATATTACTTCTACGTTTACAAACAAATTATAACAAAGGTCGTAACGATTATTAATTTTAATACAAATAATTCAAATTAAATTCTAGTTTTGGGTTAGGTTAAAAAAGAAATAAAAAGAAATATTATTTACGTACCAAACTATTCATAATATTATATTTGACTACATACATACTACGTGAATACGTTATAGATACGTCCGAATTATACGTTATTACTCGTGTTAGAACGAGAAAAACTCAAGCTATAATTTCACAGTACTCTTCTGGCATAGTTTTTTTCATTAGTTGTCATTTGCACATCACTATTGTTAATTTTGACCTTTTTTTGTATGACAGTAGCGCAACGTCTAATTTTTAGGTTATACATCGTTTGCGCATCGGCCGTTTAAAAGATTGTATATCATTTGCGCATCAATATTATTTAACAATAGAACTAAAAAAGGTGTATATCCAAAAGCTCAAGTTGTTTTAAAAATGTATAGTGGTATCTATAATATTTACAACAGGCTCCTGGACGTCAAAAACATTGGCTTAAGTAGGTATAGATAGGTACCATCAGTGAAATAAACGTTTCATATTATAAAAATAATGGAACAATACAATATACCAAGTACCTATTGATTTATAATATTATTTTTACTTTTTTTAATTTTTTAATTTTTTAATTTCTGTTTATTTGTGTCTGTCATCACCTTTTAGGACAGTAAAAATGCTTAGATTTTCTTCAACAGCATCTTTTCTTACAGCAAAGTGAATTTATTTAGCACTTTGAGGGGTAAAAAGCAAACATTTCCCAGAAGTTTTCAAAAGCACAGGGAAAAAAAATTAAGATAAATCGGGAATTTTTACGTAAAATCGATTTTGGTTTTTGGTGTAACTCTAAAACAAATGACCATCGGTACATGACATTTTCTATACACGATAATATTTTCAAAATATTTTGATTTGTTTTGAACTGTTTATGGACATTTTCAGTTTCCAATTTTTTTAGTTTTTTAGATTCTGAGCGGAGCGATAAATGTATTGATTTTACAATGATGTGTGTTTCTATAAATATCAATAAAATTTTATTTGTTCGATAAAAATGTGTGAAAATTTAATGCAAGACTCCTGATATATTGTTACAAAAGCATTTGAAAAATATTAAAAATACATAGGCACAATTTTTTTATATAAGCATTTAAAGTTCAAATTTTGACAAAATTTATCAAATTTAAAATTTAATAATTATTTTGCAGTTAATAATTTATAAAACGTTCAAATTCTATAGCTAAGGATTGAAAATTTAAAACAAGGCTCACGAATATGTAATTATATTATCAATTCCTTTACTTGATACAATTTTCAAAATATTTTGACTCGTTTTGAGCTGCTTACGGACATTTTCAATTATTTTAGGTTTTTTTCTATAAATGTCAATAAAATTTTATTTGATGGGTCAAAAACCGTGAAAATTTAATACAAGGCTCATGATATATTGTTACAATAGCAGTTGATAAATATTAAAAATACATAGGCACGATATTTTATATTAGCATTTTAAGTTTGAATTTTGACAAGATTTATCAAATTTAAAATTTAAAAATGTATAAAATGTTCAACTTTTATAGCTAAGGATTGCGAGTTTAAAACAAGGTTCTATTTAAATTGGTAAATAAATTACTTTATTCCCAATAATATCATAAAATATACTTGGTAATATATCAGAGGCTGACTGACTGACCATCTTCGCTCAGAATCGTTTTTCGTATACAATGATATAATATCATTGAATTCAAATTTAACACCATCCATTACAGTGACCCACTTGTAACCTACTGTATAGCAGAGCGACATCCACTTTCCCACCTTTTTTTTAAACTTAAAAATCTTAAATTATTCATTATCTATATAATATTATATTATGTAAGTACATTTATATAATTATGACTGCAATACAACTGAATCAATACAATTAATTTTAATTGTTTGTATCTATTTATTGCATATGATTTATGGCAGTCAACTGTATTCATTCATAAATTATTTTTTATACCTTTCTATTGTTCAGCATGTTGATGCGTATATGATGTATGATAATTTGATGCAGATAAACAGATGATGCGCATAAACGGCCTTTTTTTTATCGTAGGTATAGTAGCTACCTTTGTATTGGTAGCTTTATAGTAGTTTTATCGTTCCGTTAACAACCTAAATTGTTTATTTCATATTCTGAAGAAAAATTAGATCTAAATATTTATGAGATGTATTGATGTTGATTGTCAAATGTGAATTGTTATACATTTAAAACAAACTATCCATTGCGGTAAATCTTTGTAGGCAACTACCTGTTACATAGTGTTGCAACCCTACTTCACGACACAGAGTAAAAAATAAAATATATTAGTGGTTTTTACTAAAATAACTATAAGGCATGGTTCCATTCAAAATAATTTTAAATTTGTTTAGTGTAATATTAGATGGATTCAATAGATAATAACGCGCCATATAATACCTAGGTACCGTTAAAAAAAAATAATAAAACGTACTTATAGGTGATGGCAGTCGGTTTTTATTTTTTTATTTTTAGAAATTACTCAAATGGGTTGTGAACTGCAGTAATATAATATATCAATTGAAAAATTTAATATTTTAAGTACCTAGTATATAGGTGTATAGGTAGAGCAATATCTGGTGGATATTCCGGAATATTAATTTGGATGAAATAAATAAATAATAATAAATCAATAGTCATAAATCATAATAATTTAAATAATAATTATATTAAATTATTCTCACATAACTGTGTGCTCCCGTGCTAATTACAAAAAAACTTTACAAAAAACTGTGTGCTAGTATTGTCTGTCCGACTGTGTAACCAACACTAGGTATAAACTATAAATGTATAATGTATTTACAGAACACCACAGGTAGTACTTACTAATGCTGCAATGCATAAATAGCAGATAAGCAGGTACATAAAAAATTGATGGTGTATAGTGTACCTATACGTCAAACAAAAAGCTAAACAATACGTGACAATAAAACTAAAAAAAATACTCTATATTATATTTAGATAATCTAACTATGTAAACAAGATAGCATATTGTATTGGGTAAAATGTAACTTAATGATAAATATTACATACTTTTGACATAAATACGTATTAATATTATATATTATTATAATTATTATTTATTATTAGTATTTTTTTTTTACATTCGTTCAGAATTAAATTAAACTAAAAAAGTGAAAAATAAAATCTCAACTCGTCTCCAAACTTTGTGATCGTTGTATATACGCTCCATTATAATATATTCGATCGTTGGTTGACGATAGATTTCCATATGTCATTTTTTTTCACCAGTAAAATATACTGTAATAAGTACTATTATATACGAGTACCTATACATACCTATACAGTGCACCTCTAATATATAAATATTAATGATTTTTTGTTCGTCATATTTAGTATATACTCGAAAGACCAAAATTATAAGACCGTTTTCAATAAAAGTTAAACCACTAGATTCCTGGAGACTTTTAGAGAGACTTTAGCTTCGTTTTTCACCTCATATAAGACGTAATATTAGAGTTGCTTACTCATGACAACTTTTTTTTTGCTCACGAAAATCGAATATTTTTTTTATATACTTATGAGTTGCTATTGGTTACATATTATATTACTATTATAATTAGTAAAAATACATCACACAAAAATGTTAATACATAATATGTATAAAAAAAAAGTTTAAATCAAATAAGTACTTAAATAAACATAATTAGGTATAATGATAACATATATTATATTTTCAATTTTCAATTTTCAATAAGTATATTGATTGGGTTTCTGAATTCTGAACATAATTTTTATGTACACACATAAAGACGAATACCAATCATATATGGCGATATTCCGTAATTACGTCGGATTTTAATCATTTGTTGAATCTTTTTCTAGTTTTTTGTGTTAACATCAAAAATATTATGTCCGAAATTAAGAAATGGAAAATCATAAAATGTATCATATTGTTATAATTGTGTTTTTATTATATTTTTCGATTGAAGGTTGAAGCGAAACAAAAAAAGATAGAAAGAATATTTTTAAAGAAGTCGGGTAATAGTGGTAATACAGCTAACCTGTCCTATAGTCCGATTCAAACTGTCACATGAGTACCGCGACCCGCACTGCTTATCAACGCGTTAGCAATGAGCTTAAACCTATAATCACGGTACACTGCAAACGCACATTTTTTCAAAGTTTCGCCCGTTATATAATATTTGGTTTGAATAAACATATTAGTTTATAAAATATTTTTTAATATTTTCAGTAAATTAACTAATTAATTAATAATAAATAAATTTAATTGCATTGTAAACCACTGAGACGAAACAGCCGCTATTGGTGGTGGCAGTCAAGAGACATTTTTCATGTCGCAAACTATATTGTTATAATAATATTATACCGTTTTATAAAACTACATTTTCACACGAGCCCACTATAAATTTGAATTGCAATATTCCAAGCTCGTCCAAACTTAAAAGGCTTTTATAAATAAAACAATTATAAAATTAAATTTTGTATGTAATGATTTTAGAAAAATATATTATGTACCAGGTACATTGTACCTAGCTATTGTACAATATGGTAGGTACCCACTTAATAAAAGTTACATGGATTTTAAAAAGTTAAAAATAACTTTGAAGAAAAATAATTAGAATAATTATCTTGTTTTTTGTTGTGAAAATTAAGCGTCATACAATTCTTCAAACTACTTACATGAAAAAATGTTGGTTCAAAATCTCTAAAATTGAGTAATAAAATTTGGGTAGTTGGTTAATATTTTAAAAATAACATAACCCAAAACACTAACCTTAATATATCAATACGTAAATAAATGTATGTCAGTATGTTAGATTGGAGTAATTCGCAGAAGTTGAAACAATCGTCTACAGTGTAAATATTTTGTGTAAAACGTATATTTATATAAGAGCATGCTCCCCCATACTCTACAATGACTGTTACACAACAAAACTTATACTTATTTGCGTTATTTATACCAACACGGAAACACAAGTATACCTGTATATTATCTTTTTTAAATTAAAATCAATATTTTCCAAGTATTTATATCTTAACTTCGGGAGTAAGTGCAGTGATCTCTTGATTTCAATTCTACTATTATCGCGTTATATCGATGATAAAAAAAAATTTTCAACCAAAAACCATCGTTCGATAAACGACCTGAATGGTTCAGTTTCTCGTATTGGTTTTTATAATATATAATCTTAAACTTATTGTACTTTTACATTTTAAATTACAAACTATTAATTTAATTTAATTTTTTAAGAAAATATTTTATTTTTTTTTTAATTAGATATTTGAAACTGTTTTCTCTCCACTATTTGAGACGAAGCAATTCTCAGTGAGTTTACTAGATGATGAGCGTCAAATAACCAAGCTCTAGTTTTTGATTTAACAATCTAAATTTGTTAATAAATTTACTCTCCATAAGTCTAAGTTCTATCAAAGAAGGAATTCATTTTCAAATCTATATAGCCTTTAGGTTTCCTAAATATGATTTAAAACTCTGAATAAAAATACATACAGCGATAACGTTTTACGGTCGTTCTAATGGTGTACACTTACATAACGCATACAAACTAAAGGCTGACCTTGTTAAAATAAAAACTTTCAACGATTGAACAAATACATGTTATACTTACAATTTGTTCGCGCGCCTCATTTGCGGGCCACGTGTTGAAGGCCCCTTATAATATGTAGATGACATAAATTATAATATGCATCGCCATCGCCATCGCCCAAAACCAAAACCGAAGTCTTAGTGTTGAAACGGTTATAAATATAATTTACTTACTATATAGGTAATTATATGACATTATGAAATTTTTTTTACAGGTCGTAAAACGGTAATTATGACTGTCGCCGTCCACTGGTTTAGAAACGGCCTAAGGTTGCACGACAACCCAGCCTTGATTGAAGCTCACAACAATGCTGAAAAGCTTATTACACTGTTCATTTTCGACGAGACTACGTTTAGTAAGTATAATTGTTAATTACACATGTAAATATAGAATACATCACATCGTGTATGAGTGTTTATACCAAATCAATGAATATTATAAATGCATTTTTATTATCTACTACAATTGGCGTGTCGCCGATCGTAAAATTAATCAGTTAATGGTACCTAGGTAAAGTGGTCAGTGGCGTTAGTGATCACAATAATACTATGATCTATTTAATTTTAAATTAGTCACAAATGTATTATTTATGATTAATACATATATATTAATACGATATTTGTGACTACTGGTAGACATCGTAGTTAATTCTTAACCCGCGAATAATGAATAAATATTTGAAACTGTCTACGATACACATACGAACAATGAATAATAGATTAATAATAATAGCATTAAACATATTATTATAAAATGTAATTAAATGCAGTAATGCACAGTGAAAGTAAACATAAACATTATAATTTCAGTCATGGAAAAAGACATATATATAATCTAATCGTAGAAAATTGCACAAAAAAATTTTTAAATTAAAGTCTATGTTATGTGCAAAATATAATACAGATGTGTATGGATAAAATATTGTGTCAGTATTGAAATCTGTTAATTGTTGATAAATAAGTATATTTTAAATAGTGTCTTATATTTATTTAGATCCAAAATGGTATGGATACAATCCGATGCGATTTCTTCTGGAAAGTTTAATAGACCTGAATAATAATTTATCTTTGGTTGGAGGACGTTTGTATATACTTCAAGGAAACCCTGTTAATATATTTAAAATGATAAAAGAAAAGATCGGCCTGAATTTTATTACTTATGAACAGGTATTTTTTTTATATAATATATATTTTATTTTTTGGACATAGATTTAAGCATGGACATTTATAATTTTAGGACTGTGCCCATATGGGTAGAACTCGTGATGAAAAGGTAAAGACATTTTGCGATGAAAATGATATAAAATGCATTGAGACAGTTTCCCATACACTGTGGAATCCAAAATCAATAATCGAAAAAAACGGTGGAGTACCTCCATTTACTTTTAAACAGTTTCAAGTGAGTAATTGGTAATAATAATATCTTTTACAATAAATAAAAATGCACATTGAATATTTTAGAATATAGCGAACCAAATTGGTCATCCTCCAACACCAGTAGGCAATGTAGACTGGTTGAGTGTAATTTTTGAGGAACTTCCAGCTTCCATTCAAGACGAATTTAAGGTTTTTATTTTTAAAAAATAGATAGGTACTTCATATTAGTACTTTTAATAAAGTACCTATTTAAATATTTTATTTTGTTGTTATTTTTTTTTATCACCAATTTGCCTTACTTATGGGCATAAAATAATTTTTAGAACTTACACAATCCGATCCCGGAAACCTTTGGAATTTATCCAGAAGTTCCAGAAAATCTAACATCTACATACCGTTGGTACGGCGGTGAGACCAGAGCTTTAGAACAGTTAAAAGAACGACTTGAATATGAAAAAGAAGCATTCGTTAATGGATTTTACTTGCCCAACCAAGTAAATCCAGACCTTTTGAGCCCACCATCCAGCCTCAGCGCCGCTTTACGATATGGATGCTTATCCATAAGAAAGTAATAATTAATATAATTTTGAAAAGAAAAAAATATAATATATATTAATTGTACACGATAACTTATTGTTAGGTTTTACTGGGAACTTACAAAACTGTTTATCAACAAATTCGAAGGAGATTTATTACCTATGTACAGCGTGACCAGCCAACTTATTTGGAGAGATTACTTTTACACCATGTCTATTGACAACAAAAACTTTGGCCAGATAGAGGATAACCCAGCGTGCATTTCAATACCTTGGAATGATATTAAAATTCCGGAAAATAAGAAGATGTTGGAATATTGGAAAACCGGCAAAACTGGATATCCCTTCATAGACGCCGGGATGAGACAATTGATGCAGGTGCCCAAATTTAACAGTTTCTGATTCTTTGATGTACCATACTTCAATACTTGTATACAAATATCACTCTTCGTATCACAACATCCTCGTTGTTTATCTAGGAAGGATGGATTCATCATGTGGTACGAAATTCATTGGCATCTTTCTTGACGAGAGGTGATCTCTGGATAAGCTGGGTCGAAGGGTTGAATCATTTTATGAAGTATTTGCTAGATGCTGATTTTTCCGTGTGCGCTGGTAACTGGATTTGGGTGTCAAGCTCTACGTTTGAACAGCTGTTGGACTGCCCTTTGTGCGTTTGCCCTGTCAGTTACGGTTTAAGGCTTGACCCATCTGGCGAATACATTAAGTAAAGTCATTGAATAAAGACATTTTCAAAATAAACATCTATATTAATCTAATGTTCACAGGCGATATGTTCCTGAATTAAAAAACATGCCCGCCCAATTTCTGTACGAACCATGGAAGTGTCCCGAATCAGTTCAAAAACAGGTGGGATGCATTATTGGCAAGGACTATCCTAATTGCATTGTCGACCATACAATAGCATCACGAGGAAACAGAAAGGTATGCGAATCCATTCGTTTAGACTTAACAATTTGACAAGTAGGTAATATCTCACGGATTCTCGTGTTCTTCAACACTTGTGAATGTGCGTTCTACAATAATTGAGCGTGTTCTAAACAAATTTCTTGCTCACATTATAGCACGTTAGCCTTAAAACAAAACGTAAAGTATTAATTCTGATTCATCGGTCACTCCTCTCAAAATGTAATTATTGTAAATATTATTAAGTATTATATCATATATATTTATATTGCTAAATAATATATTATTGTTTATTTGGCGTGTCCCGGCATCTATATATTAATTTCAAAATTAATAACAACCATATTAATAGATTATTATAAATTATTTAAATTTTAGAAAATGCTGGCATTACGTATCTCGATGACGAACGAGAACAGGGTACCACATTGCTGTCCTTCGGATCGTGAAGAAGTTCAAAAATTCATGTACCTTCCTGACGAATGTATGCAACAGTTGCTTCCTTTGGAAAACAAAGATAGCAAAGCGTATGATATCTATAAATGTCATTAAATCATAAAATAAAACTTTAAAAACAACGACCACACTACCTATTCCTACGCAGTATGATTCCATTTCGTTTCTCATAATTAACCACGACGATTATGTCAAACTATTTTATTTCCTTTACAATACTATTCCGTACATATTTGGAAAACGGCGTCGTCAATTAGTCATACTGGGCATTTTATACTATTCTACCTATTATAATTATTATGTGTGTTCTTATGATAGTTGAACTATTTATTACTTACATCATACTTGTCTAGTTGTGTTACAACCTATTAGTTTTAAATTACTTATTTATAGTTAAATTAGTATAGAATGGTTTTAATGATTTAACAAAACATAAAGATAAAAATTAATTTATATAAATTACAATACACGTATATTAAGTGCGTATACTTCTAAATTTAAGAATAATTAGATTTTTTTTTTTTATCTCGTGTAATAGGTATATGATCATTAATCATCATTCAATTGAAAAACTTATGAACTTTCTTACTGCTTTATTAATACACTATCAGTTTTGAATTTCTCGTTTAAATCACTTTTTACTTGATTAATAAACAATAGATTTAAACAAATAAAAATTGTACTCTTACAATATTTCCACTAAAATATTACTGAATACACCTGCCTATATAAAAATATATATTAAACGATATTCATACAAATATAATATAGTACGTGCATTAGATATCCATCAAATCAGCCATAAATATACCAAACAAATTAATACCTAGTTTGAGAGTTTAATTTTGATATTAATGTTTTCAGAATTTGCAGATTAAAACTGTGTATAGTGTAGAGTTTAACAAAAATATTGTTCTATACCTGTATTCTTATTCGGAAATATTATACCTATCTTGTATTTGAAAAATCAAATTATTGTATCTTTCTATTTTCGCGATAAAATAAATATATTCAATAATTAATTGAAGAAATGTGTATCTATCATTAAACTTCACATCAAACCTTACTAATTATTATTACCTTATCCTATTTGGTCAATTTTAGAATACTAGGTACTTATTTTTATTTAACATGTAAAAAATAAATATATTAACCAAACCTCAAACCTACCTAAACCTACCAACTTACAACATGCATGTAGATATTCATAATTCTACGTGTTGCCTAATTGTTTAAACAAAATAGGGTTTGTCTGATTTCTTCAAAATAAAAATCCTCGTTATTTAATTGTATGAATAGTATTCCAATTATTTGATAAATATATAACATTTATGTAGTAATTTAAATGACCAATTGGCATTTGACATCGTAGTACTCATTATAAATATACATTGGATTCCTTATTTCTTTCCAAATATTATAGGTACTTTTCTGTCTTAAATAATTTGCCTTTGAAATCGACTGTCACTGTATAATATGTAACGTTCGATCGGCAAACACTAGCTACGTCGTGTGACTAACTACCGGTCAGTGGCGGTCACTATAATAATTGAACACCGAGGCCCTCGAATTTATACTGTGATCTACAAAAATTAATCAATAATGATCATCAATAAATAGTAATTGTTATTAAAAGTAATAAAAGTATATTGAACAAACGAGGTGAAAGGATAAACGTTCTCGACTGTTCGAAATTCCAAAACATTAGACGTCTAAATCTTTGTTTGGAACAGGGACAGGATAACTACAGCATATAATATATTTTAATGTACTTGTTTAGCCCCTTTGTTGTGTTTAAAAATAAAATTAAGTTTAAAATATTTTTCATGTCGTAACCGAAATCTACTTGTTGAATGCTGATTAGTTATATTAGTTAAGCAGTATACTGTATACAAACTCGTATCATGGAAGAAATTATTAATTGTTTGCGAATTCAAAATAATATGGACGAAATAAGTTTAAATAACTAAAGACTTATATGAACTTGTTGCGTGTATTTAAATATTTACCCTAAACAAAAAATATACTTTTTGTGGTACAAAATTTTACGAGTTGCAAAAATCGAATTTCTAAAAAAAAAATTAGTTCTTTTCGATTAAAGCGATTACTAAATTGGTTCGTGCCAATCATTAAAAGAAACAAATTTATTTTCACAAAAAAATAAAATTACCCTATACTATTAAAATGTCAAGTATAATTTTGTTTATTTGGAGGAAAATATTGATTTACACATTGTTTTAAACAGTGGCGTGTATAAAAATCAATTTCGAGGGGGGAGGGGTTCTACAAAAACAAAATATATTTAATTAATATTTAAATTAATTTCTGTATTAAAATTCCGTATCAACAATACATTGCGGGGAGGGTTCGAACCCCTAAAACCCCTCTATATACGCCAATGGTTTTACAGATTAATAAATTATCATAATTATCATTATTATACAAGATAATATAAAATAATTATTATATGAACCTTATAAACTATAGTTATAAAAACCCTATGTACAATGATTACTATAAATCACACATTATTTTAAGTTATATGCTTTATGAATACATAGGTAATTTTGAAAGGTCTCAGGTTTGAAAGTATTAAAGTATGTATACTATTGTGCGCATAGTTAATATAAAATAAAACCTTTTTTTTTTTTTAATTAGATTAAGTCTTTTTATTCAAAAAATACTAACATGACTTATCGTGGTTTAGCAACTGTTTGGTTTATTTTAGAAATAAAACAAAATATCAATCTCTGATCCTTCTTCTCCAATAGTTATCCAGAAATGATGAATTAATTTTACATAGTAATTAATATTAGTTATTAGCACTATATTATTTGTAAAATTAATTAATATGAGTATAATAAGTACTAGATTAAACACTATATAATACACCTATTTTATGTAAAAGTAAAACTATTATTATGGATTATCATCCTTAGTATATTAGTTGCAAAATAACAAATAAACTTCTAATTTAAATTTTTATTTAGATATTAGATGCATAAAAATTTTCAAAAATATCATCTGCTTAACTATTTACATTAACTATTTACGCTATATTTTAAGCAGCGCGGTTTTTATATAAATAAACGTGATAAGACTGCAAGTTGCAACCTATAATTTTTGTGTACCTAGGACACTGGGTAGTTATATACATTTCAATACTTCAAAGTTCACATTTGTGTTTTAAAAAATTAAAAGAGTAGTTGATTTTTAAAAACAACAGTACTAACATACATCGATTACAATAAACAAAATCCATTAACTTACATAATAATACCGATGTATTTAATTAATTTTAAATTAATTATTAACAATTATAATTACTATTGAACAAAACAAATGCTTAAGGAGAATTTCGGAAACTTAACTGTCTAGAATTCACTTCTTATTTGTGTATAAGATCTATTCACAATGTACAGCTTATTTTTTTTAATATTAACATTATTTACATAGTTATCGTTTAATCTGTACAATTTGTCGGTGGGACAAGTTTTAGTGTAAATATCGATGTTATAATGTCAGCGTCTGCATTCTGCTATAATAATACCCTGAAACAAATACAAACAACGTATATAATTATATATAAATATATGTGGTTTATAGTGATTTTATAATTAAATATAACAATAATTAGGTACCGGAGTAAAACTACCATTGTATAGTTTGTATGCCTTTGTGTGTTGTTCAATCTACTCTCGCGTATAGATTTGTTTAAGTTTAAATCGTCATAGCCTATACGCTTCATAAATAATGAAACATAATAGAAATTTTATATACTAAGTAATTGCCTAATTACACTGTTTTTAAAACTTTTCGAATACGCTTTTGAGGGAATGAAAATTATCATGTTGTGAGCATTATTATTTTTATTTTTTTTGTTAATTAACCCACGGCAACATGGGCCATTGGGCGTTGTAGGGATGGTACAGTAGGGTTGGGACGGTCAGTTAGGAACACGCGTATGTGTGGCAAGGTTTTTGTGCACTACGAACCCGGGAGGTCACCCATCCTAGTACTAGGAACAGCTGCCGTTACTTACTCTCAATCACGTCACGTGATTGATTTCAGCCATTGCGCCGTGCGGTTCTCGGCTCCCACTGTGCGCATTATTGTTGAATACTATATAGTGTCATTAATTATTGCTCTTCCTCTATCGTTTGTATACGATGGTGAACCAACGTTTGTAATTTTTGGATCGTTATTAAATGTTTTTGTTTACGTTATTTTATTTTGATAAATTTAAAAAGCTAACATATGCAACGATACAGTTTAAGTATGGCTCAAATAAACGTATTACAAACTTAATATGGTTATGTACACTCTCTGCAATACAATATGAAAAACGATCTCTACTCAATATTTTTTTTTCGGCGTCTCGCTAAACGGAACAATGCGACACACCTTATATGTAAATAATGTAATACCCACAACAAAGTACGTCGACCTGTGTCCTACCCGGATCAATGACTTACTCGAGTGTTGTAATCGTACACATTTATTATACTTGAGGAATACAGGATAAGATGTATTATGACTAATGAGTATCGAATATCGATACAGTTTTAGTGGTATTACAAAGATTTAAGCATCGAAACGTATCGAAGATTGTTTACGAGTAACCTAACTTTAAGAGGACGTTTGAGAGGACTCTCATCCGTTTACGTAAAAACACAGATAATTTTTTTGTCCTTAGGTTTAATAATAGATTAATTAACTCTAATATTAAAGAATATTAAAGCTAACAACATACAATTATAACTCATAAGACCCTACGAGGATAATATCTCTTATTAAGTCTTAATAACACGTATCATTATAAAATAAAAAATAATAACGTATTATTATATAGGTATACAGTTTAATTGGATACCTGCATTTAAATGAGCTTAAATTTGTAAAAAAAAATAATGTACCTATATATCAATAACTAATAGTTAATACCTTTTAGTCTTTCGTGCAATTGCTGTTCGGTGACACAACAGTTGAACTCAGTTGGTCGTACGCCTTGGAAAATGGATATCACACTAGGTTTGACATTGTAAAACACCAATGGTTGACTTCTTTTGACAAAGTCGTCTATTAAAGATTTGACGCCCTGTGTCAAAAAAAAAAAAATGATTATCGATGCTATTTACAAGACGTCGCGTATAAAATATTATATAGCATGGCTTATAATACGCGTAACTCGCACGTACTTTGGCCGCAGTAAAATCAGCTCCTTGTATGTGCCTGCAGTCCATCACAACCGGAATCGAACTCAGTCCTTGTTTGAGTCCAGCTTTGGACACCACTGCCCTCACGTACTCAACGGATGGGAAAACCAAACTACGGTCTGGCGTTATCACTAAATACTCGTACCCAAATTCACTCTGCAGGTTTCAAAACATTCAGGAAATTATATACTAGGCGATTCACCTCTATTGTTTTCTTTAATAATGAATTTATTTAAATTTTGATTTTTAGATACTTAATAGTATTGTTTTATACTATTTAAGGAGTGTACCTAATTGAGTAATATAGGCTTCTGATTTTCAAATGAGAACCATTAAGTGGCAAGTGGCAACTAACCTTTTTTACTGGAAATTATTTAGCGAAAGCTTTTTAAAAGCTTTGGTGTATCCAAGTTAAAACCCGAACGAGTAGTTTCTAAGTTATTAAAATGTATATACTAAGGATCAAAAGGATATTTAAAAATGGTTTTGCCAAAATATAAAATAGACGTAGTATTGGATCTAGTATCTATCTATCTATAATCTATGTATATATATAATACTAGTTACTAATCGAACGTGTCCTGACTGACTGACTGATAAACGTAGAACCTAAACTATGATACTTAAAGACTTGAAATTATAATGGTAAGTACCTTCGTACTACCATGTATGGATGCACTAACAAATAATTTTCCTAAATTAAAATTGTAAAGAGGTTTTCACACAAGGATTTTAAGATCAGATAATTTTTAAAAATTATAAAATGTTGACGGATTAACATGATAATTACTAAAATGTTCACATCTTCTAAACTCCCACATCTTCCAAGCCCATTATCATGAACCTATCGTCCTTAGTAGATAGTACACAAAGTTAAATAACTCAAAACTACTCGTACAAATTTCGATTTAGATAGATCAGAAAATTTAAAAAAAAAGTGTGATTATCTTTTGAAAAAAAATAAGTTGGTACCTACCTATTTTTCTTAAAAATTAAACAGGACACTTTTCTTTAAATTGTATAAAAAATCTAAGTACTTGAAAAAATAACGCTCATGTAATTTAATAGTTCCAAAACTTGCGAATCACTCAGTATTATACTATAATGTTAATGTGCATTATAAACGTAAACGCGTTAATCGTAAATAATATATATAATAACGTTATTGAATTTTATCGTGTTTACTGACTTGTTGTTTTTCGACATTGACGCTGGGCCTAGCCAAGGTGTAAAGCAGTATTATGACGTTAATAGCTATGCCCACAACGATCCCGACTTCCAAGCGGATTAACAGCGAGCAAAGGAACGTGGCGAACGCCGGTATCAAATCGATTTCTGAAATTGTTAAACATTTACTCGTCGTTCGTATAAATATTCTGGTGCGCCGTGCCATACGCGTGTTAACAAACAAAACGAGTTCAACAGAACAACACTATGTCGTTGACAGTGCATTATACAATTATAATGTCTACAAAGACCACACATACTTTTCGTTCGCCACATCGGTTTGACAACTTGCAGTTCGACCATGAACACGACGGCGGCTATTATCACAGCGGCCAAAGCAGCTTTGGGTATGTACACCAGATACGGCGTGAAAAATTGTAAAGCTATTATGACGATTATTCCTGAAAAAAGAAATCAGTTCCGTTGTATTGTTTATGTAGGCATAACGGTATGAAATGTAATATTATAAGCGAAAATCGCCTTCAAAGTATATTAGGGTACTATAGTATAGTAACATTTAATGTACTCTTTGAAACTTTAGATGTTTATCAATAAAAATTTAGATATTATATAATTGTATTTCTCATATAATCAAACATTTATTATTAGATTACATCGTGGTATTCAATGTAGCTAATTCAAGAGATTTTAACATCAAAATTTAGAAAAAAGATTTCTAGACAACGTATATTATATTAATTTTCCGACGTAAATTGAAAATATTTAAACACAAATTATGTATAATATTATATTAAAATAGGTTTTTAGTAAAAGGTTCGTGGTGTTTACCCCATATAATTCAGGGTACGATTTTCGCCATAACGACTATCCGCACATAGGTAATACCCAAATACAAATCAAATCGTTTAGTCAACGAGTTCGCAACCGAAAGAGATGTTTTTACCTGTGTAAATTCCTCCAAACGTGGTTTTTACTCCACTTGCGTTATTCACGGCACCCCGCGATAGAGCGCCAGATATGGGCATGGACCCAACAAAAGACGAAATCAAATTGCAAGCGCCCAAGGCAAGCATTTCTTGAGTGGCGTCGACGGTCTTACCATCAGCTAAATAAAACAATAGAACATGTTATCATGAATTCAGTTAATTTATAATTTCACTTGACTGCAGGCGAACGAGTTCTGATTAGTAAATATTATGCACTATATTTTCGTATTAAAAACGCTCATAAGATGACATTGTACACGTCTGCAGGGATAAGACTTACAAAAAAATAAACGCACCTACCTACGCGCGTCTTTAAACGTAAAATCAACTCACAGAAAAATTTAGCTAGTGATATGTTTTCTAAAATAGACAGAAGTGGCACTACCAGAATCCCTGAACCTAATTTGGACGCCATCTCTACAAAATTATACGTCTCGTTCCCGACTCGGCTCTCAAACGGCGGTGGCCTGAAACTCGGGAGACCGGATTCCACGTGACCTGGAAAAAGAACAAAATTGATAAACTCGTCGAATCACTGTGCGAGATATATATAAAAAAAAATGGCTGTTGAATTACTCGATAGTTTAAACGGCAAATTTCCATGTTCTTTGTACATGTATCCCAGTGCGGCGCAAAAAACCACAACTATAATGTTCCTTGCCGTCGATATGAGCCAAATGATTGATGAAACCGTTCGCTGTCCGGTCGTCTTATCTTTCATGTCCGTAGGGCCGATTTGAATGTCTTTCATTTTCTATGTATATTATAAAAAAATATATATTATATTCGACAAACCGTGAAGAACGATAATGAAATAGCTATGACTTATGGTATATTATGTCAGCAATATCCATATAGATCTTATAAATATAGATAGGACATAATACGGTCTTATCAACGGTGATAAAGTGATTCAAATTGAGGCCAAATAAGTAAACCTTCTCTATGGCTATATCGAGTATCGGTTATCAATATTTATATATAACCATATCATCAAAAAAAATGTAAACAAATGGCCTCAAATTTTTATCAGTTCAAGACAGCAAAAGCACATTATCCTCAAATGTGAATGTCCTATCCATGTTAAAAACCTATGACAATATCGTATTTTCCGGGCTCACCCTCAAAAGCAGCAGCACAATCATACACGTAATGCCGAGCGTCCCGTCGCCAACGCTGATCTCTCTGATGTGCATGGCCAATTGGTCCCAGAAGCCTATGAACGAACTAGCTTTTATGTTGATACCGAGCAGGTCTTTCAGTTGGGATGTAGCTATCACGATCGCTGCTGCCGACGTGAAACCAGCCGACACCGGTCCGGATATGAAATCGATTAAAAACCCTATACAACCCACGAAGTTTATTATATTATATTGTATTGTAATCTTATGTTTATAGACTGTACAAAATATTGGTAAAACGTTTTGATCGGGCCGTAAACAAACACGATCGACAGGCGTTCAAAACATGTCTGGTTCAATGTTTGGCAAGCCACGTTAATATTATAATAATAATAAGTGTACTGTTGTACACGTCTTGTATAGTTGGTACGGTATATGAACGCAAAATTACCTAATTGCGCAAAACCCATGATGAGTTGTACGATACCGGTGATAAAACATAACAGGATGGCGAATTCTGGTCCCATATCGTGTATGTTTTCGCGGGTCATGATGGCCATGATCGCCGTCGGACCCAAAGCCGGGTCTTTACAGCTACCGAAAATCGTGTACACGAAGCATGCCATGAACGATGAGTACAGACCGATCTAAAAATAATCATTCGATCAAAGTCTGCAGTTTTATAACAGTACCTATGATAACCATAGCTAGATCTAAAAAAATAAATAAACGATATTCATAAGTCATAACCACGAATCTGCATGTATAATACCATACCTAAAATTATTGTTAAAATATTAACTCGCCAGACCCCAATTAGAATTAGAAATATTATGTAACTTTATATTTATATATGATATATATTATATATTATAATTATCATATTCAATAAACTTATCAAGGTTACGCGTAGGTATACGTAACACGTAAGTATGTATTGTTCATAATATTACTATAGGTACATATTATAATTATAAGTTTGTGACTTATTTTTTTTTTTTTTGTTAATGTGTAATTTTGTGATTAATTTTCGTCGGAAGACCTGACCTCGAACTTGCGACGCAATCACACAATCGTTAAACATTATATACATTTGGGCATAATGTATAAACGTCACTTGGTTAGTTAGCAGATTAACCACAAAATATGACCGTGACAATATCGAAATTATTTTGAACTCATCGTGAAGATTGTCATTTATTCATTTACGAGCGAAACCCATTAGACAAAACACAATCGAAACATATTATATCGAATGCAATGCGTACGATTCTAATAACATTCGTTTGTAATTAAAATTTTAACCGGATGCTGATATCGCGGTGATACTGCAATATTATTGTATATAATGGCACACGCATTTTATGACGAACGACAAAACGTTTTGTATAAAAGAAGTACGAATATCTTAACAGGTTGATTATTAATTATTATTTCTAACGCACAACCATACAATTTAAGTTTTCCGAAAAAAATAATCTAAACTACGATTTATTTCAACATTTTCAAGAAAGTTATGTTCTATTGTATTCTCAGTATATCATACTTGTTTGTGGTGGAGATAAACTTTATTAACTAAAACACTAAATTGTAGACTGTCATCATTGATGTATGGTTACAAATATTAGTGATTACGCGCGATTTAGGATGAAATATCAAGTAAAAAAATAGTACATTATAAATTATCTGCGGTTTCTTAAACTTATATATTAACTTGTATATTATAAATTATAAGTAGGTACCTAATAGTACCTTATAGGTAATCACAAATCGTTTAATAATATGTTGGCCTCTCCGTAAGAGGTGTATATATTATGTTTTGTGAGATACACAACACATAATACATAAATACGCAATCATAAAAATAAATAATAATTATAAAAGATTATAATAGTTGTCTATTACAATTATTAATTATTATCTTAAAACATAGTAAGAGGTACCTATTATCTATTGAATTACTCACTATCATTGTTCAAATTGTGTATTCGCGTAAAATCAGCAAAATAAAATTATGTCGAAGTTTGTTGGGCCAGTCCCGCTCTTTCGGGATTGAATTAGAAAATGCCAACTATTAGGTACCTGTATCGTATATTTGTGTAAAATATAACGTTACCTACCAAATAAATCAGAGTGAATTTGTACTATGATAAACTACATAAAATATAGCACTATTGGAGAGATTACTTTCCAGAAAGATCTTTAAGATAATAGTATGAGATCAAAAAATGTCATTTAAAAGTTGTCATATTCTAAAAAGAACGGTTCTGAGTAAGATTCTAGGATCTAAATAACATTGGATTTTTTTTTAATATTTATAATTTTATTTTTCAATTTTTAATAAAATTTAATTTAACATACTTATCTATACTAAGTAATAAAAACTATGATGACATATTAAAGAGAATTAAGTTAAATAAAATTGAATAAATTCGGTTCTAATTTGGTTTGTTTCTCAAAAATATTTCGTTGTACAGAAAATGTCGTTAAATGGAAGTTCGTTATATGGAAGTTTCACTAGTTATAAAAAAATAATAATTACGAAAATTTAGATTTTTGATTTAGTAAAAAATGAATATTTTTTTTATTGAATATTGTATAAAGTAATTTAATTTAAAAATTGACCCTGTGTGAATGTAAATAATTAGTAGCACAATTTTTATGTTTTTGTAATTTTCTGGAAACGGCCTTTGAGCGCACCGGATGTCTGCGTGTGTAGGTATAATATAATAACTAAGAAGGAAGAAGAATAATTATAAAGACTGTGTGCATAACCTCGCAAAGAAAACAGTTTGTTTGATGTCGGAAAGAATTTATTATGTAGGAAGTCATACGAGTCTGGACGGTAATAATAATAATAATATTATGTAAAAAAATATCATAATATATTATAATATAGTACAAGTTACGACGTTACGTGGTAATCGTCCATTTCATAGTCATTTCCGATATAGTCCATATTACACGCAGTTGTCTTCGAACCGCCGCACGCACTACCTGTTGGGTGTGCGTTCGAGTGTGGAGAGTGGTATTATCATCGTTATAATATATAAACGTATAAAAAACTAACATGGTAATGATATTATACAATACGAACGACTTTTCTTTTCACGATTCGCAAAGATTCGTGGACGCGACCGACTTACTTGTGGAGGTAATCCGGCTACGTTGGCGAACGCTATGGCCTGTGGTATAACGGTCAGCCCGACCGTGATGCCTGCCACGAGGTCGGGTATACCATGTTCGCCGACAGTGTACTTGGGCAGCCATTGGAGGATAGGTAGGCGTTTGTACAACACTTTTCTCGTACAGCACCGATTCACCGAATCCTGGTGGACGGGCACCACCGTGTCACCGCCCAAAACTTTACCTGTACGAAAACAAATTTGGATTTACTAACGCAATGATTGTTTATCTTTTTTCCAAGTTCATAAACGGCTGAAGTTTAGGTTAGTTAAGTTTATTGAAAGTTAAGTGACAGTCTAGGTTAAGTGGGCGTCTCAGCGAATACGAAATTATTGAACAGGTTGTGTCGGTTGCACAACCCTAAAACCTTTCGAATATTCGTCAATACAGATTTTTTATTATTTATTTTATTTTTTTTATTAATATAATAATATATAAATAATTGTTTTCTTTATCTACTTCTACCTACCCATCCTTTAAGAATTGCTTTCCGGAAGGAGGTAGTTAATATTAGAAGGCACTTAAAATAATTGAATCTTATGGTACTTAAATTTGCGGTTACAGGATAGTACGTTTTATAGTATAGATAAAAATTAATTGTTAGGTATATTTAATTTAGACTAAAGACAATAGTTAGAAAAGTACCTAACATAATATCTAAAAACCAATAAATATCAAAAAGTATAGGTTGGTAGGAACTTAACACATAACACGTTAACTAAAGACAAAGAAAATTACGAATATATCGTATGATTTAATACAATATCTCATTTTAACAATTTTTATTTAAGTTTACAATAACCTACTACTAATTTTTTTATAAATATTAATTTATTAGAGAGTAAAAATTTAGATCTAGATAGTCATTTGATCAAAGGAAGTATAAAGTATTATTTTATTGTCATAAATGTCTTAAACTGCATAGGCGTTGACGGGGGGTGCTTGAAAAGCTTAACGCCCCCATAAAAATATTCAAAGCCACCTCATTTGAAATATACGTTATTAATTTACTGCTTTTGTGCAGGAAGATTTTAGCCCCTTTCAAATTCAATCAAATCTTCGCATAAGCAACAATCCCAATTTTTTTAATAATTTTCATTGTGCTGGATATACTTTTTACGATGTATATCGTACTCAAAACATATTTTGTTCTATTAATAATGTTTTCACTAACATTTTAAACATAATATTAAACGGTAAATATGAAATATCTAATAATAAGTATAAGTTTATTTGTAAAAAAATCTGTTACTTAGAATAATAAGTAAATTTAGTACTTGATAAAAATAAAAGGTTCACGTGTATAACTTGTGGAGGAAGCTGTTCACTAATGACACCTCAGAATTATAAGTCAAAATTTTTTAAAGCATTTTTAGATTTTATCTACCTCACGCCTCCCACACCAACAATAGTTAAAATGATATTAAAATAATGTATATAAGACGATTATAATATTATTGTTATATTACCAGAACCAAAAAGTACGCTTTTTATAAATTAAATAAAAATAGCCGCGGGTAGGTTAAAAATTATTACCTATTATATTTACAATTATTCATAGTTGTTATAGATAAAACTTCATAGATCAAATATATTATTTTTGTAATTTGTAATAAATTTAACATTTCTAATACAGGTCTGCCATACAAAGCAAAAGTGATGTAAAAACCAATATATCAGTTTTGAGAAAAATGCAGTTTTATATTTTTCATTTTATGATGCCTTTATTATTTGTTAGTCTATTTGATTTAATATAAAACAAATCTACCTCTATAGTTTTTTGACGAGAAGTGCAATGAAATAATAATTTAAAAGTATTATTCGCTTATATTGCACGAATAAAAGTTACCCTTTTTTTCCATTGAGCTTAAGCCCGGCAACTATGGCCTGTTTTGTTTGTAGGGGGGGGGGGGGGGAGGAACGGTTGGTTGAAACACGTTTGTATGTATGGCAAGGATTTGTTGCTAAACATCCCGGGTGGTCACCCATCCGGGAGCTAGCAACACCAGCCGATACGTACACTCAGAGGGTTTCCAAAGTTGAGCGTACGGACCTCGACACACCAAGCCTCAAACGTTACTTTTATGTTATTACTTAGCAATATAAGCGGTTTGTACTTTTATTTACTAAGGATAAACGCCGTAAGTACATTTTACGACATTATTGCTTAATAATTATAAATCGTCCAACAGTGTATTTACTAAAGTAAAAATATGCCATTTATAACACAGGGATATTCGATTTCGTTGATGTTCTGTGGTTAGTGATTACTCAATTAAATCTGGCCATGGTACCTATATAGAGTGGTACCTATACTATACTCAGAGAAAAAATTATGAAGAAAAGCAAAATGTGTGATACTTTTTACTTGTCTACTACGACTTTCAATGGAATACATTATCCATCGTGTCTAATCAACAATAAAAAAAATTACTTAGTCTGAGTTGTAAGTATGATATAGAGAAATCTTTGAGAATAATTATATCTGTATTATTCTATGATATAATCAGCAAAACACAGCGGCGTGTTATTGTTACTGAAGTTTACTGACTCGTGTTATTAAATATCAATATTGATCAGTCGTTTATAATCATGAACGTAATACTGAAAACAAAATATAATAGCTATGAAGAAGAATTTTGTTATATAATATTATATATATATACATTTTGCACGCTCACAAAACCGGTCAAACTTGGGTCATGGTTAATTCCGGTCAAGTATATTATATACATAATTCACCCGAGTTAGTTATATTAATATCGTCGCAAATTTTAAAAGACGAAATTTAACGAACCATAATACCAACACATCTATATATAAAGTACCTACCATGCTCGTGAGTTTTTTATATTTATTTTCACAATGAACATCGCCCTAATGTCCTTGAATAATAATTAGCACGTGTTTGTGTTAACTGGAAACAAGATAACAAAAGATCCACCGTGTGATAAATCATTTTTATCATCTAAAATATATTTTATTTCAATAAAAACTTAACAGTGCCTATAATAAATTGTATTTTTGGTGGAGAAACAATATTTTACAACTATATAGTAACTATGTAAGATGTGTATTGTTCTAATGACTTATTGAGATTTTAGATATTATAACTTTTGACATAATATTATCATTTGTCAACTATATTCTTCCGAGTCAAACGAATAGTAATAATTGGTTTGACATAATAAACTCATTTGAGAACAAAACTGTACGTTATTATATTTATTTAATATAATTAAATCCAAACGTTTAAACTCAAATGAAAAATGAATACTACCAATATTTAAATATGTATTTATATTTTTAGTTAGTGAATGTTTTTTTTACGAGAGTAGAGTAGGTATAGTGCACAATATACTGTCTGGTAAAAGTCTATGGAATAAATTATAATATACAATCTTAGATTGAGTAGCTGATGCAGTTAATCACACTAATTATTTAGTTACTAACTAGTTATTAAATAAGGTTTACTAAAAATTAAAATAAAACTTTCTCCATATTTATGTTGGAACGTTTAACTATATTGGTACTTACGTTGTTTACAGAAGCGTATAACTTTGATTGTGTATTTATTGTTATTAGTCTTCTACTGATTTTGAGAAATTTATAGGTATAAAATAATATATATTTTTAAAGCTACATACAATATCATTCATAAAATAAATGCGAGCAACACAGTAAGACACTCGTTCGACTATAATATTTTTCAGCTACTTTAGGAAAGGTTTCATTTGAAGTATTAGTTAAATAATTACAACCGTAATTAAACGACTTAATGTAATTGCTTCAAAATGAGTTTCTACGACGATAAATGACAGCGACCACTGCGAATCCTGTTTGGTCTTGAATAAAATAAAATAAATATAGACATATACATTTTCCAAGATATTGTGATATTATGCTACATGAATTGATTATTCAAGATGATCAGTGATCACCAATTTACCGAGCATGCTCGCCGCCATTTTTTCCTTTGATACTGAATTTACTCTAATTCTGATTTTTGGAATTTTTGATTATACTAAAGGACTATATTTTCTAATACTAACATTTTTTATACTATTTAAGGAGGTATAATTTTTAATATCAATTTTTTTTCAAATGAGAGTCACTAATTGTCTAGTAAATTGTTTATCAGACGACTTTTTCAAAAATGTTGTAGTAGTTTTTGAGTTACCTATACACCACTAATGGATTTTGTAAATACGCTATGATTATTTAAAAAAATGTAATAATGATTAATAATCTATTATAATTTTTAAAAATTGTCCGAATATAAAAAATAATAGATCCACTATTACATATATTTCATATTTTTTTAATATAATATTTAAGAACTATAAATTATGCTTAGAATATTATACATTTGAATAACTCAGAGCCTACTAATACGAACTTTGATTAGATCCACAAACATATTCAAAAAAAATTATCTGCTTAACAATTTACAGTAACAAATGGTTGGTTCTCATTTGAAAAAAGAAGTTTGTATCGTTACAGAACACTACTTAAATGGTATAAAAATCC
Source organism: Sitobion miscanthi (assembly GCA_008086715.1). NCBI lineage: Eukaryota > Metazoa > Arthropoda > Insecta > Hemiptera > Aphididae > Sitobion > Sitobion miscanthi. The sequence continues at coordinate 28,432,603 of CM017798.1, read as the reverse complement.
AAATAATTAAAAATATGGTACTCAATAGTTATAGGTACTTAAAATTTCCAAAAATGAGAACTCTATTAAAATCATAAATGGGGGTAAGCATGCTCGGTGAATCCTTTGTACATCGTGTTATCTGTAGATAATTTGTGTGCATAATATATGTGTAATATATTTGGTATCATAACTTCGAATTGAATATTTGAATTAACATTATATGTACCTAATCAACTTATCAAAAGCGCATAGCACTATAGCAGAACGAGGACGACACTTAATTCTTACGTAAGCCCCCGTCAATTTTTATCACAGTGTGCAGTCACAATTCAGTACCTACCTATCATAATATACAACATTTGTAAGTAACCTGAAGAAACTTAAAATAAAGCAGACAAATGATACCTATACGAAAATGGAATATTGAAATTCTATGTTAATTATTACATACGCTTTGAATGAAGATTATTTTAAAAACAACAAAACAATTTTCATCGTACAATTCATAATATTGAAAAATTAAAAGAGATCAGAAAAATGTATTGCTAATAAGTCATACTTGTTAAATAAATAAATAACCAAATTCATTTAAAAAGTACTAAATATACATGCACGTATCAATTAATATGTTTTAAAAACATGCAATTATTTTTTTTTTACCCACAACTTTTGTAAATACAAATATTTTACTGAAAAACATTTTTATATTTTATAGTTTTTACTAGGATTCGACAAACACAACACAAAAATAGTACCTAGTAAAAACCCTCAAAATAAATATATGTACGTTACAAGTATAATGTATTTTTTTTTTATTGCCCAATTTTCAAATTTAATCATACTATCAATAATTTAACTACAAACTTATCATTAATCATCAAACATGCTCTTTAAAATGTTAAAATTAAGAAATAAGCTCTTAAAATTACAAAATTACTAAATACCTATGAAAAAATATGCACTTTAAACGTTTAATATTTTTTTCATAGTTCGTGAAAATAATTTCAAACTTAATTGGTAATAAATCTAATAACCCAAAAAAAAAACATGCAAATACAACAACTTTAGTGCGCCCGAAAAATTCATTCATATTCGAGACACTATTTTTCTCGTAATGGTATTATTCAACGTTTTTTGAAAGGATAAACAAACACCCATTATTAACTAGATTAAATCTGATAAGTTATATACCTCACGTGTTTAATACCTATAACTAATTGAACACGATAATCATCATATTATAATATTACGACAGGTTAACAGGAACACATGGCCAAGTGGGTATTTTAGATGACGCATGTGTACAACAGTATACACTATGCGTATAATATATAAATATTATTACTTACAAGTTGATTGGTTTTAGCATGGTTTTTTTGTTTGTTTTGCAAGAAGAAATCGACGTTACCAAGAACTTGCTGGAAGCGGAGGTTTGACAATGTATACATTATACGCATAAAAACAACTTTAATTTATCATTTACGCAAAATGATATTAGCAACTCTAAAAATCCGGTTATCTTTTAAGTTTATAATTCTTTAGTTTCTCCGTTCGTCTTAAATCGTAATCGTACAACCTAGCTATAGGAAAAGTATAATTTAACAAATATAATATATTTTTATTCATTGGCCTGAATAAATTACTGTCAAGAATCAACTGTGAATATTGTGATAAATGAATAACGTAGTCGTTGACTCTTAACGGTACCTACTGTATGATGATAAAATAAAAAAACTAATCCAGCTCATCTATGATGGTTGTGTTTTTTTTATTTGATTAAGTTCAAAACTTGAGCAGATAATGAAAACTACCATAATACGACTATACCATATTAAGACGAAATTAATAAACTTTCTACTTTGGTAATTGGTATTGGTATAGATTAACAAAATTACTTTCAAAATTATTGTACTGTTTGATAAATAGGTACCGTTCGAACGTAGGCAAGTCATAAAACTAATAAAAGTTAAGAGATACAATGTCATAATTTTAAAATTGAAAATTTAACAGATGAATTTTCGAAAAATCGCTGTTTAAAATCATGTTTTTATTATTTTATTTAAACTTATATTAATAAACACACACATTACAGCTATTGCTGTAATCTGTAGCCTTGCCCGGAATTATTATAATGACTGTAATCTGAAATTCGCAATATTATTTTTCTTACATGCTTTACACCTACAACCTATACACAAATATTGTCATATTAAACACTATAAATTCTATTATATTTTATAACAATTATAATTAAATACTTTTAAATAATAAATAATTGGTTTGTAATTTTTGTATGTTTATGACATAATTTTTTTAATAATATGTTTAAAACCATTTTTTTTCATTTACTCAAAAATTGAATGAATAATATATCATATTAGTGTTGATAAAACCACCTCTTATATTATATTAGTATATTACATATTATATTTAACCTTCATAATAATTGAACTTAAATAAACATAAAGTAGTTGTCAGACGACAGTTAGCCTACAACTATACTATAGTACTGGCCACTACGAAGAACTTGGGTGCTGATACCCTGCCATGTATAATAACGTACGCATAAAAAATACATTCCAATAAAGTATTGATTACAATATTATAATTCGAAGTATAATACTCTTATCTAAAATAACCTATTTCACAAACGGTACCTAGGCATCAAAATGAAAGTTTAAAAAGATTAACGTTCCTGTAACAATATCAAGTAATTAATTTTATCGCATGGATGAGGATCAATTTCAATATAATAGTATTATATTATGTAGAATTTAAAATGTAAATAATACATGCAGAAGTCTAAAAAAAACATAATTTAGTAAACTTTTATTTATCCGAATGAATCTCGTGTAATAAGAAATTTAGAAATGCGTCTTAATGTCTAAGCTCGAAAATCAGCTAACAAAATATTAAGCGTATGATTGTTCAAAACGAAAAAAGGCAGTGTCAATGAAATGTCAAACATTTTTTGTCCGAGAAAGTCTTTTCTTTTGGAGTTACCCGTGCTGTGATGACGTATTTTTCGAGTTTTCGATACCGCAGTATAGGTACCTATGACAATATAATATATATTGCTGTTGACGTAGGTAGGTACCAGCCACCGGGACTAGGTATATATAGGTACGTCCGGTTACTACGTCAGTGATGTAGTGGAAGGGGTTAGGTTCCGACTTCTGTCTCGATTAACTCGAAACGTGTGCAATAATCGTGTATGTTATAGGTACGCGTTTTTTTCAGGCGGGAGGCTACCTATACGCACATGTCATGACTATAATTACCAGAACCGGTAAAAAAATATTGGGGAAACCCGAGAACAACGCGTACTTACATAGAATTAGCCGGGAGACGGGAACGTCTTGGTTACACACAAGATTCGGGAAATTTTTTAATGCCTACTTGTCCCACTAATAATTCAGTGGTGATTTGTGGGGGGGGGAGTATACAGCGTATAATACCCATTTACCATTCAGTGAATTAGCGTATACCTTTTAAAATAGTGCACCCACGTATTATATGCGAGTATACCTTAACATTTAAAAAAAAAAAAACACGGCATGTGATTTAAAAATTAAGCCATCTTTATTTATTTATTACCATTTACCATATTATATTATGACATCTATCTATCATCTATAATTTTATGTTAGAAACGCGTAATAAATAATTCAATTTTACCACGAATTCGTCGACCATCGTTCGTGAGCAGCTGAGTAATAAGAATGGCCGCCTTGTTTAATGAAATATAACAATGGACAGATTATAGAATTAATCGTTAATGTGAAATATTTTTATCCGGTATCAGAAAAATCGTTTTGTTTTATCACATGATAATTATTTTATTTTTTTTTTATTTTTTGGGCGTTGGGTGTGCCTATATGAGCTTATCATTTTACAAGCAACCACGTAATTATCATAAATAAATAAAAAGTCGCTCTGCTATACAGTAGGTTACAAGTGGGTGAGTTTAATTAATCGTGTTAAATTTGAATTCAATGATATAACTATATTATTGTATACGAAAAACGATTCTGAGTGGAGACGGTTGTCAGCCTAGGATATTATATATTACAGTTATATTGTTATTATTATTAATACGGTAGCCGTATATTTGTTTATTATCATATTTGTATATAACAGTATACTTTAGAAGTTTCAAATACCCATGAACAATATTTTTTAAATATGACACAAACTGAAATCGTTCTTCTTCGTTTAAATATCTAATTTCGCCCAATTTTGAACATAAAATAACTAAAAAAAACACTGTGTTTTAAAATGTCTAGATTTTTTGGTTACAGAATAACTTAATTGCGTGGAACCTTGTTTTAGATTTTCAATTTTTAGCTATAAAAGAATAAAAGATAACCTTTATTAGTATCTAACAAAATAATGTATTTATGTAAAGTTTGTGATTTTTTGAATTTACCTTGTAAAATGGTTTTTACGAGCGAAGCGATCTGGTTTTTAAAGGGTTGAATCTATCAGTTTTGCGTTTATAAAACCTATAATATACGTTGCCTAAAATTCAGAAATGAGCGTTTTCTCTGTAGATTTTTTATAAAAAAAACACTACTGCGTCGGGTGTATTATGATATTTATGAATAATAATATAATTATTACGGTTTTTCGAGTCATCTAGACGATACTAAAACGTTTTTCACAAATGTTATAACTATTAAAATATACTTAAGAGACAATAAAATCATCGTTTGAGTTTTGATCGTATTACCAGACTGCACGCTGTTCTTATAATAACCGTAATTAGTTTTACACGCAGAATTGTTGAAGGTATACCTATTTTTAATACAATCATGAACTGATAGGTATAATAGATTAATAATATTCAAGTAGGTAATAAGTAATAACTATAATAACATCGACACACGAAACGAACCTTTGATTTTAAATTGATTTATTATTTTCTGTATGACAGTAAGCATTTTTGATAAAGTTATTAAATCATGATGAAAAATCATCTAGTAAGTACATTTTTTAATTAAAAAATTAAAGTAGTTTTATTTTCCATACTCACAAAGTAGTACTAGGTTATACCTACTAAATCAGTAGTTTTTTGTTCAACGACAAACATTTTTTATGTTTTTCTGAATGTCACAGAATATGAAATGATAGTAATCAACTAAAGCACTAGACTACCTAATACCTATAGTAGACACTTAGTAATTTAACGTTTATGTATTATAATTTTATAATGATAAAATGTGGTGCCTATCTATCTGATTTTTCATATCGCAAATTAAATTTATATTGTACATAATACGAAAGTAAGAAACAAATACATGGTAAGATAGGTATACGTTTCGTATTTATACATCAGGTCTTAAAATTATCTTCGAATTATCTAGGTAACCATCACCACTAGTTAGACGCCGGTAAAGTAATAATAATCGTCTACAATTATTCCTTACACAGGGTATTTACTAAGCATGCTCTTTTTTCTTTAATAATGCAGTTATTCAAAATCTAATTTTGCAATTTTTAAAAATACTTTAAAACAATCTTTTTGAATACTTGTAATTTTTTATACTATTTAAGCACTTTCTGTGGCGATATAAACTTCTGTTTTTCAAATGAGAACCACACTTTTTTGCTTTAAATTATTGATCAAATAATTTTTTACAAAATGTTGATACCTACATCCAAACCAAAATTCGAACTATTAGTTTCAAACTTATTAATCTTTATTAAAGTTACTAAGGATAATATTCCATAATACTAGCCCGGCTATATGGATACACAAAAAAAAATTTAATTGTCGTAGCCAATAGGTAGTATATAATATTAAAATATTTATATAATATTCGTTTAGTTATATTCTTATTAGTCATTATTCAGACGATTATTAAAAATTTTAAAATGCTAATAGAGTAATATAGTTTGTTAATTATTTACTTAGTTAAAATTAATTTAAATCAATTAAAAATAAAACTATACTATTATTGTATTTCCTTTAAGTTTTATCGAATCAACTATCTAATATTTTTAGTATATATTAAATAAATATCTATTTTATGTTACGTGTATAATGTACCTATATGAGCATAATATCCATAATGCATAATGTTTAATAATTTAGAAACTAAATGTTCAAATTTTGATTTAGATACATCAACATTTCATCTGCTGAATAATTTAAAGTAAAAAGGGCGATTCTCAATAGAAAACTTAAGTTTGTAGCACCACAAGACACTCCTTAAAAAGACAATAAGTATTTATAGCATTCAAAAATATGGTTTATAAGTAAAATATTTAAGAATTTCAAAATTCATATTTTAAATCACTACATTATAAAAAAAAAGGGGGTGAATTAGCATACTTGGTTAAATTACCTGTGTGGCTTTATAATGTATTATATGGATAATAATAAATAATAATGCTTAAACATTGCAGAGCAGTAATACTCACTAGAAGCTAAAATGTCGTGTTCTCTGGGGTAAGACGATGGGTAACTGGACAAATTGTCTGCCGAACTCCATTGGAACGCGTCGTTCTTATATCCGGCCAGTGTTTCGGAGTCTGTTTTCACAAACCCTACCAGCTTGACGTTCTTGTAGTAATCATCGCCGTTGTCAGTTGATTTATCACCTTCCATTTTGTAGCTCAAATGGTTATTAATCTTATTCATATTATCACTGCAGTGAGTCAAGGCGTCGATGAGATTATCCGTTTATAATGACTGCACGAATACATCGATGCGAATCTACATGAAAACAAATTATAACGTAATTAGGTATAATATATAGTTAAATTAACTATTTGATGATTTCTAACGATTAGATAACCCGGCATTATTAATGGCATATATATAGGAGGTAGCCGCAGGTAGGCACTCTGCCAATAATTATAACTAAATATTATAATTTAAATTGTAATTATTTCCAATTTTAATAACGAATAAGTAATATCTGCAATAAGACAACGTATCTCTACATATTAATTACTGAAATAATATATAGCATCTGGGGGACATATTTTACCAAATAAAATTCTCAAACATATATTTTTTTATATTAATGAACGAATCATAAAATTATTTGTAAACTATTATTTTTCAATTCTGAAAATAACATCACAAAAATAAGCACAACAAAATATTTAAACTTTAAATAGAACAAAAATGAAACACATATTAACTTAAAAATGTGATTCATAAACCAATTTATCGTTGAGAGTTAAAAAGTAAAATTGTATATTTTCATTTAAAAATGTATGGAGTTTTACAGATATATTAATTAATATATTTTTAAATATATAATTTTTAGTTTACAATTTTACAACAATAGTTTATTTAAATAAATAATTCTGAATGTCTACATAATATTTTGAATTAATTTCCTCATCGTTCTAAAAAAAAATAAATTGCAGAATTTTAAATTGGTAGCACTAAACATTAAATACTTGATTATATATTTTATGTGTTCATTTAAAATGTCTACTCTATGAAGGACAAGAATTGTATTGTGTGTTCTTAATTTCTTACAAAATACGTTTTTCCTGGTTTGAGTATTTATTCAAATTAACACTATAATTTATGTACCCGTATATACGTACGTAGGATAAGTATTATTAGCTTTATGCCCTATTATCAATTTTTGGATGGGTATTAAAGTACTTTTAGTCAAATACATAGGCATTAAATGACTTATGAGTTATGATTTTTACTATACTAATATTCTTTTAATTAGGATTCAACAAAAGTAATAAACATACTTATGGTTTAGATGCATACACATAATAGGTAATGTAATAATAATATAACAGTTCAGCAATCACAATAATAGCTACATAATAATTAATAATAGTCATTCAATTTCAAAAATGAATTCAGATTTACTGAATATAAAAATTATCCTAGAAGGTTAGCTTTATAATAGATTTTATACTTGGAGTAATTTTTTTCACACAATAATAATACAATTTATAAAAATTTAATTTAAATACAATTAATATGAAACTTTGAAGTACGTTAACATATTTTTTGTAATTATATTGTTAGAATTCATAAATAATAAAATCCAACACCTCCAAATATAACGATTAACAACATTTTCAGAATTTTAAATATTACACACAGTATAGTATATTAACAGGGAATATAAGACACATAGGAAATATCAATTAGCTATTGAGTAAATCGCATTCGACTGGTATATTGTATAATATAAATTTAATTATTTTTATCATTCCAAATTCACAGCATCTTTGTCATAAAATAATTAATAAAATACAAATAGAATATTAGATGATTTTTGTATTTTTGTATTTTCCGATTAACATGAATAATATTATATATATTTATATATATTATATATTATATTTTTTTTTACATATAATCATTATTATTTTTATTAATCTTAACCATTTCAAAATGATTGAACATCGTAAACTCTAATTCGTAGAAGACGACAGTCCTTGAATAAAAAACATGAAATAAAATATTAGTATTTTTTTATAATATGGATAATATTGTATTTTATTATGTTGTTCGACTACTTTTTTTATGGCACGAAAATTATACTAATATGAATAATAGAATATAGTCAGGTACCTATACACATATAATTTATTCTAGGATGTACCTAACATAGCACATACACATTATATTATATTAAGTCATACTTGATATCGTATGTTTAATAAAGCTGATAGTAACTCGCCATTATAAAACACATTTTTAAATCTTCAGTAGCTAGTACTTATTCGAAACAATGGTTAAAATTAGAGTAAATTAAATTAAAACTTTTAGGGATGAAAATTGAATTGATAAATATTTTAGTCTATTATAATGATAAAAACACGAATTGACATTTCACCTGAAAAATTTCTATTATAAACCTGTTATTAACAATATTCCTTATTTGACATTAAAGATAATTCGTTTAGTTACGAAATAATAAGGAAAATATATTAATATTATAATATGTCTTATTAGTATACACAGTTGGATAGGTACTTAAAAATATATAAATTAATATCTATTAATAATTTATAGTTGAAATAAAGTGTAACATCTTAATGTAGATGTTTGAATTAGTTAATTTTAAATTATTAATTTAACAATCATAATTCAATCAACATTATATAAAATAAAATACATCAACTATTGCAGTTAAATAAAAGAAAATTTATTGTAATTTGTAGGTAGATATATTATATGCATTTTTAAATGTATCTTAATATTTATTGAACCAAATAGTTGTATGTCATGCCTAATGTTCTATCCATAATATAATATGACTAGGTAATAGGTATCTATAACACAATATAAATAAAAAACGCTAATAAACTAGTTGAATTAACCGCAATAAAACGGAAAACGAGGTTGAATAAATGAATTTTCAATACATATAGAGCTTGATAAATAATATGTACCTAAGTGTACATAATGATAATAATATTATTTGTACATCCATTCAATATATGAATGCAGGTCCAAAATAATTGTTTTCTACGCCTAGGGGCTAATATTGATAGTTACTAACCAGCCGATTATTTTGGATCGTTTTATAAATATTTACATTTGTGTAACGGTAATAAATAATAAGTATACAAGATGTATAAATAAAACCCAAATTTAATTGGTATAACCTAGGTTTTACCAACTACTACTGGGTATTGGACGAATTTTGGACATTCACCGGCTGGCCTTGGTGGCTTGGTGAGTCCAAGTGTGCGTTCAAAATTACCCCGAATGATACAGTAAACCGAGCATTTACAAAGTATTGAAATAAAAAATAAATAGCAGATCTTATTATAATGTGCACTTATGACCTACCTACTATTTAAATCATTAATTGTTTACATTATTGTTAATTTAACATATTTACCTAAATTAATAACTTTAATATATGAAATTTTAATTGTATTCATTTCATACCTATCATGAAAAATAAGCACAAATATTAGGTACCTATAACAAACAGCTGAAATGCCTTCCAATAGAAGCTCTGAAAAAAATTACCATGAAAAACGGCAAAAAAAATATTAAATTAATTTTTCAGGAACTATCAAAATACTTTGTCCACTTATAATCTATTATTTTAAACATGATCCGAAATAAAATAATAATATTTTGAATTAGTTAATGTTCATTAGGTATTTAAAATTGAAAAATTGTGTAATATTTTATTTAAATATTTAAGTAATAAATTATATTATAATAATCACTTATTTGTATTTTATTTAATATTATTCATAATGCAGCATTTTTTAAGCACCTAATAATATCTATTATGCATAACAAATTAAGTTATATTTAACCAATGCTAATATGTATCTAATAACAATAATCATAATAACATGTGTCTATGTAGGTTATAAAATATGTTATAATATACTATCGTCTCGTATGAAGATTTCAGAAAGGCGTTTTATATAGGCAAAGTACGTGCAAGTAATTAGTAAATACTAAATTGAGATTTCAAAGAGCTGCGTGAAAACAATATCATGGTTTTTAAAAATAAAATTTCAAAAATATTAAGTCAATTACTTTAAACAGTTTAAGCAGCTTAAAAATTATTGTTATACAGTTTTTTTGAGGAATTTGAAATTTGAATACTTAGTACATTTTGAAATGATTTCATGATAATTCATAACTTAACACATTATTCAAAACACATATTTTATATGCAATTGAACATTCTGTGCCTTGCCAACAAAATTGTATCTTTCTACAACAGTAGCATACGCATACCTAAAGTTCTAAATTCACACACTATTTTACAAAATTTTGTGAAATAACTATAATAATATTATTATGCATGTTTATTGTTAAGTATGCCAATTATATACAAAAAACAAATTGCATAGTTTACATGTTTGCATGTTTTTATTCAATCAATGATGACGAAAATAATTCTGTTAATATTTTTGAAGAAATATTTTTTTTGTTTATCAAAAACACTAGACACCGATGCGACAACCGATACTAAAAAAATACTTGTTTCAGCAGCTATAGGTAACTATAAAAGTATAATATAACTTACTTCGACGAGCTCAAAACTAATATTGGACAATATAGGGAAATGTTCACGAAACTGCTGAAAATTACACGTTCTTTTTGACCCCAAATGTTTAATACGCACTCCAATCCTGAAACTATCGAAGGTTTATGCCGTCGGTGGTTAATTAGGAAAAAAAACATTATTTACAAATAATAACAATCGGCGCGATGAAACCTGCTCAACCGGGAACTTATTGAGGCATAGCCGGACATCGATCAATTTTCGCACCTACGTCATGTAATTTAAACATTTTAAGTCCACTTCAATAACGTCCAACGAATGCACTTTGAAAACCGTATTATATATTTAGCGCAATAGGTACATAATACTATAAACATCACTGGACGGCGGTCGATTTTTTCGCAATATACAACGTTCAACGATAACAGCAAATGAACACATTCCGAACGATGTCTGTACGATGAGAAAACTAATGAACAATTTTCAAACAAAAAACGAATTAACTTTCGAAATACTTTTTCTATCGACAACCGTGAATGCGAGTCCATTTACAGAGGTGGGGTTTCCAACAGCGCGACTGTTTACGTATATTGTTCAGTGACAATAAAGAGTCGGCAACAGTACAAAAAAAGTACAATATTATTATTGAGGCGTTGGGTTTAATTTGTTCAACTCTATCGTTTCGCATTCGAATGTGGCACAATGTGACGAATTCGCCGTTTTATAACTAAATCGTACTGTCAGTAATTTATTATAATGTAGCTATGAAAAATATAGGCAATAGTACATATTCTCGCAAGTCGCAGTTTGAATATTATTTATAACGATTATTATTTAACTCACCGTTTAAGTCCTGGAAACGCGCACTCAATTTGAATGTATAATACTTACGGCCGATTAAAAACACTGTTTATTAAATAAAATTACGATTACGGATTTTGCGAGTCTATTATTAGCGGATCGTTTAGCAGGCAGATCACCACAGTCGTGTATGGTAGGTACTGTGCCCAGCGCGAGTAAACACTGATATTCAGGTTCAGGTAGCGTGTAGGTACACAACCGGTGTACGCAGATAGGTACGCAAAAACGAGTCGACATAGAACGGTTATCCGTGGAGGGGTGGACTTAGGGGACGGAGGGGGAAACTGAAGGTCAAGGGACCGCGTATAGTATCACTTTGATGACCGAGTCATCAATGGTCGTTATGGTGTACAAGACGTTTGAGTTATTTTTGTTTTTTTTTTTTCCACAATATATATTGTACCTACCTAACAAGTCATTACTTTTTCTTTCATTGTTACATGCACGCCCAGATAAAAATTATAAATAATTGTGTTACAATCGTAGTGACGAAAAAAATACCAACAAAACCGAATACCATAGCAAGGTTAACACTGCTAGACCTAGACAATGATAAAGGTTCAAGTTCAAAGCATGTATACCCGAGTTCATATTTTTTTATTCTAAAAAACCAAAACTTTTTAGGTTTAGAATTAATATTATTATACATATAATATATATATAAATCCCGACAAGACAATAATAATTACTATAATATAAAAATATATATCAAGTAGTTTTCGATTCGTTTTTATACAATTTGTAATTATTCGATATTTTACATAATGCGTAGTACAAAATTAAAGAAAAAAAATGTGTATGATTCCCTGTATACATTTTTTATGATACTTAATTTTAAATTCAATTTTAGTTTAGTAAAATTATGTATTTTAGTATTTAAATATTAAATGCTAAAACATGAATGCAAAATTACACATTTACACACACCGTATTCTAAAATAGTTACTTATGATAATAAATTAAGAAAAAATATACTCATAATTTTTTTATGAGCATTTAAAACTTTAAAACGTCACATAAATACCAATGAAACAGGATTCATCTCAACATTTTTCCAATAAGATAATAATATTATATTATTCTTTTTTTTTATATATATATATATTTAGGTATATCCCCACCTAAGGTGGTTTATTAAAAAAAAAAACATTAGGTAAATAATAATTTTTTATTCCCCCAGACAACTAAAACGGTAGTTTTTCATACCTAATGTACGCGCTATTATTATTTTTAAACCGCCGATTTTTGTTACAGTAAAAAAGTGCATATTTTACATTTTTGTTCTTTAAGCTTTTAGTATACGAAGCCGTGTGCATAATATTTATATTTATAAAATACACAAAATGCCCAGCCCTGTATATTGCTTTTATGAAATCATAGTACAATAAAATCACCGAACTGTATGAAAATATGCCAAACACGATAAGCAATATATTTATATACAAATAGGTTGTATTGTTGTATACCTGTATTATAGCGCACAGCAATACCTAAAACCATAATACACTAGGTAGTAGTAACTATTAAGTACATTAATTAAAAATTGCTATCTACCTGTACAATATAAAAACACGTTTTATTTGTGAGGTACCTATATAATAACTGTACATATAATATACATATGTATATAATGAAGATGTCCTAATTTACTAATCAACGTAGTCAGAATCATGATAGTTAGAGACTTGACATTTTCACGGTATACCTACGTTCGTACCACTATGAAGAGGTGAACTAAAAAAGGTTTTTAAAATTCGTATTCTAAATAAAGGCTTACATAGGGATTTTGTTTTAGCAAATGGAAATTATTGTTTTTTTTTTGTATACAGAGTGATCCACCCAGCATACATTCATACCCCTTTTTTCTTAAATAATGCAGTTATAAAAAAACAGATTTTTAATTTTTTTTATATCCATAAAGATACTATACTTTTAAATGTTTGAAAAATTTTCTGCTACACCACTAATTTTAAATTAGATACATCAACGTTTTCAAAAAATTATCCACTAATGTAATTAAAAAAAAAAAAGGAGGGTTCTCGTTTGTAAAACGGATCTTTGTGTCACCACGGTCCACGGACACGTACTAATAATTCAAGAATTTGAATAAATTCATTATTTAATGAAAAAAATGGGGGTGAGCATGCTTGGCGAATTCACCGTGTATGGCCGTATTTATATGTGTGTGAGTGTGTGGTTGCTATTGGTTAAAGTAAATAGATAAATAAACAAACAGCCAACGGTAATATTATAGTACCTAATACTCGCATTCATAAATAGTGAATACCTAGTGAATATTTTCATTAAAAATGTATTATCATTTTTGATAAGTGTATCACTGTTTATAAATACTGTGTTTTTATCAAACCTTATTGTACAATTTAAACTAATATTAGCTCAAATACTACTAATACACTTTGCAATAACGTGTAGTTTTATTTAATTTAATAAAATATATTCAACCAACCGTTCCAAACCCCCCCCCCCTTACAAAAAAATATCTAATGGCCATAGTTGCCCTGCTTAAGTTATAAAAAAAAAATTTTCAAAAAATAAAATATAGAAAAGTTCTAAACAGTGGTTTTGTTGAGTGACTTCAGTTTTAATTGCGTAATTATAGTAATTTTGATTTGTAAAAATTGTTTATACTCCATATTTCAACTAATTTTAATAATAATATAATCTTTAATAAATGGCAACCACTAATGTAAAAATAAAACATTCAATTTTCGTAAGACAAAACTAAATGAATGTGCTCACACATAAATTGTATTAACCACTCTCTAACAACCTATACCTATTGGTTGAAAAATTAAGCTATAAACACTCTACGAATCTCAATTAATCTATATTGATATACCTTTTATAATTATAAATATATTTTTTAATTATCCTGTAATTTTTGAGTCCAAAGAAAACAAACAAAAAAAACATTAACTTTTATATATTAGATTATGGGGTATCAACATCTCATTGACGTTAATCTATTCTATAGAAATATTTATCATCTTAAACTCAAAAACTACTGGACCGTTGTCAATATAATTTATATAAATAGATTTCTTGACACTCATAGAATTTTTATATCATATTTTTCAACTAATATAGGTTGCTATAGGGTGATCCGCACATGAATTTAATTTTGACTCACAAAAATCGAACATTTTTTTTGCTTATTTAAATTGTATTACCATTGGTTGCAGATTATTTATTATTACAATAAATTAGTAAAAATATGGCAAATAAAATAATTTTTTGCAAATATATTTGAAAAAAATTATCTTAAAACCAAATATATATGAACAAAAACACAATTATAACTTTTGTGATCCTCAAATCTGAATCATGATTTGTTTTCTTAATTCTGCACATATATTGATCCAAATACTAAAAGATGAATAACGAATATACATTTTAACGATATTAAATTTACGTAGGGTTTTAAGTATTCCTTGTATCTATCTCCATGTGTTTGTGTTCAAATAAAAAAAATTTCCAGAATTAACCCCGTCATGCATAACTTTTTATTTTTTTCCGAAAAAAATGTACTATTGTAAAAAACATCAGTTTAATGGGAAAAATATTTTTAAAAATATTCAAGACAAACTTCACCTAAAAGTGGACTAAAGTTAAATTTGTGCCAAATATGGGACGACGTGCACAAATAATTGTACGTCTGTACCGACTGTACCATATATACGGCCACCATGCATCCAATAGTACAATTTTTATTTATGTCATTTGGAGAACATAATGCACCCAAAATCTAGTACCTAGTTAATAATTACTATTGTGTTACAATAAATTGTCTATTCTTCAATTTTTAATTTAACAAGGACGAAGCACGTGTTTTCGTTTTTAATTTTAAACTGAAAGAATAATATGGTTAAATAATGTTATAAATAAAATCCATAGATCCATAAACCCATAGATCCTATCCATCTATAAATAGCATAATATGACGTTTAATCTCGTTAGCTTGATTGAGATCTCCAATCGTTTTTTTAATAACATGGTAAATTATTTTGTATTTATAATCAATATACCAATATACCATAATATACGTTCACGCGTTTAAATTCAGTCGATATTATTCGGATCCTATGCGTTTTCTTCATAATACTATAGGTTATATTATACCTCACTTCAAAATTAAGTCCAATAGGCAATAACTTATACTATAATAAGCTTATACATTTACTTACATGATTCTAATCGCTTGAATACAATATAATATACGCGACTGCATGTGTAAATAAATTGAACGTTTTAATGTCATAAATCATACAAGTGCATGTCTTGTTCTGGGGTTAATCTATATGGAAAATCTTTACGATTATTTCCGACGTTAGACTTGTAGGTAGGTATTTTAAGCAGTTTTAGTAAGACTTCGTATAAAAAATATATTCTTTTACTTTCAATACTTTTATTTTATTCGAAATTCTAATACTATATTTTAAATATTTTTCATACAGAATATTCAAATACGTATTTGAATAAATTTTTTCTATTTTAAAAATACTTTTCCAATACGGAAAAATAATTTTTATTTTGTGATAAACAAATTTTTCTAATCTATTTATTTGTATAATATTGGTAATTTAGTCTACAACATTATTATTTATTGTAGATACAATAAATACAAATATATAATACTTATTTCTATATTTAATATGTTGATGCATTAAACAATATAAACGATAACATTGCGCAATACAACCGACCCAAAACTAACATAAATTAGCGAGGAAAAAAATATTTTCTAACAGTATTTGAATATAATATGTATTTGGAATACATTTTTTAAAAAGTATTCCCATTACAATATTAAAATATTCTTTACAAGACTGAATAATATATGGTATTATCTTATGTAGTTATTTGTAATACATAACCATGGTTTATATATCAACTAAACATATTCCATTATATATACATAGATTGTATTCACAAGTCACAAGACCGCATTTCATATTGCCATATTGGGTTTTCATTTTCTGTAGTTGTGATTTGAGATTTGAATAAATTTACCTCAAGATTGTTGTTCAGGTAAAATAATATAATATAATAATACAAATTGTACCTATACACAATGTAGTATTGCAGTAGATCCATGGATTGGATTACAGATAAATTGTATCGGTAACCGGTATTATTGTTATGAGTATTTTTTTCCAGTTATCAGCCATAAGCAATTTTTTTAAATAATTATTCAAGAATTCACGTACCTAAAAACATTTTGATAACTTCAACAAAATTTTCTACAAATTCATCCAGATGTGTATGTGTGTGTGTGTGTGGCATATATAACACTCTGTATGTATGTGAAAGAAGATTATATCTGTATTGGCATGGAAGTGTTCAAGGTTACTTCATGCAATCATGCTGAACATTAAACTGAATTAACCAAGGACCAGAAATGAAAAAAGGAAAAAAAGTATTAATATGCCATGTCGAATTAAGTTAATTTCTTTGGAAATTTGAAGACATCAGTATTTGGAATTTTCTCATGGTAGTGTACTAATGTAGTGATATTATTTAAATTATATGAGCTCAGAACTACAGATTATATTATATGTAAACACTGAACTACGCAGGTATGCATATAAATAAATAAGGTTTATTTAAATTTCTGTACCTACATAAAACTATTTTTGGAGGACTGGGATAAAAAGCTTTATTCTATTATTATAATCTATAAATCCTTCCTTCCCGCCACCAGAATATGTCTTGAACTAATACCTACCACAATATAGTAATATTTATTAATGTGGTATTAGACGAAAATAGAATTTTATGGGCAGTAAAAAATTATAATATGATCATATTCTATTATTATAATGTATTGATATTATACTCGTATTATTATTATTGTATTTCTATTATGGTAAAACGTACAGTACGATGTCGATGTTCGAATTTCTTCTCTAATATTATTTTGCATACAATATTAAATATTATATTGCTAAATAAAATCAAAGGTTAGGCATTAACTACTATTAATTAAATGTGACTAGTTAGTTAATTTTCGTGTCTATTGTTAAAACTAATGTATAAATATTATTTGTTGTTTAATTATTAGTAATTACACTCTAAAGTCTGTACAATGATTTTAAAAAAATATATAATATTCTTTGTTTTAATAATTTATTTAGCTGAAATTCTTAAACCACTCTAAGCTTTGTCCAATAAAAACAACAAAATGTTTAGCAATTTGAAAGTCCACAATCACTATGTATGACCCAGGCGGCCAGGC
The DNA here is from genome assembly GCA_008086715.1 of Sitobion miscanthi. Taxonomy (NCBI): domain Eukaryota; kingdom Metazoa; phylum Arthropoda; class Insecta; order Hemiptera; family Aphididae; genus Sitobion; species Sitobion miscanthi. The sequence goes on along the minus strand of CM017798.1, from coordinate 28,414,519 downwards.
ATAGATGTAATTTGGAGAGGAGAGGATAGGGTGAGGTTAGGCTTATATTATATTAGCATCTGCACGTGAGATATACAACTAACCAAGTACATGGTTGCGAATGGTTTTATCCTGAACATCGTTATATAGCATCGTAATAAGCGGATAATAATTGATACCATTTATTGTGGATAATTAGTCCCTACAAAACCGTTCTTAAATATGTAATTTTTGAATGAGTTGGTTTGTTTAGGGTAGGGTGAGGGGGTGTGTGTAAGTGGCTCATCGTTTAATCCATGGCCATAAAATTAGCTGAAAATTATACCTTCATTATGGGTAGTTTTTTCATTAAAATGGCATCCCAGGACCAGATGGTGATCAAAAAAAATAATCACCTTCTTTTTAATACTGAGTTAAATTAGTATTTTTTCACTACTCAAAATGAAATATATTGTTTTGCTAACTATTAACTTATCTGACTTAGTTTCTGAACGTTGATTTGAGTTAGTTAAGTCAAGTCAATCGTTTTCATTAACTCACCCACCTCTGAATACAATCAATAGTTACCTATGTAATACCTACAACAAACCAAGTTGTTGACATAATAATATGCAAATATGCAATAGACAATAGTAGTAGCCATAGTAGCCACCTAGATATAGTTGTTATTTTTCAGGTTTTTTACACATGCCAAATGCAACAAATATTACGTACAATAAAATACAAACTATCAGAGTACAATTATGACAATGGTTAAAAAAAAACAATTAATGAAAAATATATTAGATAACAACTCGCTATAAATACTCCGATATTTAAATTGTAATGAGCACCAGGCTGACATTTATCAATCTGAAGTCTAAACAGTTGAAAAATTGACGTGAGAGTGATAGGCTTTGTCCAACTACGGTGCAACAACGCTTTGGCATTTTACTATATAGTAAGCATGCGCAGTTCTTACCTCAAAATACTTATAGAATCCACTCCCGTTTAAAATGTTCGCATTTCTTACATTTTTAAACGTGTGTGTTCCTTTTCTAATTTTTGACTATTCGTTTTTAACACCTAACCTCCTGCGGTAACAAGTCAATTTATTCTCATGTTTATAATTGTCGATCACGTTTGACGCGTGATGTCAATGAAATTGAACAATCGTACGAAATATACACATGACGCGTATAAATTCTAAAGACTCAACGTACATTTGATAATTTTCTCAAAAATATAATGATAAAAAATACCAATTAGATATATTTCCCAATACATTTTTAAAAACATCACGTATCTTTTGAAATTATCGTATAATTTGTTTCTATGAATTGCAGTGAAATCTGTGAAGCATGGTCAAAGATAAACAAAAATAAAAACTTCGTCAACGCAGAGATTACGTACGTTATTAGTATTTCCTCAGAATATATTATAATCATACGCCTATATCTATAAATAGCCAATTACTCAGTATAGACTACAGATATTATTACTATTATATTATTTATTATTATTGTTTAAATTTGAGTTACATTTGTAATGTAATGATAAAAAAAAACAAGTTAGGAAAGCTCACTGTGGGAGCGTGCTAAATTCCCTGTTGGCTGTTTTTAAACGTATTTTAATACAACGTAATTAATAATTATAATTCCATGTACAATTTATATACAGTAACTACTAACAATAAAAACAACTACTAACAACAAATAAATACCATAATATCAACAATTGTAACTATGTAGAATGCAGGAATTTTAAATTTTAACCTAGGTATCTGAAGTACCAACTAAATTTTCTCTCCCGCCGGAAAAGATACCGAAGTTGAAAACCAAAATATTGTTTCAACTACTTAACTAAATTGTGTATACAAAAAAACGAAAAAATTAAAATTAACTTTTCATCATTGTAAAATCAATACATTCATCGCTCCGCTCATAATCTAAAATGTTTAAAAACTTTCACCCAAATATTGTACTTTTTTTACTAACATGATGTACGATGTACCCAAGCGTTTTATAAACATTTTTGGTGTCTGAAAAAAATGTACATGCACCTAAACACACATACTCTATTTTTAGGCAAAAATATTGTAATTTAGTTATACTAACATGAATCGCGATGACCGTAATACGTCTGGGTACAGACTGCGGCAAAACAGACGGTGCAGTTTTGAAGGGCGGTTCCATTTTCCTCCACACAAAAAAATGTTGGTTTCCATTTTCCTCCGAATTATTTTCGACTAAAATTATATCTATAATTTTCCTCCAATATTTTAGCAAATATTTTTGTTGTAGTATTACGTACCGTTTTATAAAGATAGAGTAAAGCTAGGATCACTTTTTCTGCTTATCGGTTGATGATTACATTCTGGTATCGGCTATTTGAATCCCGGAAAAAAATCCCCAGATTACAATATTACTCACAACCACATGCTACATGAACAAATATTTTTTAAACGTTAATTAGTATCTATAATTACCATTTACCACATTATTAGTATTTAATTATTTAATTAAAATATCTTATCAGTTATCGATTAAGCCTAATAAAGATACGTACATATAACATACATTTCTTTAGCAGGTTCACTTTTTGCTGAAATGTCCAATAATTAAGAAAAAAAAATAATATTATAATCAATTTATTTTTTTTTTGCTATGCATAAATTATTTGTATTAACTATTTTATTATTTTATTTATTATTTATTGGAGGAAAATGGACACTGGAGGAAAACGGTATCTCTTTTTTGGAGGAAAATGGCTGCGGCCGTTTTGAAAGGCTAAAATAAATAATTACCTACGCAACTTATAGAAATTAGAAATAAGGTTTTTTTTATATTAGATATATATAATGTTAGTACATCATGCCGTTTTATGCATTTAGTCCGGAAAATGATATCTGAAATATGATAGCCCTCAACAGAAATACATTGTAAAAGGCGATTTCAGAAGTTTTCAGCCGTAGTTTGACACATCTCGACGGGTATAGTGGCAATTTCTTTGCGAATTCAATATTTGAATTTTTCTAAGGTGCGAGGCCTATTTTCAAAATCATTTTCCTTCAGATAGACACAGGTAAAAGTCGCAAATGCTGAAAGTAGGTGAGCGCGCGGCCGCGCGGGCCACCAAGCGATACCCCCCCCCCCCCCAAAATTGACGAGGCACGCAGCAAACATTTGTCGCAGTCGAAGACTTTGTTCTCCAGATAAAATCATGGTATTATAACGACTAAAAACGGTACAACACAGTGAGATGGGGCCCAGGTTTCCTATTCCAAACACACGGAAGTACCAGCCTTTCATAAATGCACAGTTTGTTTTGCCGCACTCTGCATTATATAAGTGTGTGTGTGTGTGTGTGGATGCGTGTCATGTATTCAAGTCAGTTTATACATTATAACTAAAGAAATCAAAATTGTTCAGACCTCGCGCGACTGTGAAAAATATATCATTTAAATTGTACTTTAATTGTATATAATATGTACACGGTGTTTATATAAACAAAACAATCTTATGGTCGTCACTGACAATGAGCATGTGATCAACATAAATATTTGTGTAAAGGCAGTCGGTGGGACAGCAACGAATGATGGCAAAAACTAAATTTTAAACCATTGTTGAACATCGCAATAAACCTAAATCAAATCAATTTGAAGAATTACTTATGTAATGGTAAACTGATCAAATAAAATGCCATTCATCAAGAGCTAAGTCTTGTGAAATACATAGATACTTTTATAACTACCATTGATTATAAATATTATTCAATTCTAAGTATTATTTTTATTTTTTTAAATGTGCGTTACGAAAAAAATTTAGTATTTAAAGTTTTTCATCAATAACTTCAAAACGAAGTTTGTCCGGGCTTCTTTTTTACATTCTTATAAAGCACCCTAAAATACACAATTTGGAAAAAAAAATTTGAAAAATCGATAGGTTGTTAAACCAAAATCGTTCCCTTTTTTATATTTTTGTAAAACCATTTTTTAGATACATTATTTTTTTCAAAAAAAATCATTTGCTTAAAAATTTACGGTAAAAAATTATGGTTCCAATCGAAAAAAAAGTTTCTATCGTCAGTATATGGTAATGGTATAAAAATCAAAATAACTAAAAATATAATCCTTAATTAATATACTTGAAATTTTTATAAATCAGAATTTGAATAAATTCATCATTAAAGAAAATATGGGGGTTAGCATGCTTGTTGACCACCCTGTATATTCTACATTTGTATACAATTCCGACAGAATCGGCATTCAAAAATGAATAACAAGTAACCAAGTTCATTTTACCATACATATTTGATCTTTAGATGAAGTTTAAATCAGTGAATTATGGACAACAATTGGAAATACCTACCAAAACTTCAAACAGTTGGTTTTTTTGTTGTACAAGTGTACAACAAACAAAATCCAGAAGGTAATGGATTGAGTTTATTTGAAGTATTATCAACCCATTCGTAGTGAATTTCCGACTTTTTACAGCCAAGTTACCAATTTCACAATCATATAATTACACCATTTTTAAATAGAATAATATTTTTGTAACTGTGTTTATGTATTGTTATCTTATACAAAATTAGATACATCATACATACCACAGATATATAAAAATATATATGTATCTGTGATAGTGTGATGCATACAAAGAAATATGCTTTGCAAACATACAGAAATTCCATGCAAATGATAAAAGTTGGTTTTGAATTTGCTGTTTTTAGAGTTGTTCAGATCAGTTTTACACGAGTAAATTTTAATACGATTGTTTTATTTTATTTCTTTAATATAAATATAAAAATATTAAAATATAATAATATTATGATATGTATTTATTATATTATATTTATTAAATTTAAATACATCATAAATGCTATACTCAATAATAAATATTTTTTTATATATTTATACATTCATATACTATTATAATTGCACGAAAATAATTAGTGTTGTAAAGACATTTATAAAAATGGCATTAATTTAATACAGTGAGTAGAAGGAAAATATTTTTCTAAATAAATTGGAGTATGTAATGATAAAAATATTATTGTGAGTAATGGTTTTTTCAAGTACCTAGTTATTAATTAGTATTAAATAAAAATTTTAGATAGGTAATTATATTATGATATGAAAATATAAAAAATATACACTTAAAATCATATTAAAGGTACAACTAGTATAACTAACTTACTACTACTATATATATTATAAGCCCATGTTACATTGTTTGCTCTTGAAGTACCTATTTAAAATTCAAATTTGATGATTATGATTCTAAAAATAAACATAATTTATAATTTATTAAATATTATAATAAATGGAATCATTGTTCAAACTTATTGCTTAAAAATTGAAAATACTAACTATACCTAGTTAAATATAGTAAAGATATATATTATTTTAACAAAAGTAGGTAACTAATATTGTTTTTTACATAACATATCAATGCTAAACAAATCTCAATCATTATTTTTTATTCATACATTTATTGTATGTACAATTTATTCGTAAATCATAACTCTTTACATTTTTAATGTACGAATGTACGATCAAAAGATGACATTTCGGTGCACTTTTACTGTCTCAAAATGTGTTTGATAAAATAAAACTAAACATAAAAATATCATTATCAAAATATGAACTTATAAAAAAGAATCATAAAAATATGCATATTACATAGGCAAAAAAACTTTTCAACTAGGTAGGTACCAAAACTAAAACGATTGGTTCTGCATATTTCTTTGCAAGTCACACACAATTTTAAAATTGATTATATTATGCTGTATGAAAATCCAAAACACTCAATTATTTATGGTTTGTAGGACCTTCATATAGTCCATATAGATTATAAAAACAAGTTGATATATTTATTATATATGTTACCTATATCACTTAAATATGAGACCTGTATCATTCTCTTCAGTAAAAAATTAAGTGTGTTTCTTTGAAATACCTTTACCCCTACACAGTTTTCATTATAAATTATAAAATATTGTTTTATATTTTATACCTTACACAAACTTATAATTTCAATAATTATTATGAATGTTTTTGTATTAAAATTGTATTACGGTAACGATGTCAAGGAAGGATATCTGTATAATGTATCTACTTTCCACTGAGAATCTATTTGTTGTATTATTATAATTATTTAGTTTAGAATAAAATTATAATTTTATGTGGAGCGAGGAAAATTATTATAACTTATGGTTTAACTATTTAAGATTAACAATAATATAATTTATTTTAGTAGCTCGGTGTGACGCGATGTTTGCCTTCAGTCACGAATGTGCTCTGAGTGTATATGTACCGGCCGGTGTCACTATTTTTCTTACGAACTTTTTGAAAATAATGTCAACACAGTCTTTTCTGATAGGAAAGTGAATCTAGTTGTTACTTTGGGAGGTCAAAAGTTAAAAATTCCCAGTAGTTTTCAAAAGTTTCGGGAAAAAATAAAAAAATTAAGGAAAAACAGAAATTCTTACGCAAAATAGGTTTTTGAAATAACCAATTTTGATTTTCGGTGTAACCCTTAAAAAAATTATCGTAAATATACATGAAACTTTCACTGGATGTTTATAATAGCATTTTCTAAACACCCATACAGCTATACAGTTTTCAAAATATTTTTGTACCTTGTTTTGAGCGGTTTACGGATATATTCAGTTTCCAATTTTTTTATGGTATTTTTTCTATAAATGTCAATAGAGTTATATCCATTGAGTCAAAAAGTTTGAAAATTTAATACATTGTTATAATTTCAGTTGAAAAATATTAAAATACAATACATAGTCACATTTTTTTTATAAACATTTAAAGTTTGAATTTTGATTTCTCATAAGTTTGTCAACCTTTGTCAAAAAAAAAAAATGTCAACTGGAATGTCAAATTAAATTTTTATGAGCGTTCAAATTTTTACGACATTGGATAATCACTCCGATTTCTCATGTATTGATTTTCTTATTTTGTTGTAATTCAAAAACCAATAGCTGTAGATACTTGAAATTTACACCGTGTTTATTTTATCGATTTCTATACTTGTTAAAATTTAAAAAATATTTTGAGTCGTTTTGGGCTGTTTACGGTCTTTTCAATTTTATTTTCTATAAATGTTAATAAAACATTTTATTCGTTGGGTAAATAAGCTTGAAAATGTTATACAAGGTTCCTTATATGTTGTTACAATAACAGTTCAAAAATATAAAAATATATTTACACAATTTTTGTTTATGAAAATTTAAATTTGGAGTTTAACAAAATTTATGAAATTTAATATTTATAAATTATTTTGTAGTTAAGAATTTATAAAATGTTCAACTTTTATAGCTAATGGATTGGAAATGTAAAACAAGTTTCCATGCAAATAGGTTAAATTACTTTATTCAAATTAATATCATCAAATACTTATTAGTAATACCATAGGCTGACTGACCGTCTTCACTCAGAATCATTTTTCGTATACTATGATACTTTATCATTGAATTAAAATTTATCACCATCCATTATAGTGACCCACTTGTAGCCTACTGTACAGCAGAGCGACACCCAATTGCCCATTTTTTTATAACTAATTTTTTGGCTAGCCATTTAAAATTATTCGTGACTCTATGTATATGGTTAAAAACGTCTAAGCTTAACCTTTTAGTACACGTCCATCATTTTACTTCATTTGCTGGACTTTTTGAAAACCAAACTTAAATCTGTACTAAATTAAAATTGTTACGTCTGTCGATGTACGAAAATAAAAATAATATTAATATTACGATAAAGTATTTCATATATTGATTTTAATATGGTCATGATATGGGGACAATTCAAGTACACCCAAATAGTAGCTAGAATCATATACGAAAACACAAATTGGAGGCAATCGGAGTAAAAACAGGTCACTATTAGCAGCTAGGTTTGGAAGGAAATTCGTGTGCACCAGATTTATCTTGTGCCGTTTTTATCGGATGAATTATCACACAAAATAATCTATATTCAATAAACATTCTAATATTTATAGAACTACAGAAAGGTCATGACAAAAAGTAAACTGTAGGTACCAACATTTAGAATACATAAGTACTGACGAGTGATGTGCAATGTGCTTATTAAAATTTACAACTCGTTTCGATTATCAAATCTGAACCATGCATTGACAAAGCAAGGATTAGTTTACTGAAGTGTTGTTCGTAGTTTTTCCAATAATTGTATGTTAAATATGATTAATGAATAGGTATCTAGATTTAAAAAAAAATTACAGAGTGCATAAATAGTGTATTATAATGGGTGGTTGTAAACTCGGCCTGCATAAAATTAATATGCCCAAATCTTTTCATATTTAATTAATAATTATAGATATAAATATTTTATAATATTTTTGAGATTCATTCAGCATTACTCAGAGGACACCGTACGAGAAGGTGATTCTCATTATCCTCCAAAAATTATTTTTTTAAAAAAATATATAAATTTAAATAATTTAATATAAATGTTATATACGTTATTTACTATTTTCAGATTAAATTATGTCCTGCTTATTATATTTTAAAGCAGTGAAAATCGAATTTACTATCGACCTTATTATTTAGGGACCTGAAATTTCCTGGCTGAGCTTACAACAAAAAAGGTAATCGCGGGCCCAGTTTACATTTGCCCATTATAATGCCAATTATAATTAATTTTCAAGTCTAACCTACTCTAATCAATACCTACCTGCAGGCTTCCTATATTATAACTACATATTCTATGACAAAACAAAAGTTCTGCTTCACTCATAATTTAATTTAATTATAGTTTGTTATGCTGTATGTTAGGCATACTATAAATACTGAAGGCTCATTAATACAACGTTTTATTTTTAAGTATAAAAACACCAGTCAACTAAATAAAAATAAAAGGGTTGAACCCCCCACAGTCCAGTGGCGTGTACAGCTTTTTCTAATTTGTAGGGGGTGGGATATTTCCCAAAAAATTGTGATATTGCCATCATAAAAACAAAGATTCAGTTCAGTCAATTTTCTATAATATTTTGATATTGTATGATATTATGATCTAAGCAAATAACAATATAGAGGTTATTGCATATATGTATATTATCATAGAATGGTTAATGATTTTTTTCAAGCCTATGAATCCCTGTGGGGTGGGGGAAATTACACCCTAATCACTCTCACTTAAGTACGACCCTGCCCTATACGGCTATACCACCATGTTTACGGGCTACGGCCCTCGCTCTGGGGTAAATAAGAGTACATCGTACGTGTGTGCGTCTATAGTTTTTTTATGATCCACTTATTATTCAATAATTAGGTATAAATATAAAACAAATCTTCCTTTTCTATCGATGTTTAATTTTTCTTTTATAGTAAAAGCCACAGTCGATATAATTTAGTTGAATAAATTTACCGACAAATATGAATGCAAGACAACAAAATATAGTCATTCGTTCAAACACCTCGTCAACAATTGTTTTTTTTTAAATGTTATCCTTTTAATTTATTATGAAGTTTTATAATTTAAATTTGTTACAAAATAATTGTTTTCCAAATACATTTTATTGAACATGCAATTTAATAACTAATTATTAATTATTATATAAGCTCACAAGTGGCTAGATGGCCTAGAATCTAGATATCTGGTTGTACCTAATATCGTAATTAATTAAATAATAAAAATCGTTATATTTATTTTTTACAATTAACTACCTAAATTCAAATATATATATAGATGGACATGCCAATATTAATATTGCTTTTTAAAATAATTAAATCGTATTATAATGAAACAAATCATGCTTACTTTAAATATCGGAAGTTTAAAAGGAAGTGTAGATCATGGAATGTAAAAAAATCTGTAAAAAAAATATCATACATCTATTCAATATAATATAATATATTTATATGTTGTATAATATATTAATATGACCTGTGATCTCATCTAATTTTATTCCTTTAATAATATCATAGCACTACGGGTGGCAAGTCAATTCACTTTTTTTTTTTACTAGAACAGAAAAAAATATCCACATGTATGATATATCATATATTATGTATGGTTGGCTCGGAATATAATAAAGACCGTTCTGATACGATAATTTGTTTTCATTGATACGCATGCTCTTAACTATTTAGTATTAATAGGAAACCGGAAATCCATCTATCATGCATATCATTGTATTTTGTCATGGACAAGGTTTTGCTATACAATTTTATATTCCTTACGTCAAAAGGTTATCGACATTGGCACTTAATAAACAGGAATTAAAAATATATTTTAAGTATGAAGTAATTATTATAATTATTATTATTAATTCATGTTATATAACAGAAATATTAAGCGTATAATATAAGTGTAGAAAGAATGAATGAATTACCGTAAAATAAGGATGCACCTCGGAATCACAGATGCACTATAACTAGGAACTTACTATATAGATACATTGTACCTAGGTGGCTAGGTATGACTGTATTAGCATTGACTATTGAGTATAGATAGTAATAATATATAATATTATAACACTATCTATATAGGTATTCAATAGTAGGTATTAGGTAATAGGTATATCTGATTGTATGACTCTATCTATGGGTTAAACCACTTCCCCTTCACAGAAGTGATTTACGAAAAAATTGTCTTATTTGTATATTGTAACTTAAAAATTTTAATTTATATCGATTATGATTTGTAATCCTCTCCTCAGAATATCTTTCCAACGTACCAAAATGTGCCTAGAGTCTTTTAATATCTAATTCTTTTACATGTTACGGTATGACATTGTGGCAACAAACCATCATTAATCTAAATTAAAACACCAAAATATAATCTAAAAATGTTCGTTGTTCATATTATTTGAAAAACGCGATCAACGATATCACAAAATTAATAAAAAGAAAACTAAAAAATAGTAAATAGAAAAAAAGCTGTCCGGTCAAAGATTCCTAATTTAGGTACTCGTCCACTTCTTTCACTTCAGAACAACATATGTTATAGTACCTAATGCATTATTGTTTTTTAATTTTCAAGATTATGTTAAAACCTATGCCTAGGTATGTGACATCAATTTCACTTTTTTTAGCATATTTTTTTTTTTTGCTAGGAAAAAATGATTTACGACATTGTTCAACATATGGAATATACCGAGATGCTAACTTTTAAGCTTTATTACTGTCCCAAATTCACATACGCGCTTGGAATATAATATTGAATGTACCAATAAATTAAAATTAAATCATAATGACAAAAATTTAAAATTCTAAAAATCAAATTAATGAATTATATTTTACATAAGGCAAGCACATGATTAAATTTAGATAATACCTAATAAATAATAACAGATACTAAGACAATAATTAATAATGTCAACCGAAATAAAATGTTATATTAATTAGGTACCTATCAATAAACACTAGGTATAATACGCTGGTTACTTTCACATGTGCCACAGAGTTCGGAAAAGTTTTAAAGACAAACCAACATTGAAATAATCAGAGCAATCGTATTCGTTCGAGTGGGTAAGTAATTTAGTCTAGACTCTGCTCACATAAAATCAATGATGACAAAAAAAATGTTTAAAAAATAAATACTAAAATTATATCTACTAATAACTATTAACTATAACAGCTAAACAGCCAAACATTATTGTACAAAATGGATTGCAACTTATTTATTAGGACCATCTGCAATCTGCAACAACTATACGTCTATACCTAATCTTTTCGACGGTGCGCTTTAGGAAATGCGTCACATCCTTATTGAAAATGTACTGAGTTTAATCAAACATAGAAGTAGAGCACAATAGAAGAAAGCCTTAACGCAAGAAACAAATTATATTGATATAAATATCCCAGTTACGTATTACCTATAGAATTTATACAATAAGAAATAATTAATTAACTGTTGAATCCATAATATCTATGCAAGACAAATAATATTAGGTAGGTATATAGTAATAATAGGTATAAAGTTTCGTGTAAGGATTAAAATATGCGACCAGATTAAACGTGATACCTATTCATGATTTTTAATATATTCGTCTCTAAAAACGAAAATTAATATCTGGAGGGGCATAACTCTCGATTTGCATGCACTTACTTAATACGATGGCTTAATTCAAAAATTTTGTATGTGAAAAATAATGAATTTTACAGTAGAGCCAATTAAATTTTTTTTAATTTTGTATGTATCACTGAAGAGATTATGCAATAATTAAACCAAATTTAATAGTTGTGATGCACTGCCTATTTACCCTATCAATAATACCTATATGAGAACTATGTATGAGTAGAAGACATTTTAAAGATAAATAAATTAAAACTGTACTTAACACATTTATTTAACACACACTCAATATGGCGGGAAAGATTTCGTAGACGGTAGAAATGTTGTAAGTGCTCACTTAACACATTATTGCAAAACTGTTATTAGTACACAATTATAGGACTTGACACATTTTAGAAATAACAATATTTATTTATAGTACTTATCGCATAATAGTCCGCTATCTATTGACTTGTATATGTACAATATCACTTACCTACCACATATTTGCAAACATACAATTATTACTACTCTTATACTATTATGCACTTGACTCATTTTCGTCAAAATATGAACTTACAACATTTTTGAATTAAGCCATCGTTATAATCACTATTCGTTGTAGATGAATAATCTATACCGTGTTCATACCGCAAAATGCACACGGGATAAAAAGAATCCTCGAATTGTATTTAACAACTACAACTGTCGTCAAATTAATTGTTCGTTAAATCACCTGTTTAAGTGATCGTATATAATATATGCAATGAATTATTATTAGACAATTTAGAACTTGAAACAATTGTAAAATAAATATTGAAGAAACCTACAAGGATTCCAGAAAACTAAATATAAATTAATTTCTTCGTAATTTAAGTTTAAGGGGATTTTTTTATTAATAATTCATCGAAATGTAAAATATATAAGTTCAAATACCTACCTCCATAAAAAAATATAGTTTACATAATTTTGCCTCCTCATTTTAACGAAAAGTCTTTAGTTATTAATTATTAATTTATTATAGGTACTCTATTTATTACGTACACGCCTGCACATTTATATATTTTTAAATACAAATCTCAGGCTGCTCCAAAATTAAAAAATAAACATAAAATATATACAAATAGACATTAAGTATTCATACAATATCCACAATTGAACTTGATGAAACCGTTTTAGGACCTCATTCAATGCATTTAAAAATATAGCACATAATGTTGTTAGAAAACACGTACATGCATTTATTAATATATTTTTAGAATTGAATTTATTGCGAGGACTTGACGGTGGAAGGTTAAAAGTGAAAACACGAGCATATAATAATATCACGTATCCAACTGCACCTTAACTCTTAAAGTAAATGGTATAGATAAATACGTATATTTTAATTAAAAATACTTAATACGAACCTACTGCAAGACACACCATATTATGGTATGCATACACCAATCAATAAATTCAAATTTTGCTAATATTAAAAATGTAAATACCTGCCTAAACCGCTGGAACTAGCTTCTGCTACACACAGAATTGAATGTACTTCGTAGTAATACTGACAATACAGTCATTGTGTAGCCCATTGTAATGAATGTGTTTGAAATTTAAATTTATTGTATACGAAAAACAATTCAGAGCTAAGGACAGTGGCGGACTGCCCCAAGTGGAGAGTGGGAGAAATCCACCGGGGCCGCTGTCGTGAAGGGCCGCTTCGTTATGGTGCACTTTTAATAAAAATATATTACATTATAATTTTATATTCGATTACTAAATTAACAATATTAGATAATAAGTAATAACACACAAATACACAATCTTGGGGCACGAAATGAAAATAATTTTCCCTGACCCGCGCGATGCACCCCACCCTAATATTATTATAAGAAGTCATGAGCTATAATTAGACATAACGAAATTCCCGTAGGCCGTCGCCCGCCGTCGTCCGACGACCGACCATCGACCAATATTGTTTTGTTTATATAATTTATACTGTGTTATCTTTGTTGTCAATACTCAATCTGGTTATTCGTTATTTAATTGAAAACATTGAACGACTGAAAAGTGAGCAAATGATACCTTTTGCATACCTATGTGTAACTTGGCACTTGTGTAGTTTGATCATACAAAAAAAATTCGGGGCCGCTCAAATCTTCTCCACCCGGGCCGAAGTACTCTCAGTCCGCACCTGGCTAAGGAGACATTTGTTCGTCAAAGTTTAAACTTAAAACGCTTATTTTTAAAATAATTTATAGCTGTATTTTTGATATAAAAAAAAAAAATTTAAATGTCTATAAATATCCGGTAAAAGTGTCAAGTCTTTACACTTAGCAATATTATCTACGACAAAAAAAATTAAATCGATTTTGTCAAAAACTAGTTTTCCGGTTATTTGCATTTTGAAATTGTGTATTTAAAAAGTTCTGGTAATTCGCTATGCTTAGAATCTGATGGACAGTAGACATGCATTCATTCACAAAATGTCAACCAGTCGGAATTTTTTATTGATCCGGAAATGACATCCCATTCAAAATAAAGAAAGTCTATGGAAAACTGACAACTGTATAATCTAGACATAATAATTGTTAAATAATTAATTTATATAAAATTATATTTTAAGGTGAGTTCTAAAAGTTTTTATCTCAACAATTTTAATAAAAATAAAAATTTGATCTCATATTTTCGACATAGTATTATTATATTATGATACAAGTTCGATTACATAGTTGACATAGTTCAATACAAGTTACAGACCAAAATTTGATAGTTCATATTTTATAGTTCATGTACTAGACTCTAACCAAAGAATTGAACAATGGACAACCTTAAAAATAATCAAAAATTATGATTTTTTGGTCAATTCACATAAGCTGTAGACCCATTTTCAAAACTAAAGGATAGAAGTCATCCTTTAATGTACCTAAATAATTTGTTAAAATATAATTATTATATTTTAATTTTTAAATAAATAAATTACTACAGTTACTGTATTAAATTCAGTTCTTAAATTTAAAAATGCTTATAATTTGATTCAAAATCAAATACCAACAAATAACCTACAAAGTTCCATAGGGTCTATATAGATAATATTTTTACTTTTAAATTTGATAATAGTTCAATTAACTCCAGTATTAAAAACAACAGAGTAAAATGGATTCTTTGTAAGATTTGCTACATTGGTAAGACGGGTAGAAGTGTAGAATACATCATGCCTGTATAAAGTCCTCTTAACAGTAACTGGTCTAGTACTCTAGTGAACCATTTTTAGTGAATGAGATTTTTCACCTATTTTATAAAATATACGCTGCTGCAATACGCATCTATTTACTGTCTGGATCAGTAGTAAAACACATTTTTTGGAAAAAAAACACAGTCAGAGATGTTGTAATCAGTATACCTACTCATAATATACCATAATCATAAATATAAATTCAATACAGATATTATTACTAAATACATTTTATCATGGATAATGCTGTCCTCCAAAACAATTTTATTAATTTATATTTTCTTAAGTGGGATTAAATATGGCGGTTGCATCACATTGATAAACAAAATTCAATAAATTACACATTATATATTTTAGTAGGGGTACAAGTGTGCACTTTAAATCATCGCTGAAATGTATACTGTATAGAGTTCAGTACTTTACATTCATAATATATTTATAGATTATCTTGTGTAGGTACGAAGGTACAGGTACCTACTGGCTTCTACCAATGATTGATATATTGGAAATAATACATAATAATATATTATATTGGAATTAATAATTATATGTTATGTTACTGCCAATAATTCCATTACAATAGACATTTTTTTTTGATAGAAATAGCAATGTTAATACATCTGTTTATAATATTATTTCCTATAAATAAAATTGTTATTAACAATCTATTCACCACTAAACACCAAGTCGCTATGACCATCTTATACAGAAAATATTTACAATAAATTAAAACTTATAAGCACTAAAATCTAAAATTCTGTTAGCGTTAACCGACTGATAACAGATTTTATTACCGGCAGAATTCCACTGGTTAAGTGTCCGTTAGCTTTCACTAGACATTGTAAGAACGACCCTAAAATCCTAGTTATACCACTGTACAAATGGTGGTCGTAAACATGTAATAAATGTTAATCTTCACTCTTCAGTATTTTGTAACGAATAAATAATTTATCCATTGCTTCGGTGCTTTATTTATAACATATACAAAAACATTTCTTATTGTTTTGTGACTAGTGTTATACAATATTTGTTCTTATATTAGAACATTATGTTCTATTAAAGGTACGTTTTTTTATGTGGTATCAAGCCCCAGCCCTCGATTGTTTCTCCACCAGCATCAATTAAGTACTAGAAAAACTTGTTTAATTGTCCTGTTTGTCTATAGTGTTATGTTAAGTGTTACATATGATAATTTAAGTTTGGATGTCAGAAGTTCAAATTACTAGTGTACCATTAAAGATAAAATAATCATAATAAATATTTATACTATCATAGTTTTGATTATGAAAATGTAAAATAATTATTAATTTGTTTAATTTATGTTTATATAATTATGTACTAACTACTTTGATAATGAAAAACAAATAATATTTAACTGATCAAAAATTTTTTTTAGAATCTTAACCATAAGCATATGCACTGACACTATACCTCAGTAAGGTAGTTATAGATAATATTATTAGTATTCATGTTCAAACCATAGGAATATTAATAATAATGTTTTATTAATATGTCTAAGGTCTAAATTTTAGTTCAGTTCCAAGTTTCCAATAATTATTTAGGTGCAGTGGCCACGGGTCAACATACTTTTAAACACTACCACTCGTAGTTCGTACCATCAAATTAACAAATTAAACGCATAAGATAATCACAGAAATTATCACTTACAAATAATAATCTTAGCATAATATTATCTACTAATGTACATTATTAAGATTAATGATATTACAATAGGAACTATTAGTTACTAGTCACACTTCCGTACCAACTACCAAGCATATAAAAGATGAATTTATAATTAGAAATCAAATGTTTATGGTTAGTTCAGTAAGTACAACATACCTATAACACTTTTAAATATTATTAGACATATCAACACAATAACATCTAATAATATAAAATATCCATAAAATTGTGTACACATAAAAAAAATTCACATAGTTGTCAACGGCCTTCCCTGACTATTTTGTGCGCACCCTTTTTAATCTTAATACTTAAATGGTTAAATCATTTCAAATAATTTTCTAATTTATAGTCTTATTTGTTATTAGGGGTACCTATTGTATTTTAATCTTATCTGATTAAAAATATAAAGTATTAGAGTTAATATTACATTTTATTTCAGATTGAACTATTAATCAAATGATATTTTATTAAGCTTACAGATTCAATAAAATATATACATACACATGTTAGTATTTATAATTACATAATTTTTATTTTGTATGAACCTATGGCATATTCAAATTTAAAAATTTACTATTGAAAATCAAAACAAATGTACATAATATGACTTATTGGTCTATTTAAAATGTATTCATAGGTACCTAATAAAACTCTAAAATAACTAAATAATTATTCTTTTTTTAATGTCTCAGACAACGGTTTATCCAGCAATAAATCAAGGTCATTTTCTTCGCGTAGTATAAAAAAATATACCATAAATAAAATTAAGCTTGCACTGACAGCGTGGGGTTCATACCATGGACCAAATTCTGCCTTGCTTCCTATACGAGAATGTTGAGCCTTCCAATCGTGCGCAGGACTTGTTGTATATTTCACAGGTTTATTTAACTCTGCTTCAAAATCAGAATTTCTATTGGATGCATTTCGTGTGACTATCGATGATGACTGGGTTTTCTTTTCACTAAAAACCAGTGTTAAAATGATTAACCGCTCATAAAATTGATTTATAAGTAAAATGTAACAACATTACTTGTGTTTTAATAAGCCATTTACGATTTTGTTCCTTGCGGCGAACGACCTCCATAACTGTTTTGACAGCATGACTGAATTGTGTAGTAGAAAATGGTTGGCTTCACCTACCTACGGTAAAGTACGGCTTAAAAATTCCAGTAATATTCAACTGTATAGTCTATTTCTTTAAGTCCAAATAAAAGACGATGAACGTATTTGATAATATCATAAATTACTCATATCACGGAATGTCTTATCACTTTGTCCTTTTCGTAAGAAAAACAGCTGCTACAAGTAATAGGTCTATGGGCGCTACAAGTTACAACATCTGTTGTTGTCTGCTTGAAGCACGATTAAATCGCGGTTTGAAGTAATTAATGCATAATAAAAAATATTTTGCATTATACTTTTACCATTGACCTATTGACTAGTTAACCTATTAATTAGTCAATAGGTCTATGATTTTTACACTTCATAAATTCAAATATTTTCCCCTAGATCGCGGTAAATATTTCGTCTGTCTTGATGCCAAAAACGACGATAACCAATGGACATTATTGGACAATGTAAAATCATTTTTGTGTTACAGCAATATACAGTGTTTAAGTGTAAATATTTCTGTAACTAAATCTAAATCATACCCACAGGCACAGGTGCAACAAAATATGGCGCTTTCGCTCATTCAATGTGACTGACAATTTATTTTGGATTTAGTGGGCCGGTGGGCGGTGAATATTTGTTCAAAAGACATATTATACATGGCATTATATACATTGATAGTATTAATAATTTTTAAAAATATTGGTTTTAAATATTTAATATTAAACTAAAATATGAATGTTCAATGTTGATGAAATGAAAAATTATAAAATTATTTATTTCGATGCAAGAAGTCTGGGTTATATACTGACAGACTCTTCTGCACGTGTACGACAGACAAAAGTATATAACCTTGTACCTACATCATTATATTTATAACAGGCACAGCCCGCATTAATAGATATTCGTACATGTTATATTAAAATTCAAAACTAAACACAATTTTACTGAATCATAATAATATATAATATTATATAATAGAATAATAATATATTAGTGGGTACCTATAGGTACATCATTTTTACCAGGTGCATTTTTTACCAGTTTTACCTATTCCATAACGAAAGAAATATAATATTAAGTGAGCTGCTTAGTGCTTACCATTTACCTATTGTTAAATATGTGTGCTGCAGCAGGGGATAAAACCTCCCCCCAGAAATTACAGGAAAATAATTAAATATGTTTATATGGAGTAAACGTGGAACAATTTAAACCTAACCCCCCACAAAAGAAAACAACTTTATCACCATTTAGATTCTGAGCGGAGCGATTGATTTTCCAATGAAATATTTTTTTTATTTATTTTTTTTTTTACGTTATTTTTGATACACAATAAGTAGTTGAAATAATGCTTTGATTTTCAACTTCAGTATCCAGTGTTCCATGGAAAAATGAATCTAGTTGGTACATTGTGAACAATTTTTCATCAGGGGGTAAAATAATTATACTATAGCATATAATTAACGATCGCGGTTTAAAATATATAATATTATATTCTAATAATACATTCGATTGGTTATTGTTTATTACAATTTAGAGGAATATTATACCAAAGTAAACTTTAAAATGATTATTGGTAAATTTTGTGGGTAATCTTGTTCGTACTATAATCATTGATTAAAATATGTAAATACCTATAGCAATTAATTTCACAACATCCATTTTTAAAATTACAAGACTTTTAGTACCATGTTATTTGTTAAGCTTTAACAAAAAGTATAGTAATATTCATTTAAAGGAAAAAAAGCAACACATATTTAACTATTTAAAAAATTAAACAATTATAAATGTTTACCTAAGATTTTAATAAAAGGTTCTATATAAATTTTACGATTTATTTGTAGTTCAAAAATAGTTTGCCATAGCAAATATAGCAACTTGAAATTTGCATCAAGTAGACATTTGCTATTCATTATACAATTTTCAAAATATTTGGCTAATTTTAAGCTATTTAGAAGCATTTTAAATATTTTATTTTTTTAGGTTTTTTCCATAGTTGTATATATCTATTTGTTTATTCTGTGTCAAAAAGTATGACAATTTAATACAAGATTCCACATAAGTACAAAACGTACTCATTAAAGTAATTTAAAAATATACAAAACACGTGGACACATTTTTTTTTTTTTTATCAACTTTTTGTAGTTGTAGTTTTGACTAATAAATTATAGATCGATTTATAGAAATAAATTATAATATATCTTGAAAATTCTGACTTGGTAGGTAAATATATCGTAGTATTATACTTAACTGGTCGGTAATTATAATTTATAAAATAGGATATATTTGTACCCCCCTAAAAACAAATTTTTACCGGTGGGAATGGGAGGGGGTGTAAAAATATCCTACTATATAAATTCACCTAGTAGGTAAATATATCCTAGTATATTTTGAACAGATCGCTAATTATATGCTAGGATATTTTTACCCACTGACGTACAATTTTACCGTGGAAGTAAAATTACCCTGGTACATTTTTACCGGGGGTAAATTTAACCTAGTATAATTTTACCCCCCTTAAAATTTTACCGGGGGTATAAATATTCTATAGGTTTTTTTACCCCCGGTAAAATATACTAGGTTATTTTTATCGAGGGGGGGGAGGTAAAAATCACCTGTTACAATCGCTGAAGGACCACCGACTATGGAAATGCTGCCGGCCGCATCGTCCGAGAAACCGGTCCACCCTTGAGTGACGACGAACACTTGTTCGTTCTGTGGGGTTGGGCAAGAGAAGCTGCAGATCGAGGTGCTCAAGAGGGTATCGGAACCGGAGAACGTGACATCCGAGTCGATGATCGCGGAGGAACTATAACGGAAGTGATGGTGAACCCGAGTGGCGGTAAAGAAGCGTAATAGAAGCTCGTGGTAGTTACATGAATTGAATATTAACAAATAGAATAACAACATAATTGACAATAGTAAGTACTAAGTTATAAGTATAAATCGTATATGCAATATGCATAGAGTATTGTGAATTAAGAGTGTTACAATACATTTTATATAGACCATAACAATATATATATGTTGAAGAATCGTGGAAAGATTCAAAATTGTTAATTTTTTTGCATAATTTCAGCATACGATGTTTTTTTGACTAACTAGTACAACCTTAACCGGCGAGTTTCCACTAATAATATATTACCATTTTGTTGATTCCTTTTTAAATTTTCCCCCTTTAGTGATTTTCTAAATCGACATAACACAGTCTTAAAATTATTATGAATAATCAAATATTTCTCATCGCACTTAGGTACTTATTTTTTAATACCAACAAAATATATATTGGAACTTACATAACAAATAAAATTATTGTTGTCAGTTAAAAATCGACATTGTCTCATAAATATATGTGTTTAATTAATACACTTATAAATAGGAGTAACAAACACATTATTATGGAGAACGGAGTGGCCGAGCGAAGTACGGCGTCGGTTCCTACGCGTACCGTCGCCGGTTCGAATTTCGACCATGGGCTCCTAACCTAACCTCTGGGTAGGCAACTGTCTAGAGAGTAGAGAAAGAGACCGCCATCCCCCGGTCCGGGCATGGCAGAAAGTAGAAACCTACGGGTGCCCAATTTAAAATTCTGCCAAACCAAACACACGTGTTTACCAAAAATCTACAGTACCCTCCCCCACAATTTAAAAAACCACCCAATGGCCTAATAGTTTACCGTTACTACCGTAACCCCCACAATAGCTAATGTCCATGATAGTGGCCGGGCTCTATTGCAATGAAAAAAAAAATATATATATAAATCTATATATATTGTTATTACTCATTCTCCATTCTTGAAGACTTCTTGTTTTTACTTACTGTACTGTTCATATAATATAAGGTAATAAATAATATTAAAAACATAATAATTAAATAAAAAAAATAAAACAATTTTTTTTAATATTTTGGAAGAATAAAAAATTAATTATGAACATGCGGGCATACACTAAACTGAAGTTGTCCCATAATTTTTTTTTTAATTAAAAAAAAAAATAAATAGGTAAGAAAAATAATAACTATAAAAACGAAAATAGTTTATTTTTTATGTATAATGTATAAATACATAAAATATATACTATTTTATATTATGTGTGTATACTCTATTTCAATTTATACTTAAACGTACTATATTGAGCGCGAACGACAACAACCGATCGAATTCCTGTCTTATATATATTATATAAGTATATAGAAGAATATGCAGGTATATATAGGTACTTCTTTTTCAAAATTATTTTTGTAATTTTAACTTTTAAATTAAAATTTGATCACACGTGCACACGCATGCGTTATACATATTATAACACATAAATACCTATAGATATAGGCGTAAATACGTAATACTAGACCTCAAATTTTGGGGGTGCTTGCGAAATTATACAAATTACTCAATTTACAATAATTTTAGCAATAACAATAACAATAATAATAATAATAAATTACTTTAATAAAATATTAATAATATATAATAACTATCTATATTATTAAAGCAATTATCCTGTCTTTACTTGCAAATGTATATTAATTATGGCTGCAACTATATATACCTATTTATATCTACAGTTTTATATTGAATACAATTATTAAATCTTTTTCAAAATATAACAGTGATAATTATACTTAAGCTCTAAAATTTTTCTTATTATATGTCATATATATTTTTATTCGCTACATATTACCACTAATTTTAATACACTAGTAGGAAAAGGTGGGCATTTAACTCGTTAAAAAGTTATTTTTTAACTTTTTAACTTATTCAATAAAAATGTTTATAGTTGTAACTTAACTTTTTATAGTTAAATATCATTGTCGTGCAGTTATAGGTTAATTTTCTTTTCGAGTCATGCGAAACCAACTATATAAACAATAATACAATATATTATACTGATTCGATGACACTTTCCAATTTTGGTAATTTATTTGTAATTATTTATATTATAATTTATAATAATCTAATTGTTTACACTACAGTGTTAAACATCTTGATAAATGTATTTGTTTAAATCAAAATACTATAGTGTCTAATGCAGTTAATGACTTAATAATATTGTACCTAACTTGAAAAAAAAATTTAATTAAAATTTTTTTAACCGAGTTGAGTGAAGTTCATTTTCTATCTCAACTTAAACTTATCTAGTTAAATTTTTTTTTGTGAACTATCAACTTAACTGAAGGCAATTTAATTGAATTAACTTAACTTGCCACAGTTAATTATTTCCATTAACTTGCTCACCATTGCTAGTGGGTGTATCTACTATAGGTACTATATTGTACCTATAAGTATACAATTAGTACATAACTAATCATGTTATTCTTGACGTGGATGTAGGGGGGGGGGGGTGCTAAGCAACTTCAACCTCAAGCCCCCCTTTGTTGCACCTATATAACCTTTAGTCGACTGCAGTTAGACCCGATTTCGATATACCGGATTCGGTATAATACCTATGTCTCGCGAGACATGTAATTTTTTTCTGAAACCAATCCTTTAAACGTAGTCAAGGTGTTCCTTTTAAAATATTATGTATTAGTCAATTAATACATTTTTATTTTATACATAATAACAGAATTTTCGATATTTGGAGCGCCTTTCTTCGATAATGAGTGACGTATGGTCCGCAGGGAGAGAAACGATAATAATGATAATATTATTATGTATTATATGGTTCGAGGATCGACCGGGGGAAAGGGAAATGTCGCATAATACCACTATGCGTCGATGCGTAAAAAATAATTATTATATTACATTATTACATAATATTGCGTGTAACAACCATCGACCAGCCGTCTAAATTTCGACGAGTTTTATTTCAAACGTGAAAAAAAAATGGCGTTCTCGTCGCGGAGGACGTGCGCGTTATCACGGGGGTTATCTCTGTCGGGGACCCGCCGTACCCGCAGATCGGACGGGCAGTGGGGCGCGAGTGATGCCGTGACGGAGAAAACGGCAAAACGCGACGAACGACAATTTCCCTCGGCCCGAAGACGAATGGATCGCTGAAAATAACGACGAAAATAATATAATTTTATGCTAAATCTTCGGGCTGGGTACGAGAATCGCGTACTGAAGTGTAAAGAGAAAGAGAGAACCGAAAAAACGACATTATGAGAATTTAGAATATATATTATAATGATGTTATAATATTTTTTATTAATTATTATAAATCGAAGTGGCCCCAGACGGCGGCGAAAATGGAAAACAGCTGTTCGGCGTGCGCGCACGGTTGCGGCAGCCTGACCGACCGCCCGTCCGTCCACGTCCCGTCAGTCGTCGCGGAACGGTGATAACGAGTTTGGCGGAAAGACGATCGAGACGGGAGAGGGCAGAGGGAGTGAGACAACGGAGGCCCAAATGAGAGAGAAACAGCTGCCGCCGTGAGAGAGAAAGAGAAGGCCACCAGAGGCAGCGGTCGGGCTCCTCCTACTCTCCGCAGCTCTTTTGTCACACTATAACTATTATATACATTATACACGCCACACGCGCACACCAACTACAACACACACACATACACACACGTACCCACGGACGGACACGCACACACGTATAATACACACGCATACACACACAAACACACCTCACACGCACACGACGAGGAGACGAGTCGACAAATTATAATCAACACACAATCAACATGGCCGCTATGCGCCTTGCTGGATGGACGACTGGACAATGACCACAGCCGCCACACGTTTCCCCGTCGCGTCGTCGCCGCTGTCGCCCGTGTCCTGTTGACACCACCGCTGCGCGTCCGTGATCCGTCTGTCGCCGCCACTCAGCCACTGCTGCTGCTCCTGCTGCTGCTGCTGCTGCTGCTGCTGTCGCCGCCGTCACCACCACCATCACTATCACAATCACTACCATCACCACCACCAGAGCAGCTCCGCACCACGCTTTGGGTGTATTAGATGATCGACGAGCGATGGAACTGAGGGTTGGCAATAAATACCGGCTGGGACGGAAAATCGGTAGCGGTTCGTTTGGCGATATCTACCTTGGTGAGTTCTTCCGTCGCAGTCAAACGCTAGCCATGATTGTCAGTCCGCTGACTCGATACCACTAGCCTCTCTCATGCTATCGACCTGGTGGTCTTCCCGTTGTCAACGTCCTTCGTTTCATTACCTTCGACGGTGCTTTTCTTGCTACTTGACCTAGTCCATCCACTTTTGTAAGCAATCCACTATCTAACACTCATCCAGTTCTTAATGATAACTTGAGTTTTACAATACCTGTTCATACTTAAATCACAGAGACAAACACAAGTTTGGTACGTGTAGCTGTTAAAGTTTTTTTCACACTCAAGTATACTACTGCCATTCATATCCTTGTCACCATTAAATTATTTGTCATGTGGAATCTACCAATTTCTAATATGATTTTGTGTCCATATGGTTTATATTTTGTTTTGTTTGAGAAAACTTTTTTGGACAACTTTTAATTTAGATTTTTAGTTGGATGAATTCATATTTTCTTTTTTACCTAATCAGTTATCATCAAAAAGTTTGATATGAGACTTATTTGTTAAGACCTTTTATAAAACAGTGCAAAAGTATCCCATTAATAATTATAAGTTGATTTAAAATATATTTTCAAAAATGAATGTGAGCAAAATAATTTAGTTGACACATGTGTAAATAACTGAAATTGAGTAGAAAAATAATACTTTTTCTAAAAATGTGGTTTAGTAAAAATATGTACCTTATTAATTAAGATAAATTTATAAATAACTTAATCGGTATCTTAAGATTTAATTTGATACAGTATTGCCATCTAACCTACAATTAAAATAATATACCTACCTAATAAATAATATTGTTAAGAAAATAGGTAATTTATTTCAATAATAATTAAAAATAATAATCATAGCATTCTGTTTGATATAAAAAAAATTGAAATTAAAATACGGCATGACACTGTTTATTGTACGATAAAATCTAAAAAACTTAATAAAAAATCAAACTACTTATTATGTAGAACTACTTATTACTTAGTATGATGTACTAATTGAACATCCTATTCCTATATAACACTGTTTTACTAAAAATTATTTATTTAGATTGATTGATTTAGATAGGTAATTTAACATCCGCAATACTTGCAACAAGATCATTTTTATTGCAATTCTTATGTCTACTGTTAGCTTAAAATAAGAATATTTTGATAATTTCATTGGCATATTATCCGGTATCCCTACTTGAACCTTCAATTATAGTACTTGCTTAAACATAAGTATTACAAAACTAGAAGTGTACTTTTGGGTTTATACCTATAATAAAACATAAAACCTAATAAATAAAATGTATACAATTACCTACCTACTATTGACCATTTATTATGTAAGTAGGTAGTTAAAACATATTTTGGAAAATGTTTTTTCTTTAGTTACCTACTCCTAACTAATTAACAAAATTAAATATACTCAAAAAAAAAAATGTATATAATTTACCTAATACTTTTTGTATCTTACCACAACTGTTTTGGTTTTTTTTTGTAGGTACAAATATTTCTACAGGAGAAGAAGTAGCCATTAAATTAGAATGTATAAAAACGAGGCACCCCCAATTGCACATAGAATCCAAAATTTACAAAATGCTATCAAGAGCACGTAAGTTACAATATTAACTTTTTGACAATTTCAGTGTATTGTTATTTTTAATTCCTATTTTTTTTTAGCTGGAATACCTATAATAAAATGGTGCGGTTCCGAAGGAGATTACAATGTTATGGTAATGGAATTACTAGGTCCATCATTAGAGGATCTTTTCAATTTTTGTTCCAGAAGATTTTCAATAAAAACTGTGCTACTATTAGCTGACCAATTGGTAATTATAATGACTCAAACAAATTGTATAGTATATATAAACAAGTTTTAAGAATATTTTCTGTCTAGAGTTAATCTTTTTTTAATTTTATTTTTCATATAGGTGATAATTATATTGACTTCTAACATTTTGCAATTATAATAATAGTACATCTTCAATTTTTTACTTTTCTAATAAGTTAGTTTGTTTTATTAGCTTAGTTTTGTCTATAATACACATCAAACATTGAAAATTAACCTATTTTGATGTATAAACCCCACAATTAAAGTCATTTTTTAGCTATTTAAATATTTATTTGTGCATGAATAAATAAATACATTTTTAAAACGATTCGAATCACACATTTTCTATCAAACCTGACTTAAGTGTAAAATGTATTTTTTTTTCAGCTGGATAGAATAGAGTATATACATAGTAAAAACTTCATACACAGGGATATCAAGCCAGACAATTTTCTAATGGGTTTGGGTAAACGTGGCAATTTGGTGTATATTATAGATTTTGGTCTTGCCAAGAAATATTGCGACAGCCGAACCAATGAACATATAATGTATCGAGAGAACAAAAATCTCACTGGAACTGCTCGATATGCTTCCATAAATACCCATTTAGGAATAGGTAATTATATGTGGTTTGGTGTATTATATTTTATTTATTAATATTTACTTATATTTAGAACAAAGTCGAAGAGATGATCTAGAGTCTCTTGGTTATGTATTAATGTACTTTAATCGTGGTTCTTTGCCATGGCAAGGTTTGAAAGCAGCTACTAAACGACAAAAATATGAACGTATCAGTGAAAAAAAAATTGTAACTTCATTTGAGGATTTATGCAAAGGATATCCAAGTAAAATAAAATCAAAATCCTCAATAATAATATCAGTATTTAATAATAAATTATTATTCTAGATGAATTCTTAACATACTTGCTATATTGCCGTGCATTGAGATTCACCGAAAAACCAGATTTTACTTATTTAAGGCAATTATTTAGGCAGTTATTCCATCGTCAAGGGTTTACATATGACTATATTTTCGATTGGAATATGTTGAAATTTGTGAGTATTGTTTGTGCCTTGTGCCTAATAGTTATATTCAATAATACGTTTTTATTTATGGATTTACCTAGTTAAAAATATAAAAATTTAATGTATTGTTGAGTTGTTCGTGAATAGAATAATTTCTTTCAACTACTGAGCTTATTTAGGATTTGTTGAGAGGACATTTTATCTAGATGTGTTGTCTTTGTTTTACTAACATGTAACAGAAAATTGTTCGTTTAACTCTGTTATTCTCATATTTTAATATTATAATAATTCTTAAAATGTTTTACCCATATTTTTTGTGGGAGACAGAAACATTTGTCGTACTAACTCTGAGTAACTCATAACAGCAAATTATATGTTAAAAATCTGGTTTACTCCGAAATTTTAAATATAAAAGTAAAATGGTCCTTTTTCTAATTGAAGATAAGAATATTATCCAGGGCCTTAGGCTTTTTGTTTTGATATTTTAATTTTGAAATACTCTTCCCTTGCTTTAAAATTAAAATACCATAAAATCTTGTATATAAAAAAAATATTAAAAATAAACAAAGTAAAATGTATTATGTTATGTGTTACTAACATGAGGGTACGACATCCTTTTAAGATATTTAATGCCAACATACATTGAAGCTCACTACTTTTATTTCAGTTGCAATATGTTTGATTATTAATATTATTTTAGGGAGCAAATGGTGCTCGATATAGTGGATCAGATGATCAAAAGAATGCCTCGCATCAAGATAGCAGACGTGCAATGCAAGACAGTAGCTCTCCTTCTACTAATGTCGTTCCACTAAATAGTCGCGCTCAAGCTGATCAAAGTGGAATAAAGAATTTTTTATCCAAAGTTCCTCTGGTACCAATGGATAATTGTTCGGGTATATATCAAATATCAAAATAATAATATTAATAGTAGTGACCTTATTTATTTAATTAAATGTTAATTAGTATAATACTATATAATTACTAATATACTGGTATTATTGGTTTTAATCATATTAGGAGGTGGTGTTATTCAACCATTACCAACAAGATTGCGTTATAGTGCTGATCCAGGTTCAGCGCGACCAGTGAGAACTCAAACTCGAAGCTCAGCAATGGCAACATCTGACTCGCCTTCTGTTACTCAGCCTTTGCAAACCAAGTCAGTATCTGTGACCAGACGCAATCGCCATCAAACTTAATTCTAACAAATCCCCAAAAATGTTTTCCCCTTAACAACAGCTAACATAATATTTTTTTTCCTCGACTACCATTTTCTAAATAAAACCATTAATTTTAATTTTTTTATACACTAAAAACATATGAACTATGTCAGTTTTTGAAAATGGCACCCATTGCATTTTTTTTCACAATTTTGCACGCAAAATTGGAATTGGCATTAGAGCTATTTATTTTATATTTTGCATAAGTTTCTATATTTTAGATATCTTAATAATAACCAGAAATTTTTAAGCAATATAAGAGTGTTGTCTCTTGTGACTCAATTTGAATTAATTTTTCAGGTGTGCTTGTGTACATGTAGAGTTATCCATTATCAATGCATGCCTTACATTACTAAAATATTTGTATTAATAATATTTATGGCTAAATTTTTCAAGTATTCTTGTTTAAATAAAATATATTAATATTACTGCTTAATTTCTTATGTAATTTTGGTGGGAGTATATAGTAACTAAAATGTTTGAATTAACCTCGGCTCTTAAATATTCTACTTTTCTTAATTTTTTTTTTTTTAGTATTTGTTGACTTGAACACAAGGTTTTTATGTACATAACATAATTATGTATCATATAGCTTATAACTATATAGAATTTGGTACTCTTTGTAATTTTGAAGGAGTTACAAAAATGATTTTAACTTAATCTAAGAAATATATGTATTATTGATTTTTACTTTTTTAACATGTGTTGGCCCATAGCTTTCATGTCCTACCTTACACATATTAATACTTCAAAGTCGAGAATTTATGTAAGAACTTTTCTTTTCTTTGTTTTGGAAGCGTCTCCGGTTCAATGATACCACCTGCGTGAGCCCCAATATGGGTCAAAGCACCGGATAGAACGCCAATCATGCACCAGCATAAATAAACTATCGCGTTTGAAATTATGTAAATAGCCTAGCCTATTTTTTTTTTTATTTTTTTTTATTTTATTATTTTTAGTTATTTTTGGTTAAGATATACTTAAGTATTTTTTATGTAATTCAAATAAAATAAAAATTCATTAATTTAAATTTAACAAAAACTTAAGAAAAAAGTTCAAAGAAAAATTATTAGATAAAAATTAATATTTAACCCAAAAAATAATATGGGAAATATAAAAATATTTTACATAATGTTCTAAACTTTTGAAAAAAAATATACATAGTATGTTAATATAGTTATGGACTTCAATCCATCTCTATAGATATGTACTATAGAAACAAATAATCTATGTTTTATTTAAATGTAAATGTTTGTATCCCTCATTAATTTTTATAATAAAATAGAAATTATTAATATTAATAATTAAATATTTTAAGTTTTTGCTGTTTTATTTAATTTTATGGATTATTGCCCTTTTGAATTATAATTTTTTTCCATTGGCACTGTCAAATAATTGCAAATTTTAGCTACAATAATTTTTCATTGATTACTCATAACTAATAATTATGGGATTTGATTTGGATAGGATTCATTCAATGGAATTTATTTATGCTATATTTAAGTTCTCGCTTTGCATCGTTCAACATTTATTTTTAGCATTTCTCAATTATACAAATCAACTGAAATCCCTTTATCATGAAAAAATAATTCATTATTGAACAATATATTAGTTTTTAATATATATTTTCAAAAAAAAATAAATAAATAACATGATAATAGTTCAATGCTTTACCTCGTCTATTAACAAATTATATCAAACCATTGTAGGAAATTGTTAACATTATGTTTCTATTAATATGAAAGTTTTTATTACAAGTAATACGATACCAATATGTCAGTATTAAATGTCTTTCAATATTAAATCTTTTATTGACTGATATTTGTGTTAGTTACATATAATTGTAAATTGGACCAATTAAATGTATCTTCTATAGTAACAACCAAGAGTATGTTTTTGATTTAACGTGATTCTTGTACAAATCAATTACTGAAACCTAAGTTTATAATCTTGATTACTGATTACATTATTGAATGTATAAATTTCATCAAACAAAATAAATAGCTTCTCTATTTGTGAAGTGTATAATATATCAACAACAATCAAGATTCAAGGTCTAAAATCTATTTGTTCCATGCTTTTTAAAAATGACGAATTTATTATTTATATCTTAAATTGAAAAAAAACCAATCCGCATTATATTAAATCTACATAAACTGAAGGTGTACTATATGATTCCAATAATTAATTTGCTTTACATTCTCTGGTTATTTATTATTGCGGTAATTTATACAATACTGTTTTTTTTTTTAATAATTTTATTGTGCTTTGCCGTATTAAATTATTTTAACTCTGGCCGTTTGGCTTGTTAAATGTCAGTACCTATCCAGTTTTGGTCTTCAGATACTCCTCGGTACACTGGACAAAAAAAAAAAATATTCATGATTTTATGTTTTTGTCTTGCAATTTGTAAAATAATAATGCTTTCCGTGATATCCTCGTTGAATTTATACACCCGCTGTGGTTATATGTATATGCATTTTTATTTTTTATGGGAACTATTTGGTGTCTATATATTAGTTTATTCCTTCTTTTTTTTACCTCAACATGTTGCATCTAGTAGATGGCAGAGATGCAATTTTACAACTTAATAAATGGTTAAAATAAAATGTTAGTCAATTATATTTTAAAAAATGTACATTGTCAGTACGAGACAGTAAGACCCACCGTACCTTGAGACATTGTGTCCGCCCACTCAACTAGTTGTTATGGCATAACCATAACTTTTTTATTCAAACCGTTAAAAAACCTTTGTGATGTTAAAAAGTTTAAACGATCAATCTTTGTATAATATTTAATATGACATATTTTAGTTATTTTTGTATATTACATTTTTGAACAGTTTGATTAGAATTACAGTGTCTGAAAACTAATAAAACAACTCATCACATTATTTTAATATTAAGTTTATACTAGAATTCTAACTTAAATAGACAAAAACATAAATGTTGCATTCGTGTTTTTTTACAATTGTAAACAATTCATTTTTCCAAATTTCTATGTATAATTTTTTAATTAATATGTAATTATAATGTAATACCGAGGTTTGTTGGTTAAGCTCTCATTTGCCAGATTTGTTTTGTATAATAAAATACAAATTATACTGTCATTTTGTAATATAAACTTGTCTATATAATACGTTTATTGTTTTAATTTTAGATTCTAAAATCATAGTTTTGAATTTCCAAAGTTTGACTTATTTTCCTATCTTGTATTATACAACAATAAACAAAGATTTCCAATGTAAAGATTTTCTTCATGGTGTTTATACCTGGTTACGCCGCGGAAACAGTCCTCGAAAAAATCATGTTATATATTAATACGTCTAAATTAATATTCGCATATTAATTTTGCGCAGTATTTTCATTGATCCATCAAGACAGACATGCGCCTTCAACTAAAAACCGACTTCAAAGAACGAGATCGATGAGCGTACGTATTAAGTGAAAAAAAAATGATACAACATTAGTAATAAGAATTTTCCCCCTACATACCTTTAGATATATGGGCTATGACACTTCTACTTTACACGTGCATATATTATATCTACTGTTACATTGTTTCAACTCTTCTTTCAGCTTACTTATTTCGAAAAGAAAAATAAGCAGTTACTATGTGTGCACGAATTCAAACGTTGTGTAAAATAATTTATAATATTTTTATATAGTGTATTTGTTTTGAAATATACATTATAAAAGGACAAAAAAAAAAATGATAAATTCAGAATTTCTTTAGTGCCTATTGCCTGTTTGTTTATACTCTTTATCGTGTATATTAATCGTCTGTATATAACTGCCAAATGTTAATTTCAGTGTATTTTTGGGACAGAAATGTAACTCTTTTTGTACAGGTAACTAATAAGTATAAATTACGCAGACTCACATACACAATAATCAGGGGCGCGCCCGGGATTTTTTTAAGGGGAGGGGAAGTCTAAACAAAATTATTTTTAAATATGTACAGATATCCGAAAACATGCTTGTGCAGGATCTTGGTTAGATAGTTGATAACATTTTATATCGTATTTTAAAGTTGATAATTAATAAAATTATCAAAATTTTAGGGGCCAATAATTTAGAGTGAGAGGGCTGAAGCATGTTAGCCCCTTGGGGGTGACATTGACAATACGTGACTTGTACGGTAAAAGGTATATTCTTTTTATCAGTTATATTGAATCGAGTCCCTCTAATATTTTTGGATTATCGGAGTTGAGCCAGACCAATACTTGTTAGGTTATTCGAGTTGAGTCGGCTTATTAACATTATTCCGGAGTTACCACATAGAGGTTGGCTAAGTAATCTCCCAAAAAAATGATGTGATTGCTTACACTGTTTTTTTTAAATCTTGCCTAATAATAATAAGATAAAAAAAAGTTAATCAATTTAAAAAATATTCAAAATAATGATGGAAATAATAATTATATGTAACATAATAATGCTAATATTTAAATAGTTGCTGGTAAAAATTAAAATGATATTGATTTTAAAAAGTCAAATCTGCAAATTTGGTTATTTGTATAGTATTTGCTTATCTGTTCCTATAAAAATTGTATCTTTTCAATTGTTTTAGATTCTGAGTGGAACGATGAATGTATTGATTTTACAATAATGTGTGTTATTATATTTTTTTTGTGCGTCTTTGTACACAATAAGAAGTCGAAATAATGATTCGATTTTCAACTTCAGTATCTTGTTCGATGATAAAGTGAATATCGTTGCAGGTGCATTACGATTTACGTGGAGGTCAAAATTTAAAATTCCCAATAGTTTTTAAAATCAATTTTGGATTTTGGTGTAACTCTAAAACAAATGAACGTATACACGATAAAATTTCCAAAAAATTTTGATTTGTTTTCAACTAGGTAATTAGGAGCATTTACAATTTCCAATTTTATTAGTCTTTTTTTCTAAGGATGTTAATAAAACCTTATTTGTTGGGTAAAAAAGTTTGAAAATTTAATACAAGGCTCCTACTATATTGTTACAATGGCATTTGAAAAATATTAAAAATCTTTAGTCACAGTTTTTTTTTATAAGCTTTTAAAGTTCAAAAATTGACAAAATATGGAAAAATCACGAAAATTACCAAATTATTTTGAGTTGAGAATTCATAGAAATTTTTCTTTTGAAATCTAAGATTTTAAATGTAATACAAGATTCCTTTTAAAATTATCTACCTTTATCAAAAAAAAAAAAAATGTCAATAAGAAAGTCAAATTAAATTTTTACGAGCGTTTGAAGTTCATATTTTCACAATATTGGATATTCACTCGATTTCTCATGTAGCGGTTTTGTTATTTTATTGTTATTCAAAAACGAATAACTGTAGATACATGAAAATTTTGCTAAATGTTCATATTTTCATTTGCTAGACACCATAACATTTTAAAAATATTGTGACTTTTTTTGAGCTGCTTATGGACATTGTCGCTTTCCAATTTTTTTAGTTTTTTTTTTCTATAAATATCAATACAATTTTATTTGTTAGGTAAAAGCGTGAAAATTTAATACAAGGCTCCTGATATATCGTTCCAATAGCAGTTGAAAAATATTAAAAATACATGGGCACAATTTTTTTTTTATAAGTATTTAAAGTTTAAATGTTGAAAAAATTTATCAAATTTAAAATTTAATAATTATTTTATAGTTAAAAATTGTATAGCTAAGGATTGAAAATTTAAAACAAGGTTCCACGTAAATAGGTTGTATATAAATTACTTTATTCATAATATCATCAAATATATTAGTAATACCATAGGCTGACTGACCTTTTTCGCTCAGAATCGTTTTTCTCATACAATGATATTATATCATTGAATTCAAATTTAACACCATCCATTACAGTGACCCACTTGTAACCTACTGTACAGCAGAGCGACATCCACTTACCCACCTTTTTTTGTTTTATACTGCAAATACGAGTATAATATGTATATATATATATATATACATATTATACTTAGTTTAGGTTTTTTACCTTACCTATTTATTATTTGATTTATGTTTACTTATGTATGTAAGTCTAATAACATTTTTTAACTTTGCAGAATCATTTTTATACAAAATCTGATAGGTATTAGACCTATAGTATACTATACTACTACAGTCTTTAGGTACATAATAGGATATTAAAATGGGATATTGAACGAACCCTGCTATAAACAATTATTTGATCATTATGCATCACATGAACACTCCCCGAAACACCTATATTACTAATGATATTATAATAATATTATCTATAAATAGATAATATAGATTCGTGCTCAGATATTAGGTATCATTTATTGTTCTTTATATTGCAATTTAACATTCAATATTGTTTTCAAAACCATGTTGGCTGAATAGCATATACAGCCTATAGGTTGGGTACCTATATAATGGAATGTATAGTGTCATAATAGAAAGAGACAGTGAAATCACGACTCCATCACTGTCACGTTTATTCCTTAGTGTTTAATAATTAACCAACGGGGTTCTAATAGAAATTTTGATTTTAAATCCTATAGTATTCGTCATTCGATATATCCACGTGTAGGTATTTACAACATCTATATTCTGCGATATGCAAATGTACATATCTATTTACGATTTGCGTTAGGTTTTTGTATTTAAATTCTTTAATAGATCCATAACAAAATTATAGTATTTGATATTGACTTATAAAATATGTAATATAATTTGTACGATGTACCTCCATAACGTTTACACATCAACACAATATGACGCATGTACCTACCTAGTAATTTTATTAATTATTATGTCTAATATGACATAATGTATTTATTGACTATTGTGCATACTGACTACTACGCATAATATTAACTAATAACAACGGGTATTGCGTAATAAAATGTAAAAACATGAGTGCCATTTTAGATTACCTATGTACGTTTTCTAGCTTCTAGTTCTGTGCTTG
This sequence comes from Sitobion miscanthi, assembly GCA_008086715.1. Classification (NCBI taxonomy): domain Eukaryota; kingdom Metazoa; phylum Arthropoda; class Insecta; order Hemiptera; family Aphididae; genus Sitobion; species Sitobion miscanthi. The sequence continues at coordinate 28,378,525 of CM017798.1, read as the reverse complement.
GAAATAGGTAGGACGCAGTTAGATAGCCAGATAGATATCTTAATTCTCAGTGTCTGCATATATTTATTACGTTTAAAACATCCTAGTATTATTTATTTCGACTATTATGAAGTAGTAATATAAGGATGATGTGCTTTAACTCTACCGATATAAATAATTCTAATAATTATTACAATATAATACAGTATAATATACTAAGACTGGTAACTTAATAAACATGCGTTAAAAAAAATAAAAAAAAATAATAAAAATCGTTTTAAAATTTATAGGGAAATTATGTGTACAAATAATACAATTAAGTGGGTTCCTAGTTATATCTATATTTAAATCTATATCATACGGGAGAAATTACAAAGACATCTTATTGTTTTGCGTAATTTACACTTTGTATGACTTATTTTGATAACGATCAATAATGACGACTATCCGACTATTGTATTGGTTCTTTATGAAAATGTAAAGTCAAGTTTCAATCATTTTTCAAAAGCATTATTTGTAAAAGCTAATATCCGACAAGGTCCACCGGTACCTCCTACAATCTTGATTGGCTGGATAATGAGTTTGAATCCTCTCGATGGTAATGTCGTACCATTTAAAGCTACGTTTTCGAGATTATATAAATTGGCTTTAGATAGTATCCTGTGCACATCAGACGACGTTGAATTGCCTGGATCAACACTCGGACCATCTACTCCTAAGCCGAATACTTTTTTGGAATTGACAATCCATTGTGCTGCGTCTTTAGATAATCCTGGAAAACTTAAAAACCACAATAGGTAAACTAATAACACATTATAAATCAATAAAAATCTAGATGTATATAAATAATGAATGCACTGATATTATGTATTAGTAGGTACCTATAACCCATACATAATATACTATACTAGGTTAGGTTAGGTATACATATAAACTGTTAATTGGTATATTATGTCAAGTGTAAAAATAAATGATATACTGACAATTGACGTACTGCTATTATTACCAAATACTATAATTACCTTAATGATGATCGCTCTGTAACATTATTGTAGTATAGTTGACGATTGCCGAACTTATGAGCCCAACCGAAATTGACTAATATCACAGAACGGTGTGGAAGTGGACCATTGTCGTGTTCCCATTTTTTTAAATGACCGACTGTTAGTAAAAAGTCACCATTTCCATTGACTTCTTGACTGACATTTAGATGCACACCTATTATTTACATTCAAACGTATTTAAAATAATGTCACGAGCGGTGCGATTTCTATCATCTGTTTTTGAAAACATTTTTTGAGCACCACAAAATTCTTTAAACATATCAGTAGGTACCGACTTATTTTTCAAAATATTACGTGATGGTTTTGTAAAATTTTTGAATAAAAAAACCATTACGCTGTGAAATGTACCACGTACAACTGTTGAACCATTAAAATTGCCATATTGAAAAGAATAATGTTACTATTTCATAGCCCTTATTTTTATCATTCAGAATATCATAAAGATATTTATTTTTTAAAATTGGCTGAATGTGATCTGTTTAGTATTTAACTGGACAATAACAATAACTTTATTTTTTAGAACTTATTGTTTATATTTTCAGCGCATAAACCTACAGATTTTGAAACTACGTACCTAATCTGTTAAAAATTAAAACTACTCACATTCAGTCAACATTTTAACTAATTACGAGTAAAAACATTTTTTTTCTTTAAAAATTATAAAAATGAGATCAAAAATTGCCCTTTTTAAAAATGATTTAAATCTTTTCGTATACTTCTTTTTGAATCAAGCATTATTGGATTATCTTATTAATATGAATTTTTCTTTTAAAATATATTAACTATATTTTATTTTAACTTGCCTTCAACTATCATTCGTTCCAGTGGAATATCTTCCAATTTCCATCCATCTTCATAAAAGTGATAAGGTGCGTCTAAATGAGTGCCACAATGTTCGGACATTGAAAAGCTCTGTGTTGAATACCATCCATTAGGACCTGCGCCTCTCTTTACTCCAAATATTTCGAACCGCTCCGTTGTGGTCCAACAGGTAGTAGATTGATTATGATAACCATGACATAAATCAATCACAATACAGTTAGCATCCCTTACCACCAAAATCGCCAGAATAAAGTTCCACACATATAATATATACATGATGTATTTATCAATAAAATAACGAAGCACTTATTAACAAATAACAATTCATATTTATGACTATGTCTTGCTCACGCCTCGATGGCTCGAAGTATTATAACTTATAAGTTTAGTTGTAAACCTATATATTAAATGGATATTAGTGAATTATAATATTAAGTTAATATTGTTTCTGATGTATTAATCTAATATTGGTTATTAGTATGAGGTTATAGGTTACTACTTAGTAGGCATTCATAGTTGGTATATTTACCGATAATAGTATAATTGCAAGAGTACATATTATCAAAATACCTACTTACTAAATAAATACCCAAATAAACTCTTTTATAAAACTATTCAAAATGTTACCAAAATATATAAACTGTATTTATGTAAAAATAATATCGTCTAAAATCTAAATAGTAATCAGTAATGGACTATTACTACTACTATTATAGTCCATTATTGCACTGAAGGCCTCATATGTAATATAGGTTAAAATATATACGCATTAAAAAATCACATGCAATCAATATTAGGTACCTATTTATGTAATTACATGATTTTTAAAAAACTAAACTAAAATTTGAGTAAGTACCTGATTAATAATTACAGTACTTAAAAAAGTATTTTATAGTTTGAATGTTTTATACAAATAAATAATAATACAAATGCTTACAGTGAACACTGTATACACAGTCTATAGATTAGGAATTATCATTTTGACTATAAACATCATAAATAAAATTGTATTCATTATCACTATTATTAATCAATTGTGATAGGTATTTAGTACTATTTACCATTGTACCAACTTATTTTATATGTAAATATTTTATACATTGTGAATTTATAATAGTAGGTACAGGTATAATGTTAGTAATAAATCGGTTTTAATTATATTTGGTTGTAGGCAGGTAAATAAAAATAATTCTAGAATACAGGATGATTATTTAAGGATGCTCACCCTATTTGTATGCTTAAATTATACATATTATATTCAAGTTCTGATTTTTGGAATTTTTAAATACACATGAGATTTTTTAAATCTAACCGTAGACCCTTGAACTTTGCACCAAATATTTATATTTGCATTTACAATAAATGGTAACATTTTCGAAATATTTTGACTCTTTTTGAGCTAGTTGTATAGCCTTGAGAATTTTTTTTAAATTTATCTCGATACCAACTTTTTAAGTTGGTAAAAAAACGTAGAAATCAAATGCAAGGTTCCTTATAAGTTTCATTAATACAACTTAAAAAATATTAAAAATTCATAGGTTATGCATTATTTTTTTTATGCATTTAAACTTTAAAATTCATCATAATTTCGAAAATGTTCAAACTATTTTATAGTGAGAAATGTATAAAAATTTTCTTCTCATAGCTTAAATTAGACATTTTGATAGAAGACTCGCCTCAAACGTTCCTACCATAAACAAGTTTACCGGAAATTAACATTAATATGTTATGAGCATTTGAATTTAATGTTTTTAAGATATTGGATTTTCATCGGTAAATGAAAATTATATCATCGTATAAAACGAATCGCATGTTTCAATTTTTGATATTTTGTTGTTATTCAAAAAATAATAATCTCGGATGCTTAAATGTTAAAATGACAATTTTCCAATTATGGTAATATTTTCAAGCAATTTTGACTCTTTTTGACTTATAGCCATTAGACATTTTTAAAATGTTGTAAATTATTTTTCAGTTAAAAATTCATAATATTTTTCTTTTCATAGCTAAGATTATTTTAATAGAAGGTTCCAACAAGTTTTCTTAACTATAACAAAAAATAGAGTTCACCGGAAAGTCACGCTATTTACAGCCACGAGATATTTTAGATTTAAATTTTAACTACTAAATTTAACTATATTTTATACAATTATGACACAAAGTCTTTCCTTAGCATCGTTTTTTGTATACAAATAAACAGTGATTTATCATTGTATTCAAATATATAACACTTCCATTACAACGATTGTATGCTCGACAACTTACTGTAGGTACCTACAGCAGAACGATATCTTGTTACACCATTTGTCTACCTTTTACTTTTTGATATACATTTATTTTGTTTTTCAAATATACAATAAAATTATATAAATGTTACATCTACAACAGTATTTAAAACTAAAGTATGGTATAGACTATTTACTATTTAGAGGTTGATGAAATCTTGTGGTTTATTCAGAGAAAAATGATATATCTAGAACAAACTTTTAATTCTGCCACTGTGTACATTTTATGAATTTACATTAAACATTTTTTGATATAATAAAAAAAAACGAAGGATCATAGGTCAACCAGTATAATACAATTGGGTAAGATAAATATAGCCATATAGGTATAGTGTGTGGTGACTAGAGTCTAGAATAGTTACACATTTGAAATATTAATTTATTTTGTACCATGATGATAAACAACTCCTAACGTCCTAACATAATTAGCAAACAATACGTTTTAATATTTGCTAGAAACTATAAATTAACAAATTGAGTTAAGTTTATATAGTCCATGTATATGCCATATTTTTTTTTAATCTGATTTAAAATATTAGTTTCGATAAAATTATGGCAATAATAAAAAGTCAAACATGTAATAAGTATAAATAAGTAGGCACATATATAAGTACAAGGAACATATTTACTATTTATATTACTGAGTATTACATATTATAATAAATACTTATAAAGTAAAAAGATGACAAAAATAAATAATAATTATTAGTGTCCATTTAAGTAGATACTGTAATAACGAATTACATTGGGTATATTATGTCCAACTCATACACATTGATATCTGTTAGGATTTATTAAACTACAACATTTTATATTAAATAATACATTATGTTAATCATCGTAAGATATTAATGTTCACTAATATACACCTATTATACGACTAATAATTATGTATTTATGTTCTGAAATTGTGCTTTTTGTCCAAAATGAATAAATAAACAAAATTAAAAACACATTTTTATTTTTATCTATTTTTATGCGCTATTATTACAACATTAAGCGAACTCTACGAAATTGTGTTTTCATTGTTCAATTTGAATATTTTTACCATTGTTTTTTAATGTCTATAAAATTTAAATAATTTTCATAATAGATAATTGTCGAAAAAAAACCACATTCTAAAATATTAGTTTTGTGTGGAGATTCTAGTTCAAAATGAATAATTGATCACGGATCACCGCCATGTAGAAGCTAGAAAACCATTTGAAGATACTATATGTAGGTATTAAAAATAAAATTCCACATGCAATAATAAACGCGTGAATTAATAACAAAATCCACGGATTCACGTGAATATAACTATAGACGTGAACAGAGACCTCTAGATTCTTAACCTTTTGTGGCACGTGGACCCCTGTAAGAAATATCTTTGACGAAACGGATTCCCGGAATTTACGTGAAAAAATTTAATCTCAATAACTCAATATTTCACATTTTTCAATACCATATTTACACATTTTTGTACAAAAAGTTTTTTTTTTCATTATAAACAATTCAAAAAGTGACTACAATAATTCAATAAAAATAATTAATATACTAGTATATTGTGTGTGTGTGTGTGTGTGTGTGTAGTGTGTATGACCAATGGCCATAAAGACGATATCGTCGCGGACCCCCAGTTGGCCTATTACCTATAGCCTATTATTGGCATATTATAGCCTGTTAAAAACCGCTGATCTAGTATATTGCAGCCTGCAGGTACTGTATATGCACTTAAACATTTTTAATTTATGTATACTTTATAGCAGCGTTTCTCAACCTAGGGGGCCGTGAACCCCTAGACGAGGGGTCGCATCGGTCAGAAATAATTAAATGCGTAGATATAATAGTAACAGATCGCACAAACGATCTTCTAAACCTAAATTATAGTACTGCACTATGTATACTGCTGAAAATGTAAAAGAGTATCTACTATATTATTGTACGGCCCATGAAAAAGGTCATTTCGCAAGCATTAAAAAATAAGCCTTCGAAATAATAGCATCACAATCTAACGAAAAAAAAACTGAAATTAACACGCATGTGTGGCAACTCACTTTCAAGTTTCAACCAGCCGAGGTTAAATTTATTTACACTATTGACTATTCTAATCGTAAAAATGTCCCCATAGGGTGAGAATAAATTTGCATAGATCTACAATCAAACTATAAATGTTTAGACTTTAGAATGTTTAGATATATTCAAATCACAAATATGTATCGTAGTCATCAATACGTTATTGATAAGACAGTAAATATGAATCAACCGACGGTCTACGAATGTAGTTATGTGTACGCGATCTAGAATCTAGATTATAGACAAATTTATAGTCTTGATTGTATACAAATTATATAATAAATTAAGGTACCTAATATAGTAGGTATGTATTCAATAATCATGTTATATTTTTATCACCAAAGGTGGGAAATTTAGAATAATTTACTGGTTATTTGACTATTATTATGTAGTTATTAATTTCAAAGTCTGTTTAACAAATTCTGATTATCTATGTAGGTATACCTATGTCCTAGGTACTGGCTATTATAGGAACCTTTATCCCCATCATTAGATGCTAAATTAAAAGCACAATGCACATTGTTTGAAATACCAATTATATGGTCGTCAGAAAAAACTACTTTAGTAGGTATCACTTAGGCATTTCAATTTGACATGCCTTTTGCTATTTACTATCTTCTCTCTTCAGTGTCCAGTAACAATAAGAGTAAGTTTCCTGGTGTTGAAAATATATCCATATATTTATGAAATATTAATCGTAGTGACTTTATTACAGATTATTCTTTAATTGAGGTAGGTATCAAAATTCCTATATTTGTTGTTAATTTGATTGTAATAAATTTGTAATGTTTGTGATGCCTACGTCATGAAATTACTTTCGCTATGACTTAAACAATAGGTACGTACATTACACACGAATGAAGCTTTGGTTGGTATCATGGACGTAGTTTGATATAATTATCTGTGGGGACTATATAGGTCTATACAATTATATAAAAACATTTAAAACTATAATTTTGGATAAATTGTAAAAATGAAAGTAAACACCATGTGGGGGCTACAAAAGTTTCTGTTGGGGCTGTAGCCCCCATAGCCCCCATGCATACTACGCCCATGTTGGGTATTAAACATATTGTAATATTTAGATCTATATAAGACTAAAATTTATAAATATATATAGTAGGTACCTAACCTATTTGTATTAGTGTTAATAACTACAAGGACAATAAACACTATACTATACATGTATATTAATATGACTATTGACTATAATATGTATAATATAAACGTTCAGTTAAATTATTATGTTGTGTAATATCAATTATGTAAGTATCAATTAGATTCACCTTCCCATCAGAAAAGATGCTGAAGTTGAACTTTATTTTTACTACAAAAAATTATAAGACAGAAACAAAAATACTTATCATTAAAAATCAATACATGTATAGCTCCGCCTATAATATAAAATATAGGACTATATAAGTACCTATATGCTATAGTATACACCGATGTACGTGGTATATATGCGGATTATTATGCGAGGGTAATAATAAATAAATCAATTTTGCAGTTTTCGATGATTACGCTATTTTGCAGAAGAAAAAAATCTTACACAGTTTTTGTTGTTAAAATAAAATTAGCTTTTTGGAATATTCGTTCTTATGTTTATCTATGAAAAGTTATACAGTTATGACTCGAATGACTCAAACTATTTTCGTTTCCTAAAAAGCAGCGATTTTATAACTTGTACTCCGTTTTATCCGCACACAGTTCGTCGTCCACATGCATCACGGAGTACCTCGCTATATATATGTATACACAACAAATGCGTATTGGTATACGGCGCGGTATCTGACCTGACCGTATAACCACCGGTTGCCTCCAAATCTTCTGCACAGATACCCATAGTCTCCTTGATACTTTATAATATGCACATGGGCATACCTATTATATATTATATTGCAATTCGCTATATTGTTATTCAGTCCTTCGCGCGGGGGCGTCGAGGTCCATTATTCGTTCGTCGTACGGTGTATAAAATATATGCCTATACGCGGTCTTGCAGATCCGTGACCTGATTCGTGGCCGCACACAATACGAGCATAACATAATATAGTGACATCAATTTATATTCCGTCGTGTGCGCATTGTCCTCTCGTCTGCAGCAGCGGCGATTGCAGCGAAGACTGCGCAGGGAATTAAACCCGCGCGCTGATGACACTCCGCCTGTAATATAATATCATTATCGTTATTATCATACATCATGTGCCGTATAATATATTAGAGCGCCGAACTGCCCACTCCAGATTTATACCTACAACTACAGAATAATGGGTATACGGTCGCGAAATTTAATAGAAATCATGTAGAAACTATATATAATGTGTAATATGTAAATGTGTGCGAATACATTAATAATTGTTTACAGTCGCGTATGTACACGACAGAGATACCTGTAATACCTGCACGCGCGGTTCAAGGGTAGTGGCTCGTCGTAACGATAATGACAGTCCACGGTAATATCTGTTGTGCGTTATTATTTGTTATTATTATCGTTACCGCGGGTGCGCTATCGCCCATGTCTGCGTGCAAATAGTGTACAGAGGCGGTTTTCGTGAAAAAGGAAACGAAAGGGAATGTATGTCGTGTACGCGTTATGCTGCGCGTACAAGTGGTACAACTGTAGCAAATCCAGAACGTAATAATTATAATGTTATTACACCGTTGCTCCGCGGCAGAAATACAAACGGTACGACAATACGATGGCGATACTATGCGATGTAGGCACAATATGCAGATGATGCACACGTCGTGGGGGGGTGCCTCGCTGAGACCCTCTCACATCACAAGCTCGCATAATTCATAAACGACGTGCAGTGCAGAGAGAGAGAGACGACGTTTCAGCGCGTTTCTGTACATAAGTGTATATACATATATGTATATAAATTCGTGTCTCTCGATACATATATCTTGTTTATATATAAATACAAGCACCCGGCTTTCCTCGACCAGTCGCAATAACAGAATGGCAAGTGACGCGACACCCAGACGCTCGTCGTGCAAAAATCAAACCGTACCTAAATAATATAATATTAATATAATTTAATATACCATTCGAATATTTTACCGGTCGGTGTTTTGCAGCAGTCGCAACGATGGACTCGCGTTTGTATATTTTCATCGTCGACGTTTTAACAGTGAGTTTTTTTTTTATCAATGACTATATAGTAGGTATAGGCGCAGTATTTTATGCGTATAGTGCGTTTGACTTCAAATTTTCGTAATAGACTTAGGTAGGTATAGGATCATGGGCACAACTGGACATCGCAATTTTTTGGGTGCTAAAATTATACAAAGCTTGGAACAGAAATCATCTTGTTCCTTTATTCACAGTGTATTCATTAATAATAATCATAATCATTCACTCAAATAAAAGATTAGTAATAAATAAATAAATCGGTTAGTGTAGCACATACGTATTTATATTAAAGCAATATCACCCTGTCTTCGGTTGAACATTTTCAAGTATGATATCTTCGGTTTGTACTTAGTTTGTTAAATTGTTTTTCAATATTCAACAGCGACACATTTTAAAACCGTTGTGATGTCAACGGTAGCATAGGCGGAAGTCGGTGGATTTTGGGTTTGGTTATGTCCACCTTAGCCCTCCTTCCTCCCGAAAGTGTTAAGTAGAGCTCAAGGTAAGAATATTATCTAGACGACCTCGTGGGCTTTTCATTATATTTTAATTTTAAAGCGAACTATGAGTAGGTATTTTGAAATTGTAAATTGTTTGTATATCTCAAAGTACTCATAACTCGCTTTAAAATTAAAATATAATAAAGAGACCACGAGGTTGCTTAGATAATAATCTTACCTTTACATTTTCTAAGAGGTCAATTTACTCTAATTTTTAAATTAACGGAGCTACACTTGTTTTGCTGAGAGTAAAATTGTCTACGTTATGCACTTGTAAGACGGAGACAACACATGCGGGTATCACGTCCTCTTAACATGAGTATATTTTGTATTTTGTACAATGTATACTCAATACCTACAATTAATTATTATAGTTTTATATTTTTATAGGTACCACATTACCATATGGTACCATCAATCTCATACATTTTGCAGGTAATAAACTTTTATGTCAATACCTTATTACCGAAGAGGAACCGTATGCATATAATCGATAAGGTTCATGGTATATAAATAGCTTAAAATCGGTCCAGATACTCTGAAAATTGTATTGTTTTTGCCAAATGTTTGTATTAACATTTTATATGCATGGTATAATACAGTATTTAACTCTTAAACATATCTTGGCTCTTTTTGAGCTATTTATTGACATTTTAATTTTTATATTTTTTTAGCTTTATTTTTCATAAATGTCGATAAAAAATTGTATGCTCCTTAAAAAGGCTTGAACATTTTATATAAAAGGTTCCTCATATGAGTTGTTATTTATTACTTGTCAATACTGAAATAAAAAAAAAGTTGATAGAAATCCACAATAATTCTTTATGGCTGTTTGAAGTTACAATTTTAACGAAATTCGTCAAAATCTCGAAAATTTGCAAATTTATTTTATAGTTAAAATTGATAGTAGCTGGTAGTTAGGAGAGATTGGGTACAATTGGTAACAGTTTTCATAAAATTATTTGTTTCTGCCAAAATTCAAATTTTTTTTGATTCTTTTACACATTCAATTTACTAAAGTAAGTTGTTGCATTTCAAGATATGTGTGTATTTCCACATGTTGCTGAATAAATATAAATATAGAAAAAAAAATTTTACAATTGTAACAGCGCTAGGGACAAATGGCTTATACATGTTTTTTACTTTTTTATATTATTATAAAACATAACTTTGGTCAACAGATTATCTCAAATAATAAATAGTTACATAACTTTTTACTTTTAAATTATTAAATATGTATAACATAATATGATTTAAATAACATAAAATCAAATCATTTAAATAACTTAAAATAAAATAGATGCAACAGTGTATCACAGAAAGTGACTATTACATTTGTACCCGTTCAATCTTTTTGTAAATACATAAGTATTAGAAAAAAATACTGACTAGTTAGAGTGTTCAGACCAGAACCAAAAAAAAACTACACTACTTTTGATGTATATAAAAATAACTACAGCCAAACATACCTATCATCAAAAATCTGTACTCTAGTAAAAAGTTATCTAGTTATCATAATTTTGATATGGAAACATCGATTTTTATATAGATATGGCCAACTGTTACATTTTTTTGAGATTTTTATGCTGATTATTGAACAACTTGTTGCCCGTGTTACAATTGTTCCATGTTACAATTGTACCCAGTCTCCCCTACTTAAAGTTTGAAAATTGAATACAATCATAATATAAATTATATTTTCAATATAATAAGAATATTATTAAACTTTTATTATAACTTTTTACTTAAGACTTGCCACTTATAAATTGTAATAGGTACGTATCATAATATTAGGTATATGAATTGTACCTACGCCCTACGGTATGTGCCTATACTTTAGGTATATAACCCATATAGGTATATTACACGATGTCGTGAGACGTAGGTACCTATATTATACATAGGTACTATATGATGACTGATGAGTCTAGTAATAATCAAGGCTGGGCAAGTTAATATTATTTTTTTAACTCAGTTAAGTTAAGTTAATATGCACCAATAACAAAAAGTTAAAAGTTAATTTAACTATAGGTTAACTCAGCCAAGTTAAAAGTTATTACACACTTTTTGTTAACTTTTTATTAAGTTAAAAAAAAGTTAATTTGCTTATACAATAACGATAGAGTACTTAATTTTTTTCCAACCCAAAACTAAATTATAGGATATAGTGTTAATACTTCATATAGTATTCCCATATAAGTTAGATTCGAATGATATACATTTTTAACTTTAAACAATTAACGATACATATTTTTTGACATGAAAACGAAATGGACTGAAATAGTGAAATATTGTAAAATTAAAAACAGAATAAATTAAGTTAACTTACTTCTTAAAATGAAAAATTAACTCGCTAATTTCACGTTAATTAAGAAATTTAGTAAGTTAACAAAAAAGTCAAAAGTAACTAGTTAAGTAAAAAAATTAAAATTAAATTCACTTTTTAACTCGTTAATGCCCAGCCTTGGTAATAATGGTATAATAAATTATTAATGTTTTACCTAGTAAAGTGACCTTAGTAATTGGAAAAATTATTAATACGAGATACGGGTACCTGTATAGTCTGTGCCTACCTATAACCTATAACCTAACCTATCTTATATTATTATACATTATATTCAGTTAATAACTATTTTAAGATATAAGTTATAAAATATTTCTATATCAAAATAACTATTTTTTAATTTTAATTAGATAATTTCAATTGTGTAGTTTTTAATTGAAAAATGAAAACACACCCATGTATAGTCGTGTATAATGTACCTAGTATTGTTGTTGTTGAAAATAATTAATCATTTTTGTCGGTACATCAAAACAAGAACAAAAAATCACAAATGGCATTGAGAAATCTGAATTTAAAGTAAATTAACAATAAACTAGAACCTCTGACTAAAACATAAAAAAAATGCATTATCATTGTTTTATTAATATGATCACAGTATTACACTATAATAATATTAAACAATTGTTTAACTTTGTTTGCCTCAGGTGCTGCTAATCCACGAAGTTGTGTTCTCTAAATGCGATTTTCAAACCAAAACATATAATCATTTCACCAAATCTTATGTGGGTGGATTTCAAAGAAAGGAAAGACAAGTACCAATAGGTATGGTAATATTTTATATCAGTACAAACGGCTTAAGCGCATATATTAGATGTCTTGTGCCTATATAGCTATATATACTATTAAAATCTATAATTTTGAACTGATAGTAAATAGTAATTAAAGTAGGTAATAATTGCGAATTTGTGATATATTAATTAATTAATATGGATCAGGCATAAGTCAGTCATGGATTGTCTCGCTCTCTTAGTTCCTATACTCTCATAGTCACGTCGTCGTTTCAACCTATGAATTTAAACATTTTTATTTATCTTCATAAACAAGACGTTTAAACAACAATAAGTATATAATCCATCATATATAAATAGTTAATTTAAAAAATACTTTTTTAGCCCTAATAATTGGGATTTTGATGTTTAGTAAAGAGTAAACAGTACGTCCATACAGGATAAGAAAACAAACATAAACTCAACATTTTCCACAGACGGAACAAAAACCAGGCTCTTCGTGGACTCTGCGTTATAGGTAGCTAGACACTGTGCCTAGGACTTAGGTTGTTACCGCAGTAAGTACGACAGTTAGTTGGTTATTTGTTACCGCCAAATCGGACTGTGGAAGATAGAGAAGACTAGGAACAATATGGTGGGCGGGTAGCGGGGAGCCTGGTCGAAAATATCTCAGTTTATTTATTTCCTTCGTTTTCCATACCAGATTACTAATAATTCGTAGATACACTGCATAGAACATAATATAAGAACACGTTACGCTATCTACTTGGTGTAATATTACCAACTTTTAATTTGTTCCTATCCTAAAAATAATCTTGTAATTATATATTATTGTAAATCACCATAGGCGCAAATTGACTAAATTTTTTGGGGGGACTCAAGCCCCCCTCCCCATTGGCCATATTGCTTAGTACCATAAAATATAAAAATTAGTACTAAATACTAGATTTTGAACTGGGGGGACTTGATCGACATTTGGGGGGGGACTGAGTCCCCCCCTATTTGTGCCAATATAAATCACAGATGATAAAATCTTGATTACACTATAATAATAGGCAATAGGTATAGGACTGTATCCGTGTTGTAAATGTGTAAGGACAATTGTACTGTATATACATAGGTTTTCTGAATTTCTGACTTATATGTACTTACCCGGGTAGTTTTATAAATGTCTGCAAGATACAAACATCGTCGCACCCAATCCCTCGCCAACTGCCAGAGGAGGCACTTCGGGACCGTTAAGTTGCTAATTTTCAATCTTCTTTTTCTTAGTCCGTGATTGTAGGTAGATGCTGAAAACCTACTAGCCACTAGACACTCTAGATAGGTACCTAACTAGATGAATTCATATGCGTTCCCATAATTCCATTTCAAAATGAAATATACTTATTCTGGCAGATGTAGTTTAAGTATAATATAAATAACTACATGGCTATAATATATACATATTATTAATATGCATGCCACCTCTGTTGGCTCTATTACATAGATAAGGACCTAACCTTATACGAAAAAAGTGTATTTACGATTTCCGATTAAATAGGTAATAATAAATATAAACTCATACATATCTAGAGCTTAAGTTAACTTGTGTACACATTTTAACGTTTACGGAAAAACTCTCTCATTCGTAGATGGAATGAAATATTATAATAAATTATACCGCTTCCAAACGCCCCAACTAAGAATGTCAGAAGACAATAACTTACAAAATAGCTTTATTTTGGAGGCATCTTTTTTTTAAATTTCAAATACATAACTGTATGATAATATCTCAATGTTGGTATTTATTTATTACAATAATTGTCAACGTTATGCTTTTATAGATCCATCCCGTATGTATTTGCCACCGAGGATAGATTCCATCGCATCTAGTGGTTTTGGAGGACAAATAAAAGTGTCAAATAATTTTGGGAGTAATAACAATGGTTATGGAGAAGTTGAAAACGTCCAGGACACATTTACAAAAAGTCCAACAACAGATTTTAGTAACTATGGTCCATCGTCAAAAACCACCGATGATGCTAGTGGTGTCCAGACTACTCTAGGATCATATGATAGTAGTACTCATACATCGAATGGACCCGTTGGGTCATCAATAGACCAGAGTAATGGTTACAATACTGTATCACCAGGAGGAAACAATTTTGGACAACTTTTGAATAAGAATAACGATCATTTTAGTGCTGTAGATGCACCAGGAACTAACAATAACTATGGTAGTTTATTGGGTACAACATCGATACCAACTATTAATGATTTTGCTGCACAAGCCGGAACGGAGGACGGTTATGGACAAAACGAAGTATTGAATACTGCACAAAATCAAGGTCCGACTGAATATAATGGAGTCACGGCAGCTAGTCAATTTGATCAGTACCCAACCGCAAAAGGCGATCAGTATAGCCAGCAAGGTACAATTGAGAATATGGCAGGTGGTTATGGTAACGTAGATTTGATTACATCAAAACCTTCGCTGCAAGAAAACAATCGAATTGGTGGTCAGAACCCTTACGGTCAAGGGGGTAACGGAAATGTTGGTCCAAACGGAGGTCTACCATTTTCTATAGATAACAGTGATTATAGTAACACAGCACCCAACTCGTATAGCCAAAAATATACAAGTGGGGATCAAATATATAGTCAAATTGGAAATGGAAATAGGCCCAACACACAGTTTAACGTCGAAACGAACATAGATATCTCAAACAATCCGTCTTCTATTGGTTCAGTAGGATTTCCAAGCTCAATTCCAAACTTTCACTCAAAAGATAATCCAATAACTAAAAGTACATCGCAGTCCAACAACAATATCATTAATGGAAATTATGGACAAAATGAGTTTTCCAATAATCGTGGTTTCCGAGCTGGAGGATATAGCAAAGAAGTATCGTCTTCCGGATATGGAACATACCCTAGTGAATCAAATCAAGGCATCTTAGGAACAACTCAATCTTATGGACAAAATGATTTTGAAAAACCAAAAACCGATTCATATTCATTGAATTCCAAGGATTTACCTCATTCTGGAGA
Source organism: Sitobion miscanthi (assembly GCA_008086715.1). Lineage (NCBI taxonomy): Eukaryota > Metazoa > Arthropoda > Insecta > Hemiptera > Aphididae > Sitobion > Sitobion miscanthi. The sequence goes on along the minus strand of CM017798.1, from coordinate 28,362,576 downwards.
ATCTTTTAGTCAATCGTTGCCAATTAATAATGGATTTGAACAAAGTCCGACTAACGCGTACAATCAAAAGGTTACAGGAATAAATAAAGACCAAGTTGGCGGTACTTCCATTATTGGCTCTCAAAGTCTCAACTCTATAGGAACCAGTAATGGAGTACAGTCATCAGGAGAAAAGTATCAGAATTCGTACGGCCAGAGTGCAACGGGGGTTCAAAGTTTCAATCAGGAACAGGGTTCTTCAAATTACGAGAACGGGTTTGATTTAAACCCACAAAGCCAATTACAAAGTTCTAACAATTTTGAACAGTCGGGATCGCAATCAATTGGAAATGAAGGGAACTATGGTCAGATTCCTCCTGCGCATAATCGATTTAATCAAGATCAACAAAACTATCAGCTATCCAATAGCTACGGACCAACACCAGGACCTTCTCAGTCTTTCATAAATGGAAGAAATCCCGTCCAAAGTCAATCGAATGATGGATATAACGAAGGTAGACCAGCGAATGGTCCTAATGGTTTTGATGAAAGCCGCCTAAGTACGCCACAAGTATCAAACAACTATAGTCATTCTGAATATCAACCATCGCCTCTTAGTGGTCCAGTTCCATCCTCAAGCGGCGAATACTATCAAGGAAGTTCGAACGAATTGAACGGTTTTGGACAAAACAGACCAAGCACACCTCAAGGAGGACGACCAAATAACTATGGTCCTGCAGGATCTCAGTCATTATCTACGACTAGAAACAGCTTTAATCAAAATTCAAATACAAATGGAGCTTACCCGCAAGAAGCACCCCAAGATTCAAAATCTTACGGAGAAAACAGCGTCAAGTCCAATTCTTTAAATAGAGATAATATAGCTACAGCTCAACTAGGTTATAGTCAAAATGGTTTGGCCACACAGAGTTCGGGTCAGGAAAATTCCAGTTCACTTCCAGGTTACGGACAAAGAATAGGACCTTGCACTTCCAAAAATGGTGGAGATGTCGGCCAAGGCAAAACAAGTACAGTATCGCCATCAGACCCTAGTTATGAAATTCGAAACCAAAAAAAACATTCTACACTTGTACCAAAAGGACAATTTCAAAATTCCAACTTACCAAATTCAGGAAAGGGAGAACAACTCCCTTCTAATACTAACAATAATGGTAATAATTATGGCGAACCAGGTTATAATGCATTTTCCAATTTTGCACCAGGAAATCAACCCAACCAACCAATCAACCCTGGAACTAATAACTGTGATACAAGTAAACGTGGTGATGTCACAAATGAAGCAGTTTTCCAACCTTTAAATACTAGTTACTAAAAAATAAACTAAAAGTTTTTGTTACCTAATTTAAATAATAGTTAAATTATACTTGATAAATTCATACATTTTTTTTTTGTTACATTTAACTATCAATAATGATGGTTCATTTAAACAATTTATTTGCTATATTTTTTTACAATAAAACAATATATTATAATTCATATTAATGATGTATTGATTAAATGTATTTGTTGACAATAATTATTAATCAAGGGACTGATTATTTAAAAAGAAGTTCTTACAATGAAAAACGCCAAGCTATGAATATAATATAAAAAAAAATTATTGTTTAAATTACACACATAATACACGTTTCATTCAAAAAAATTGTATCTTTAGAGATTCTGCTATTTTCAAAATAAAACCAAGTTTATAGTGATTTCACTATGGTAATATGGAGTATATTATATGGGTTTTAAATTTATTTAGTCTTTTATTTTATGTTTAAGAAGTATGTATATTATTTGTAATCAATCTAATATTATGCACTTCATAATAATATTGTGTCCTTCTGCATTATATATTTTTATTGGATTTTATATGTCTAGATTATTCAAAATGCAAAATCATTCAGTAGTTCTAATCTAATCATTCAGTAGCAAATTAACTTAAACATAATAAATGGTATTTAATTGACAGTAAAAAATAAAATAAAATTAGAAATAAAGTTCAATTAGCTACTTTAGGTTTTTATAAAATAGCAGAAAATATTCATGAGGATTTAATCTTTAACTTCAGGTGATAAACTAAAACTATTTTCATTCCTGATTTTTTTTTTATTTTTACGATCTTCCGAAGAACTAGAGCTTGATCGGCGATAGTTCTTCTTTTTCTTATCAAAATGTTCTCTATCTCTAGAACGATTTCTTTGTCCTCCTTGTATTGATTTATTGTCATATCTATTATTTTTATGATATCTATTTCCATCTCTTTGCACTCGATCTCGACGAAAATTGTCATTAAAACGGCGTTTTGGTGAGCGGCTTCTAGAACGTCTATCAAATTTCTTTTCCATTTTTGGGAACTTTTCTCTACTTTCTCCTTTACTTTTTTTCTTTGCATCACTTAAACGTTGGTCAGCTTTTTTATTATCATGGTTATCTGAACCATTTTTCAAATTGCGATCACGTATTATTTGAAATACATCTTCAATTTTAGCCATCATGTCGATTTCAATTTTATCATTTTGTTTCTCAGAACCCTATACAAAAATTACATTTAAATCAAATGCAAAAAATCTATTATTTTCAATTAAAAATTTTCATTTACCTTAGGTGGGGATCCTGGAGGTGTTTCTCCATTTTTACCTTTCTCGCGTTTTTCTTTTTCTTCATGCCTCTTTTTTCTGGCCTCCTCACGTCTTTTAATTTCTTCTTCTTTTTCTTTACGTTCAATCTCCATTTTCTAAAATGATATAAAATATTTATTATTTTGACAATTAATAATTAAATAATATAATATAAACTTACTTCAAATTCATTAAAAGTTATCATTTTTTTTTGTTCTTGTCTCCAATGGGGTGGAGTGTAACTTCTAGACCTACTACGAGATGGAGTTCGAAATCTGAGAGTTCCACGACCTTTAACAATACGGCCAGATTTTGTAACACCGCGAATTCTGTTTCTTTTCTTTGGTCTATCATCATTATCTTTTTGAGGTTTCATAAGAAACATCGATGAAGGACCACCTCGAGACAAAAATCTATTTGGTGGTCCAGCTGGTATTTCTTCAGGATCGATATTAGAAACAGATACAAGCGGATGTAACTGACCTTCTGCTTCAGCATCATCGTCTTCATCCTTTAAACGGTCCAATCTAGAACAAATTAAATTAAATTAAATTTAGATTAAAATAAAACTATACAATCATACTTCTTTTCTGTTTTTCTTTTTGATTCCTTTTCCTTCTTCTTTTTCTTTCGCTTTCTTTTTTTGTCATCGTCCGATCCTGAGCTTGTTTCACTATCAGATGCACTTTTCTCAGATTCTATTATACAAAAATATGCAACATGCTCATTTTTAAATATATTTTGTTATTATTATATTGTATGTGCAATTAAAAAAAAAAAACAATCAGTAAACATACGTTTAATTTTAGACTTCAAAATAAGCTCTCCACATTTCACCACCTTTGCATCCTGAAGTGGGCGTGAATTTTTGTCAACTCCAAGTTCTTCAATCTGCATAACAACCGGCTGACCAGAAACCACTCTTCCAAATACCACGTGTATACTATTATAAAATAATTTATTAATACTTTAATCATAACATTTATAATTTACTAACAAAATTTTACATACCCATCTAGGTGAGGAGTTGGTTGTGTTGTTCTACAACAAACACATGACATACGACCAAAATTTTATTAGGCTATTCTGACATACTGATCCCATCAACACATTTTCAAATTACAAAATCAAAATTACATTAGTAAACATCTATTATTTTTCCTAGAGTGGACGATCTATGAAGTGAATAATTCTATTTTTCATATTTATATCACAGATACTTAATTTTTTTAAGCTTAAGTTGTCTGGTTGAAAAAATTTTAATAAGCTATATAAATAACAAACAGTTTGATTTTTACTGAATAAATTATTTTTTTTTATAAATTTAAACATGATATACCAAATCTATAGGTACTAAAAGTTTTCACATCAAAATTATTTTTAAGTGTTGAACATTTATACTTGAAAATTATGAGTTTAGATTTTAAAAGTTGAACAATTGCTTTAAAAATTGGTTCAGAATTAGAAAAAAATTGAATTGGATAAAAATGTAAAAACTGATAGTTCTAACCATAGTCTATTCAGCGAGAGAGCATGCTGATTCTGTGCATCCTTCCGTGTCACCATGCTATAGAAACCAGTTCCCTAATGGCAGGGGGAAGGGTGACAATCAAATACATGGAAAAAACAAAATTTTAATATTTCTTTTTTCCCACCCAACTTAAATGTTTATTTTGATGTACTTAATATATACTTCATGAAAGTTATATTTCATTCGGTAGATATTTAGAGGTTGCGCAACACTTTTATTTTCCGAAGCTATTAATAACATAGATATCGCAATTTTGCTCACGTAATTGACGGTTACTCGCCGATTACACATCATTCGTAGTACACCGGTTCAAACTTTCACATTGTTATAGTAATGATTATTATTTTATCGTGAATATACTATTTTACTCGTATATTTTATTGGTATCGTCTCGAGTATGTTGTGCCGTCAATACGCAGTATGTCAGTAGCCAATTCGTATGTTCGAGTTTTATTTGAGTCTTTTTGTTCACTAATTTATAGAAGTATTATTACATTTTTATATAAAATATTTTATATATTAATATAATATGGCGAATTTGGTTAATTGGAGGAACACTTGAATCCAGCACTGGCAGTAAACTTCCGTCTTCACCGGTTTTTACATTTGCAGAAATATGAAAGAAAATTCTATTCAATCAAAAAATAATAAAAAATACACTGTAAGTGGCAGAGTATTAAAAAAAGGGCTTCATGACGAACATCAAAACATTTAGAAACAGAATCTGTTTTCGTCAGTGACTTTGACAATTTATTCGATATTACTCATAAAGATGCTTTAACTCAAATATCTATAAAAGAAGACAAAGAGTTTCAGAGTTGCTCAGAGAGAGAAAGAAAGACGAGGAAGCATGGGTCCAATTGATATGAAACTTTAAAAAAGAAGAGCAAACCAAAGAGCAATAGCTTTAAAATGAGTTGAAAAAAAAGACTGAAAGTTTAAAAAAAGAGGAAAAATGTCAAATGATAATAATATTGATAGTGATGATTCTCAATGCAACAGTAGTGATAATGATGAGTTGTATGTACCATCCAACAAGAGGTTAAAGAAAAATAATAACCCCACGAAGATCAATACTTTATTTAATTCAAATATTGTAACTTCTAGAGTAGTGTCTGCCCTAGATAGAACGAAAGTAAGTAACCGAAATGCAATATATGTTTTATCAGCTACAGTACAATCATTAAGGCTAATTTACAAAATTTTACTCTTTATCAATAAGACAAGCTCAAGAAAAAATCATTGATGAAATAAGAACTTCATTTGTTACGACTATTCCATTGACAGTCCATTGGGACGAAAAATTACTTCCAGATTTAACTTCAAAAGATAAAGTTGATTGCCTAGCAGTTATGGTATCAGGGGATGGTATTATGAAATTACTTGGTGTGCCAAAAATTCCAAATGGAACGGAGGAAGCCCAAGCAACTGCAGTGTTAATTGTATGTCCTTTGATATAACAGCAAGTAACAGTGGAGTTAAGGCCGGTGTGTGTTCTTGAAAAAAAAACTAAAAGAGACCTCTTCAGTTTAGCATGCCGACACTACATACTGGAACTTATTATTGAGTGTGTTTAATGCGTTAATGGGAACTTCAAGTGGTCCCATTATCAAATATTTCCACAATTTTCAGAAAAGTGGAACGAAATTGATGTAGAAAAATACGAAAGGGGAATAATTGAAGATATAGTGGCTAGTAAATTAAATCCACAAAAATATGTTCTTGTCAAGTAAATAAATGACCAGTTAGCAAAATTTCAGCCTAGAGATGACTACAAGAAATTGCTGCAACTTTCCCTAATATTTCTAGGAGATGAAACTGCAAAAGATTTTAAATTCGTAGACATGGAGCTTTATATCGAGCTAGATGGATGGCAAAGTTAATTTATATCTTAAACATTTACTTATTTCGATCGAAGTTCAAACTAACTGCTAGAGAATTATCTGCACTTGAAGCCTTCAACGTTTTTATCTTACAAGCTTATATTAAGTACTATATACTGCTTCTAGTGGAGAACTAGCTCCTTGTAACAATCTTAATCTTTTAAAGGAACTCGATAACTATAAAAAAAATCAAATAAAGTTATAGGCAACGAGACTGCCAAAAGCTTCTCAAGACATTTATGGTACTTAAGTGAGACACTCATTGGATTAGCCTTTTTGATGGCAAAGTATCTAATAAGATGAAAGTTAATAAGGTTAAATTATTAGTGAAAAAAGGAGCTGACTTTCCTTTACGGCATATTACAGTTGATATGACTGCAGTTCAAACAGTACGATTGTCTGATTTTGTTTTTAAAAATAAACTCGTATTATATACAGCCTTAGACATATCCCAAGATTTTTTAAATCAGAACCCAGATACTTGAGAAAATAACAAAGATTTCGTTGACGATTGTAAAAGTGTTCAAAATTTGAAAGTAGTTAATGATGCAGCTGAACGTGGGATTTGTTGATTCAAATTTTCAATGGGATAATCACCAATCATTAAGAACAAAAGCAGTATTTTTTGCAAGTAGTTGAACAACACCGACAGAAGTATCCAAATCCAAATAAATCTACAGTCGATGATAGAAATTTTATGTGATGATTATTTTTTATACAATTATGATGATCTATGACTTTTTTATATTATTTTCAATTATTAAATATATTTTTTTTTTATTCATATACTGAAATATCTATTATATTTTTAAAAAAAGTTGCGCATCCAGTAAAAATTGAAATTTTGAACCTTGTTATTAGATGGATAAACAATTTAAGGAAGTGGGACTTTCAGAAATAAATTTTTTTTTTTATTGTCACCCTAGGCAGGGTGTAGCGCGGGGGAACCAGTTTTTGTTGGTGCGCGGTGCGGTCTCTCGCTGAACAGACTAAAGTTCCAAACCTTTTAAAAAATATAGAAAAATTTCAAATTATTATCAACGATTAAATGTTTACCAAATATAATAATAATTATGTCTTATTAATAACTTCTAAAATTATTTATGATATTATTATTATTAACTATCAAATATTTTGAATATTTAAACTTGTGTGACATATATCCAGTTATATAACACCCATAGGTATAAAAGATAAAATACATTTTAAAAATTATAATTATAATTTTCACATTTTTGATTTCTGAAATGTTCTAAAAATTATTTATTCAAAATCAATTAATTTTAATTTGTAATCATGACAATTATGTCACTAAAAGTTATAAAATATTTCTTAAGACTTACATAAAAAATTGAGAACCATTTGTATCTGGTCCTCGATTAGCCATTGAAAGTAAAAAAGGTTGGTCATGTTTCAAATCAAAGTTTTCATCTAGAAACAAAAATAAAACATGCTATTATAACTACTCTTAACACATTTATATTACATGCATACCTGGAAAAGTTCCTCCAAATATAGATTCACCGCCTGTACCATTTCCAGTTGAAAAATCTCCACATTGTACCATGAATGATTTTACAACGCGATGAAAAATTACGCCTTGGAAATGCAAAGGTTTACCAGTAGTTTTACCCAAACCTTTTTCACCTGTACACAATGCTCGGAAATTTTCACAAGTCAGTGGGCAAAAGTCATCAAATAGTTCAAACACAATACGACCCAAAATAATGTTATCAACAGCTACATCCATAAAGCACCTAGGGCGAACATGTGTTTTTACTAATTCAGTGTCAACCCCCATTATGAGTACTAATCCTGAAAAAAAATATCAAGTTTCATCATTACAAATATATATTACATAATCATTTCAAGTAGGTAAACAATTTAAATATAATAATGATAAAAAATTAGTTTTATCTTTTTTTGATACAATTTTAATTATAACCTTGTGACACACTGAATAAAATATACTTGAACTATGAACTTTGAGTAATCACAAATTATTAATTTACATAAAATATGTATTAATAACAAAACAGATAATAATATGATCTAAAAATAATATTGGGAAAAGATTTTAAATAAATGGATAAAAATTTGATAGCACAAAGAACTTAGTTGAATAACAAAAGTCAAGCACATTCTAAAAAAGGCTCAGTTTTAAGGCCTTGAACAAAAATCAACAATTTTTTTTAATAATTAAGGCTCAGTCAAACTGAGAGAGGGCTGCCATGGTGTACGGTTACGCTGACGGCTGACCGTGGCGGGCAGCAGTCGATTGTATTATTGTACAGTGCCCGCACTTTCTGTTTGACTGAGCTTTTAATAATTGTATGATAATTAATAGTAGACCTGGTACTAATGGACAATTGTTTTAGTTTTGGATGGTAATTTGGGTTACCGATTACTGATACCAATTATTGGTTTTGTGATAGAAATGTGTCTTAAAGTCCTGAACATTTTACATAACCTACATGTTATAAGCGAAAAAAAAATGTTTGTGATTGCTCATTATTTTTAACTACCTAATTATAATGACTGTAAAACAAATAATTGTTTAAGTTACTTATCTATAGTATAAAAATATTTATTTTAAATTATTTATTTCTTAAAGATTTTTACTGTATACCACTTAAAACAAATTACTAGGATATGGTTAAAATAATAAACTAAAACTATATTCAACCAAATTAAATTCTACTGTAATTAATCTAAAGCAAGATTTAAATAATAAATACAGTTTGGAAAAAAAACTAAATATGATTAATATTTAAAAATTTAAATACTAGGTAAACTGCTTTATGAAAAATGATTATTTTTCCAACAGGTACCATGATAAATTATAATCAAATTTTATTAAATAAGACTTTAATACTGCCAAACTGTGTAAACACATCACAGGCTACACACAACCCTAACTCAGAAAACAAACAAAAGTATTGTTTGAGAAAACTCATTAGTTAGGAGCCGACCAATTGGCGATTACGACAAACAACTGAAACAACTGAACAACAAACGAACAATTTACTCAATAACTGAATAACAAAATACATTAATATTTAATATTCAGACGCACGAAAACTGAAGACATAGGGGAAAATTATAATTATTACTATATTATGTATTACAACCAAATATTAACGTGTTTCCAAAAATTTCGATATGTATCAATGTATCATGTATGGGTACTATGACGACGGGATTCGACGAAGAAAGAAACGAGTAACAATACTTACACGATGTGTTGGTGAACGTAAAATCTAAACAATTCGTAATGCTCAGTGTTAGAATCTAGAATAAGCAACCGGATACAAGACTTCTATTTGAACGATCGGAAATTTGGGAATTGTAAAATAACTCGGAAATAAATAATGATAAAATTAATAATAACACAGAGGCGACAACACGTTCTAAAAAGAAAACACGGGCCTAAGTAAGTTAGTGACACGATCACAAACAGGCGAACAGCGGGCCTTTACTATCAACAAAAAAACAATAACTGGTCCAATACTGGTGTCCCGAAACGACATAGGTCGCGACACACATTTGTGCGAAATAAACAAAGAGTCACTTTCGATTTAAGATTGTACTAGAATGGATAGAAATTAATCCAGATTCCTTTACTATAGCGCTCTTAATGGACTATTTTTTTTACGTTTATTTACTCATCTTCGCAATCACGGACTTGGAGCCCGTATTATCGAAACCTACCAATCGTTAAACTGTTCTATTAAAATGTGTTTTATGAATTCGGCCGGTAAAATCAGTGGGTTAGGCGTGACCGAGGTTTAAACTATGATTGTTAAACAGGCCCTTATTAGCACTTCACTTTATATATTTTAGTCCAGCTTTTTCACGATTACTATTCCAACTCGTGTACATCATGTGTGTCACCGACACACAATAATGTTCATTAAAAATTAATATTTGAATTATATTATTGTATTTAATACTTTTAAAATAAATAAATAGATAGTCCTATTTTTAATCGTACCAATATATTGCGTCTGTAAAAACCTTAGGACAAGTTGATACCATATTCTTGTATCAAAACTGTGATCTTAAATTCTATTGTTTTCTTACCATTTACTCACTAGGTAGGTACTGTACTACTGTAGATTTTGAGTTTGCCGTTGATAAAATCCCACGAACATTAATTTTCGCGTACCCATGACAAAGAATAATAATATAGGACATAGGTAATACAAATGTATAGAATGATAAAATGTCAACAATATAATATCAGTACACTCAAGATCGTACTAAAAACAAATTAACAGGGAAGGGGGGAGGGGGTGGTTAAACACTTATTAAGCCACCAGTAGTATATCCTTCATAGACGTAATCTTAAGCCATTAGTCATTTACTCATTGTCTTTTTTATACTAAAAAGATAAAATTGCTAATATAATACATTTTAATCATTCGTTTGTTTAATAATTATTGTTAGTTGCACATTAATAGAAAGTAATACATGACTAATAATACTAATTAATTATATTAGTTATTAGTTATAGTAATATTAATATTTTAGGTTTGCTAATTTATTTTATGACTACATTAACAAAAATAATATTATCTTAACACAATTTTTCCGCAGACGAAAATTTAACAATGTAGTGCAACTGTTAGTAGTAATGGGTGATTATTTATTTAAATAATAATAATTATGTTTTTAATATGTTTAGGTTTGCATCGGGATACAACATATTATTTATACTTGTACGAGTAAATGTAAATGTAACATTCAACATAAAGTATTATTATATAACATTTAATACAAGGTGATTACTTTTAAATTAATCAATAATTAATAAACAATTTAGTATATTTTATTAATTTAGAAATTGTTTAACTTTATTTTGTTAATACCTAGGTAAAACCAATCAACATGAAATACATATAGCGAAATGAATTTATTCTATTACTATTTTAGTAATAATTATATTAAGCCATAATAGCCAATAGCTAAATAAAGAAATTAATCAAATTAAAAATAAAACGTATGAACACACCACGGTTATGAGTGAAACAAATAATAAATGTTTTACAAAATATATGAACATAATATTATTAAAGTGTATTTCTACATAACTGTATTATGTGAAAAATATATTATTTTATAAAAATATTTAAAGTCAAAACATCATTGTGCCTTGTGAGAATAAAAGTACCTATTCAATTAATTTTGTATGATATACCTTTATAGCATTAACAGTTTAATTCAGTAATAAAAAAAAAAATGTAATTCAATTTTTGAATTTATTTAACAATTACATTAAGATTATTGATTTTAATATTAACATCAAAAGTGTTATTAAATTGTTATATACATGACTTATATAATAGTAATAATCTAATATATTAATTATATAATTTATATAAAATATAAAACGGAGATGTTTAAAAGATTTAGCTTTAGCAAAATTTGTAATCTAAAAAATAAAAATTGTTTTAACAATGCTTAAAATCCTTAACAAATGATTGATAACTAATCAAGTCTGTGTTTGATTACGTTCTATCACATTATGTTGGTTAGTAAAAAAATGTTCCATGGTTTAAAATAAATCATTTGACACTGTATGACATATTTCACACATACACACACATATATTATATAGATCACATTACAATCTTAAAAAATACATATAAGACAAAATATTTTTTTACAATCTTTTATTATTATTTAGATAGTTTTTAAGATTAACAAATAAAAACTTGCTTAAAGTGTAATTTTAAAAATATGATTTCTCAAACTAAATAATATAATCTGTAAGACAATTTGAATATATAAGCACATTCATTTTCAATGTAACCAGTCTTCACACTGAACTATTATTATGATAGAATGCTTAAACTAATGAAAACTATGAAAGTTAAAAAAAAGAATAATGTATCAACAGACAAAAGACAATCTTAAATGTAAATGAAACATTGGAACAATAGATGTAGAATATTTTGTTAAACACAAAAAACATAAATTATAATAATAAACCATTGAATCGAACTGCACTGTATATGGTTAAGATATTTTTTTTAAATTTTAATTATTGCTTTCTACTTTTTCAGTGTCTGAAGTCTCTTTTTCAACTTGGGCAGTTTCAGTTGAATTCCCAGACAATTCTTCAACTGCCAATTCTTCTTGGGATTGAGGAGCTTTAATTTCTAAAACAGAAATTGTATCCTGGATAGTTTTAATTGCTTTTTTTCTAGCCATACGTACATCGTCTCTTCCTGTAAAATAAATGACAGTAGAATAATTAATATTTTTCATTAGGTGTCTAGATCTTTATCATTACTGCCAACATGTGTATATTATATTTGAGCTTGAAACACCATAAACCATGAAGATGTTAGGGTATTTGAGAAGATAGATGGGAATAGTTAATATTATCTTAAAGAAAATTATTTGATATTATAATTTAAATAATTATCACCGGACACCCAAATGTAATATATTACAATGTACATATTATTAGATTTGATTTTGGCCTAATTAAAAAAAATATGTATATATTATGTTATTGATACTTAATAAAATTAACATAATCACTAACTTATTCAATATGTTAAAGAAATTATAAAGTATATACATAGATAATAAAGAAATGGATAGGACATAACGTTTTATCAGTGATGAATGAAACTATACGAAATGAGATCCAAATAAGTATACCTATATAAATTATCTATGTATATATATCATACTATATAAAAATGTAAGCAAACAGCCTCAATTTTTTATCAATGTTGGACCACAAAACTAACACATAATAAATTTTAGGTCATATTCATTTTTGTATTACCTATGAGTATATTAAATAATATATAGTTATCGTAATAGCTTAATCGTCATAAAATCTTAATACATGGATATCAAATCAATATAATAGCAATACTAATTGATACATGGTCATCTATAATTTTTAATCTAAAATGTGACAATTAGATTAAATTTAAATTAATAATTTTACTATAAATATACCGTATAATATATTACCTTCAGTTTCAATGGTATCTAGCTTAATCAAATTTCTTGTAAGCATCTCATCCAAATAAATATATTGCTTATCAAGACGCGAGGAACCAGAAAATTGATTAACAGCTACTAACAATTCTTCTACATCAGCTTGAACGATTTGCACTTTTTCCAAAGCATCTACTGGTTTAACTTGTTGGCGCGGAGTGGGTGGAGGAGTAGATCTAGTTTCTTGTGGAGGAGTTTGCTGACGATGTTGGGAAGGTGGGGTTTGACGGCGTTGTGCAGTGTTTTGGTCATGAAAGGAATGATGTTGTGCAAATGGAGTTTGTTTACCAGCAGATCGTTTTGGCAAAGTTGAGCTGTTATTTTCATTAAATCTTTGATCTACATTCTTTGGATACACTGGTTCAGAACGGCCCTCCACATAAATCGGAATGTGTCGCACATTAGGTTGTTTTTGAGTTCCGTGGGATGGTGTAGATGAATCAGTTTGAGGTTGTGTTTGTGGTTGAATATTTTCAGATTGATTATTAACAGGATTTACTGGAGTAAATTCTAATTTAGATACAAATCTTTGAGGTTTATCATCATTTTCCTGAGATCTTGAATTATTTTCGAACGGATGCTGCTGTTGCTTATCCATGTTTTCTTCAAATCGTTTTTTATCAGGACTAGAATCAGTATGGTCGCTGTAATTATGATTGAGATCTGATGGTCCCTCAGGTGCGTTATCTTCTCCAGACACGGTGCGTTTACGGCTCCAATTCTTAGAGCTAGGTTCACCTCCCCAAGGTGGACAACGCAAATGACCAGCAAGATCTGGATGTCTTTTGGCTAAATCTTCTAAATGTGAACGAACACTCAAATGACCTCTTAGCATGTCATCATCAAACGGAAATTCTTCCTAAAAAATAAAAAATAGTTTTAAAAAATGTACATGTATGCCTCGTAACTGTTACGGAAATACGGCCAAAATATAATATTCATAAATCCATTTTTGTTTTTTTCAAATGCAATTTACTAATAATAAAAAAAAACTTGGGACTAGTTATAGTTTTAAGCAACAACAGTAACTAAATATTATGGAATTCTGCATAGATAAAATAGAGTATGTAAAATATAATTATATTTGACAGTTCGAGTGATCATTAATTATAAAGAAATGAATGTTGACCACATAATAATATATATTATATTTAATTCCTACTATTTGTTTACCCAGGAATGATTTTTCGCACATCGAGGTAACGACAAACGCCTGTGGTGTGTGGGAGGGAAGACCATGAAAATCAGTTTCAATTACAACAACAAGCCACGACAATGCAACATATTTACAAAAGGGCAAATTAATAAAAAAAATTTGTTTTTAATCCTGTAAGTTGTAAAACAGATTAAAAAAATTCGTAATCGGTTTTAAAAGTATAACAAATATTGTTTATTTTAGGATCAAATAAAACTGGCTCAAGGTGACCATGAAATAACTATATTATATTTAAATAAAAAATAATTTTGATGCATTACTTTCAAATTAAATTACTAAAATAAGATAATTCGAGTTTGTTTAGATTCATTGGTGATTGGTAATCTGTATTTGAGTATTTGATAGTAATTGCATAATCAGACGTATTTATTACAGATCTAATGATTCATTTACCGAAAAGTAAAAAGCAATAAATTATACGAATGTGATATAATACTCTTACTCTGGACTATGGTATAGAATACTATAGAAAATAAACATGATGAGCAAACATAATAAGTAATAATGTATTTAAAATACATATTATTCAACTCCAAAATCACTATTTTACGATTGGAGATTTTTATATCAACAATAGTAATGTTACAAAACATTAAACGAGTAGTGTCGGCCGTCGACGGATTACATGAAATAGAAACGCAGCCAAGATTACGATGCTGGGATCCAGGCCAATAATTTGTTGCTAAAAATAAAAAACAAAACCCATTACATATTCGTCTACCGAAGCACTAGAACAATAATTAAGAAATTGAGTCGGGCTAACTACACGTTATTCTCTATTTGAATTCGTAAATTACCTAAGTACACAAAGAAATAAAAAGTACATACTACAATACTACATAGATTTTTTCCGCTTGATGCAAGTTAAAAATAATTTTATAATAAATAAAAATATCATAAATATTTATCTGATTATTAATTAAAATAATATTACATATGTTTTAAGTATAATATTAAATATATGGCCTTAATATATAGATTCTAAGTTGCAAATAGAGAACAAAAAATGTAATATTGGAATATATTTACATTTTTAATTGTTACAAACATGTAACAATAATGGTAAAATATAAATAGAATGTATTTTACTATCTATCGTCTTCATCAAAAAATTTAATATAGGGTTCAGCCTTATTAATAAAATATAAAAAAATAGATAAATATTATCAAAATAAATACACTCTATAATCATCTATATATATATATTACATCATAATTATGTCACTAATTATAAATGCATTATTAATTCCGAGTATTTTAATCCCTTAGAAGAAATAGTATATTTTCGTGTTATATAAATATAATCGATAATCACATATTATTATATTATTTATGTTCTGATTAAAGAAATAAGCTAGTTAATTAAGCTAGAAGATAATTTATCCCTCTCAGATTGTCATACAATATGTCCTCTTACGTTATTAATAATATTACCTATGTTAAATTATCAAAATTATATAAGTTGATAAGTTTATTAAATAACAACTTAAAAATTTAAAGATCAGAATTAAATTATCAGCATAAAAATAAAAATTTGTTACAGGTACCAACACATTATTTGGCTACTTTTGAAGTTATTTGCGACTTCAATGTAGTAGTCGGGAATATAATATGATTATGAAACGCTGTTTTAGACAGAAAGTCGGAATGAAATATTATGATTTATGAATATCTCATATTTTGCAAGATTACAATAATTTTAAGTTTAAAACACAAGTTAAGGGGATCGGTGGCGGACACTTTTTATGTAGTTCGAAATAGGCAATTTTCAAATTGCGTGCGTACTGTGTAGTAAGTGATCACTAGTGTGTGTGACTGACGACTGTGACTAAAAGAAAGAAATAGAACGTTCCCGCGCACGCATGTACAAGCCATAAGGCACTTATCGGTGTTGCATGCGTGAACGGTAAACAATTTATGCTCGAATGTATGTACTTTTGTTCCATCCTATCAATCGACATAATAATGCGATTATTTTTAAGAAAACAGTTCTGAAATCGTTATAATGTCTACTTGAGATCGACCAGTCAACATTTTAAGTTTTCTGATTTAAATTCCGAACAATCGTATGGAAATTCCGAACTTTCAAAATATTTAAACTATACTGTATAGTTATTGGGAGGGTGAAATTAGGAAAAGTAGATTGACCGATCCCAAGTAGACATAATAACGAGTCCAAATCAATTTTAAAAACTATTATTGTATAACTAGGTCGATCGATGATCAGTACGAATAGTATGATGGAAGAAAGATTGGTTAGGGTACCTAAATATTTTAAATATTTGAGAAATCCTTAAAAATCAATAAATCGACAATATTACCCAAAAATAATAACTACTTATATAATTGATTATACTAATTTATAAGAAAATTCATTAGAAAAGAAATAATAATAATTTATGGAATTTCCAACAAAACAATATTTATAGAAACAATAAAATATTGGTTAAGAGGACGCCACACGCGCATGTTCCTCTGATGTCTCCGTCTTACAAACGCGTAACGTACCAAATTTACGCTCAGAAATTCAAGTTATATGCCGTTAGCTTAAAAATTAGAGTGAATGGCGATCTATTATGAAACTTGACGGTAAGAACATTATCTATATTTTTTTTGGAAGATTTTTTACGATAATTCAGTTTTTAAGTGAGTTATGCGTGTATAATAAATGTAAATTAAAAATGATCATAACTCAGCAAAAAACACATACGGGTGTGATTTAAACAATTCGGTTTGGAAAATTATTATCAAATGTAACTCTAAATATAACTTAAAAATATTTTATTTTCTTATTTTGAATTTTGAATTATAAAAATAGAATTGTACTTTGAAAACTATATCAGAGAAAAAGAAATGCTAGTTTTAGTAATTATTTATAATCAAGGTATATTAAAGATTAAAGGTATAATGAATTAATGAATTAATTATAAAATTAAATATAAGATCGTCATAGAAATTGGGTAAAATTATGCACACTAATTAATTTTGTTGTCATTGTCTTTTAAATTCTAACCTATATTAATTTATTATTTTTAATTAGGTATCAATATCCCAAAACCATGATTATACTTTCTAGTTTCATAATCACGTTAAAATCTCATTAATTAAAATCAATATGAACATCATATTAATTCTAACCTAACCTTCAGTGTATACTGTAAGACTTAATATAATAATAATTTAGCTGTATGTTTTTTCCAATTAACACTGACACTAAAATTTCGATTTGAAATACATTTTTATCATAATTTTTCAGTATTTAGAAAAAATTAATATTAAATGAATATTCTATAGGTACAATATATCAATCGTTTGACATTGACATTTTAGTCATTTAGCAATCAACAATCAACACATACTAGTAAAACTAAACATAAAAATATTGATAGTTTGGTTAAATATTTAAGTAAAAATTTACGTAACTTGTTACTTGAGTTCTTAACACTTGTAAAGTCTAAAATTATTATAATTTTATACAAAGTAATTTAAATAATTTTTTAATGAACTGATAATTGATACAAATGTATTATCTATCAAATATTTCATTTGTAGGGTAATTATGTATCTGTTTTCTACCAAATTGAAAATATTGTTAATTTGTATGAGTAAAGGTCACTGCAGCGGTCGTGGTAATATTCTTTTGTCTTAGTGATAAAATTGTGTCCAGCTTCATTTTGACTTAACCACTATTGCTGCAGTGTGAGGACCTTTATTAATTATTATAATCAAAACAGTACAGTATTATTTTAAATACCTAGATGATTCATAATTTTTGAAATCAAAAGAAAAAAAATTGGTTCAGAAATTTTAAATTTTAAATAAAAAAATTATGCTGAATTTTAATAATAATAATAATAAAAATAACAATTATATATCTAATTTTATGGATCATAAAATGTATCGTCCTTAAAATTTCATTAAGGGCTTGTAAGATTAAATTTGGTCTATATATTAAAATATGTACATAGGTAGTTAGTTGAAATGTTAGCCTGACAAGACCAGCCTTAATTGTATTGCCCAAACCAACTATACTATGTCCATCATGAGAATGCATCGATTTTATACATCCCCGCGCGGCACTCTGCCATAGTAGAACTGGCCTCGATGGATGGGTGTTGCGCAGAATAACTGATTTTCTTCAGGCCGCGGCATGTTCTTGCGCTGGACAGAGTAGTGATTACTATCAAATTAATTAATAGTTATCAGGGTATTGGCCAGACTAGACACAATGGGCGGTCCACAAACAATTATATAATATACTCTATTCAGAATAAGAAAGGTACCGGGCGGCCGAATTGTGTATATGGGTGTTGTTTTGTTCCGAATGCCGAACCAGGTGGTTGTTTGGTAGGAGAAGCATCTGACGGCAGCCGGTCAAAAACTGGTCACAGTCAGATACCTTCCTTATTCTGAATAGAGTATAGCCCAATAATGGCTTGTAAGTCTGTTAACCATATTTAATATAATAGACAAAATACAATTTAATTTTTTTTTTGGAAAATAACAAGATGAATAATTTAAGATGTGTTTAGTGACACACAGACTATGCATCTTAGTCATCTATCATCAGTAACTCATAATATAAAAACTCTTTGAACAAATAAGGTAGGAACTAGTAAGGATCTCACTTACTAAAAGTACTAATACATTACATACATCTACTGTCTAAAAGTTATCGTAGAACGTAAATTACTATATCTAACTTAAAATAATAATATATAGGTATTTGATTGTGTTTAAGGAAACTAATTACTTACCTGTATTGAAAAATAGTCAATAGACTAAAAATATTACAAAATTATGCTCCACATACCAATTAAAAATACAATTTTTTATATTAAGGATGTAGATTATAATTCACATGTTAGATTAGTGCATACGTGGTAGGTAGTAATCTATAGACACATAATATTATTTTTGATGTATTAGAAAAATGTACTTGGTTATATCAAACTATATTTATCATTTTATGTTTAAAATAATGGTTCATAGGTACTTGTTGATTTTAATCACAACAATTTATAAATTAGGTATAACAAATGAAAAATATTTAAGAAAATAAAGATTTAAAAAAAGTACCTAGTTATAACTAATTTTAGAATTGTACATACTTTTATTTTGAAAATAGTGCATTTGTCAACTAAAAACTATGATAGGTACCTATATAGGTTTAATTAAATTGAAATTAAATATAAACTAATAACTATTGTAGATAAACTCAGAAATAAACTTTAATAATGTGTAATTTAGATATTTGAAAATAATGTGGTACACAAATACACCATAATAATATAAATAAATATATATTAAATAACTATATAAGAAATATAAGTAGAAGAGTTTAGATAAAAAATACTCTATGGATATAGTAACTTATTACTTTTTTAGTATATTTTATTCACCTTATAATTCTAACATAATTAGACATTTTTGAAATATATCCCTGGACCCTGATATAATAAAAATTTGTAACTTACCAATGTGGAACTATGAGAGGGTGATAAAGGATAAATGACAGGATTAATTTTGGCCGCTTCCATAACATCCAAAACAGCAAAATATTTGTTACTCACTGAAGAAAACACACAAAAAAAAAACTTATCACACAACAAATACTGATATATTAGATAAAATTAAAGTTGTTAGTCAATACATATTTTTTTTAAGTAACAATACTACACTGGAGAGTAGAAACAACTTTAAACAACAGTGACTATATGTTTATTTATAACAGATTAAAAAGCATTTTCATTTAAACACTATTATAAGTGTGTGGGCATAAAATTGTGTAGGCGATAGCCACACCAACTGCTCTAGAATATTCATCAATGAGGAATGCTAGATTTTTGTGTGCCAAATAAACCATAACCCAATTAAAACAAGTCCTTAATTGAATCAAATAAATATTTGAGTAGCGTAAAATTAATTCATTTATATCAATGTAATAATTACAAAATTATGAGAAAATTGTCATGTCATATTGTGACATAAAAATATATGTAATCATTGCAAAAATAATGTATTTAACCATCAACAAATATTAAGCATTATTTATATATTAATACCCAAATGAGTAAACTTTTCCTAGAAGAGTACCTATATAATGAATGTTTAACACCCTGTATAGTATTACTATACAGAGTGATCAACTAAAATTAATTCTGCTACACTAATTTCCTATCAATTTTTATGGTTTGGTATTAAAATATTATTGATAAATGATATCATCGAGGATATCATATTATGGTATTATAATAAAATGTATGGAACTTAGAATACTATTTTTTGTGCATGTGGCAAAAAAATCAAACAGCTTGTATTTTGCTGTATCATAGAATGGCAAAATAGCATAGAAATTTTCACTGACTACTGAATACAATTTTGCAAAGAAACTACTATTTTCAGAATTTTGTTCAACAGTTTTTACGTTGAAAAAAAAAACAAGAACACTTCATTTAAAATGTCGATAGGTAAATATTATTTTAACAAATACAATTTTGATTTACAAGCATTTAAAATTTAGATGATAAATTAATTGCAGGGGTACCCTATTTAAAAAAGTTTTTTTGTATAAATATAGTATTACCTAGTAGTACCTATAAGCACGTACCTACTTTAAACTAGATAAAATAAATTTTCCAAAGTCATAACAATTTACAGAAAATTAGTGGGGAAAGTTAAATTGATAACCAAATACAAAATATACAAAGCAAAAGAACATACCTACCTAATTATGATTATAGAATTGGATTGAGAAGCTTAGAATTTGCATGAAAAATTATTGAACCTATATTTTTATTTTTAATCTTGAATTTAATTGGTTAATTTTCTAATTAACTACACATCTATATCCCAATGATTAAATATACTACCTATTGAAAACGTTTTAAATATTTCTATGCTTTAATTTAGATTTAGATTCAAATTTCAAATTTCGAACTGGTATGTTTAAAAAAAGATTGATACAGGTAATGAAAGGTTTTGGAATCATACTGAAACTACATACCTACTAGAATATTAGAAAAAATATTTCTACTAAATCACAAACTAAGATAGTACCTATTTTAGATACTATCCTAGTTCATGGTTTAAACTACAAAAGTTGATAGATTAGGTTAAGTTAATACAAAAATATTATGTTTCTTCAATTATAAGTTATAGTATAGAAATCTGTGCTACTATATAGTAATACTTTGCCTTAGCATGTTCATAGAATTATTTCTGGTGGCCATGTCCTGTAAATTGTTAATTGTTTACACAGATAAAAGTGCAATTTTAAAAAATGTAATTAAATCGTTGCAAAACAATAGAAATAATAGTTTATGTTATCACTTGCATTCTACTTAGTTAATAGTTGTTAGGTTAAATACATTTAAAAAAGTTAAAAACTCAATATTAAACTATTAACATGGAACACAAGACATATCTAATAAGTAAATAGTAATGATCCTATATTTAAAACCCTTAAATAGGTAGTTATAATAGGTACCTACCGGCTACCAACTAACTTAGGTAGAAACGAGGCATGGTATAATTCCTATTACGACCTATTATAAAAACAAATGAATGTAATTTGAATACAGGAAAATACGTGTACAGAATACAGATAATTTGTATTGTAAAAATCTTTATGTAGGTATAGAGGTATAATATAGGCATTAATAATCAATACGAATTATTAAAATAAATAGGATTTTTCAAGAATAAAATCATATTAATTGTATAATTGATTAATTTAATTTAACTTAGCATCGTCCTTAAGAACTTTTCTGACATTAGACATATATTGCGTAGGGAATAGCTCTACAGTAGTTCTACACAAATATAATTCAATGAAATAAAATAAGCCAGCAAACAAACCATATTTCTACAGGAACACCAAAGTATAATGTATGCGAATATTAACGTACCCTTTGAGGAGAAGTCCTGGAGTCAGATTTGTCGAAAAACATGTTATTTCCGCCCGTGTTGCCGAACTCCCGGTTGATCTCTTCCAGTATTTCGTCTGTGGACTTGCCGCGAATTCGATCGCTCAACTTTGACTTGTTACGATCCCGGCGATCACCAAAAGGCATATTACTCTTAACACAGCATCGATCGTCCCTGTCGCAATTCACGAGGGAATGGTTATGGACGTCCGCGAAAAGTTGAATGAAACGGCGGTGGACGGTAAATCCTCAAAGACGATCGACGGATAGGGTCGAAAACAGGTTAGGTTTCTACAGGCGTTAGAGCGATAAAAAAAGACTACGCCGAGGGGGGTTAGCATACAATATTAATGATAAAAATAATAAACAATGACCGAGAGAAGAAAACGCTTCCGACACGACCGACGGACCAGCTGCAAATAAAGCTAAAAGCACGGAAAGTCGGAGGAAAACAATCAGTGAACAGTGATATAGTAGAATGTAGATACACTGATACGGAAAACAAATCTAGAAGATTCGAGTAAGTCCGGTCGGTCCGATGGGATTGAGGATTGGGGAACGTAAAAACTCAGAAAACGGCAAATCGGACAGCTGCGTCGGTTACCCCCGCCATCGAAAACAGCTGACCAATGGCAATGTGGAATTGTATGATAAGTGAGAACAGGTATTGATAAATTTAATTTTTCTGTATTTACTATTTGTATTTAGTATTTGCAGCAGATATAAATATATTATAATATCACAGATTTCTACTAGATAGCGAATTCCCTCCTACCACAGAATAAATTGAATCACTATATATTGCTCTTCAAATTTTTTTTCCAAGTCATCTTCTTCCAATGATATTAATTTCAAAATTATACCTTTTACTAATTAGTCCATACTCCATAGTCGTATCTAGGAGGGCTTGGGAAGGCTTAGCCCCCCCCCCCCCCGAATGTCTTATTTTCATTTTGCTTAGTGTTTTTTTTTTTATTATTATTAATTGTTTTTGCAGCCCCCCCCCCCAATATATTTTTATTTCACCCTACGCTATGCCTATTACCTACCTTTGTTCCTATTAACATTTGTTTCAATGCATATGTTTTATTGAAAGATATTTTTTTCGATTGACGTTTCATTGTTCCGATATGGATTATTATTAAACAAAACATTTGGAACAAAATAATATGTTAAAATCTATTCACATCAATATCAAATTTCAATGAACAAATTGTTCCTTAACACGGAACTCATTGATATAAAAAGTTGCATTACCTATATTATATCCATGGATTCATCATATTGACGTACCTAATATAATATTATAATTTATATTCTACGGCAAATCTCTAAGTCATCGTTGTGGAATAAAATCGTTGACGATTAAAAATTCTAAAATTTCTATAAGCAAAGCAGATATGCATAGGCGCAAACTGACTACATTTTTTGTGGAGACTCAAGCTAACCTAACCTAACCCTTCCCATAGGCCATATTGCTTAGTAACAGAATATAAAAATTAGTACTAATTACTAGATTTTGAACTGGGGGACTTGACTGACATTTGGGGGGGGACTAAGCCCCCCCACCTGTTTGCGCCAATGCAGATATGAGCAAAAAAACTTACTGCGTTCCGTATAATTTTATTTTTCATAGATCACGATATTTTAAGTTCAGCTGCATTCTGGAGCATTTCCTAGCTCATCGGCGTCGCAGTTCACACACGTATTACGGATTCCGCCGAAAGAGTCGATAATTAAAGTAAGTCTGTTTTCATATTCTTTTGGGGCTTAAATTTACTTTTAAGACTTAATTTAATGTCACGAAAAATGTGCTACCCAAGTGTTGTAGGCGCATATTTTATTCCGAACTAGAAATGTACACAATACGGTATACAGACAATAATTGACACCCGGCGGTTTTGTCAATATCTGAATTTCTGCACCCAATATTTTTAAAACACGGACAATTGACATCGAACGATTACGATTACGATTACGATAATCGCGAGTATAGGTACCTATTACAGTACTACCTATAGTTATTAGTTGCTGTTTAGTGCCTGTACTATGTGGTCTGTTCGTTATCCAACCATTTTAACAATTTAATATTCAATATGAACTCAGATGAAATTGAAATAATTAATACAAAATTAATTATTAATGATTAAATTTATGTTTTTCAAAAAGAAGTGGGTGATGGATTTAGGTATACTTGTGTTCAACGAAAGGAAGAGCATTGTAAAGGTAGTGTAACGACAAATTCATCGAAAACCAAAATTTTAAAATATCAACATTCTCATAATCCTGATTCTGCCAAGGCTGAAGTATGCCGTTTATTTTTAAATTTATTTTTATTTTCTCGAACACAATGTTTCAAAAGTTATTAATTAATATATAATTTATTGGTATAGCATTAAATAAATAAATAAAATAAAATAAACACACCCATAGTATAATTATTGGTAATAAGAATAAATCCATGTACCTACAAATAAAAACGAATAAACGAAAAACGTTTCTGAGCAAAGACAGTAATAACTAATAAATACTATTGCGATTAAAGTAATTTATTTTACTATTAAGCATTAGTACAACAGTAGGTTAAAGTCATTTTTGTCCAAATAATTATACATTTGAAAGTGTCATCGTGTATATAAATTATAATAATATTCTCTAAAAATTCCATACATCCACGAAAACCTATAGGTACTATCATTAAATTACAACAAAATAACTAAAATCAGTAAAATCGTTTATCTTAATTTAAATAAGTAATTTCGTTCAAATTTGAACTTATAATGTCTATAAAAATGAACTGTGTTTTAATAGATTATTTAGATTTTTTGGTTACAGTATGAACTAATTATGAGAATCTTTGTTTTAAATATTGGAACAAGACTACTTTACTACTTTTCTAAATTTTTGGTTCAAAAGTTACGGTTAAATAACTATTTTTGCTCCGGCCTCCACACTCCTGACTGGCGCACTGGTAAACGCGTCAAGCAAAGAAACAACGTCAAGAGTTCGACATGACGACACATACAAATGCAAATAGCATTTTGTTATATGTCAATTTAAAACGAAAATATCCCTCGACTTGCTATGCAACACCATGGTGCACCTCAAGTGGTCACTTGGTCACAGGGTAAAAATTGCATTTTGCAATTTGTGCACAGCGATGCCCGCGTGGCCACTCGCTCGCTGCTCTGCGCTCTGGCAATAAAATTGAGGGTAGACGGATATCCTATAACAGATAAACTTAACATTGGTAGTTACAATAACACAAGACGTATCCTGCCGGCTCCGGTCGCCAAAGTAGTCAAACTGAAGATCGTCTACCCGGCATTACAGTAGTGTTGCACGCACGAGTATATAAACGTAAAATCACAAATTTTGGAAGGCTGTAACTTCCATAATAATGATTTGCACCATCGTTCTTAACTCGTTAATATACCCCTTTTCGAAAAAAAAAATAATTGTAACCTACTGTACAGTAGAGTGACATCCACTTCCCCAAATTTTATAAATTTTTAACTACTAAATAGTAATTTGTAAATCATCAATTTGATAAATGTTGTTAAAAATTGAACTTTAATAAAATATAAAAAAAAAAATCATGCCTATGGATCTTTATTGTTTCTCAACTACTATTATAACTGTTTATGAGGAAACTTTTATTAAATTTTCACATTATAGGTAAACAAGAAATTTTTGTATGAATATTTGACTACAAAATATTTTGCAAATTGTCAAGATTATGAAGAATTTTGTAGACATTGGAACTTTAAATGCCTACAAAAAAAACGTGCCTATGATTGTATTTCTAATATTTTTTAACTGCTATTATATCAATTTACGAGGAACTTTGTATTATTTTTAAGCTTTTTGACCCATCGAAATTTCTGAAAACGAGTCAAAATATTTTGAACGTTTTATGATGTATAGAAAATGATAGTTTAAACATTTGATGAACATTTTAAATACTAACGGTTAATAGTTGTTGAATAACAACAAAATAAAAAAATCGTCATACGAGAATCATATAGGTACCTAGTACCTACACATCATTGTAAAATCAAAACATTATTCATTGCTTCCGTAGTCCATTCTAAAATACAAACTAACACAATATAATAGTTAGGTAGGTAGGTATAATACAAATTAAACATTATTCATATAAAATATAATATCTGTAACGCTTATAGGTCATAAGAATATTGTTGAACATTTATTTTTACTGCAGGCTGCGTATTATATCAGAAATGGTATTCGTCAATGAAGATTTGTAAACTGGAAATAAAATATCATAAGCAGACTGAAATGTGTGAACGTTGCAGTGATTTGAAGTCTAAGTTTTATAGCAGATTTTGATTCGGGCACGGGGTATGTATTTTCTTATTTTTCAGTAGGTTTCTTTTTATTAATTGATTAGGGGATGTATTACCCGCAACTTTTCAATTATTTGTACTGTAATTATACTGGTACAACACCATAGGCGTAAATTGACTACATTTTTTGGTGGGACTCTGATAATATTGAATACGTTTAAAGGTCCCATCACACTACACCCCCAAGACAAAAGAATTTTACCGCTACCGCTGCAGTGCTAAACAAAATGTAGGAAATGTCTGGGGGCTATGGACATTTGGGGGGCTTAGCCCCTAAATCCCCCTCCCCCTATTTGCACCTATGGTATTATGTTATCTGTGCCATCTTAAACAAACAAAATTGCAATTTGCGCCACTTTAATAGTTTAATCATAAACTACTAAACAATTTTTCATTTCAAGTGCCATTAATGGGTGGCTTACTGGCTTCTATTACTCATACTTTCAAATATTTTTGTTCTGTCACCTGTATTTAGCTAAATAGTACAGATTGTGCATATCTTAATAAAAAAAAATAATAATAATACTTGTAACTTAAAGACGAATCTAATTTTTTTTTATAAATTGTCTTTTGTCCACAGTGGCGTAGTCCTAATATATTTATTGAAATTTATCAGCTGTTAAATACTTTATTCCAACGAGCAAAATTCATGTTACCTATATTTTTATATTTTGGCGCAAATTACAAAAGTAATAAAATTGGCGAAAAATACCATCTCCCAATCCAATACTTACCTATTTTATCTTTTTCCCCCGGTTTAACCCAATTAACCGAGAAAAATTAATTATTGGGACCTATAGTTTACCAATTATAGGGTTATTTATCTAGATTTATTAACTTTTTAGGGCACGTTTCCACAATGAGTCGTGGTAGTCTGCTGACCGCGGTTTCGTTTCTCTTCAGTCACATACTCACATGCTCTACCTTCCATTACCTAGCGCCATTTGAACAAAAGAGAACCACTCAGCCACACCTTCTATGTCCCGTCCTAATCCGGTTTTTTGTTGTCCATTGTTTCCTTGGTAATAGTAGCATGTCTTTCATATTCCATTATTCTAACCGGGTTTAATAACGAGATGTTTATTTATGTCATGTGCCATTGCCCATTCTTCGCTCCCCACTTTTATACTACAATATTTTGCACGAATTATAGGTTTTCTGCTGTCAAGCATCAGCCATGGTAATTTTCTGGATTTCGGTCTACTTATTGGTATAATCGGTATCTATCTCTGTGGATATCTTATACAGTAGTGACTGTGAATCCATTGTGATTTGTGATCTTAAGGCGATTCGCGATTGTTGTAATGATGGCAATAGCTTCTTTTCTATGAATGTGGCGTTAAGTGAGTTAGTTCTCAGCGGACATCCTTGGCCCTTGCCTATATGCGGGGCATGGGTTATAATAATAGATATTCGATGAACATGTTGACTTGGAAAATATATTGTAAATTAAGTCATAAAGTGTACATTATATGTGGCGTTTTCCGGGATATGGTAAGGGAGGTAGACAAAGTGTCTCCATAGTCCATTGAAGGAGAATAAATCCTAAGGGAGTAAACCCATAAAAGAAGATACGTGGTTTTAATTTTAGGTACTTACTCATTACTTGATTAAAATAATTTTTTTTTTTGTAAATCTCGATGTATAAGAAATTATTCGTTTGGTCAAAAAGCTAAAAATTTCAATACAGGCCACAAGGTTTCTAAGTTGTTATCATGGCTGTTAAAAAATATTATAAATAAAGATAAGATTTTTTATAAGCATTTTAAGTTCAAATTTTGACAAAATTCATCCAATAATATCACGAAAATTTGCAATTTATTTTGTAGTTAATAATCGAAAATTCATAAAATCCACAAACTAAAAATTACTGATAATTTAAAAATAATAGCACGATAAGTAAGGTAGGTAGGTAGGTTACGCAAAATGCAGATGAAAATAAATTGAGTTCCTTTAAAATTGAAAGGATTCTGTGATAAAATCACAATGAAGAGAAGATCAGCTCTACATCGTGGATATCGTGGATAAAAATATAAAATGAAGGATAAATTGATAACATATAATACTGATAAGTTTTAACATAAACACCTAATTTTATCAATTTACAATAAATTGCTTTCTATTTTACACTTAGAAAATATAAATACAAGTAGGTATAGCGTAATAGTTTTACAATTCACAAATATTGAATTATTTACAGACAGTTTGGATGTTATCAAGTAAAAAGTATGTAGATTTTATTCAAAATTCACAATAATGAAGAAGTTGTAGTAAAATAAAAGCAATGACTACCGAAGGGCTTCCAGGATTGTCAACTACTGAAGCTTTACGCACATTATATAATGAAATATTGTCGCTCAGAAATCATATTAAAGATCAACACATACAACAGTACTATATTAATTTTTATGTCATGGTCTGTTTAATAGTAATAATATAATAATAATAATAATACATTTTTAATAGGGGAAAAGACAGACTATGGATTCAAGATGCATTGAAACATAATAGTCCATTCACTAGTATCTGTTGGATTACTGCTTTGATCATTTTTGCTTGTGGTTTTTCATTGATCATCATTAGTTTAGTGTATGATGAAATGTGGTATCTGTTTGATGACGGAATATTGATATTGATATTGTTAATTACCAATCTTGCTACTGTATTATGGGATAACAAATTAAGACATGAAGAAATGTTCACCAAGCTCGATCATGTGATGAAAAAACTTAATTGTAAGAAAATGTTAAAATAGTTAAAATAGTTCTTAAAATTAATTTTTGTTTATTCTTAACTTAAGGCTATAAAGACAAATGCCATTGGAAGAAAGAAAATTATCCACATTTATGTATGCCATTTTCTCCATCAGTTACTTTACAATGGACTCAACGTGATGGTGTTCTAGTAAATTTACCTTGGGCATTATTGGTAAAAGGTGATATAGTACTTTTGAAACCGGGACAAACTTCTCCGTGCCATGTTTCCAGGCTTAGGGTTTGTAATTTATAATAAACCTGTATAGTGTATACCTATACTGTTATCTACAATTAAATTTATAAATACTCTTGGTAATAATACCATATAGTTAAAAGATATTTAAAAAATGTTGATTACCTATTTTAGAATTTTTGATTTAAAGTTAGTGATGTTTGTTTGAATAGTATTATTTTTATTTCAAGTCATCGACAATTTTAAGTTATCAAGGATCTAAATTTAATTAATTTATACCAATCTTCATAGTAAAATGTTTTTAATTAATTCAATCAGTACATGTACATTATTATTCTACACAAACTATCATTAAGATGATAATATTTTACCATTGAGTTTATATTTTATAATATATATGTTACTGTAAAATCCTGATCACCAGATAATCCTAGGTTTTACTTTTTGTACCCAGTAAATGTTGAAATTCTTTATTTTATTCGGACTTTTATCCTAGGATGTACAAATTGACTTAGTAACAGCTGATCAATACACAACACATGACATTTAAGCAATAAACTGCTTAAAAATTATAATTATATATTATTAAAAAAAACTACTGACAGCTAATAAAATTCCTTTTAAATTTTTTTTTTTAAATGGCATTTATTGAAATTTACAATCTGTACATTATATACAATAAGTAAATATGATATGGTATAATAAAATAATATAAAAATGGCTTTGAGTAACGTGTAAGGAGGCTCGCAGTCGAGTCATCTTTTATAATGAATTAACATTTTTATGAGTAATATAAATATATTTTATAGAATAAAATTCCTTATAGAAAAAAAAAAAATCATTTTAAAAACAGAATTATTATAACTAACCTGAATGAAATGCCGAATTTTTCATTGCTTGAATAAATCGTAAAGATTCAGACCATTGTGCATTGTGATTAGTTTCCATCCAAGTAGCTATCATAATTTCTATGTCTTGATTAGCTCGTTCGACTGATCCTTGAAATTGGCTGTAACAAGCTTTGCCATGAACTATTTTAATGAGGCCACATTTCACATACACTGGTAACAATTTTTTTTACAAATTCTTACCCATTACTAGAGTGTAGTATATTAGAAGCTCCAAAGAGAGTGAATATATCTGGAAGTTAATAAGCAATTTTTTCTGCGCGTTTACACCTCAGAGGCTGTATGATAACAAATTTGGTCAGATGATCTTACACCATAATGTATTTAAAACCTTTATTTGGGTGTATTGAATTTCAATCAAATCAATTTGACATCGAGAATTCATTTCATTGTGCAATATTGGGTTAACAATGAGTCCTTTTTTTTGGCATACTATCCGTGTTTTGCATGTTTCAGACATTTCCAAGTACATTTTTGTAGCTTCCACATAATATTTTTGAAATTTTTTTTAGCATACGATTTATTTGATCCCTACTACCATGTCCTGTTTCAATATGAGCTGCGTTTATAATATCATAAAGTTTGTCATTACATATATAATATCTTCAGATCCACTTTCCACTGGAAAAATAAGTTCGTCTTCATTCCCAATTCAAAGAACATCAAAATGTTTTAATCTCCGATAATGGATTGATATTTTGACAGCGGTTGTTTTTGCTTCCTCCACTTCTCGTAAATACGTATTGTAAATTTCACATGTTAAATAAAATGGATTACTAGAATCCTAATTTTTAATTATTGGATTCAAAACTTCATAAAACCTTTATAAAGCCAATATTAAGTTGCACTTAAATAAATTTAACAATGAAAATAAATATAATATTAATAAATTAAAAATTATATTAATTAATAACAATTCAATATAAACACTACGCGCACAACACATATTATACAGTCATACAAATGGATCTGTCTATAAAATCCAAATAGACTAAACATGTACCTAATAAAACCATATCTTAGAGATAATGTATGCTTGTGCCATCAATCAATATATCAGCTATTACTGTTATATCATAGATATTCATGTTAAACCTGATAAAATGCAAGTCCCAAGGTAAATTATTCGATTATATCTACACAATGCTGAGTTGTAAAAATAATCTTTGTGAGATAATTGTTATTAATCGTTGCAAACAAGGATTTTTGAGGTGTGATTGCTAGAAAAAAGGTACAACTTAAATTGCATTTTTTATTTTTATGTACAAATAAATGATAATTCTGTTTTTAAACACAACGTGTTTAGTAAAAGCCCGAACAAAATTAAGAATTTCAGCATTTACTGAGTATAAACTGTAAAACCTAGATTTACCCAGTGATCGGGCTTTTACAATAACAAATATAATGGATTTATTTATACTACTTTATGTTAAGAATTGTATGATTTTTATACATACCTAACAGTGGTGTGTAATAGTATTTGAAACTTGGTAATAGCAAAAAAAAACTGTTACAAATGTAAATTATAATTTAAAAATAAAATCTTTTATTATTGATTATCATAAAAGATATTGTGGATTTGTACTTAAAAATAAAAAAGAGTGGTAACAGAAAATTTGCTTCTAATTAATGTACTTATAATTGCTCAATGCAGCGCTCCCAACTTCTGCATAAAACTGTGGTCACCCCACCCTAACATATCCTGCCATGCCTACTGTATAATGATACAGGTCAGGTAATAAAAATCCTGATCGCTTCTGTTATATTGCATACCTAAATTACAAAATAATTCAATTTCATAATTTATTTTTTCTACTTTTTAATACAATACAGATAACGGAGTTACATTATATCTATAATGAAAACTTATGTTACAACATGAAATATTGTCGATTGACATGACACATTTTATTTATTTATTTTTTTTTTTTTTTAAGCGGCATGCCCACTGGCTACCTCATTCTGACTACACACTACTGATACCTAACAATTATTATTTGTATTATACATTTCTGTAATAAAATGAATTTTTGTTGTAACCAGGAAAAAGATAAATGGGCTCCAGCAGAATTGACTAGATGGGAAATATTTAATCCAGATATTGCATCTACTATGAAAAACAAAACCGCTGTACCAACTATGGTATCTCGCAATCCATTAAAAAATGTTGCATATGTTTTAAATGAAACCCCATATTTAAATAATTTGAAACTTGCATTAGAACTATCACAAAATAGACCAAGTAGCTTTTATACAAAATGCTTATATTTGTTACAAATAATATTCATGCAAAAGTTTGCTGCTGCCACCTTTTTGGTAAATATATACATATATTTTTTTTACCAAAAATGAAATTAAAACTTTTTATATGAATTTTTTTTTTTGTCATTTAGGGAAGTACTATTTTAACTGTTTGGTGGCGTTGGTCTTATGTTACACTTTGGTTGCAATCTGGTACTTGGGTATCAATGTTTGTTGTAATCCCAATCTCTATACTTATTCCACTTCTACCATTGATGTTGCCAATTGCATGGACACTCATGACATGTTATGGAAATGCAGTACTACAATCATCTTCCATAGTTCAGGTGGCTAAAATATAATAACTAGACCCTTTCTTACAACCAATATTTGTCTTAATTAATCTTTGTTAACCCTAATGTTGAAAACTAATACATTTTGATGATATTTAACCATACAAAAAAACATATTTATTACCTGGCTATATCATAATATTTATTTTATTAATATTTACTATTATTTATTTTTTCAAATTTTTTCATCTATATATAATGTAGTATAAAAATTAGTACGATTTTGTTAAAAGTCAAATGCTCTATACTATTGTATCATTATTGTGTTAAAAGTTTAATAAAATTGAATCATTAGTTGATAGTGTTGTAGTATTATAAATATCTTCATAAAGGTGCTTTCACATTAGATTCCGAACATGAATGAATGCTACTGAATGAACCAATGTAAACAGGCTAGCCAAACATAAATTCATGTATTTGTTTGGCTTAGAAGCATTTGCTCCAAAGGCAGTCTGATCAAAGCGTTCGATATTCGTTCAAATTAGTTTAGTAGCGTTTGTTTGT
This sequence comes from Sitobion miscanthi, assembly GCA_008086715.1. NCBI lineage: Eukaryota > Metazoa > Arthropoda > Insecta > Hemiptera > Aphididae > Sitobion > Sitobion miscanthi. The sequence goes on along the minus strand of CM017798.1, from coordinate 28,329,064 downwards.
GTTTAGGCTCTAATGTAAATAAACCTGTCAATGGTTATTTTATTGTAATATTGTACTAATGTTTAATTTTCTCAACTTTAAATTTTTTGAACATCATGAGTTACTAATTGATTGATAATCATAATTTAAAATGAATCATCTCCTCTACCATACCAAGAACACTTTATATATATGTTAGACATTGTATTTTATTTAAATATATTTTTTGTTTTAGAAAAATAAAGATCTTTTTGAAGAAACTGAAACTGAAGCAAAAAACAACTCTTTAGAATTTTCATTTAGGTATTTATTGAAAAACTTTTACTCTTGTGTACTTGGAAATGGTAGTTTCTTACATAGATCTACTAATCTATTGCATGTTATGGGATCTGTTACGGTAATTTATTTAAATTAATATTGAAATTAAATACCAATTTCTTATTGTTTATATGTTTTAGGCTTTATGTTGTGTGGATAAAAAAGGTATATTATCATGGCCTAATCCAACTGCTGAAAAAGTTTTTTTTTTACAAAATCCTTCCAAATCGTCATCAATCTCTAATTATGTAGATACTCCTAACTGTAATAGAGAAACACAAAGAAAAAGTTATGATAGTACTATTCAGAATCAAGGTATATGTTCATAAAATATTAAAATAATTTAAAACTTACCCGAATTTGAATTATCAAGACTCATATATTTAATTTTAATAGAAAGTTATACAGTAGAAGTACTTGATCTAACTCATGATCGGGGATCAGCATGGAGATTACAATTTGATGATGCAACTTGGTCAAATCATATTACTTCTTTGAAGCCTCTAGGTCTAGCAGTACTATTAAATACTTGTAACCCATCAACTCATGCTCATTATGCCCAATTTTGTGCGCATGTATCTTGCCAAGCTTTATATAGTGAAGTGCTTGTTCCTGTTACCAACCGAAGGTAAATCATATTTAGTTTTTACTACAACTATTAAATTATGAAAAAAATCTTTTATCATTATTATTTTTGTATGTTACTGTTAGATGTCTTTGTGAATTAGCTCGACAAATAGGATTTTCAGAATCTGCTGATGATATTTTTGAACTTCAATTACAGTTATCCACTTATAGACATGTTGTAAGTTTTTGTTTACAACCTACTATACACCGTCTCACTATAGAAGTAGACAAAAAAATTAAATAAATTATTGAATATGAATTTTAGCAAGCTGATGCTGTTCGAAGAGATATTAAATTTGCCAGATCATTACCAAATACTACCAAATTAAAATTTCCATTTCCTCATATGGTGTGTGTAGGATTAAGAGAGAGGAGTATTGGTAAAGCTGCAACAAGCTTACAATTATTCAGCCAAGGTACAGCTGACATAATATTGGATGCTTGTATAGATTTTTGGGATGGTCACGATCTCAGTCCTATTTCTCCTTCTGTTAGGTATTTATCAATTTTATAATCGAACATTTATTATAGTTGTAGCCTATAGTTATTGTTTGTAATAGTCAACCACATAAAAAATAAACTATACTGTCTATAGGAAAAAAGTACTAGATTTTTATCAAAGAACTAGTTTAACAGCTTACTGTACAGCATTTTCATACCGCCCACTACCATTACCTCCCGACAAAAGTTTCTCGGAAATGTATTTGGAGTTACCAGCTGATTGTCGCCAATTATATTCAAAATTATGTCGTAGTCCAACACCACATCCGTGGACATCGACAACTCATAAAATAAGGCAACCACAATTTCATTCTTCTGGCAAGTATATTTGATGTAACCATTTGATAATATAAAATATTATATAGTAATACAGAGTAAAACAGAAAGACCTAACAAATGAAATAACTTTTGTTCAAATCAAAAATGCGTATAGTATAAACAATTTTATTATTATTTTTAAATACTGAAAATAAAAAGTTTAAAATTTGTATAAACATTTAAGTCGTGTAGTTTATGTTTTACATTTTTTTGAAATCTCATTATTTTTGTTAAGTTGATCAAGTTGTAAAAAACATTTTAAATTCAAAAAATATCATTTTTTTAAAAATATTTTATTACAATTTTTAATTATGTAGGTGCTTGTTCAAATCTAAATATTTTTTTAAAAAGTTGGTACTTTTCAAATTAATGAGCAACTTCAAAAAATTTTGACTTTAAACCACGCTTGACTTAAACAAATATTTTTACAATCAAAAGTTTTCTAAAAACCGGATTAACTAATTGGCAGATTTGAATTTTTTATTTTCAGTATTAAAAAGTATATTGAGAAATTAAAAATGTTATATTATATGTGTATACTCTATCTACAATAAGAACGCACCAGATTTACGTAGCGAAACTGGTTTTGCCCGTGGCTGCCTGATAAGTTCTTATTCTGGATAAAGTATAGCACAAGTCAATAAGTTATATATGTATATAAAAAAAATAAAAATATTGATTGGAACAAAAGTGATTTTATTTGTCAGGTCTTTCTGTTACACCATGTATACATTTGTTGATAGTAACAATGCTCAAATATTTTAATTTAAGAGGTTATAATATATTTATGTTTCATATCTGTAAATTTACTATGATAATACTTATTTGATAAATGCACAATTTATATTTCAGATTCATTACTATTTGGTGATTGCAGTGAATATAACTCAAAAGATGTAAATTGTTGTTTTGAAACACAATGCAATCAAATATTTTTAGGAATGGTTACCATGCAGTATCAACCTCAATATGATATGGTAAAAATGAAATGGATGAATAGTTTTATTTTAGTTATATATATATAAATTAAATAAGTAAATGTAATATATATTATATTAAACTGTTTAGGTTCAACTGATCGAGCTATTGGAAACAGCTTGTATACGATTCGTTCACTTTAGTAAAGAAAATGAACTTCGGTCTAGGGTTTTTTCTGAAAAAATGGGCCTGGAGAGTGGATGGAATTGTCATATTTCTTTATTAGGTGATGCTCAAACAAGAACTCGTCTTGACCCTAGGTACTAATATTTTTAACGACTATTGTTTTAGAAGTGTTGAAATTTTTAATACTAATCCGTCTAATTATTGTTTAAATGCACTATTTGATTTTATAACTATTAGCACGTAAATTTGAGTGTTTGTATTTTGATTTTGAATCGAGTGAGGGTGCAGCAACTTGTGATGACGAAACTAGCTTTTTGATACCACTAACATCTACTAGTCAGTCGAAGAAAAAGCTTGCTGATTATGAACATAATTTATCCACTGATTGTTTTCCTCCCCTCAATATAAATTGGTAATTTTAATTTTCATAATAATTTATTAGGTACAATATTTTTAAATAATATAATTTTTCAGTACGGCTCTCAATATGTCTCGTACAATTAGTATGTCAGCACCAACTGCTTTAAATATGGATTATGCTCAAGTAACAATAGAACATGATGGAGAAAAAATGATAAAGCCAATGCTCATTCAAAAGTATATTAATGTTATAAATGTTTTTTATATTATTTGTATAGATTATGAGTAACAAATATTTTTCAAGGGATACCCTTTTTAATGATAATAGCAATGTGGTTGAAATAGAAAAAAATGGGGAAGAATGGCACTCACTTAGCTGCATGTCTGATAGTACTGACCAAAGTGCTCCTGTTAATTTTGATATGTATAATCGAGTAAATATTCCTATAAATACTCTTACATTCTGTTACCTACTTTAATTGATAATAATGTTTATAGGCTAAACTGCCTCGTGGCATTGAGAACATTCGACCTCATCTAGAATGCATAGACAATGTTCCACTTTTAGTTTCATTATTCACTGATTGTACTCCAGAAGCTACTAAAGAAATGATATCCATAATGCAGCAGTATGGAGAAGTTGTTTGTGTACTAGGATCATCTCCAAACGCTGAAAATATTGGTATATTTATGCAGGCTGATGCAAGGTAATTAGATATTTATTTAAAGTATGCAGATGCAGTCTTTAATGGTAAATACTCATTTTCTCAGTAAATTTTTAAAAATAAATTTTTTTATTTCAAAATTTGTAATGTGAGTACTTGAAATTAAACTATAATATTTTATTTTTCAAAGATTCGACAATGAAAATAAATAAGAAAATGAGTATTTTATTTGCACATTTTATTTACTAATTTTTATAATAATTATTAAATGCACATAATTTAATCATTATTCTTGTCTTATTTTACTCATATATTATCTTATGTAATCCAATATTTTGCATCTTTACAATTTATAATTTTTAATCTATCCATAAATTTATCAGTTTTTAAAGTTTTGCCTGTCAGATTCTTCTATGACATTTTTCTTCTATACTCATGTACTTATTTAAAATGTTATTTGCTTTAAAAACTCAAAACTTAATTTAAATAATATATTATTATATATTATTTAGCTTTTGGTCATTGTTTTACTTTTTGACTATCATTTTACATTTTAAGATAAACTTTAATGCTCTAATGAAAAGAGCCAATTGACAAAAATATATTATTTACAAAATTATATTTGGGGCATTTAAATATTATAAAATATATTAAAAATGGTTAGATTACAATACAAATTGAATTATATTAATTTTAAATATATTATGGCTTAGTTATCCATACTTGTATAATAAACAACAAAATTATAACTTAATAGTTAATATATATTAAATTTATTTACTAACAAAAAATATGTTTTATTTGATTAAACCTTCTACAAGTTCTTAAAATTACAACTAAGTAGGAAATATAAATGTAAACATTTATTTGTAATTGACTGTAGGATAAATGCATATCATTGTTTTATACATATTATATAATGTGTAGTGTAATAAATTAAGGTTTTTGGATAGCAGTTCTTAAATTGGGAAATCGCATAACATTGCTAACTTCAACACAAGAAATTATATAATATGGACATTTTAAATCTTAACTCAACAATTATATCATGAAGAACTGTTTATTTTGAGCAGAATATTTTATAAATTTTTCATATTTTTTTAATATTCTAAAAACATGAGAATTTTTTTTACTATTGGTTGATAAAAATAACATTGAGGAGACTTACTGTGACTATAATAAGCTCTCTCATTGAAATCGGAATCTAAACGCTTATTGATACATATATTTCTTTGAAATTTGATTTTTATTTATCCATATAAAACCTATTTGGGGGGACGGAGTAACCGAGTGGACTAAGGCGTCGGTTGCAATGTATACCGACGCCAGTTCGATGTCATGGGCAGCATTTTTCTTCGGGCAAGTCAAGGTGTCCGGAGAACAAGTGCCGCCATTCCCCACCCGGGCATGGCAGATATCTACAGGTGCCCAAATCAAAAATTCTGCCAAAACAAATACACACGTGTTCCTCCCCCTACTAATAAAACAAAAAATAGCTAATGGCCTTAGTTGCCGGGCTCAAGCTCAATAAAGAAAAAAAAAACCTATTTGGAATGTCTCATTTATATTATAAATGGTTTCTATAATTATATTTACTGTTATATTAACTATAGTCTTGCTATTGAACCGATCTATCCACAAGTGTGTCAGCGAATTAGCATCATGCAACAACCAAGTCCAATAGATGCTCCAATATCTCCAGTGGGTCTTTCTGAGTTATTGAATTCTCTTCCTTGTTGCCTTTCACTAAATCGTCAAGATCCATTACCAGTGTACCATCTTATTATGGAAGTAATTGATTTAAAAAAAGTTAAAATATTTTATTGAAGTAATTATACTAGTTCAATGTCTTTATGTTATTTTATTTCACAGGGAAGATATTTAATGCAAGGGATATGGAACTGTATTCAATTTTGGACTAGTTGCATGGTTTCGCTTAGTTTTCTTCAACTACTTGCAATTGCTCTTGTATTACCTCCTATTTTATCAGTCGGTTTGTAATTTAGTTAATTTCAATTTTATAGTTTCTGTAACCTACCACAAAAGCTTTTTTTTTAAAGTTGTATATATTGGAAATGTTATTGCATTAAAATTATTTTTATTTTTTTGTTAATTTCCTTGTAGATTAGCTTTTATATTTTTATAAATGTTATAAATGTTGACTGTCATACAAGTATACAGCTACACAAAAATGGTTTTTTTTTCAGTGATTCAATATACTTTGAATCATAATTTTGATCACTGTGTCACAGTGATAGCTTTACTACAGCTAATAATATAAGATATGACTACTGTCCCTCTGAGAATAATGTTTCATCGGCAGCCATTGGTCCACGAAGCATAACTATTTTCGTGCTGCTGTCGACAGCTATATGAAAGTCAAACTAGTTAAAACCATTTTCATTGCAATTTTTTACTTTAATACTTAAATCATGGTTTATATTTTAATGTTTAAAAAAATTTAATCAGAAAGCTATTTACTTGCTGACTATTCAATCATAAAATTGTAATTTATCTTTAGGTCAAATATTATGGCTCACATGTATTGTTGTGCCTCTACTGTCAGTATCATTGGTAGGAGGTCCAACAGATCCTGAAGTTATGCAAAAACCAACTGGAAAAAATCAATGTTCTATTACATCTGAAGTAAGTTAAGTTATTTTATCATTTAAACTTTTAATATTAAACTACATTACATGTATGATTAAAATGTTATAGTTGTCTTATTACGTAATGTGGTTTTATGGCCTGAAATTTTTACCGGTTGTAATTAATATGGTGTTGCTGTTTATATGGTCACTGAGTCAAGCTTGTGATTTGATTTTATCTACTACTAATAATAATTCAACTATTCAACAATGTTGGTATGTATATCCAGATCCAAAAGAAACTGAATGGGGAGGTTGGTCAAAATTTGAGCCCACTATTATCAGTGTACAAAGATTAATGTTGCTTTTCCTTGTGATGCATTACGGTAATTAATATTTTAAATTTAAGAAGAACAAACAAAATATTTACTATTTATTGATATTGTATTACAGTTACCGTATCTCTAAGCTTTGTTCATCGGGATTATTTACTTTGGAAACGAACTATACATTTAAATAAACCTTATTTGTTTACTTCATTGTTCATGTAAGTTTCAAAATAAACTAAGCTTATTTAATATTTAAGATGTCAATTAAATTTATGAAAACAGTATTCTAGTTCAATGGGCATACACAATTCATTATGAATACTTTGATAGTATTGAAAATAATATTAGTATTTCCAAACTATCTGTATTGACTTTTATTATTGGGTTTGTATCTTTGTTCCTGGTTTTCATTGTTAACGAGATTGTTCATTGGCAAGAGATAAGGTTTGTTTATTCTTGGTACCTTTGCCAATATTTTTATTAAAATTAATTACATATTATTATTCTAGGTCAAATGTGCGTTACCAAAAAAGAGCAAGATTAGATTTTGGAACTAAACTTGGTATGAACTCTCCATTCTAAGATAAGAAATATTTATTATTTCCCTCGTTAGTTGACGTTAGGTTACAAGTAGTTAATGTATGTGATATTAATATTGTTATTAATTGCGTTAGACTGAACATTATAGAGTTCTACTTATATAAATTTTTGTAAATGTTTTAAATAATTTAAGTAAACTAAATAATTTATACTAATTTAATATTTATGCTTATTTTTAGTGCTTAGAATTATGATTGTTATTTACATAAAATAAATGTCCATTTTTACAATTAAAACAAAACTTCTAAGTAATATGAATATGAATTTTAAAATACGTCTAAAAATGACTGATAACAATGATGCAGTAAGCTTACAAGCAACCTCCCTATCATTCATATTAGGACCCTTATATCACTGAAATGTCGTGTACAAGCAGTCTGGTAACATTCCAGATATCCAATAAACATTATTATAACGCACTTGCACTCAAACTTAAACACTTTTGTTGGTAACCACAGATCTGAATCCTATGCAAACTATACATCATCACTTACATATAATAATGGTTAGGTTAGGTTTGTTAGACTACTAGGAAACTCATATGTATTCATAATCAACCTCCTACCTTGTGTAACGATGATGGTACCTGGGCTATCCCTGACCAAGATAAAGCAAACATATTTACCAAACACTTAGAAAACGCCTTCCGCATCATTATATGCATCACTAAACAAAATCAAAGAAGTTGAAAGTTGCCTCAACTCTCCTCTACAAATGTGCCTTCCTCCCAAGCCTTCTCTCATGGCAGTCTATTTTAATATTAAAAACTACCCCTAAAAAAATTTCTAGGCTTTGATCTTATCGCTGTCAAAGTCATCAGACACCTACCAAAGAAATCTATCATATTCCTCACACAAATATACAATGCAATCCTCAGACCATCTTATTTCCCAATCTTATGAAATATTCTACCATAACTCTTATATTAAAACCCAAAAATCCCCCAGACACCCCAACTTTATATCGACCAATCAGTCTCTTTCCAATACTTTCCAATATATTTGAAAAACGGTTGAAACATTTTACCTATAGTTGAAGTTATAAAAACTTTACCAAACTCACAATTTGAAATCCCCTACAGTCTACAGGAAAAAATTTACTGTACTCGTGCATTCCTAGATTTCTCCCAGGCCTTTGATAGTCTGGCCCATAGGTGACTTCTACAAACATAAGCTTCTTTTACCCAGTCACTACTATCTAACCTTAAAATTTTATCTAGAAGATTGGCTCTTCTCAGTAAGAGAGTATATTCTGTTCAAAATGAGATGATAACTCGGCGGCTAAGTTTTCCGTGGCAGCGCCCGACGTGTTGCCGTAGTGGTGAAGGCATCTGATCGTCACCCGACGAAGACTGGTCGCCGCCAGGTCATCATCTCATTTTGAACAGAGTATAGGTTACACCTCTTCTATTCCTACAATAGTTAATGCATTACCTCAAAGAGCAGTGTCACACTTTTCAAGTTGTTAACTTTTATATATCTGATAAACCTTCATTGTTTTATACACTTGTTAGTTGTTAGTGACTTTGCTAACGATAAAACTGTTTTAGCCTATATCACCAATTAGCTTCCCACTATGTTAAAGATTATCTACACCATTGATTGTATATTTAACCAATGTCTACACCTTCCCCAACCCTGGTACCAAATACGAGAAGTAAAAATGAACAAGACCCAACCCATCCATTGTATTTTCACACTTTGACAGGAAATATGTCAGACCCTCCTTCTTAAAAATCAACCCCTTCACACTGTCCAATTCGTACACTACCTTCGGGTTAACATCAACAAACTTTGTCAGCTCACAAAATAATATTGTTCACTTAATGGCCGTCTCCGTCTCTTTGTCTATTCTTGACTTCAACAAATATAAAACTACCGTATAGACCCATTTACTCCTAGGCCATACGGCTATGATTTATGGGGCTTAGCCAAAATTTCTAACATCAACCACATTCACATACAAAGATTTCCATCCAAAGTCATTCGCATAATCTCAAAAGCTCCATTCTAAAGTCTGTTCCACGAGAGAATGCACAGGTTTTTCGCATGTAGAATGACGACCGTGAGGCTCCCCTCCAGAAACCCCAACCGCGACCAACACTATTATGGGAGCACACACGCGCAACCGACTCTCTCCTCCAACCACCGATGATTTTGGTTATTGGCTGGTAGTAGGCGTGGACATGCGTAGACCAAACCGATTTTTGTGGGGCGGCTCGTGCGTTAGTAGTATGTTTCCAATAATACCCACTGTTGTCTGTCAAAGAATTAGCAAAACTCCACTATGACCGATTCAATAATAAACTAACTCACCATTTCCAACTCCCTTATTACCCAACTATCATCTGCAACTATTATTAGAAATCCCCCAAAAAAAGGTTAAAAACACAGTGGTGTCGCGACCGGCTTATCTAAATAAAAAAATTAAAAGGTGGATAAGTGGGTACCACTTTGTTGTGCGGTAGTTGTCGAGTACCTATGTCATTTGTATGGATGTGTTAAATTTGAATCCCATGATAAATCATCGCATACGAAAAACGAGCAGAGAGGGTATGTCATCCTAGAATACTATAATATTATATTGTATAATAATTAATAGATAATATATAATCAAATTTAATAATTAAAAACTCTTAAATATCAAATTGCGTAAAAAATTGTAGATAATTCAAACAAAAAATTTATTTTACTTTCAGGTAAACTTTTTTGTTTTGTTAATTGAATCTATTTCAATTATAAAACTATGATTGCACAACAATTCAGGTAGCCAATTAAAGTTACAACACTATTTAAAGATACATACACATACAATACATAAAACAGTTTAAATAAATAAATATTTGAAATTTATTAATGATTGAAAAATACAGTTTAAATTTTTATTCATCACTATCAAGCATGGAATCAAGCCAATGCCCTGAATCATGATTCGTCATTTCAATTTTATAATCATCTTTAATGGGCATCTTTTGATTTTCAACTAAAATTGAGTCATCTTCACTAGTATCTACAATAAAAATTTACATTATAGAAATATCAAATATTTTTCATCACAATGAAATTAAAATGTTCATTATACCTATACTAGTAACTGTATTTATTTCTTCTTGTAGTATGTTAATTAAAGGTTTCATATTTCCCAATATTTTTTCTAATTCTACATTCGATTGAATATCACAATCAAAAGGAATATTAATAACTTCTGTAACATTTAAAATTATAATATTTGTGTTTAGTTATATATTTAGTTTATTTTAAACAAACAAATGTATATTGATATCAAATTAGGGAAGTATAGGGTATGAAGTAATGAAGTAATTCTCCAAAACACAGAGGTTTCCAGCAGTATAAGATTTAGTTTGTTTTTTGACAATAAATTCCAAAAATTTAAGAAATAAATATTGTATAATTCTTATATGATTAAATTCTATTTAAAATTTAGATTTTTAATTAGCATTTGTTTAATACTTAAATGTATTTATACAATATCTTTAGTTTAGGTAATCAATTGTTTAGATTCTGCTTGGGATGTACAACTCTTGCATTGATAAAAATCACATATAATTTTAACTTGCAAGACAGAAACTTAATTATAATACTTTTTCTAAAATAATTTTGGTATTATTAAATTCCTAATCTTCAATATTAATATTAGTATCTTTAATATTTATAATTTATACTTCCTTTATTATTATTATTACTATTAATTTTTACATAATAATATGCAAGTCAATGTCTAGAATCAATACATATAATTATACATATTATAGATATTAATGTGGTAAATAGAATAATTTTGTTGGTGACATATGAATTAATTTTACCTGAATTAGAATCATTTTTCAGAATTAATTTATTTGTTGCTGTGGCTGCTTGATTACTTTCAATAGAAGTTGGTAATAAAGTTTTAATATTTAATAATTTTGCATTACATTGTGCTAAAAATAAAAATATATACATTAATCTATAATATACAAGATTATTCATCAAGCAAGGTAATCCCCATTTTCTTCAATAATGCGGTTATTCAAAATCTGTTTTTTTTTGGAATTTTTAATCTATATACATAAAAATGAATGTATGTCTGTGTGTCCATATTACCATAGCAACAATTCATATATTATTTTGAGATTTCTGGTGGAATTTTTTGCTTATAAATGGTTGCCATGGGTTTTGAAGCTATTATAATAATAATTATTGGTTGCCGGGCATTCAAGTGCACGGGATCATTTGGTACAGAGATAAATTAGACTTCTGGGCAGAAGATAGGCTAATTTAAAAAGGGAGAGGACCAGCCGGAGGTGCTCAAACAGGGATTTTGAAATTTTTGTTTATAAATGGTTGCTATGGTAACCTTGAGAATATTTTCTACTTCTTAAAAAGTGTCCTGTGATTATTTTTCTGAAAGTTTTTACGTATCAGAATTAAACTTTGAACGGGTAGTTTTTGAGGTATTTTACTTTGTAAATAAAGATAAGAAATCCATGATGATGGATTTTGAAAATGTTAGTGGTTAATATTAATACATTGAAATATATAATTTGTAAAAATGGTTCAAGTCAAATCAATACTAGATCTAATTTTACATCTATTTTATCTTTTTGTAAGGCCATTTTTAAAAACTATTATCCTTAGTACGAGCATTTTAATAATTGAAAAATTACTTGTTCACATTTTGAATTGATACATCAAATTTTTAAAAAAATTATTCTCTAAATAATTTACAGTAAAAAGGGGGTTCTCATTTGAAGAACAGAAGTTTATATCGTTACAGGGCACTCTATAAGTAATACCTTTGAATATAAATACTTATAGTAAATAGGATTTATAATTAATAGTAACACAAAAAAATTCAAGTATTAGAATAAATAAATTATTAAAAGAAAAAAATTGGGGATGAGCTGTATAATGTTTAATATACCAATTTGGAAATATATTCGTAAATTAAATATTCGGTATTGTATTATTTACATACATTTATGTCGGCTCAAAGCAAGAGATGATTCTACTTCAAATTCTTCTAATTGCTCCACCTAAATTTAAATTTATTACGATTTCAATAAAATATTAAAATATTTATACATGTCTAGTTAACCATACAGTAAATAGTTCAACAGGTATGTCATGTTGTATATTAAATGGCACACTAGCTATACTTGCAGCTAAATGTGTCATATCAATAGAATCAAATATTCTACAATCTTCTTGTTCTAAACCCCAATTTTTTTCAGAAGAAAATTCAAAATGACCACCACCTATAATACCAAAAGAAAAATTAATTAGTTGATAAGTAGGTAGGTTTTGCAATTTTTTTAAATAACAATATTTGTATAGATTTGAGTTGATTCAAAGCATAATAACTCTTTTCTAAATATTATTTTTAAGAATTTTCCGACTAAAGTAAATCTTAAATGATTTATTATCCACATAATTTTCATAAGGTTATTTATGGGTTTAATTTGTGTCAATTTTTCATTTTTCATTTGTCAGGTGTTTTTGTTACAACCTCTATTGGTAAGTTTTTTTTATTTTGTTTTCATTGTTATAAAAGATTGGTGACAAAAATTCGTTTTGGTTTCTATCTATCATTTCTACACGCGAAATGTAATAAAAACATTGTTTTACCTTGATAAACGTTAGTATTCGAATTACAATGGTCGGTCATATTGATACAATCCTGTGGTTAACTTTGAATCGTTAAATTACGTTTAAAATCGGTAATTCTACGATTTGCCTAAACTCAAACAATGTACGCGAACATACGAGTAGATATTAAAAAATAATAAACCGACGCTTAACAGTCAACGCTCAACGCTTCAAACCCTCAATCACAACTGGCTCAACGATCGTTCGATCGCATACCTATTATTATAATTTATAATATACTATAATATACTGTTGTAGTGGAGCCTAGACAATATTTAAATTAAAGGCTCTCTATCACGAATTAAGATACTAGATTTCTAGTACTTTCTAAAATCATGGTCACAACTGGTAAGTGGTAACTCACGACTACCACTCTCTACAACTCTCTGTGTACACTGTTGCATATCAATTAAACGGCCAATGAAATGAGGCGAACTACAACTATGGCTGGGAAGGGTGGGATGCGCCAACCCAACCAAAACTCGTATTGTTACTGACATACCTATCTATTTTCAATTTTGTCATGCCGTGTTGTAGTCTTGGTCTGAAGTCAGATTAACAAAATAATAATAAAAAACAACAATAATAATAATGAACATCTGCTGCGCGATACGGTACCATACGATTTACGAATATTATATGATACCGATACGATAAATTGCTTAATGCTTATGCTCAATGCTGTTCGGACACACACCGACGACATCTACACATACTATTTACAATAGTAATTGTTAATTATATTTTAACTCTAAATAATAGAATTTCACCGTCGTCACTTCTTGCGCAGAAACTCTGACGAAATTTATTGAAATAATATGTCGAGCGACGGAACTTAGCCGAAATTCGAAGGCCTGTTAACCGCGTCTGTTCGCACGTCTTGCTGTCTTCCCGTGTGCGAATTCGTCTGGTTAAATCGTTGGTAAAACGAATTTTCATCAGATCATTTGTGTCGTTTCTTTTTATACTTCGGTGTGAAACGTTCTATATTATGTCATAAACGTATGTTCGAATGATCTCGAGTCGTCGGACCCATTATCGATGCGTACCAAACAATGTCCCGTCGCACTGCCGGCGCCGTGTGATCGCCATAGCGAATAGCGATCGACAACGCCGTCTGTTGAATCCTCGGTTGAATCATTGTGATTAATATTTGATTTGGTCGTTCAAATATCGCGATTCTCGCATGTAATGGATAATCAGAGAGTATGCAAATTAAAGTTCAGAAAACGGAAGGCGGCTCCGAACGTAACGTTTTGCATGAAAACTGAGAGAAATGCGTCGAATAAAAAAGTAAGAGCGATTGCACAATGTTAGTGAGTAGCATGGAACCTATTCCCCTCAGCGTTTTGTCTCTGAACTAATTTTGATTTTGGTTTTGTTTTACTTGGGAAAGGGACAATTTTGACTTTTGAACTTCTTGTGTTTATTATTTTGTTAGAAATTTTCAACAACTATTCAAAACACGATTTCTAACTATACATTGTCTATGTAACTAACTTATCACCATATACCTTTAAAGTTTTTTTTTTTGGAATTTAATATCAGTCTGATGGACTTATTAGTTATTAATTATCTAATTATATTCACACTAATTACATTATAGATAAACATCCAGCATTCATGATTAATAAATTGGTTTATTGCTGACTGTTGTTGTCAAAAAAACTTGGACTAATGAAAAATTAGGAGATTTAATTATAATATATACATATCATTTTATGACATTTATTTACTTATGTGTATATAGTGACGTTAAATGTAGTCATTGTATACTATGTTATTTTAATATAATATATTATATTCATTAAACATTGTATGTTATGTCTAAATTTCAGAACTTAACGAATTGTATTGTAAACTTAGTTGAAGTACAAAAATGATGTTTTCCCAGCTGATCCTAGGTTATTTAGTTTATAGTATCTATACGACATCATAGTTGATCATACTACAATACTGCATTACCTATTTAACAGAAATAAATTTTTAATTACTATTGAAAAACTAAAATTAAAATCACACATAAACAAAACAATAAAAAAATAATGAATTTTAAAAATACTAAGGAAGAAATATAGTTATGTTCATTATGACAGTAAACATGTAATAGAAATTGTAACTCTCAAACTTTCAAACTGTAATTTTTCCTTTTGATTCAACCTGAATATACAGCAATCATAATAATTATATGTATTAAATAATAAATTAAAAGATCTTGTTTCAATATATTATGTATTTATAATAATTAGGGCGCGGATTTTTATGTAAATATATATTTTTATTGAATGCAGATACTTATCTTTGTTCTGATTAAAAATAATCATGTTTTATAACACCCTTAATAAAATGACACTCTTTCATGTTACATATTTTCACATATTTGGATATAAATACATATTTTTAAATATTTTACTAATAAGTACATATTTTGCAAATATTTCATATTTTATAAATGTAGGTACTTATTAAATTTCCAGAAATGTTAAAAATAACCATAATTCTATTGGAAATTTTGTTTTATCGGTTTTACGATTTTATCGACATAAAAGTATTCCTTAAAGCTAGTAGAGTACTAAAATTGAAGGAGTTATATCCTAATTTATGCCATCCTTCTGAGACAATCATTACTTGGTGGAGTACGTGGTTAGTAGTAGTTAAATACTATTCAAACAATTTCGAAGAAATTTAAGACGTAATTTAAAATCTTGATTCGGATAATGCAATTTTTATTGCAAAAGCAAAAGGTATTATGCAAAATAACCAGCTGAAATAAACCTCGGTTGACGTGAAACACTCTTTCAGCCGATACAAATCAATTTTAATACCTAACCGCCGCACATTTAAATTTGAAATACTCCAAATGTACGTTGTTTCAAACTGTTTTGAAGACGACTCTCATGAAGATGAATAAATTAAATTACAAAAAAAACTATGTTATATATCAGAATTCTATGTATATATAATATATTTTTTTAAATTAATTAAAAATACACATTTTTTGTTGTTAAATATTTCATGATTTTTGATACATATTTTGACTTTTTTATTACATATAAATCTGCACCCTAATCATAATAAATTATGACCAGTGGCATGCTCGTCTTTTTTGAAGGGAACAGGGCTGTTATGAATTATTGACTATTCTCAGACCACTTTATTTAGCGGTAAATATACTTTCATTGCTTTATATATTTTATATGACAAAATTAAGCTTAAGTGGGAAATATAACACTCTCATGCCCACTGACAACGTCCCTTAATATGACAGTAAACTTCAATTAAATTTAAATGTTTTCTATAAACTTTACTTTTTAATGAACAGTATTTTTAAAAATGTAGATCAATATAAAGTGTATCAACTATTTTACTATAATTTATGTTGAATATTTACAGATATTAGAAATAATTCAAAAGCCATTATCTGAGAGAACAATTGATGACAAAGAAATTCTTAATACATGTAAGGATACAGTACAGAAGATATCTCAAAGGTATTTAATTTTTACTATCTATTTTAATTATTAATCTTAACTTTTTTAATAAATAACATTTATATTTTAAATTAGTCTCATTACAGTTTTCATAAGACCATATTTCTGTTTTTTTATTTATTAAAATTGGTATGATAATTGTAAAAAATACTGTGTTTCAAATCATTTTTTACTTATTTCATATTCTTAAAAATGTTGAATTCAATAATATGGATTATAGTTTATCTGGTACTGGACACTGGTTTTTTATAGCCCCGTTCAGGTGAGTGAAAACTTAATAACCTCGCCTTTAGGTTTGTTTTCTCCTTGCCATACCTATATAATAATAAATATATCGGAAAAACGTCCAAAATAATAATAACACTATAATATAAATAGTATACAAATAATAATTATTATTATTTTTAATATATAATGAGTGATAATAATTTAAAAAAAACTGTATTTAGGTAATGAATAATGATATAAGTCACTTAAAAATGTTTAGACTTTCCGTGATACTTAAAATTCTGGGATTTTATGTGATAAACGCATATGGGGTAGGTACCTAATATTAATGGTGTGTTTTTTCCGTCAAATTATTATCATAGATTATTAACATGATATATTTATATTTTATTATCATGGATGGTGGGAATATAACAAACCTGAGTGGCAGAGCTATACAATTTTACACTAGCCTGAGCGGGGTTTTAACAAACCAGTACCTTAAAACTAATAATTAAACATATTAACCTGGACAAATTAGTTTAAGTGCAATTATATATAAATTATTTTTTAAAAAACCATAATTATTTAAAAAAAATAAACCACAAGCCAATAATGCAGCTTTCGAGGCTTTAATACTAATAAAGTAATAAAGAAAAGAAAAATAATAACTAATAAATAAACATTAATTTGTAGAATTTCTTTTGTAGGTTAGATAGACAAAAGAAATTAAAAGAGAGATGTCAAGAGTTTGAAGATCCAGTTGAAGTACTAGATCCAAAATGTGAAGAACTTGCAAAAGCTATTTCGTCTGCATCAAATTTAGTAGTCTATACTGGTGCCGGAATAAGCACGGCAGCTAAAATACCTGATTATAGAGGCTCAAATGGAATATGGACATTATTAGATCAAGGAAAAGATATTGGGTGTGTAATTAATGTACTACTATCAACAATTATCTAAAAAATTCCTGATTTTTTCATTTGTAAGAATTATACCTTGAGATTTTAAATCCAGATTTGAAATGTATATGAAAACAATTAAGATATTTTATTCCTTTTCCAATATTTACCTATATTACAATACTTGAACATTTTAATATTGTTGTAAAATCTTTAGAAACTATTGTTTTAGCAAAGTTATATATTAATATTGAAATATCTCAAATATTAATAAGTGATTTCTAGACCGCGGATTTACATTAACTAAAAACCAAGCAAATGTACACTAAAAATGCTTAAATATGCATAAATATATGCTTTAAAAAGTTCAAATTGATATTGTTTTTGTAGTAACTCAAAAGTAATTAACTGTATAGTCCGGTCACCGAGAGAATGTTACTTGGCTGCGCATTCAAATGAACGTGCTCTGCCGTCTCAAGGTCTAATTTCTCCCACCAAGTGGACCACCATGAACCATCTTACTCCATCATAAACCAACACTAGTAGTGCTATAGCTAATCGCATCGTAAATAATCACTTGATTATATGATAGCCGATCTCCTGACGGTGGGAGATGCACGGACTACGACAAGTTTTTGTCGCCACCCAGTAGCGTTCTCTTGGTGACCGGACTATAGTTACTTGACATTTTTGTCAAATGTTTATATGACCATATTCCATTCAAGAAAAAATACTGGGACTATTTTTTAGTTATTTATAGAAATGAAACTAAATTTTAAATTAAAAATACCTATAAATAGCTTCAAAACATTCAAACTATTTTTGAAAATATTATCATTTACAGGAAGTAGTAATTTAAATATTTTGTGAACATTTCAAGTATTATACTGTTATTAATTTTTGAATTACAACATAATAAGACAATTGTAGAAAACCCAAGTATTAGATAATAATTAATGTAAAATGAAATCTTTTTTGTACCTTCAGGCAGGTCCGGATAGAACCAGTGAGTTACTGAGGTTAACTAGTTAATTAGTAAACTTAATAAATTAAGTACTAATTGTTTAACTTAATTTTTCTAATCCATTTTAATAGGTTTTGGACCAGTTAAAGTATGATAAGTATAAGTTATCGGACCAGTACTTACCCTATCCAGACCTTACCTTTATGTAATGATCATGCTGACCCCTCCCATAATTCCTGTGTTTAAACCTAAAAAATAGGCAAACTATAATATAATGCATATTTCAAAATATATTAGTTTATATTATAGGTTTTTTAATTACTAGGTCTGAGCCCTAAGTATGAATGTCTATACATTAGTTATTAACTTTTTAGCAGTATTCTTTCTTTTCTTAACATTTCTTTAGTCATACTAAGGAAAATATTACATTGAAACTACTTTTACCTACCATGATATATTAATATTTTCTCTTTAAGTATAAATTGCTTTCTAATAAATCAAAAATTTGAAATTGTTTTGTATTTAAATGCCGTTTTTTGTGATTTATTAGAGAGCACATTAAATTTAGAATTTATAAAAGTTAAATAAATAAATAATATCAATTATTACTAAAATTCTAAATATTAATAGGGTATAATATATTATACATTTATGATAAGATATTAATTATTAATTTAGATGTCACGACTTAAGCCAAGCAGAACCCACATTAACACATATGGCCTTATATCGATTATACCGTGAAGGGTTACTGGGACATGTCGTTTCTCAAAATTGTGATGGGTTGCATTTAAGAAGTGGTCTACCAAGACCGGCATTGTCAGAAGTTCATGGTGATATGTTTATTGAGGTATTTAGGATTTTATATGTTTAAATGGTTTCATTTTATTTGTGAACATATAAATTAAAATAAAAAATTAATTTATAGGTATGCAACAATTGTAAGCCAAACAGACACTATTTGCGAATGTTTGATGTGACAGAACATACAGCAAGATTTAATCACAAAACACTAAGGTTATGTTATGCTTGTCATAAACCATTGAAAGATACAATTGTTCATTTTGGAGAACGTGGTAAACTTCAATGGCCAATTAATTGGTCAACGGCTTGTAAACACGCTGAGAAAACCGATGTAATTTTGTGTTTAGGATCCAGCTTAAAGGTAATATTTATGATAGTTGCCTAAAGTAAAAAAAAAAAATATATACATTTTAAGTAATTGGGGTTTTTATTGAATTGATTTTGTGATTAATTTTGGTTAGTATTTATGTATAGAAAATATAATATATAATATTTATTATAGTTTCAGTTTTTTTTTTTATCAGTGAACTAAAAATAAATAATTTTATGTTATAAAATGCTAAACATTAAACAATAATAATTATAAGCATTATGTTATTAGGTTCTGAAAAAGTATCCATGGCTTTGGTCAATGGACAGACCAGCTAAAAAAAGACCAAAGTTATACATTGTGAATCTTCAATGGACTCCCAAGGATGACCAGGCTACACTAAAAATAAATGGTACAATAAATTTCTTTTACATGATATTAAAAATAGATTAGGTAAAATAATAAAATAATTTTCCAGGTAAATGTGATGAAATTATGAAAAAAGTAATGTCAATTTTAAATTTGGATATTCCTAAGTATCAACGTTGTCTTGACCCTATATTTCACCATGCCACAATGTTAGTAGCAGCTGAAGAACATACGACAGTACATCCTGTTTTAGCTGTTCCAACTGATGATGTTCAAAAAACAGATTCAAATACTTTAACAAAATGTGAAAAAATAGAATTAGATATTAGTAACGGTAAAAATATTACCAAAATGTGTTCAGGATCAAAAGACCTAATTCAACCAGTTGATCTCAGTTTAGTAAAATTAGAAAATAATACATCCATAGTTGATGGAAGTGAATCAATTAATTCTCCGTCGTGTTCAAATATGGATTTTGTTCCAAGCTTAAGTAATTTTTGGAGACCTTTTCTTGAAGGTGTTGATCAAAATTCATTGGAAGGACGAAATATGCTTTCATTGGTTGAACCAATAGTACCATATCTAAATCCATTTTTTATCAATAATATGGAAACTTTAGGATTGTCTCCAACACCTGTTGATCAGTTTTACAAAAACTTTGTATATCAAGCATGTATAGGATTAGCTGCAGTTGAAAAATTGCAAATAGAAAAAAAGCTGACAAACAATTTAAAAAAAAAGAAAAGAGATGTTAGCGAAGATAAAGATGATATTAAAAAAACAGATGTTTCAATAAATCGATATTGTACATTTTGTCATCCAGTTTATGGTTCAACTAAATGCCTGTTTTATCATCGATATGAGTCAAAGTTTAAAGAAGACGTAGCTATTTGTCTGTGTTGTGATGATGATGATACAGATGAAGAAGACGAAAACGAACTAAAAACTGAAGAAATGGTGGATAAAAATGATGAAGTTATAGAAAAGGCCAAAGTTACTGCTGGCTGGTTTGGGAAAGGTTACAAGAAAAGAATAAAAAAAAAGAAATAGGTATAATTATTTATTTTAAAACTAGTTTTTCTCATTATTTCTTTACCTTCCAGTATTTAAATTAAACTACAATTGAAATTAAAAGGTTGTATATTTCTAAGAATATCTATAATGGTATAAGAACCCATCTGGTAACAATCATTACTCGGGCATACCATTACTTATATTATCATATTTTTTACATTAAAATCATGTTTAGAATTGGTTTAGTTTGTTATAATTTAAAATTTGAAACTATTATTGCCTATCCGGTATTTTTCATCATATTTTCAATTTTTACATTCATCTGTTAGATTTATGATTATTTAATAATTCTTTCGTATTTTACACTATTATTATTGTGTTAGAGAAGTAATGTTTCTAATAAGATTTAAATGTGGTTTATTGAAGTGCAATAATGATTTGTTGTGAATTATTCATTTTGAATTTTTACTTTTATTTATTTGTCGATGATTTTTTTTATTTGTGTTTTTACAATCTTGCTAGGTAATAATACACGTCTTTTTATTTTACTTACAGTTGTACTAAATGTTTTAATAGGTAGGTACGTAGAATACATAATATATTATTTTGAAAATAATGTCCTTTTCAACCCATATATTTTTATTGGTAATCATTTAAATATTATATCCTCATAGGTGTGCGCATGGGGACAGCAGAGGCAGCATAACATGCTGCTCTTTCATTTTTTTGGGGTTACCACAGCCAGCCAATATTGAATAATTGGCCTCGGTAAAATTATATTTCCACATTCAATGACCATTTTAGATAAAACAATTATATACATTTTTTATTATTTTTTTGGTGAACGTAAACTATTTTATGGTTATACAATTAACCAGTATAGAACAAATCGACCCGTCCACTTAAAAAAAAAATAAAAAAAATAGACATGATTTTAAATCGTAAATATTATTAGGTAGGTATCATTTATGGCAAAAACACAAAACCAATACAGTTTTAATTTTGATACCTACCCTATAGTAGAATAAGTAAAACAATGGGTGGTTTTAATGGTGAATTTAGAGAATAGGCCCATAGATAGAGATTTGATTAAATTTTAGAGGGGGTTAAAGTCTTTTTTACAAAATAAGAATTGGGGTTTTGAAAAATGTTCAATAATTTTGGAGGGCCAAGCACCCCTCGGTCACCAATCACTAACATAAATGGGCTGGATTAATTTCTTGCTACCCTTAAAACCGGAGTCAGCGCACGCCTATGTATATTATAATAAATTAGTTTTATTATATTATAATATGTAACTAATTAACTGCAATAAGTTTTAAGGGCACAACTTGCTGTAGGTATTATATGGTATTATATTATTGTTTATAGTATTGTTTATTACAACTGGCATATTGAATGTAAATAATGTAATGGACAATGTTACATTTACAACATTTATATTCTAACCATGCTACTCAATCAAATGTAAAATGTTTTAATCTATATAAGATATTTTCGTATTATATCATGTACATTCTAATTCTAATTTACCAATATTATTGACCTCGTGACTGCATTAAAATATTACGGAGAAAAAATATTTTGCACTTCATTAGTATTTTTTTTGTCTACGGCTGGTAGTCTGTCAAGAGTGCGTTGTTGGATTTAATCATGTCTATATAATAAGTTTATTTAGTCTATTAGATTGAATGTCTCCATTGGATATTGATATAACTATCATTAGTATGTACAATATAAAAGTAAACACGACATAAATAAACTTTTACCTATATAGTAAAATTACATTTTTAATACCATCTATATAGAATAAATTTTGCTCCCCACCCAAAAGAAAAAGAAAAACAATCTCATGTATACTGCAATACAATTTAATTAATTAATAATCTGTCAAAACCTCACATGAATTATACATAACAAAAATCAAAATAGATTGTAGGTAGGTATTAAGAACAAATAAATTGGTAATTGTTTTCTACCATTATTGTCTGAATTTTCTTTCGCACAATATGTTGTGTGATTCGAGGAAATGAGGTCTGTAACAGTTGAACAAATCTGAATGTTAATTGTTAATTATTATTTATTTTTTAAAATTTTCCCCACTTGTCAGTTGTCTCTTGTTGGCCAGTTCTGTAAAATAAGTGGAGACTTCAAGTCAATAGGAATGATCGACGCCGGCGACTCAATAGACCTCCACTTTTTCAAATTCCACCTTTGTTCTTTTCTTCGGGTGCACAAATATTTATTCCAAATTCTGAAATTCACGATAAATTACCAAGTCCACTCTCCTGTCACTCTACCAATTACTTTTTTAACCCTCAGGCCATTCACAAGTCAAGAGTCACTGTCTTATTCTATATTATGTACCTATCCCTTATTTATTTATCTACAACCGTGCTTTGTAGTTAAAAACCATTGCCTATTGATTAAATTTAATGTACCTACTAAAACTGTAAGGTTATCTAAGGTCCATAGCAAAGACATGTATCAATCATAGACCTATTCATGCTAAAAAGTAAAGAGCCTAGATAATTATAGGCTCTCTAGTTCATACTAATGAATAATGGCCTTTGTCTATAAGACATAGATAAATACTATATTATTATAAATCTATGATACAGTCATTGCGAAAAGTTTGTATAAATCACGGACTCTAGTTATCGGTGGTGGATCCAGGGGAGGGGAAAAGGGGGCATTTGCCCCCTCCCCCAATCGTCGAAATTTCACATTGTTCTACACAGGGTTTAAACAATTTTGCATTTTTGTACTTTTGCCTCCCTAAAATTAAGCCTTGGATCCGCCACTGTAAGTTATAGCACAGAACAATAGTTATAGATAGAGATCCTAGATAATATATATATACATTTTATGTATAATATAATATATATATAAAGGCTCTCTACTTATAGGTCTGTTATATTATTTATTATATCATGTCTAATGTCCATTGCATATCGGCATGAGCCTTATAATATAATAGCATTAACACCATCTTATTTCATGATTAAGACCACAACTATAAATACACCTTGATAATGACTAAAATCCACCTTGACTAAAATATTCTATAATAGCATAGTCACAAAAGAATTCATAATACCCATATGTTATATAATATTCATACATAATAGAGAGCCTATATTATAAGACTTATAAGAGTATATAAGATATAGGTAAAGATATATAGGCTATCTAGACTCTAATCAAGGTGTATCAATAGACCTTGACTCAAATTCATACCCGACAAGACAGAACAAGGTCCGTAGCGAAATGTATTGATATCAATACACCTTTGTAGCACGTCTATATATCTTTAATCGTGGTCAGTAGTTAAAATATTTGATAATGATAAATTTGTGATAACAGAGCAACAGGTAGTACCAGAAATCACTAATCAAAATAGAATATCAGCAACAGCTGTTGTCAATTGTCAAAAGCTATTGGTATTTGGTAGGTATATTAATGACGGATGAATAATTGATATTTGAATTATTTGGTATAATGTTATGTATCTTTTGTACCTTTTTAAACTTATGCAATATGTTCGACCACGTTCTATATATTGTATGTATATATAGGTAGTTTGATTATGATTTACTGATAAAAGTTATTTAATATTAAAACTGATAAAATTAAACACGACGTATGTTTTGAAGTTTGAACATTAAACTTTAAAGTATCCATAATCCATGTACCAGGTACTTAATTAATATTAAACAATATTATTAAAACTTGAATTGACATAATTGTTGATTAAAAGTTACAGGTAATTAACCTAAACGTTTGTAAATTTATAGTTTGTGTATAACTTTAATAGTAAAATGAGTTTTCATAGTAAAATTGTATTGATTACCGGTGCTAGTTCAGGAATCGGTGCAGCAACTGCAATACACTTTTCCAAATTGGGAGCAAAACTAGCACTTACTGGACGCAATCTTGTCAACCTACAGAATATAGCCGATCAATGTGAAAAAAGTTGTTCACTGAAACCATTTGTGATTACTGGTGATCTAACAAATGAAGATGATACTAAAAAAATTTTGGATTCCACTATTTCTCATTATAATCAACTGGATGTTTTGGTGAATAATGCAGGTATTTTAGAAAACGGATCTATTGAGTCTACATCCCTTGATCAGTATGATCGGGTAATGAATGCTAATGTTCGATCCATCTATCATCTAACCATGTTGGCTGTTCCGCATTTAGTGAAGACTAAAGGTAACATAGTTAATGTATCTAGTGTTAACGGAACCAGATCTTTTCCTAATGTACTAGCATACTGTATGTCAAAAGCAGCAGTGGATCAATTTACAAGATGTGTAGCATTGGAACTGGCTCCAAAAGGAGTTCGTGTGAACAGTGTTAACCCAGGAGTTGTAGTTACAAAACTTTTAACAAGACAAGGAATGAGTGAAGAAGACTATTCAACATTTTTAGATAAAACCAAGTTCACGCATGCGTTAGGAAGACCAGGCACTGTCGAAGAAGTTGCCAAAGCAATCGCATTTTTAGCTAGTGATGATGCTAGTTTTACGACTGGTGATTCAGTTTTGGTTGATGGAGGAAGACACGCTATGTGCCCAAGATAAAACACTTCCTCATGTGATTTAACGGAAAATCATTTTTCATTTGTTTTTATACTTACAAATAGATTAAAAATAATAAAAATAGATTTTTTTGTAATAAAGCTATCTGGTCTAAATGAATTTATAAGTTATGACTACATAATATTATCCTGGACATTATCATGAAAATTAAATAAATATCTTATATCTGTTTGTGAGGATAGTTGAAAGTAGGTATTATAAATATAAATTTTTATTAAAATATATAGATAATATTTTCAACCATCCCTTCACTAAACATTATACAATCTACATATTATATGGTTATATTAGGTAGATACCAATCTAAATTAAGTATGAGTGTATAACTAGACTTCAATTACTGTAGTAAAATAATATAAAATAAAATCTTATAAAAAATTAGATTATACATGATATTTCATCCATTATTGATACATAAAATTGGGTACTTCTCAGTTGTAGAATGTAGAATATCTATAAACTTGTGAACTAGTTGATATGGTTAAATTTGGCATTCGAACAACTCAAATAGAAAGTCAGAATAGGTATTAGGTACCTACTACCTACATTGTGGATCCCAAAGATTTTTGTAAAAGAACATACGATTTATCAATAAACCGTATAGGTACTGTCGTACTGAGTATAATATATAAGTTCTATGGATTTATCATAATGAATAATATATTTAATATCATCTATGGTAATTGTCAGTTGACAACATTCGTCGTCAACGATTTACAGTTCTAATAATTTCAGTGAACAAAAAAAATAATAAGCCATCAATATAGACGGGCAGTTTGTTAAGCCATATATATTATAATGTGAGTTATAACACGAACTCGAACAATTCGTTATGTACTTATGTTCAGGTTATTATGAAGATAGCTGTTTCTTCGATAGCGGCAAGCCGGCAACTCTAGCTAGGTTTCACCGAAAGAGTCGATGTTTACGCGTAAGTTTGTTTTCATATTGTTATTAATTTACATTTACTTTATCGACTTAAATTAAATATTTATTGACACGGACAATCTGTTAACTGGGTGACGTAGAAGCATTTATACGTTTACTCCCAAAAGCGTGATGTATAAAATACACAAGCCCGAACAGTCCAAACCCATCTTCGTTTCTCCACGCCAAGTTTAATATATACGTACCTTTTTGCATATACTATACACCGGGTATCACCTTAGGTTTGCGCTAAGTATTTAAAACAATATAATATTATTAATCTTTATATTTTATATACATTATAGGTATACACCTCATATATTTTATTAGTAAACTTACACCTTTTTTAGTGCAGCTATTATACCCTAGATATAAATATATAATAGATACATATTAAATATTATGAAATTATATATTTTACTATAATTATTATTTTTGATTTCGATCATACAAAACCGAGTACAAAACTAAAAAAGAAGGGAAATAAAATATAAAATAATGTTGTAGTATAAGCTGGAAACTGCAGTTTATTCTAATATTTATAATCCAATAAATGTAATAACTATTATTAAATTCATCATTTAATGACTATTCAGAGGTTACTTGGGGATAAATGTCAAAAGTATAAATGTAAATTAAATCAAAAATCATTAAAAAACATTTTGTGAAAGGAACAAGATTATTGCTAATATTAATGTATTAATTATTATAAACAAATAAATACAAATAGGTATTTGATATTTTAATAGCTTTTAACTATGTGGGTAACTTTTATAAAACGATTATTCGTGAAAAAATTCCTTACAATTTAATCAAAGATTCTCATAAATTTATCTTAAAGCATCCTAAAAACACAAAAAATACATTTGTACAACATTTATGCATTACGCCTACCAAATTGAAATTTTGACTAAAGTTGAATTCCCTATTATGGTGTAGGTAGGTACTATGTACCTACTAATTCAAATAATAAATTATTATTCAAAAACACAATTTCGTATATCCTTATATACTAAATACCTACAATGAAACTAAAAATAAACAAATTATTACATACTAAGGCCTGAAGGCCTATATTATGTTAGATGAGAATCGAATTTCTATTACGAATACCTATACGATAATTAAAGTAAGTTTGTTTTCATATTCTTTTGGGGCTTAAATTTACTTTTAAGACTTAAAATAAATATTTAATGTCACGAAAAATGTGCTATCTAAGTGTTGTAGGAGCATATTTTATTCCGAACTATAGAAATGTACCTACTTATAAAAGACGCAAGATACAAACGTCGTCGTCGTTTTTCCAGTACCTACTCCCTGGTCGTAGAATAATTTTAATTAATAGGTGCATACATATATAGGGTACTTGAAATATACCTTTATGTTTTGGTTTAATTTATAGAAACATATGTTATAACTGATAATAGTCATAAGATACAATTTTAATTTATAACTGGTAATTTTTTTTCCAAATTATATACGTTATAAGTTATAGGCAACTATTAATTTAGTGCAACATACTTAACTTCTATTGTTCACCTAATATCTATATCATACATCAAAAAAAAAAATGTTCACGGAATTTCTTGACATGTGCACACTTCTGAATAATATACTTATATTATACTCGTATATAGTCGTATAGGCACATAATATATAAATAGTGTAATATATACACGAATGCGTTACCTATTATGTATGTCCCTGAAAATTCAACAGCCATTATTATATTCATTTATTTTTTACATATAGGTAGCCAGGTAGATACATTACAAAACTCTAGTTAAAATCACATTTAATTTTATTTTCTTGAACACAATGTTTCGAAAATTATTAATTAATGTATAATTTATTGGTAAACCTAGTATTTATAAATTATTGAAATAAAATAAACACTCCATCTTTAAGTATAGTAATAGGAATAAATCCATGTATAAACTATTAAAATACAAACGAACAAACGATTCTGAGCGAAGACTGTAATAAATAATATTTTGATTAAAATAATTTATTTTATTATTAGGCATTAGTACAACTTACAGTAGTTTAAGTCAGTTTTGCCAAAAAAATTACATTTAAAAGTGTCATCGTGTATATGAATTATAATAATATATGTACTCTAAAAGTTTCATAAATTCACGAATACTATTTTTAAATTACAACAAAATAACTAAAATCGTAATTCTTGGTTTTAAATTTTAATATGTAATTTCGTCCGAATTCGAGCTTATAATGTCTGTAAAAAGTAACTGTGTTCATAATAGATTTTTTTAATTATTTGGTTATAATGTACCATATTTAACCATACATTGTGGTTGTAAATACCGTTCACTGTAAAATGCATATTATTAAAACCAACAAAAGACTTTTGGTACTGTCAACTAAGCGTTTTAGTAAAGGTAACCGTCCATATAGTTTGGCCAACCGAAACAAATACAACCATTTACTATAACCAAATTATTTTTTTCTGTGTGGCTGACTGGGCCGGCGGGAACTGATTATCCACCTCCTCAGAATCAATGCATCAGAAATTACTATTTAAAATTAAGGCAAAGGTTATAAAAATAAATTGCATTTTTTTAAAAGCTTTATTGATTTTTAGATCATTTTTTGTGCGGTTTTAGAACATATTTATGGTTTGAAGTCATTTTTATAAAAACTTAGCTAAAATTTCTTCGAAAAAAAAAATTAAATCTACGAGTTAATGTAGGAATTTTTTTTTTACTAATATTTCTATTTTTATTACGTATTATGTTCCATCTTATAATTTCAGTTGTAGAAAACAACACTTGCCAATAAGGAATAACTGTCGAAGTTTTTTATTTTAAAATATTAAATAACACCTGATTGACCAGTGCTATAATGAAACTCAAAATATAACGAATACACCTATATAAATTTTACTATATATTAATTTAAATTGGAATTTGAATTTTTCTGGGCATTTATTATGATTTGTAATATGAGTGCATTAAATCGTATTTTTTAAGGCATTTTTCTTGTTTTTTAATGCATTTAAATCCACGGCCTATTTATAACATAACGTTATATTGTATGTCCCAATCGATTAGTTTACTATAAATTTCTCCGAATACTGCTAGGGAAGGAAATTAATAATAATAGCTTCTAGTGCCTTCTACTAAAACTTTATTTTTTGTTTTTATTTTTTAAATGTAGTCTGCGCCTTGTGCCGGTGATTTTACACGATTTCAAAAAACATCCGCATTTCCATTAACTATAAATTCTTAATTGTATGAGCTATGTATTACATATATTTTTCAAAAAAATAATTTTAAAAAAAGGTGGCCAAGTGGGTGTCGTTTTGCTGTACAGAAGTTTACAAATGGGTCACTGTAATGGATGGTGTTAAATTTGAATTCAATGATATAATATCATTGTTTAAGAAAAACGATTCTGAGCGAAAACGGCCAGTCAGCCAGACTCAGCCTATGATATATTACTAAGTATATTTGATGATATTATTGTGAACAAAGTAATTTATATATGACCTATTTACGTGCAACCTTGTTTTACATTTTCAATCCTGAGCTATAAAAGTTGAACATTTTATAAATTTTCAACTACAAAATAATTATTAAATTTTAAATTTGAAAAATTTTGTTAAAATCCATACTTAAAATGCTTATAAAAAAAATTTGTCCCTATGTATTTTTAATATTTTTTAACTACTATTGTGACAATATATCAGGAGCCCTGTAATAAATTTTCACGCTTTTTTTACCAACAAATAATATTTTATTGACAATTGTAGAAAAAAAAACCAAAAAAATTGAAAACTGACAATGTCCGTAAACAGTTCAATAAAAGAGTCAAAATATTTTCAAAATGTTATAGTGTATAGAACATTAAAATATTAACATTCAGTAAAATTTTCGGTACTGCTCTCATATGCGGACTACAAATGCATGCGGTCTACCATCATAAATGTAGACCGCATATCGTAGCAGAAATAAATTATTATTTATAAACTGCATTATTATCGAGTGAATATCTTGTAAAAATATGAACTTCAAACGCTCATAAAAATTTAATTTGATTTGCTTGTAGAGTTTTGTACTTTTGTCTACAACTTACATTTACTTAAGGTACTAACTATTGTTATAATATTATGCTATATTTATTACTGTTTCACTATTTCTGTATCAAGCTTATCATATTATCTTAGTCATTGCGTTTTTAATAGCCGTTCGGCGTTTATATATTCTAATAAATAAAAATAAAAAATTACTCACAACAAAAAAAATATACTCAATGTGATTACGTGACTACTGACTAAGTGTATGACACTCGATCACCTGTCCGGTTCGAGGTTTAAAATGTAATAGGTATAAATATTATGCATCATAAATTGTGGAAAAATGACTGAAGGCTGTGTCAGCTTTTACAAGTATGCCAGCGTAACACAACAACACAAACCTAGAAAAACATGAACAATCGGTGACTAGGTATATGACTTGCACTTATAAAACTAAACATATTACGCAATGGAAAAGCAGAAAAATAGACATTAGAATTTGAGATTTTGAACGATTACGCGAATATGGACAACACCATAATAATATTGATAAGCTATATGGCTGTATTACAATATAATAATATAGGTTAATACATTTTATATATTATAAAACTGTACATATTATCCGATATTATTATTATAAACCTTAAGCTTCTGTATATCAGTGTACTTCAACAAAAAGTATTCTTAATATTATGATAAGAATAATTAAACAAATAATATTTAATAAATATACAAATCAACTACTTGACATCTCCATAACATGTTTAAGAAAATGTGTCCCTATATATACCTACCAGGTACGTCATAAATATTATCGAAACGAGATAAACAAATGACATCGACCGCAATAAATTATATAATATTATATTTTGCTTTTCAACGCTGGCGAGTAAAAAAAAAATAATCCCAAAATCAAAAAAAATTTTGGTGTGAGACGGATTTGCGGTTAGCCGGACGTTAAGACTGCTTCGGTGCGCGGCCCGCGACGGACCACTTGGTGCACAGTGAAGCAATGGTAGTATGAAGGTACTTTGGATTATCACTAAACGAGGGTATGGTCATGCTATTGCATGTCCGGGTTGAACACTAACCTAGCTGTGCTAGGGTCTGCCGTACGGCTGGTCTGACGCCGACTACTGCGAGCGTCTCACGACCAGATAGATAGTTTTGGTTTTATATATACACAGCAGATCGGCACTGGTGATGACAAGTTAGCAGGAGCTAGCTAAATGCTGTCCATAGCCGCGGAAGCGGCTCTCTAGCACTGCGCCATCTAGTGGTAGCGTACGATCGCGACTGGCCTCTCCTTACCGTTCAGTAGAGCGCAATGCCCTTACGATTCATATTTGAAATCGCTCAGAAACCCATTTCGGCCATATCTCTGATAAGAGTTATTATTATTTTTAAATTAAAGTGTTTTCCACTAATGAGGATGTTTCATCAAATTATGTTCTTTGTATAGTTTTAAAAAACATTTTAACCGTATTAATGTACCTAATGTCCTGATTTCTACCCATATATATTTAATAATTTTATAGTTTATCATCACTTGCTAGAATTGTTTTTATCCGCGAGCTTTTGTAATCCTAAATAT
Organism: Sitobion miscanthi; assembly: GCA_008086715.1. Lineage (NCBI taxonomy): Eukaryota > Metazoa > Arthropoda > Insecta > Hemiptera > Aphididae > Sitobion > Sitobion miscanthi. The sequence goes on along the minus strand of CM017798.1, from coordinate 28,296,796 downwards.
CAAATACGTAGGTACTTGGCAATATCTCTAAAAATTTAATTTGATTTTCTTGTAGACATTTTTTTTTTTTTGATAAAGGTAGACAAACTTATGGATAATCTTGTATTACATCTTTAAATCTTAGATTTAAAAAAAAAAAATTTATGAATTCTCAACTCAAAATAATTTGCTAATTTTCGTGATTTTTCCGTATTTTATCAAGATTTGAACTTTAATTGCTTATAAATAAAAACCCTGACTAAGGATTTTTTAATTTTTTTATCTGTCTTTGAAACAATAACCTAGGCACCTTCTATTAAATTTTCAAGCTTTTTTAACCAACAAATAAAATTGTATTGATATTTATAGAAAAAAAAACTAAAAAAATGGAAACTGAAAATGTCCGTAAACAGCTCAAAATAAGTCAAAATATTTGGAAAATGTTAGAGTGTATAGAAAATGCTAATATAAACATTCAGTCAAAATTGCATGTACCTACAGTCATTTGTTTTACAGTTGCACCAAAAACCAAAAACCATTTTCTCGAAAACAGATTTTGTGTAAAAATTTCATTTTTTCCTTTCGTTTTTCTTTTGTTTTTCACGGCGCTTTTGAAAACTACTGTGAAATTTTTACTTTTGACCCTCCAAAGTACCAACTAGATTCACTTTCCTATCAGAAAAGTTACTATTGAAGAAAATCCAAGCCTTTTTACTGTCCTAAAAGGTGATGACAGACACAAAACAAAATTTAAAAAAAAACACACATCATTGTAAAATCAATACATTCATCGCTCCGCTCAGAATCTAAAATAAGAATAATTCCTATTTTATGTCATACGGGTTGATCTAGCAACTGACTGCTACGACAACTGTGCATTTTTCTTTAAGCATAATCCGTTTTGAAAACATCCAGAAAAGAGGTTTGTTTGAAGCATGTCTGTCTTGATAACAGCTAATTTTTTTTAAAGTGTATTGTTATGTTATATTATATTGAAAAATAATAATCATAGTAAAATATATAGTTGCAAAACATTTGTACCTAAATATCTAGCCATCTAGGGTATAAACTACACTAAAAACGGTGTAAGTATGCTAATAAAATATATGAGGTGTATAATGTATATAAAATATAAAGGTTAATAATATTATATTGTTTTAAATACTTCGCACAAACCTAAGGTGATACCTGGCGTATAGTATATGCAAAACGTTACGTATTAAACTTTGCGCGGTGAAATGAAGACGGCCTTTGTACCGATGTGAAAATAATCTGATCATAAAGGAATGTGTGAGTTTTAGTTAAAACTTACATTATACTATATATCTATGGCTTATATTGACTGTCCGTCTTTATTGATCTCTTATTATTTTTTTGTTCATTGAAATTATTAGAATTGTTAATCGTCGCCGATGAATGTCAGTGGCGTATTTAGGAAATTGCTAGGAGGGGGGGATGAAATGTATAATAATACACCCATAAATACGTACACAATATACATTTTTGAAATCCCTTAACTTGTTACCTATTGAATTAAGTGTGGATCAAGGCGAAATAAGAATTAACACAAACTGTATAGTACCTAATACTTAATATAATCCTTATATATATATAAAGGAACAGGTTTTTTTTATGTTCCCATTTTGTAACGACGCTATTAAACTTTTTTCCAATTTTATTTTACAGAGTTTTTCCAAATACCTTCCTCACGTCACGGCGGCCCGAGGGTTTCCAGCTACCTGCAATCTTACCTTTTTTTTGTGTGTGTATTTTATCAACAATCTATTATCTATCTACTACTATATCTATCCATCTATCTGTCTCTATATATACATTTGCCTTGGACGCTCCATCACACGTAAACGGCTGCACCGATTTGGCTAATTCCTTTTTTGTTGTGTTCGTAATATTGTCAGGAGAAGGTTCTTAACTCTTGAGTAAGATCATTTTTAGGAAATCCACCGGAAAAGTAGGAAATTTGGATGTCCAGTAAGAACAGAAACTAAATAATAATATATTTTTGTTTATTTTAAGGTTAATATAGGTCATGATCGAATAATGAATATAATTTTAGACCTGTAGCTATATAGCTTAGTAAAAACGGTATTCCCAAGACTAATTTTTCGACACGTGCACATCGTAATATCAACGTGTTAATGAAACATTCGTAATTATACGTGCTGCTGCGAATTAGAATTTTTATTCCGGGCAACAGAAAAGTTAAGATAAATCTAGAGCGTCATGCACCGAATATTAAACAAGGCATTGAACAGAGTTTGAGTCATATACAGTTTGTACATTTACATTTACGAAAGTAACAAAGATAACTTATGCCCGGGCAACGCCGGGAGGGACAGTTAGTTTATTATAAATTCATACTATAGATAGCGTCAATCCCGTATTTAATACGATAAACAGAAAAAATAGTTATTATACAAAAACCAGTTTCCTAATATTTTGGATGCTCAGTTCATCGATAACCTCATCTGGCATTATTATTGTATTGACTGGTGAGATGCCAATAAAGCCAACACATTAGTGCCAGTTGTACCATCTCCGATTAAAGTTAACCAGAGTTTAACTCACCGAATTTGCCCGGTTAAGTATCTGTTATATCAGCTGATTAAGCGTAGACGGTACAACTGGCCCCAAGGAATAAGGGCCCGTATTACAATAAGTTAAACCGGGTTTAAATTCGGCCGGTAAAATCAGTGGGTTAAGTGTAACCGAGGTTTAAACTATGATTGTAAAACAGGCCCTAAACAAAGTATATTATAATATTACTACTTAATTTATAGTTATTATCCAATATTAGATAAAAAAATTAACAAAATATTTACTTCTGTCATACTATTTATTAGGTAAGACTAAATAATACTTAATGAAAAACTTAAAAAACATCGTTCAGTTGATACAGCCAGAGTATAAAATATTTCCATGAGTTCATGAATATTTGGATAAAACTCTTTATCACAAATATCTAAAGCTTGTAACCCAGAGGTGAATACAATTTTTACAGTCGCTAACTACACTTCAGTCACTAAAAATAAACCCACGCTCTATGGTAAATCTATGGTATTCGTGGTAATTTTGTTTTATTTACTGACAGTTTGTCGGGTTTATTATAAACACTCATACATAAAAATAATTCGCAGAAAAGTAAAAAATACAGTACACCATACTACGGTAATCGGTCAAAATATCCAAATTTATCCGTTTTTACGTAAATTAGTAGATTACACTTTACTTTGTAATAAAATTAGCTCAAATATCAAATTATTTAATTATAAAAATATACCAATATATAATAATAATATAAATATATGATGTCCGATGTATATTATTTGCATTGGCGCAAATAGAGGGGAGCTGGGGGGACTTATAGTTCCCCCAAATTTCGGTCAAGTCCCCCCAGTTCAAAATCTAGTAATTATTACTAATTTTTATATTCTGTGGTACTAAGCAATATGGCCTATGAGAGGAGGGCTTGAGTCCCTCCCCCCCCCCGAAAAAAAATTAGCCAATTTGCGCTTATGATTATATGCCACACACCTATATGCCGCGAACGACTAGTGGCGTAGATATAGTATATCAGAGCGGTAAGATTACCACGGTTAGAACATTTAGAAAACAGACATACTTAAACGTAATATCGCATTGTGAAATATCGAAAATGACAAAACTTAAATTTAAAAAAAAAAAGGTCAAGGGGGGGGATCTATGCAAAAGGTATCGGGAATCGCCTTCGTGGCTTCGTGCCACTACACTTAACCGACCGTCACACGCACACACACATACATATTGCTAATTAATTATACTATTTTACCTATATAGTTGTATTTTAATTGTGTTACCTGTGAGTTATATACAATAATATGTGGATTACTATCATAGGCGGATCTACAGGGTGTGCCGGGTGTGCCAAGGCACACCCTTATGTACAAAAAAAAAAATTAATAACATAACACATTAAGGGGATTGGAAGCGGCGATCAGTTCTATGAAATATTTAATTTTAAAATTATTTAAATTTAAATATATTTTCAGTTCTATGAAAATTAAACTACGCAGAATAAGTCTCTAAAATAATAACTATGTATTGAATCATTCAATGTTATTGTCGACGACACCGACACGAAAACTTAGATTAAGACACAATAGTGGTGACGGCGAACTGGTAACTATTTTTAGCGCAAAAATATGGCCTTTTCTCGGAAAACCGACATCGTGCTGATAACGACGGTCGACGTCTTGACGATTAACAAATAATAGTTTGATAGTTTTTTTTTTTTTTTTTTTATTTAGCTTTTAGTATAAACTATAATAGCTCAACAATTAATAGATAATACAGATAAAATTATATAGAAAATAGGATTAAATATAAATAAAAACAATACAATTTGATAACAAGAAAAGGAAAAACAAATAGTAGACATAAAACTAGAAGATATAACAACCTTAAATAGTAAAACCAGCTTCCAAAAGAAAGTTAATTATTTTTGTAATTACCATTTCATTCTTGGTATTAAGTAGAGAAGGGAGAGTGGGAGGGATTCTTAGAGATATAAAATAGTTCATCAAGGACGTGCGTTTAGTAAGTAACGAGGGACAATTGAATAATAGATGAGAGATGTCACAGACGCTTCCGGTTGAATGTGAGTTTGATAGTTATTGGTATTTATTATTTCATTTAACGTTACGTCGTGTTTCAAGCAACTCACATACATTAGGTAACATTTTAATATTATAGTATACAACAACCTCGGACGATGAATTTTTAAATATTAAATGTAAGTACTATTTTATATAATTATTACAATTATACCCATAAACATTATACACATACGCAGTAGTGCCTATTACTATACATTGATACTTGATTATACAATTTAAATTAAAAATCAATTATTAAGGTATATTTTGCGTTGTAGGTATGTCGTTTTCCTCTAAATCAGTTCAAATTAATTTTTTTTTAAATTTGCTATTGAAGATAGAAAATGGATAAATTTATATTCAAGTGCAACAAAAATGAAGATCTAAAAAATACTTCAAACATTGCTTTACAAAATAATGAATCAAATAATGAAGTTCTTAACAAACTAATTTTCGGTGATGCAGATGACCTTGTAAATGAGATATCCATTTCGAGATTAGAAAAAAAAGATAGAATTGACAAAGGTCCCTACCAACCAAAATTTGATTTTCCTAGAACAATAATAGGTTCAAAATATAGAAGTTTCCAAATCGAATGGTACAATAAGTATTCGTGGTTAGAATATAGTAAAGTTCTTGATTCTGCATTTTGTTTTTACTGTCATGTATTTTGTTTAAACGATCCAGCAACAAAAGGTCATATTGATTTTGCTTTTATAAAAAAGGGATTTAAAAATTGGAATAGAGCAAACGAATGTTTCCGTAACCATGAAAAATCTAAAGGCTATCAACATAGTTAATACAATTAATATTTCAGCCATCCTTAGAGCTCTTACTGAAATTATTGAAACAACTAAACAAAGTGATGTTAAAGTTAAAGGAATTGGTTTATTACATCAAGTAAAAATCTTTTAATTTTATATTCGGGTTAACAATGATGCACCCAATACTTCAATTAATTGTTAAAGTAAGTAAATTGCTGCAAAGTCCTAATATTAATCTGATTGATGCTATGGCCAGCATAAAGTCTCTTCGAGCAGCTTTTATAAATTTAAGAAATGAGACAGAGTTTCTAAATATTTTTAATGAAGCAAATAATGTGTGCATAGAACTAGAAATAGATATTCCATCATTTAAAAAACGGAAGGTATCAAGTCGCTTCGATGAATTTGCCAAAACACAACATTATTATGAAACTAAGGAAGAAGAATTACGAAGTTTGTGTTTTTATCAAATGTTAGATAATATGGTAACGTCATTAGATTTAAGATTTCAGCAGGAAACAATCAAAATTATAAATGCTATAGGAAATCTCTTAAATCTAAAATTAAATAAAGAAGAAGCAGCTGTTTTAGAAGAAAAATTCAAAATTTCTCAAGATGAATTAATGGCAGAAATAAGATTGTTAAAAGCAGATCAGACTTAACTAACTGGAAATTCAGCAACAACATTAAATGGATGGATCAAGTGGATGCAAGAAAATGAAAAATATAAAATTTACACGGCTTTTAATGCAGCAATTAAAACTTTTTCTGTCATCCCCGTGACAAGTTGCTCATGCGAAAGAGCGTTTTCTAAACTGACTCACGTGAAAACGAAGTTAAGGTCAACTACGAAACAAAATCGGTTGAAATCACTCATGTTATTATATGTCGAACAAGAATTAACGGCCAATGTTGAAGCTTCTGAAGTTATAGAAGAATTTAAAAGTATTGTGCCATTTCAAAGACGATTGTTATTATAAATTAATACAATAAATTATACTAATGTTGTTTCAGTTTATTAATAAATATAAAATAATGATTTATGAACTAATGTATTATGAAATTAAACAATACATTATTATAATCAATATCTACTTACATATTACATAGTAATAGTTATCTTGCAGGAGGTAGGTAATCAAAACTTTATTTATTTAAACTTGTACATTTGTAACCATTTCTTTTGATTTCTTTGATAAAAAAAAAAAATAGTATATTGTATATTGCCAATAGCTACCAGTAGGTAAATATTATACAATAAGTTATTGGTTAGTAAAAAAGTGTCGTATATTTGAAATATTTTATTTTTACATTTATTTATATATAAAGATAAAACAAAATAACTACAAAAAAGGCCGGGCACACTCAAATGTAAAACTCTGGGTCCGCCTATGATTACTACACCGATAAATATTACCTTACATACGTGCGCGAATCTCCGTAATATTTTATAATAATTCTTATTATTGTATTGCAAGGTGCTAATCGCCTTGTAACTTTGTGTTATAATTTATAATCCATTTTATGGTTTATAATCGTGTGCTGATCGCCGATATATCTTGTGTACACTTTGCGTACGCAAAGCGTTGCGTTCCCTTTATATTATATTTAAATTGCGTGAGCGCAAATCTCCACCTTTGTGTACTTATAATTATGTGCGGTGTGAATCACGATAATATTATTATTATTGTATCATAAGTACAGGACCAACTGGCCAGATTGTGGTCCACAAATCTGTGAGTTATAAATTATTATTACTTATTATATATTACATCGTTGAGCCAGTAGGCCATATTATACGTCTTATACGAGTTACAGCTCAAATAGCTGCCAATTTACAAATGTATTCTGTATCGGACAAAAAGGGCCGCAAGTTTTATACTTGATATCGTGTATCGTTCTAAATGTCTAATATTATCATTTTATTCTGTTCGGCCATAAGGGCTGCGCATTGTCGTTGCATTGATACCATTGTGTAATGTGTTGCTGTGAATTATTTAAAAATGTGTATTGAAAGAGCAACTCAATATCAAACTTTCGTGTTGCCATCATTCTTGTAGAGTTACCTTTCTGTCATTCGTTTTAAGCACACACTCGCACTGGATTTGCTCGGCGAGCACGTCCACCTCCTCTGAATGGCTATACATAAAACACTGGTCGGTCGGTGAGTGGTGTGTATCGCAAGCGCCTATTATTGTTTGTATCCCGGCCCGTATGATATATAGATGTTGCCACGTCGGTTTTAGTCTTATATTGTACAATGTCAATATCTATAATATTATGTTTAACCTGACGTTTTCTGATCAAACCGGTAAAGTTATAAACTACTTTTTATTCTATATCCTGTTCCAAAAGAGAAGACACCATAATATTTACATTATAGTAAAAGTGTAAAACTGGTTTTTTACCGTAACCGCTTGGTGTCTTCTCTTTTGGAACAGGGTGTATGTGTCCAAACGTTGTGTTTATTTGTACCTAAAGTCCTAAAAATGTTGACTTTTGTCTTTTAGATCAATGCGCCCAAAATAATACGGCAAATAGGGGATGGGGGAGGGGCATGTTAGTGTTCAGTAAATGGAAAAAATAACTAGTTATACTTATTATCTTTAACGAGTTAGATTAGATTATTTTACACATAAAATTCATAAAGTTAAGTTGCGAAGTTAAATTAAGTTTCAATGAATAACTAACTATAGTTAAATTGGAAAGTTATACTTTTTAAGTAAGTTTAGACGTTTAGTTTAGTTAGGGCCTGGCTTTGGTTAGATTTGATTTCAATAAAAAAAAAAACGATTCTGAGTGAAATCTGACTGTCAGCCTATATTTTGTGCTGTGTATATAAAATAGTAAAATATTATAATATAGATACGAAAAAGTGTCAAGTTCCCTCGAATAATATTTTTAAATTATGACAAAATATTAAAATTTAATTTTTTTGTTTAAATATCTAATTTTGTCAAAATTTTAACTTTAAATGCCTATAATTATGATTAGGTACCTATATATTTATTGGTTTCGAAATTAATTACTTATGAAAAACTTTGTATTAAAAGTTCAAGCTTTAGCTATAAAAATTAAACATATTCTACAATTTTAACTAGGTACACACAGTACCTTTGCAAATGTTCATGATATTTTTAAAAAATTGTCTTCATATCACTGATGGACAAACGGTGGTTGGAATTATATTTTAATGATCAAATAGTGCATGTTAAATTATCGAGCACTGCCCTTCCATATAACGAAATCATTTGACCACCTGCACTGATTAAAAAAAGATTATTTGTATATTATATCTTTAAATATTTTAAAAACAATTAAATAATTTATGAAGAATTTTGTATTACATTTTCAATGTTGTTGACTGAACAAAGAATGTTTCATTGACAAATATTGAAAAACAACCAAGTCCATCCCCTGGGTGCGCCATTGCCCAATGACTCAAAGTCTTAGAAAGAGTCAACATTTTAAAAAATATAATTTTATCATGTATAGAAAATACATAATATAACATTTGAAAGTGGAAAAATTGTCACGGAAATGGCGTACACGAAATTTTCAAATTTTTAATTACCAACGTAATGACCAGAAGAGGAATTAATATTTATTAACGCTCAAAAAGATGGTGAAAAATTGTAAAATCAATACATAGTTTAAAATATGAAAGTAGGTATAAGGCATAATGTTATACAATATGATGGTATGCTGCCAAATTCCGACTGGCGACTCAGTGAATAGATGGGTATACCTATAACGGCTATAACCTATAATCAGTGTTTTAAAGTATTTGAGTAAAATTATTCAAATACTTTTTTCGGTATTGAATACTCTTTTAAATTCTTTTTATTTTGAAGTATTTGAATGGTATTTTAAATACTTTTTTTACTATTGAATAGGTACTATTTTATTGAATACTTTTTTTTTATTCTTTTAATTCTTAATTTGTTTCTACTTAAAATTATTCTTGTTAAATAAAAATACCATGCCGTCGTGGTTTGGCTTAAACATTATAATAATGTAATATTATATATTTATCATTTATGCCTTACAGACATTTTGGTATCGGTTTTCGTCGATTAAATGTTTTTTTCTTCAGGAGATGAAGATCGAAAAGATACATCTGTAGTCGGTATCACTATTAGCTATTAACCCGTCAGTAGGCGCGTGTATATATACGTTATACATGCATAATAATTAATTATAGTTACAGTTTTAAAAAATAATAATACTTGGAGATGAAAAATAAAAAAAATAATGTATATACATATCAGTTATATTTATTCTGAATCGGATTTTTCTTCTGATCCCGTTTGACATGATTTGCAAATAGTACTTGTATGCATCAACATCTGTATCCGACTCAGAATCAATTTCATTGTGCGTATTTGTACATACAAAATCCGGATCAGCGTCAGTGTCATCAGAATCATATAATAAATTATCTTCTTCAGTTTCATCTAACCAATTACACATATTTTGTATATTATCAGACATTATAACGCGAAATTATAAAAAAAACTATACGAGAAAAATGCATACACCAACAGTCGCGTATGAGCGCGCCGCTCACTTTATCAGAACTGACAAGTTTAATCTATTGTCATTTCAACACAAGACTATGGACTGGGTTATTTTATTTATAGAAAAGTGCCTAAATAAGATAACATAAGGTATACGTAGTTTTCAACAATTTAAAATTTAAATTGAAACCAGTGGTAGCTAAACTAATAACGGAATGAGCGCCGCGCTCATACGCGACTTCTGACGGGTTAAGTCAATAATAAAATATACATGTAAAAAGCTTCTGCTTAACGGCTATTATAATACTTAATAGTTTAAACTGTTTATTGTTTATAATTCTTTAATTATACGAAAATATTATTACTATAACAATTAGTACCTACTATATAGGTACCTATCTACCCATAGACCTTATACTAACTTAGTAGTCCATGTATTTAACAAGAAAATTATCAATAATTATCATTATCGTTTATTGTTGACGACGGTCGATGAGATATCCAAATACACACAGCTTTAGAGAAAAGTTCATTGTTGTGGTGATCAAAATGTTGATTATTAAATGCAATAAACAAATTTTTTGATTTTTCAAATTATTTCAAATATTTCTGTGAGTAATGCTTAAATACTTTACTATTTATAGTGTTTGAGTGGTATTTTAAAAATATTTGAGTAATTTCTTAAATACTTTTAAAAAGTATTTTTTTCAACACTGCCTACTGATGTGTCATGCTTATTGCTTATGAGTTATGACTTATGGACTAATGGCTTATGGGTTGTGTGCTCTGGTGATGGCACGATGCAAAGATCTTAAAATATTGTGATTTGTGGTAGTAGGTAAACAACTAACTGGTTCCCTCGTTTTAACTTTACTGTTTACTTTACTTTACTGCACATATTTTTTTTTTAAAATGTTAGGGCGCAGTATTGCAGTAAACGGAATCAGAAAGTCGATTCTACTTTCTAATCCATGAAAGTAATTTTTCTTCTCTTATTGTTTGGACCACGGTCTAGTATCTAATAGAATGTGACCATGATTTGTATTTATTCTGGTTGCGTTTATCACAACGTGGAATTGTCCTCCAAATTTGAAATACCCTTATCAAATTCCATTCGTTATAAAATAGTTTTGAAGTAGTTTTTTTTTCGTATTTCGTGTTACGATCAAAGATCGAACAGCGAAAGCCAGTACTTCGATGTTTAGTACTGGATGTCACCATTATTAACCATTTATCAATCAAACATAAACTGCGTTTCTGGTAAATATTTATATACGTGTTGTTAGTTGTTCAAAGGACACCGCTGTTGCCATGTCGACGATTATGTCCTGCACGGACTATGGCAAAGTTTTCAATGACAATATACACGGACACATTATGCTCCATCCGCTTTGCGTGAAATTCATCGACACACCTGAATTTCAAAGATTGCGTAACATCAAACAGCTCGGTACCACTTATCTAGTCTACCCCTGTGCGAGCATTAATCGGTTTGAACATTCCATTGGGTAACTAATTTTAGATGTACACTAATTTGTTGAGTAATAATTAGGTATTTTAAATATTACACAATTATTTATTTATGCATATGTAATGGCAGTATTCAATTAACAGGTTTATACTCTGTTCAGAATATGAGTATACCAGGGCACAAGGCATATCCATTCCAACTACTACCAATCAGCACCACTTCCTCTATACATAAATTGATTTATTTTGAATAGAGTATACAGAATAGTAAACAATTCACTTAAAATATTGTCTTAAACATATAGATTTTTTTAAATTCTAACAATTACTGTGATTACTATTTACCTTTGATGAAAAATTTCGTAGGTATCTAAATCAAAAAAAAAAAAAACTAGTAATGTGACCGTAAAAAAACACTTACAATTCAATTTTGCCTATGCTTTCCTGTAAAATTTAGAAAAGTACTTGGATAATGTGTTTTATTAAAATGCCTATAGTACCTAAAAATATTTTTTTCATTCTTTTTATTAAAATTTTTTTTTTAAATTTCTTTCAGTGTTTGTTACTTAGCTGGACAAATGATTGAAGCTTTATGTCGAAATTCAGGTGAAGATATTAATGTTACTAAAGAAGAAAAACTGTGTGTTGAATTAGCAGGCCTTTGTCATGATCTTGGACATGGTCCTTTATCACACAGTTGGGAAAGATATCTCAAAGCTTCTGGTGTCGATTGGAAGGTATACAAGTATCCAATAGTTCAATTAATATTAATTTATAAATTTATAATATCTATTTCATCATATTGAAAGATTTCAATAATAAAAACATGTATTAATCAGTAACCATTAATTGTATATATATACTTAGTGGGAATTAGGTAATTTTTACATTTATTAGTTTCAATGGTGATGAAAAAAATGTTACAAAAAATTTGATTAGAAAAATTAAATATCTGTACCTAGTTCTAAAAAATATTTATGTAAATAAAATTACATTTTTATGTTCAAGTAAATACCTACCACTCCAAAAAGCAAACATTTTATTGCTTCACATTAACAATATTCATTGATTAAAATAGAATATTTATGCAAGTTATATTCAGTAGATTCATCAATCGTTTTTTTTTTAAATAACGATAAAAATATATTGAGGTTGCTAGGAATAAATAGTATCTATAATAGTTAACAACAATTTTACCATACCTGTTATATAATATTATCAATTACAATTAAAACAATTATAATAATATCAACGCAACAATGTATACCGGGGATCGGTAACTCTAAGTTACTAGAGGGACTATTTCTGCAACTTTAAAATTTAGTAGGGTAGAGCATGAAAAGCAAAAAAAAATGGGTCATTAAAGTTAACTAATTATAATTCACATTTATTTTGTATAACTTGTACAACTTGTTTATTATGATCTATGAGTTTTGAGGATGTATGACTGCAAATGATAACGCAGTAAAATTAACTTCTATTTCGGTTAGAAGTGGAAAAACTAAGTAGATGACCTATTGTTTCATCTGTAATACAATTTCTTATTTTGATTTGATATGCTTCATAATATGAAATGTAGCATAGGCCAGATAAAAGAGGTACGGGGGCTGCCAGTTGCCCATCCCTGATGTATATACTATTGTTTGATTTCAAATTTTCTAATTTTAAATAAATAAGTAAAATATAAATAATATTTTTTAATATTTTTTTTTATTTGTGATATTGTATATTATATAGTATTAATGTGTTAGTTGTGTTCAACCTTTTTTTTTAACACGTCACACTATGTTATTAACAAAATGTTCACAGCACATGGTAAACAACATTAGACCAAGTTTTTTTTTTAGATCATTCTTACACATTTGAAGAAAAAAAGTTGTTGGTTATAAAACCGTCATTATAATAATTAGATATAATTTTAGACCTGTATTTTATATTTAGACAAAACTACCCAAATGATTCTGTTAGTAATAAGTGAAGTTTAAGTAGGTGTAAATCCATGGACAACACCATGGAGGATTAGTTAGTAATATATAAAGTTTAGGTACATACTGTTATGTATTTTAAATAAAATTATGTCAATTGTTTATTGATAAATATTTTTTAAGCATGAAGAAAGTTCAACTGAAATGCTGAAATATATCATACAAAAGTATGATTTTGAAAAAGACCTTAAAAAATATGGACTAAATGTGGAGTATCACGTTGAATTGATTTGTGAATTTATTAGAGGAGGAGGAAAGTTACTTGTAGAAAACCATTTCTTGTATCAGGTAAATCAGTTTTTAACTTATTTGTAAAAATTCTAGTTTATTAAAATTAACCAAGTACATTTATTTTCAGATTGTATCAAATAAAGATAATGGCATTGATGTTGATAAATGGGATTACTTTTTACGCGACGGAAATTGTTTAAATTTAAGCATATCATTTGATTATAAAAGATTGATGCAGTTTTCTAGAGTTGTAGTTGATCCTAATTCAAACAAACCAAAACAAGTAATTGCGTTCAGAAATAAAGAGGCTAGAAACATATATGACATGTTTAGAGTGAGATCAGATTTACATTTGAGAGCTTACCAACACACAGCGGTTCAAAATACAGAGTTAATGTATGCAAATCAAATATTTATTAGGATTAATTTGTAGCATTTAATTTTAAGTATGTAATATCATTTGATACTATACTCTGTTCAGAACAAGATCGTACTTCGCCGGTGACCAGTTTTCGTTCCGCGATGGTCAAGTGCCGTCCCCACTACGTGATGTGTAGAGTTGTGTCTGGTAACAAAGCCATGGCCATGCTCACAAGTTGGCCGTTGGGGTAAAATCTCATTCTGAACAGAGTATATAGGCCAGTCACCGAGAGAACTCTGCTTTGCCGCGCATACAAATGCGTGTTGCTCCACCGTCTTGAGGTCTAATTTCTCCTAGATGTGAAGACTAAGACAAGTTTTGGTTGTCGCCCAGTAGTGTTCTCTTTGTGATCAGACTATATTTTCATTTATTTATGACTTATGGAATTTAGTTTATTAAATAACTTGAATTTTGTATCATTGTAATTAATTAATTGAATTTATTTTTCTATTTTAGGATGGTTGACATGCTATTAAAAGCAGAAAATTATTTTACTGTACAAATTTCATCTGGTACCAAGTAAGTTTTTTTTTATTGTCTTTATAGAAAAATTATGTTATTTAACTATTCTCAGCAAAGTTTTATTCTAGAGGATTATATCCCATTATTAGCTTTTCATTATCAATCACTATTTGTAAATTTGTAAAATTTAAATTTCTGTTAAAAATGGATTAATTAAGAAATCAAAATCAAAATCAATGCTTAAATTATGTTTCAACACATCCGTTTAGTCTCCCAATGGATTTATAATTTGGTCTGTGATGTGCAGTGTGGAAAATTAAAGAAAAAAAATGTAAAAATCATAAACATCCTTACCCTACTTATATATATTATGCATTGAAATACATCTATATAATCATTATTCTCATTATTAATTTAAACAATTGCTGTAAAAAAAATGTTAACTATGAATATATTTTTTTTAGGTTTGGTTTGAATGAAGCTCATACAAATATTGAAGCGATGTCTCGTTTAACTGACCACATTTTATATGATATTCAATATAGCCATGACCCAAATTTGGAAGAAGCTAAAAGTTTATTAAACAGATTACATACAAGACATTTATATAAATTTATTGGTTCTTATAATTTAATATTTGTGAGTATAATGTTAAATTTTATGTCTAGATAGTATTAATTAAATACAGTTAAATCTCATAACAATGAACAATCAAAGATTTTGTTAGTATAAACTATAAATTATTATTGTAAAATGTATGTAATAGTAGAAATAATGTCCAAATGTCCAATATTCCAATGCATGGTTTGAATTGTTGTTGCAACTTGCAACTCTGCTAATAACTATGAAAAAAACTCATTGGTGCTTGATTAATGATTATAATATAAATAAAACAAATATATATATATAGTTATTAAATAATCATAAAACAAGATACCAAGGAAATAGTTACAATTAATATTCATTTAACTAATAAATAATAATATTACTTTTAAATTATTGTTTAAGATAAACAAAGAAATTTATAACAAATCAATTGATGTTGAACATTTAAAACAAAATCTTAAGAGTGAATTGCAAAAACAATTTGGTTTTGAATTCGGCGTTACAGCTACTTGGCTTAATTGTGGATATCCATTAATAAATCCATTAGAAAAAGTATTATTTTTCAAGAAACCATTATGTCATAATGATTCAATTATATTGGACGATACACCATATCAAAATGTATATCCTATGAATGAGTAAGTAATAGTCTAGTATTTTATTGTTGTCTTATTTGACATCATACATTACCGCACAAAATAGACGCATGAATCAAAACCACAAACATTGATTTTAATAATACCAATAGCCCATTACCACATGGTACAAATATATATATATATTTATGAGAACAAGATGCAAATCCACATGAATGAACATACCAGTTGGCTCTTTTTAGTTTTTACTGACATAAAATATTGGTAATGGTGTATTTTTATGAACATCTTTCAATTTTAATCAATTTAAATGTGATAATTCAAAATGTATAAAAATATTTATTAATTTATTATAATTCATATGTGTCTTTTATAAAATATTCATGTTCAGGAATAGGATTAATGAGATTTTATGAATTTGAGAGGTATTGGGCTATTTTTCTGTCTATACTCTGTTCAGTTAAAGAACGCCCGCGGGCTAACCAAAATCGGTTCTTATGCGCATCCCCATGCGACAAACTGCCATAGAGAAAATGGTTTGATAGCATGGTGACGCAAAAGGATGTGCTGAATAAAGTAGTGTTGGGTTTTGTGTCAATTGGTTCACGTAGTTATTGAAAGTGCTGTAATTAATAATTTGTAATTGTTTTTCTTCCAGATTAGAGTTTTTTAAACGAGATATCAATGTATTTAGTAAATTACTAACATTAAAGGATAGTCAGCTAAAAGAAATTGATCTGGCATGCAATTCATTTTTAAAGAATTTCAGTCCATAATGTAAGTTTAATGTTTATATATTTTTTTGATTTTTAGATATTGAATAAAATATAATTGTGTTACCTTATTTTTATTAGAATTTATTCAGTCTTAAATTAAAATGTTAACTATACTATTATTTTTTTTTTTTTTTTTTATTGATCTTAAGCCCGGCGACTATGGCCATTAGCTGTTTGTGGAGTTTTTACGATTGTTGGTAGTGGGGTTTGTAACGGTAGGGATTATACACGTGTGTGTTGTGTTTGGCAGAATTTCTAGTGGGGCACCCGTAGGTTTCTGCCATGCCCCGGGTGGGGGGATGGCGGCACTTGTTCTCCGGACACCGTGACTGCCCGGAGAAAAATGCCGCCCGATGGCCGGGAATCAAACCCGGACCGGCTGTGCCGAAGTCGACGCGTTGGCCACCTCGTCCCCCCATACTATTATTTGATGTTACTATTTTGTTAGAACTTCATAATACTTAATAATTATTAGGTATATAATTTTTAAAATATGACACTTTTTCAAATATTTTTTCTTGTTCCAATTTTGTTATAATTTGATAATAATTACTAGGTACTTCTAAAATTATTATATTATCTTGATATATCATATTGTTTCATAAAAATTAACCAACCTTTATTTATTTCTTAGAGTCTTTCAAATTTTTGAATAAATATTTTAATTTATAATAAACTTATATTTTATATGATATTATTTATACATATTCACACATTTTAACAGTATTAATAATGCACTCAATTTTTTTATATTTTTGTAAGCAACATTTTTTTAAACTTATATAATATTCATTAATTATGGTTTAACCCTATAGTTATCTGATTCAAGTATACATTCAATTGAAATTAAATGACTAAATAGTACACAAGATAAAGAATATTAAGAAGAAGAAAAATGCATTACATCTACATCATTAAGTCAATATTAGTTTAATTAAAGAAAGTATCAAAGTATGTAAATAATATTATTTTTTATTTTATTTTCTAAAAATATGTCAATTCAATAATATATTATACTCTTATAAGTATACATAATTACATTGTTATATTTTAATTGATAATCATGCTTTTGTTAAATTAATTTTAATTAACTAAATATTTATTTTATTTGTAACCACTGATCTAAGATGCTAGTTGTGATAATAGCCTTTAACATTTTATGTAATTTAATTTAAAATTATTATTCGTTGCTTACAAATTACAATTGTTTTGATTTGTACATTACAGTTATTATACTTTATTTTTTATTTTGTTTGTTGTATCTATTTAACTTGTCATCTATTTAATTATAACTTCAGGTAATGTAATATTTTACTGTACATATTATTATTTTAAGTGAATTCTCATCATATTTCATACATAGCTGGTGATACAAATTTACTTTTAATAGACGGCTATATAACATACCTTCAACCAATTAGTCCTGCAAAAATAAACTTGGTTTCAACTTGTTGTCTAAACATCCAATTTATTCAAAATTTGAACTTGAATACCATTAAATATACTGTGCCCGATTGTGACCATGTACTTTTGATAATTCTATTTGTAAATTGCTGTAAGGAAAATTAATAAGGAACCTTCTATTAATTTTTCAATAATTTACCATTGGAACAAAAATATTAACAACACAAATTAAAGAAATGTTGTGCTTTGTCAGGGAAAAAGGCTTGTAAAACCACTTTACATGTTTACCTCAGGGTAGCACTGTAGCAATGTCAGACCTCAGTCCTTTGCAGTTTATGTCTGTTGTTGCTCGATATCCCTTACCTTATTTATGCAGATGACATAAGTAGTAATTTTACTTGCCGATGTAATCATTAATCTTTGACCATTGTGCATTGGCTGTAAGACTAATAATTAGCAGATAAAAAAATAAGTAATAGTCAAATTTTGATTTTGAAAAAATATTTGAATTCTTTATTCTTTTTTCCAAGTTATGTGGGAAATAGATTTTCGATTTTTTTTTTGTCACTAAAGTAAAGATAATTTTAATAAAAAAAATTCACTGGTTAAAATACTAATTAAACAATACAAAAAATCAAAAATCGATTTCCTAAGAGAATAAGGATTAAAAAATATAATTTGTTTTCAAAATAAAAATCGGGCTATTGGTACTGGGTGAATTTTTCTTTTTATGGTTTTATCTTTCATGTTGATACTTTTTTGATCACGAAATATAGTGACCTGTGACTGCGCGTATGGTATTCGTACCTCTCTTGGCCCTTAGGTCATTAAAATTAACTACCTTCTAAATACTAACCATAAAAACCAAAAAATGTAATATTTTTTTTTAATAAGTTTTTGTTTGGACTACCGATTGTCTTAAATCGTAATGGTTGATATAGGTAGTAGTTTTCGAGTATGCTCAAACAAAGGAGAATAAATATATAAACTTTTTAAATAGGTTACATCACAGAATGTATGAAAAGAGTAACTAAAACGTAAATTGTATGTTTGAATTCAAAATACATTGTAATTTTTTATTATTTAAAAATAAATTTTCAATTTGTAATACGTTGTTAAATATGCCTAAAAATATGAAAATATTCAATTAATATAACAAATATAGTTTATAATGCTGTGGAAATAATCCAGATAAAAAAAAATGCAAGAATCTGGGCTTAAATGGTTTTTTAAGACAGTGCTCACTGCTTATTATATCCACAAATGACAGACCACAGTTAACGTTTTCAATTATAGTGCTATTGAAAACTGTAATTAGGTACAGCCATGCAGGCCACGATTTTAAATAAACCTATTATATAGACCTTTTAGGTAGGTAGGTACTAATAGAATGTAGACTGGTGCATCCGAATTGCATGTCAAAAAAATAAATATAAATCGGGTCGTCCGAATTGCATGCCGTCTCTTGGAGGGGTCTGTCCGAATTGCATGCCGTCTCTTAGAGGGGTAACAGACCGAGAGATACTGTTTGGTAAAATATTTATACGGATATAAAAATATTTCAATCTAGAAACTAATCACAAAAAACAGTTGTAATAACCATACATAAAAGAGCGTTTCTAAACATGCATTTTTTTAAAAAAATTAGGAAAGTCCAAAAGTTTGAGTTGTTTAAGTGCATAGTAAATAAACGTGTGGTGTACGGCACGCAATTCGGACAAACCCCTACAAGAGACGGCATACAATTTGGACATTTTTTTTTTTTTGGCATGCAATTCGGAGCCATGTAGACGAACACTGTGTTCAACAGAATTGCGAGCGGTGTGCATACCTACATGTCGTAGTGATGTAGCCAGGTGCCTGTTTTGACGACAAAATTTATAATTAGTTGGATCTCATTAGTAGGTACTGGAAGATTGTAAACTCGGCTCGTGTTTTTTTCAGAACAAAATGATTGACGTGTAAACTCGAATAATATTATACGTAATATATATGCGTATAATATTTTTGAAAACCATTTAGCATCACCCAGAGGACACCAAAAATTATTTTCATTTTCATATTATTATTCATACCTATAATAGTATGAAATTCGTTATATAAATGTAAAATTTAAGTAACATGATTCAGTATTAAAAAATATAAGGAAAATGTATTTGCAAAATAAATTATGTCATGCTTGTTATATTTTATTGGTCAAAATCATCGGACCGATTTTACAATCGACCTATTTTTTTTGACATTGTCAATGGTTGTTTATAATAGTATTTTCTACACACGATAAAATTTTCAAAATAATTTGAATTGTTTACAGACATTTTCAGTTTCCAATTTTTTAGTTTTTTTTTCTATGAATGTCAATAAAATGCTATTTGTTGGGTAAAAAAGCTTGAAAACTTAATACAAGGCTCTTAATATATATTGTTACTATCACAATTTTTTTTACAAGCATTTAAAGTTTAAATCTTGATAAAATTTAGTATAGTATAGTACTCACTAAACATTATTAGGCAACCAACTATAGTGAAATACCTATAGTAATTCGGGACCCAACTCGGATGTAGCCTAAAATATTATGATCCATATCTATAAATCTTACCGTAATACCCCTAACTATGCCATCCATATTATGAGTAAATGTGTTAAGTTCAAGCGCTCTATATATTTTCCATTTACACTTATTAGTAATTTCTTGTCCATTAGTATAAGGTCTATTCTCATAATATATCTCTTTGATTCAGTCAACACTTAACAAACAATAGAGTTTTTTGCAGACTGTTATTGGCTACAGCATTTAATTTATTATATAGGTATCATACATAATTAGTGAAATTTTCAAAAAGTTTAATGAATCAGGCTATAAAATATAGTTTATCATTTTTTGTGGGGAGGGAAGGCGATTACATTTTTTCAGAATGGTTGAGGCTTAAAAATGTGCTAATTAATTATTAGTTACTATAATAAGGTTTTTGGGGGGAGGTGGGGATTGCTCCCACCGCTCTTAAATTATGGAACTACCTGTTGTTTTAATTTATAAGTATTTCATTTATCTATGTAATGTAATATGATATTATCTTATTTCAAAGCATTTACATTTAAATAATTCTACAATAGGTAGGTATAGAAACAGACGTACGACATACCTATACCTAGATGATAATGTCTTGTGTCTATACTATAAAAATATTTTATTAAAACGTCGAGTGCCTCTGGCCTCGTGCTCATAGTAATTGACGCATGTTGCCCCCCCCCCCCCCCCCAGAATAAGTTTGTTGGCCGACTACGTTTATACGTCAGGCTCTTGCGCAGAGCTAAAAAAACAATTAAATTACTAGTTCCCGGATGGGTGACACCACCCTGGTTTTAGTGTTAAATCCATGCCAGACAAATACGTGTTCATACTAACCACCGTACGGAGGGGTAACCTCCCCTATACGGTTCAGGCTAATGACCTCAATTGTCGAAGCCTTACGTTAAGTCATAAAAAAATACCCCCCTAGAGTGTCGGAAACTCTTATTTCCAGTGGGTATTTTATATGTTTAAAACCTTGTTTTAATATTTTTTTCATCGAACTAGTGTAAATCGATAACAGTAACGGTTATCAATAGGTTGATAATATGCTATGATTTTATGCATAGCAATTTAATACTTATTTCATTCCCCATCTCTCTTCGCAGTTAACCAATTTTATTATAAGAAGTATTTTAACTTTTAAGATTATTCTTGTTAATATGTCAGATTCTAAACAAAAACGAAATAAACTTGAGTTGCTATCAAGCAAGTATCCGGGATTGTGACTCACAGTTGTTGACTAGCCGACTATAGTTACCTATATACGTTAGGTACCTTAAAAAGCTCGAAGTCGTGTAAATAAATCGAAATCGACAAAAAACAGGAGCTCATTGAAAACATTATTCAAGAATTTTCATCGAATTTAATAACAACCATATAGATAACATAAAAAAACTGTGCGTCAAAAATTTACCTATTGTTTGATTTTTTTATAATTTTACTTATATGTACATACATTTTTTTACATTTAATTTACAAGATATAATTTTTATGATTTAACTAAAAACAACAACATATTTTTAACCACACCTCTTTTGAGACAGTCCTAAGCTGTATGAAATGGGAAGGAATTTGTGTTGTAAAAACCGGAGCCGTTTGGGAATTGGCCCTTTTATAAAACGGGATCCGAATGGGCTACGTCCTTGAAAAGAACATTGTAAAATCATTAATTAATAGATTTTAAAGAACAATAAAAATAAAAACTATACCTAACCATATATTTTAATGAAGATGAAGATGCATAAAAAGTAACTTCATTTGCACATAAGTATATATAATCCTAACTACAAAGTATATATTATTTATATGAATACATTTTAACATTGTACAATAAAACATATAAATTAAAAATTAGTATGTATTTAATACATAGGTACGTCATGTCCAAAATAAATTAAAACATTTAATTTCTGTTCGGTTTTATGACCATGTAAGTAACTAAAAATAAAAATACTATAACAAGCATTCCAAACCCGTTCAAAATTAATGACTCAATTGAATATGTTCTGTAATCTTTTGCTCTGAAACAAAAATATTGTACACACATATTTTATTCCATATATTATTATGCTGAGCAAACACAATACTATATACGCCGATGGACAGTGGTTTAATAACTTTACTTACAATATGTATATAGTATATTATATTATAGATGAGCAAAATAGTTTTGATCGTATCACCCCCTAAAAAAAATCCTACACACGCCACTGAAAACTTTTAAAGTTACTAATGTCCATATTATGCATAGTCAATTTATGTGTCACATAAGGGATAGTTTAACATATAAGTTTATGCTATAAGTTATAAAAAGTTAAATATATACTTATTAATAATTATAATTATATACTGTACAGATTCAAGGTAACATTTATTTTCAGAGGACATTCATAATTAGGTAGTTTTTTGTTATCACAATTATTTCTGAAAATATTAACAACCTATATTAAGTAGGTACTTGTTTGTAATAAGATCTTTATTATTTTATTACTCCTTATAAAACATGTATTATTAATTTAACTATTGGATTTTATTCAAACATTTTGAGAATGTTTAAAACAATAGGTGCTTGTGAGATATAATTTAAAAATACAACGAGATAAAATAATAAAAGGAATTTTTTATTATGAAACAATAATAAGTTAGTTTAATTGCTTATCTCATTTTACAATGTCAATGTGAAAATTTTAAAAATATTTTTCACCTTTGTCACTGGCCAGTCCATAATCGGTTATCTGGCTGTATAATAATGTGGTAATATTTTTAAACACTAGTTATTAAGCTCATTTAGATTTTAGACTAAAGATTAAAAGAAAATGATAGCTTTATTCTTTCCCATAAATTCTAAACCAATATTAAATAATGTTCTGTATTGCAAGTATTATTATACTTTATAAATAGTGATATTTACTATTATAGGTTATAACTAGGGTTGCAACTTGCAGTATAATTACATATGCATAAGTCAAAAAATCTTTTGAAAATGTTAAATTGCTAAAAACATATATTTAAAATTAATTTAAGTTTAAATTACTTGGGAAATGTACGTGTTTCTCAGATGATAGTAAAGATTACGATTTACGACATTATACCATAGGCGCAATTTGGACAAGTGATTTAGAGAGGCTAAATTTATAAAATCAATGCAGATCCGCATCATTTTTTTATTAGGTGGATTTAAGAATGAATATATTTAAAAACTTAGAGCGGCTTAAATAAAACTAGGAGCGGCTAAGCCCCCCTATAGACCCCCCTAAATTGCGCCTATGCATTATGCATAACACAATATTATTGTTTACAGTTTTTGAATCTGTATCTAATGTTTGTGTAATTTACCATACATAAAAAATAGATTTTTTTTAAATTGCATAATATCTATAAATCGATCTAAATAATCGAAAACGCTAAAAATGGAAATATTATAATCCCACAATAAGATTCATACTCATGTGAAATAAATACGACCATTATAAATATAACTCCGTAATAAATAAACTATGTAAAAAAATATACACAGACAATTAATGTGTCAATACATTTTTAAAATTCTAGATAAGTAGGTGTTTATTATTTGATAACTCTCAGAAGTAAGAAATAAAATAATAATTAGACAAAACATGGTATCGTATTCTACAACAACAGTACAAATAATTAATGATCGGTAAATTTAATATATTATATTAGTATGTTCCGTTGTGTTGTTAAATTATTTTTTTTATTTACGATAAAATCGGTATTGGTGCGTATATCGATTCCACCGGCTATTGTTCATATTAGGTACCCACTGGGCACTGATTCCACAGTCTTTTATTATTTTAAAATTTTCAAGAAATTTAAAAAACTAACATTATAACGATAAAATTAGTAAAAATGAAAATTTTTTCAGCAAAAAGACTTTATGGAAATAATTGGTACTTATACTATGCGACGCTGCATAGTACATACTAAACTGTAGTTGCCTCCCGAAGTAAAAAGGTCGATCATCTTTAAACGAATTGCCTTCCGACTATATACGACTATACGAGTTTTCTCCCGACCTAGGTACTCTAAATTTGATTGTAAACGAAAATAGTCTAGTATGCCTCCTAATGGCAGTTATTAAATGTATATATAAGCCAAGTGTTCCTAAAGTCTAAACGATTCAAACATTTTATGAATATATTTCTATAATAATAAATATAACATAAGTAATATTTATAATTTGAATTATATTACCAATGTTTTTTTATCGACTTATTATTATACTATTATTTTTAATATTTGTATAAATGTATATAATATAATATACCTAAGATCAATATGTTTTAGTTATATTTTTAAAATGTATTGAATAATTTAATTTTAGTATGAAGTTTTTCTTATATTTATTTAAAACAGCGATGTTTAATAAACCTAACTATATAACAAGATAGAAAAATATATATATACCTATAAGACTATGGTGTTTATCATTATTATGAAATATTATATTATATTATTCATATATATTTTGGGAGGCAACTAGTATGCACTGTGTTAGTGTTACTATTATGAACAGTATCCAGTGGAATCAATATGGATTACGAACTATTAAGTGTAAACCTTTTTTCAAAACAGGTAGTTATGGCGGACTCGAGAAAATCCTTCGATACCACAGAACAATACTGTTTCCTGTCATGAACTACTACACTTGTAGTTCATGGTTCCTACTATGATAGAATAGTAGGGGGCAGGTCGCAAGCAATTGTTAATTTGGTCAGGGTTTTTTCCATTTTATCATTTGAAACTTAAGTTAAAATAAATATTATTTATTTGTATATTATATGGTATAGGTTAGATCGGTTAGATAGACCTAGGCTTTAGGCATGGGCACGCTCCACAATATGCGAATATACGCTCTCCAAACTTACAATTCATTAAATACATATGTATTCAAACGTGAAATAGGTAAGACAAAATGATACCTCACAAGGAAAGCTAAAATGGAAAATTTGAAAAGTTGAAAAAGGTAAAAGAAGAACTTATTACTTAATAAGCCAAAGAAGAAGAAGAAGAAGAAGGAGAAGATATAAGACAAAACCAAATCTAAGGTTTTAACCACCTGTGGTTATAGAATGAGTGGAATGACATCACTATACTCACAACGTCTTCATGGCGTGTTGGTTAACTCCAGATATGAGACAGGTGGTCGACACAATGGTGGTATACAGGCTGAACATCTTGCCCAGTGGTAACCCTATGGTGTTCAGAAATGGCATCATGAACGTGGCGGCGGCGGACAGCCATTGGACCGTGAACAGGGCAGCCGCCAATACACCGGTCCAAGAATGTATTGAATATAAATGGCCCTCGTAAAACGCGCTGCCCTCGGGCTTGCCAATTTCCTTGTGCACGTACATGGCACACAGCCCCAATGCTGACACGAGGTACGCGAACGTGTGTAACATCACGTACGGCAGCGACACTTTTGATTTGTGGGCTTTTATCATAAAAATCGCTGTGGACATTCGCAATAATATAATATAATATGACACTGTCTGTTTGTCTATAAACATAAAATTATGTATGCTTTGTACTTTGTTAAACGTGGAATTTAAGTACACCTCCCCCCCCTCCCCGAAGTAATCGAATTTTAAAATCTTAATCAAACAGACATTGCATCGTTTATCTCATGAAAAGTTAATCTAAAAGTTATTTTTGTACAATAATTAACGCAATACAGCGTCATGTATAATAGGTATATAAACGCGTTTTTGACATCGTCATGGCAACACTTACAGTTGGCATAGAGGTAAATGAATCCAAGTGTGCTAAGTGAATAATGCCAATTACAAAATTGGCTTCTAGTAATGGACGTTGAGTTCCTGTTGGGAGACATATCGAAAAATCCGTGTTGATAAATGACGGATCGACAAATAATTGTGGCGACGCACGTAAGTCCAACCGCTTGAAATATCGTCCAATAACACAAGCCAGTGTGATCTTTGTGGACGTTGTTTCGCTCTGGAATATTATACAAGACATATCATGATATCTAACTATTAATTATTATTTTATTAAATAGAAATTGATTCATCAAGTGTCCAAATTATCTTTCTATATAATATTATATACACGTGCGATTGTGCGAAATAACCGAAACATATTATAGCAAAATTCCTAACTGGACCAACACGCTGGTTAAAATTAATCGGAATATTAAATATTTATGAAAGCACAATTATTTTGAATTTAATGCTGAAAGTAAAAATTTAAATATTTACAATGTTGAAAGGGATCGTTAATATTCCAATATGATAAATAGAGAGAAATACATTTAGAAGTAGGTATACTTATATACACCGTCTCAATTATCAATGATTGAAAACCTACTTGAGAAGTTAAGAATAAAAACACGAAGTGTAATAATAATATGTCTTTACCATAATTTTGTATCGCTGGGTGAGTTTGAGAAGATTGATAGCCATCTGAAACCAATAATTAAATGTTTAAGCGAAATAGTTAATAGTTATCAAACATTTTAGGCATATGAGCCAATACATAATAATATATATTCCGATATTCGGTCTACATTTTTCACAATATAACAATAATATTTACCTAACTATTGTTTATATGATTTAATTTATATGAACTATACCTATGGCTATATATACTAACTGTTCTCCTCTGCAGTAGGCACATTTTTCGTTAAAACCAATTTTAGGGAGAAATAAGTACCTATAAATCGTAGGTATACCAGCAAATGCGTATTTTATATTATATAGGAAAACAATAGTCAATTCGTCAATTACATGTATTATCTATTAATTTATCTAATATCCTAATATATATATTTCTTCTGTCCGTGTGTAAGTATTCAAACTCTTCCTTAGTGGCGTAAGAATAAAAATTCGGCCCCAATGCAAAAAACTTAAAGGTTCCTTCTCCTTTTCGGAATAAATGTAAAAGAAAAATGTAATTTTATGTGTCTCTTATGGTGTATTTTTGAAGTCAGTTATTACAGTTAACATTTTACTTTACGAGATTTTAAATTAACTAAGTTGTCAATAATCTGCGTAACGTCCATGAGTTCTGCTTCTCTTGCTACTATGTTCTATTACGTGGTATCCGATAGTCGTTATTGCACTATGGAATTTCTTAGATAGTTCTTTATAATTCTTAGTTTTGACAATGAACGTTCGACTGTAGCTACCATTATAGGTATTGTTAAAAACATAGTTAATAATGAACATACTTCCGGGAAACTTCTGCTCGTATCATAATATTTAATTATTAATAATTCAGAACATTCTTTTATAGTTTTAATTTTTTCTATTATGCCTCTTAATGTTTTTACACAATGTAATATTTGAATCAGTAATTATTCAAAAAAGTCATTTGGATATTGCTGTTGTAATAATATTGTTCCATCTCTAAGTGGGTCCTTGAATGGTCTAGATTCACAATTGGACCGGCTCAAACCGGGAAGATGTTCAAACAGAGATTTTGAGATTTACAATGGACATTTTTGTTTTTAAATGGTTGCTATTCGTTATAGTAGGAATAATTAGTAGAAATTAGTATTTATTTATTATTGATGGCTATTAGTTATTCGAGCAGATCAGGTACAAGCGCATGCATCAAATCGAATGTTCACACATTGCACCCTACCAAGGTGGTTGAGTTGCACTTATTGCAACGAGTTACATCCGCAAAAGGAATTAACAATCGCAATTTTTTTAAGAGTTGTAATTTTTTACGGGCAACAAAGTGTGCTAGTATTTATATATATTTTTAGTGTCAAATAATATTGTTGTAGTAGTCATATTTTAAATAAAAGGTGGACAAGTGGGTATAGGTTAGCCGTTAGGTCTGCTGTATATATACATTAGTTGTTGAATATGTCATTGTAATGGATGTGTTAGATTTTAATTCAATATTTCAATGATATTACATATGAACAACGATTCTGAGCGGAGACGGAGTGTCATCCAGTTCATATCATACTTGTATAAATAATCAAATTGAATAATTATAAAAACCACTGAATATAAAATATCGTAAAGTTTTAAATTTAAACACTCATAAAAAATTAATGTTACACTTGCAGTAGAAACACTTATGGGGAATCTTCTATTAAAAAGTCTAATATTATAGCTATGATAAACATTTTTTTTATTAATTTCTAAGTGAAAAAATAATTTCCATATTTTCACGATTTCGATAAAGTTTTTCAAAATTTGAACTTAAAATGCTTACAAAAAACATGCCTATTACCTATGTATCATTAATATTTTTGAACTGCTACCAAAAAACTTACGAAAAACCTTGTATTAAATGTTCAAGCTTCTTTAATGAGTGAAAAAGTTTTATCAATAATAAATTTAAGAAAATTTACAAAATTTGAAAAATTTGTCATGGTTATAAATATCTCAAAAAGATTCAAAATATTGTAAACATTTTATCATGTATGGAATATGTTAATATAAATATTTGGTACACTCACGTACAACGCTTATAGTTTAGGCAAATCAACGTTTTAAAAATTATGGTGTAAAAATAATTCTGAAATCCACCCATGGTAATTTTACATAACAAGTCGAAGGATGATTTCGATTTTAATACACATAAGTGACCACGCCGGGTGTATATGAAAATACCAAAAATTTCAATTAGCTATAATTTAAAAATAAGTCTGATCACCAAATTCGGACTTCCCCATCGATTTCATCATGTTTAACTACATAGGTACGTTAAAACAAAATAAAGGTGGGTAAGTGGATGTCACTCCGCTGTACAGTATACCAATATGTTACAAGTGTGAAGTGGGTCACTGTATAATGGATGGTATTAAATTCGAATTCAATGATATAATATCATTTTATACGAAAAACGATTCTAAGCGGTGACGGTTTGTCAGTCTGGATATTTTATATTGTTATTATTTATTATAGCCTGTAAATTATGAGCAAGCAGGGAGATTCTAAATTCCACTGATATACTATTAGTATTTTTAATCCGTATAAATAAATGTAACTATTTACCAAGATTGTTTTTTGAGAAAATTAATTATACTATTTTTAATTTTTGAATGTTAAAGTATTTAAGTTCAATCCAGCCGTGATGTCATGATCCCCGTAATACAATTAAATACAAATATAATATATAATATAAGGGTAGATATGTCATATTTTTTGGTAGGTAGCATACTACACAAGTCAGGGGAAGATCTGAAGCTTGTTTAAGGGGGTGGCGAGTAGAAATATTTTTGAGTAATATATAAAGTACAATGAAAATTGTATTTTTATATTAATTAATAATTAACTATTATGAGTTCATATGAGAATCCAAGTTCAGGTAGGTAATCGCCACGTAGCCCTCTTACTTCATAAATCCACCCCTGACACGAATACCAGAATACTTACACTTTGTACCTGTCCAGAATACGTATTTAATATATGGATTATTACTTATTTATAATAATAAGTATTTGAGTATATTCTGCCTAGAAATAAAATTGAATTACATATTTGTATTCGTTTATAAAATAAAACCAGCCTTCTAGTAGAATAACATCATTTATGTTATATTGTTATGTAAAATGTTAAATGATTGCATTAAAAATTAACTTAAATGTCGAACGTTCACAAATGTTGATCTATTTATTTTTTGCCATAAATATTTTTCAACTAAAACAGAATTAGAAAGATACTCTTTGGAATTACGAAATTGGGTTTCTATGTATTATGATTTATGAGTATATTGTATCTACAAGATAGCCACATCGGTACATTTTGTTGTAAAGTCCAGATTGTCCACTAGAAGATATTATAGAAATCATGTTATGTCGTTCTTTTTAAATACTTACCGAACAAGGTTAAACTTATTTTTGTACTCTGTAAATAGTGTTTTGATTATTATAGCACAAGTGCTGATAAATTACGAAACAAAATGGAGTAGAAACAGTATTAAAATTATGAATGTGTGGATATAGATATACGATTACTTGTATAATAACACTATATAGGTATATATATATATATAAAATAAGATTTCGTTTCAAGTGCTTTATAGATGGGGAAAAATATGTAGCAACCACTCATGTCGTCGTATACCTATGGCATGTCGTTTAAATAATATAATATATCCAATAAACATTTGACATAAATAAAAAACGATCGCTCACCGAGGTGATCGAAATATTATATAATATTTAACACCCGATCATACGTACTTGCTGTTAGGTTCCCGAGCGTTTAACGGCGTTGCTGTTGCTGATGATCTGCTCGACTATCGAATTTCCAACATCGTCCAATTCCAACACCTCCGTGTCATCTGCACACGACAAAAATATATCAGCATAAAAATATAAATTGAATTCCGTGAGATCAGCGCACAACGTTGTCCCCAATCCGACACGCATAATTATTATCCGCATAGGAACAATCCGTGTATTACACATAGGTACTCGATCGTAATTATTATTATATTTACATCGGCGTCGCCGTTACCTTTGACGGAGCTGGTCGTGCTGCCGACTGTTTGCAAAGCGTACATGGTGGTCGGCCAATATTGGGTTCACTGTTTTGCTACAGCACAACAATTGCAACGGGATTTCGCGTTTACGTAACCAAATACCAATAATTAATTATACTATAACGTATTACAGTTCACAAATACTCTAATATTGTACAGGTACACTGTGGCGCATAACCTAAAAGCAACTGCTGATTTCCAACCGAACGGCGACGAGTGGATGTCGAGTCGTACCTAATACCTATTGTGCTTTGTAGTCGTTATCTCGAGAGCCACTCTCTCATCGTGTGGTACGCTCGGCTATTGGGGGTTTTCGCGTATCTCTCGCGCGACGTTCGGATAGCTGCTGAACGAGCTCGCCCGAAGTTGTATGTATCAGGTTTCGCGAGACTCAGTTCGAAACCTTCGTGGCCTTGTGCGGAATTTTCAGTTGGATCTCGGACTGCGAACACGGCGAAATGGCGTAACATCTGTATGAGATTCGAAGCTTTGCGTTCTGTGTCTTCATTCTAGTGTAGGCACCATCAGTAGGTGTTTCTTTGCTACCGGCTGAGGAAAACGTGAATAATGAAAAAAAAAAACGCACGTCGAATAATATATTGTACACGATTTTTATTTATTCATATATTATATATTCAAAAGTCAGTCGTTAATGTTATGATACAAAGATAAAATGCGAAAAAAAAAATTAGCACGCAAACAATAATTGTTAAGGCACTATATATGTATATATATAAATATTAAATAGTATATATGTATAAATCATAAATACTGTTTTAAATGTAAGTTCTAATAAATATTAAAGGCACAAATTCGATGTTCAGCATTTTTATTTGCGAAAAAAAATGTTAATTTATTTTTAAGTTCGAATTCACTGGTGGTTTTAGTGATGGAAGACTAGACGAAAATAATTAATTTTTTAAGTGTATTTTTTCCTATTAAGCTCGTTTACAAATTCAGAGATCTGTTGATTAATTTAAAAATAGAATAGAAAATAATTATGTATACATCAAATATAATATTAAAATAAAATATTAACAAGATAGAAAAAATATACAGAAAAGGAATTAAAATACATTTAACAAAAATAAATATTAGGAAGTTTCTAAGTAACATGTTTAAGTTATAATTGTTTTTTTTTTTTTTGCTTACAATAATGCAGCAGAAAATTTAACATTGACAATAATGAACAATGAATCTTTATTTACAAGATACTGAGTTCTACTGCATTTGTGTTAATAACTCATGACTCTCAAATGAAAACAAAAAAAAAAACAAAGTGTTAATTTACTATGATTTACACATCTATGGCACGTGTTCTAATTTCTAACAAAAGCTGTAAAAACGACAGATACTCTGTGTTTAAGATTTTGTTAGTATACAACATGTAGTTTTGAACACATTTGGATATTAAGATTTGCCCATATAAGTAGGATTTTTGAATGTTGACGTGGCTTGTCTGTAGATTGGATTTTCAGCCTAAAAAAAAAGAAGAAAAATATGAATTTAATAAAAGTTAATGTATTGTTTATTTAACAATACTTACTGTGTCCCATTTGGCAATCATACGCTCTTTTTCAAATTTCGCGAATTCTCGTCTATCATTAATTGTTGTTAGTAGTTTCCACAGCAGCAAAAGAGCCATTCCAATTAATACTATAGCTCCAATCACGCCCAATATAATACCTGAAATTATATATGACAATTAACTAACAATGTTCATAAACAATTTATAAATTTAATATATAGTATGTACCCATGAAGTAAACTTGAGGAGGACATTCACGTTCTTCTTGTGCTCGAATTACGATCTTTCCACTTTGATCATACGTGTAAACATATGCAAAACGACAATCGTCTTGATCATAATATGAACACATATTTTCATCTTTGTCTTCATTAGCTAAAAATAAATGTATAGTAAATATATGTTTTGTTAAGATAATTAGGTACTCATATTTTACCTTCGGCTACTTTTACTATGATTGGTTTGATTGTGCAACTTTTTTCACATTCTTCAGGGGACATAGAACCAGTCTTGTACACAAGACATTGAATACATTCTTTAAATTCTTGACATCTACCCGGACAAGTCTAAATTACACAACAATTTAATAATAAATAATATTGAATTTTAATTATAAATTAAAAATTTATATGAACACAAAATACAAATTTATATAATAATTTTTTTTTGACTTACTGGGCATTTTTGACAGTATTTTCCAGAATATCTTATACCATTTTCTTCAGAGCACTTACATTGACCACATTCACAATTCCCACGACCCGAACATATTTCATTACTACCATCCATTATACATGTTTCATTTGTAGCATGACAATCACATGATTCACCTGTCCATCCTGGGATGCACTTGCATACACCACAGTCACATGTACCATAACCACCACATAAAGCACCACCAGATCGGTCACAGGAGAAATTATCACATTCACAGTATGTACCATAAACTCTCTAAAACATATTTTGCATTATTAGTTATCAACCTAAATAATTTACATTAAAAATAAATTTTACCTCTTCTGGATTAGATCTAGCTTGACAATCACATTGACCACAGTTGCATTCTCCACGACCTGAACAATTTATTTCCGAGTCATTGTTCAACCGACATCCAGATACCATGTATGTATCATTACCATGACGATTATTGTTAGCATCACATTCACACATACGACCAAAATGCATGGAATCACATTCACAAACACCACACTTTAATGTTCCAGCTCCACGACAGTCGGGCGATTTCTCAAGATAGTCCTAAATTAGATTTTAAATAATTAATCTATACTATTTGGCACTATGAAGTTGCTACTTACAGGATGACCAGGATTTTCACACTCGCATTCACACTGCATATCTAATGACACAGTTAATGATTCATTAATACCAACAGGGTAAATTTGAAAAGTCTGTGTCCAATCTTTGCGATTTGGTGGACATGATGTTACTTCGATTTCAGCTTGAAAATTGACTACAGTACCAACTTTAAGTCCATCACATTTATTTGTTTGTTTTAACACACCATCTTTATCGAGACAACTCGAATAATATGTGACTTTTATAGCACTGGATGCTGTATCTCTCATTTCCACAGAAGATGATATTTTCTGTAATACAATCAATAGTTATTAAGATTCTACTACAAAGAGCAAGAGCATGCAATGTATTGTAATAATAAATAATAATATGTTAGAAAACATAATATTTCTTACACTGTACTGATCTTTAACTAAATCAACAACATTTTCTGAATTTTCGGATAGAGTACCAGCTGAAGCTCCTTCGATATGTTGCATTAGACGTTCATAAACATTTATTTGTTCTCGTGTTACAGCAAAGATCATATTGATTGAGTTTTGTCTTACTTTTAAATTTATCTAAAAAATTTTTTTATCAAATAACCATCAAAAGTAAAGTAATAAACACTTCTGTATATTTGTTACCTGTGATATTGATGGATAATCTTGTAAAGACGAATGTGTGTAACTACCTCTATTATCGAGATGACAACGACCATCATTTGGTTTGATAATGCCACCAAGCTAAAGGTATAATGAATTGCTTAATGATTAAGAATGTAACTTAAGTAATAAAGAATCTTACTTTTCCATCACCAGCATAATGAAATCCAGCATCAGTTGAGAATAACAATAACCTCCTGGCGCGCTCCCTCCAACCAATTTGATCACGACAGACAATGGCTTGCATGATAGCATCAAAACCACCTTCTGGTGCATCTAAATTACCTGAAACTGGTGCTCTTTGGACCTCACCCTAAATTAAATATTATATTCAATTTATAAATGTATCAAACTAATATTTTACATGCATTTAATTAGATAATTAATACTTTTACTCATAAAATAATTTAAAATTAATCATGCAACAGAAACATATAAACAAGCAGTAAGTCAATCACATTTTTAAGTAAAATAATTTAAAAAGTGGGCATGATAAGTGACAGTTTATTAAATGTTAATAATAACAATTAAAATAATATATTTATTTTTGTCTTTATACATTTCTGAAAATTGGACAGTGAAAAGTACAAAATTATATTATGTTAGTATTAATAAATAATGTTTAGTTAACAGTTATTCTTAATGATGTTGAATAGTTTTCAATGGACTTACGGCAAATTTATTAGTATCTTGACTGAGAGACATGACATTTTGAAATCCGTATGGAGGAGCATCACAACGAGGACATGGCTTCACCAAGCTGGATATTATACAGGCACACAAAAAATTATTACAAAATAAGTTTTGTAATAATCACACAGTTACAGAACGATAGTGCAATACTATGTGCACAACAAGCATATTATCCCTCATTAGACATAGATAGGCATATGGGTATGAATATGATTCATCAATTATAATTTATTTAAAACCTATAATATATTCCATGTATTTATTTGAAGTAAAAACAAATAGATTAGGATAATGTTTTGCCTAGTGTGTGTATAAAAACATCTACAACAAATAAAAATATAAAAGCTAAGAAATATTATTTTTAAACAATCTAAACTACGCATGAAACTGATATACTTGTACAGTCGTACATATTGGACTTACAAGTCATGCAAATACAAATTAAACAACTATAGCCTATAGGAATATTTTATTTTAACTAATTACAATTAAAAGTATTACTTTTAATACAATAGCACATTAAAATTTTAGTTACTAAAAAAATATAATATCATGTACTATTAAAACAGTATATTACTTTATAAAATAATTATTAATATTTATTAATTATTATAATCTATTAAATACTCGAAAATAAAATACCGTCGCAAAATCATAGAAAAATATAAAATATATCTAAATCCATGATTCCAGATACAGAATTATCACTTTGATCAGTTTAAAAATAATGAATACCTAGGCATCGTTTGTAATTTTTATAAACAAGAAATTAATAGAAACACCTTCTTTCTATCAAAGCAATGTATTAATGGAGGGGTTCATTACTTCACCTTCTCTCACATAATAATGTTTTGGGAAAATTATTTTTGAATTGAATTTATTAGATGAAAATTGATAAGGTATTGTATATTAGAAAATATATTTTAAAAGTATTACAAAACACAACATGCCAATGTTTTCTATTTTTAACAATTTTTTTTTTTACACAATATGTATAAGCCTTCTCCTCCCTCCCACCACAAACAAAAAAATAAAAATGTTTTCTACAAATGCCTATGTACTTGCGATAGATACCAAAAAGAAATTATTCAAATGTATATATACAACATGGATTTATTTGTAGATGGATTATACACATTTTGTCTTGAATTCATTTTAGATCAATAACTTACTGAGAATAAATCAGTGTTCGAATTCAACGACAACTGATTACGAAAACCATATGAATGAGCACAGAATTCGCATGGAGATTCAATTCTAACCCAAGAAAAATCACGCAAAAATATATTTTATACTCATTCAAACAAATTTATGAAAACCAAAAACAAATATTCAACTTACTTTTTTGGCATTGTATTGACATATGGCATGACAACTTTGTCAACAAAGCTACCAAATCCAAGTCGAAAATTTGAGGTAATATTTCGCATGCTTTCAGCCAATAAATTTCCAAGAGCGGATAATTTTTCTTTGTCGTCTTCCATTGAATTAGATAAGTCCATCAAATAATATAAGTCCACAGGATAATCTTCGGCTTGTGCATAATTTACAGTTATTCTATGGGCTTCATCTAAAAACAATGTCATAAATGTTTATAAATATATAGACTAATATAATAATTCAGAAAATAACTTACTTATTCTAAGCTTAAGAGATACTTGTTGAGGAGAGATTTGTACAGCATCGTGTGTTGAACTTGCTGCTGATCCTTTAGAAGCCGAAGAAGAGGAGCCACTGGAACTACTAACACTAGACATGTAAGAATTTGTATTTTTCCTGGCTTTTTGAAGTTCACGTGAATCCAACATCTTGTACTCATTTTTAGGATTGTTAATATAGCGTTCATTACATTGTATCATGTTAGAGTTAATGGTTGATTGAAAACATCGTTTTCCATCAAATTTCTAAAGATAAATAATACAATTGCAATAATTTATAAAGTAATGATCAAACTTATAATAAATATAAATACCAGTGTTTCATAAATAATGTTAAAATAAATTGTTATGATTATAACACGACAAAACAAAGAACAAATATCAATGACTAATGCTTTTTTTTTGCTGAACGTACCGGTTGTGCACACCAAGCGCACGTTGGAGTTTGTATACATTCATGACAAGTCTGTTTAAGAACGCAAGGATTCTGTCTGATTAATTGCTGTTGTATTTCATCTGCATAACAAAAGCCTAGTGTCAACAAGGCAACTGTCAAAATCATCATCATTAATAATTTATTCATTTTGGTCTGGATAATAATCTGAAAAAAAAATAAAAATTTTAATATAAAATTAATTTTATTGTTAAAATGTATAGGTAGTATTTAATAATGCTTTATAAATAAACAATTGATAAAAATATTTAAATTTATATTTTTTAACCAAATCATTTTTATAAAATATAATATTTTAAAACAAAGCAATATATATATTTTTGGTCAATAAGCCTTGTTTAAAAATAATACTCCACCTCTGTAAAGAGGTGTGTTCATTTCTACGCCTACTATAAATAGATTTTACATGCTCCGGTGTTTGATAGTGGAGATATAAAAAAAGAAACTAGTTATGGGAGAAGGAACCACAATATAACTTGAGATTGTTTGAAAAAAGTAAAAAATACAAAAACGGTCAAAAGGTTAAAAGATGAGTATGAGAGTTCAAATAGGCGAATTCATAAAAGGATTAGGGCATACAGATATAATCCAGATGTTACAGTAAAGTTGAAAATTGTAATATATATTATATTATTTATACATTATGCATAGTTTAATTGTTATATGATTTCATGAATAATACGACAAGGACACAAGGTGCGTGAAAGTAAGTAATGAAGTATACTGAAACTGAAGTAGTGAATGATTTTGTAGAAAATGAAAATTGAAATGTACAGAAAATATCTTTGAAAAACACCAGGCATTGGTATTGTTGATGAAAATAAATGTACGATTATTTCTAATACCTACGCACGTCAATAACGTACCGGATGATAACAGTTATAATGGGATCACATAGAATGAT
The DNA here is from genome assembly GCA_008086715.1 of Sitobion miscanthi. Lineage (NCBI taxonomy): Eukaryota > Metazoa > Arthropoda > Insecta > Hemiptera > Aphididae > Sitobion > Sitobion miscanthi. Next base: position 28,258,663 of record CM017798.1, on the reverse strand, counting down.
CGAGAACCATAAATGGAAACGTCACGTTGCGCACGTATTCCGTTCTAAAAACACAGAAATCGCGATGTTTTTAATGTGCGTCATAATTTTCTAAGCAATTTTAGAATTTTGATATCCGCTAACCGCTAGGGCGTAGTAAATAAAAGTTGTAGCTTGTAACTTTTACAAGGCCTTACAAAACAAGAAATATTATGCGGGAGGGGGTTTTGCCGTGTTGATGGCTTATACCACCGGCCACCCCCAAATCGCTCAAGTCGTACTCAAAATTTGATATTAGATAAACACCAAGTTGTTTCCGAATGAAATTCGATGAATACGAAGACGTAGAACGAAACGAATCTTAGATCACAACGGTACCCGTTAGTACATTGTCGTACAAACTCAATTAATATTTACTTCCTGTTGTAATCGTGTTTTAAAAATATGTACAATAATATAATAATAATAACATAATATTGTTGTATTCTTTATTTCGTTGTATTTTTCCCGCGCTCCGCGTTATGACTTATGAGTTTTTGGTCGTAAAATAGGAATGCGTCTTTTGGCCTACATGGCTCATTAATGTTGCACAGAGTCGACGGCCGCCGCATAGAACCGCGCCAAGGTCCACCTCTTCACCACTTCCCCCCCCACCAAAAAAAAAAAAAAAAAATTATATAAAAATCTCGACCCATCCACCGGTATTGCAAGATGCGATCGCTGTTAACGATGCTGCCATATGTGGCGTTCACCATCGAAAATGCGACTCGCGGAGCCGACAAACGTAACGTTTATCTCGGAAAATGCCGACTTCGAGTGACAAAAGCCTAGTCCGCGACTAACACGCGACCCTGGCCCCGTTGGCGACCGACAAATGATCGAAAAACACGAACATGTGTCGTCGACGACGGCTGGTTGGGTGGCAATGCGTGGAAGGCGGCGCGAGGGAGACGGTAACGACGGCGTGGCCCGGACGAGGTGGCGCGGCCGGTACGCCATACAACAAATGAACAAACCGACTTTATACGTCGTGGGCGCATGTTGGAAACCGGACCGTTCCCACACGGCTGCCGCGCCGCGTATTGCTGCAATTGCCGTCCGACTAGCTAATATTTTACTATGATACGAATTTTTTTTACCATCGAAATTCGCCGCCGAGACAGAAACGCGTTATGGTATTATCATCAATTCCAAATTCTTATAGGTACCTACGGACTACGATATTTCCCAGTCCATACAACGGGTTTAGTGATCAATATTGCTTTTATCGAAAACAAATCAAAATAGTTTTCTTAACTGCGAGTCTACGATTAATCGCTTTTGGCACAAAAGTCCAACAATTATATCTAACAGTGTTGGTGTGATCATATAGATTCTGGAGATGGTCTATAAGTTGGATTCATATCGCGATCTTCAATAAAGTGATTGTAGATTATAGGTATTACTGTCAATGAGTACGCTAACTTCCGTTAGCTCCACTAGCAACTCTTATCTCGCTTAATACCACTACACGGTCGATTCACCTTTAAACTCTAGAAGCTAAACTGGGAAAAAAACGACCACCCAATTCTATGCCAGATTTAAAAAAAAATCTCCCAACATTCCAATTCATCCATGGTTCCAGTCCTTAAATTAGTCGTACAGTAATATTGTGCTATACTTCAGGCTGAAATCTCCATAGACCATAATCTGTCAATCACTAATTCAAATTGGGTTTAGGGCTCAAAAATGTATGGCCCTTCTTGTATCTCCTCTTCAACTGAGCCTCACGTGACTTCCATCATTTATTAATCAATAGTCCTACTCTTTCCTCTATTACTCAATTAAAAAAATTGTTTTCCTCTCACGGTTCCATCTTCTTTAATATTGATGCTCCTTTCTATAACGGTACCACTCTAATTAAAGCCGTATTACATTTCATTCCCCAAAGGTCATGTATGAGTTTACATATTTTAATCTGTATAATAATTTATGTTAGTATTTGACTATTTGTTAGACAAAAAAATTAATTATTAGGTAGATATAAGTAATTAACATATTACACAATGAGATTAAATTATGCTAAATAATTTTAGTTTTGAAAAAAATTGCTGGACAAGAGATAAATTATATGATCGTGAATTGAAATTGGGATTGAATTATAACCTAAGGTGGGAGGGGATGAGAGAAAAAAATAATTTGATTTTTTTGCTCGTCTCAACTTGCTTCACTTCCTCCACGGCCGTGAGCCGGAAATTGCGCTGTGTTGGCGATTATTTGTTTCGTGAAACGCGTGCGCATTTATCAATGAAATCATAGGATAAAAATATACAGATATTCATGTCCCCACCACCGCTAGACGATCACGTCACGCGTGACGATTGTACGAGAGTGAACAACAAAAGGGGTAAAAGAATGGTTTTTTCCTCTTCTCTATTCGTCTTTAAAGGTCGCGACGATGACGAGGTGTAAACTATTTTTCTACCTCCACCTGTTGTCGCGTACTCAGACGGCAAGGATTTAAAAAAATACCAGTCGAACGGCCACGGCCTTATAAGGATTTGATGGACAGTTATCCGGTGCATACGCGTGAGTGAGCGTGTGCGCGCGAGACTATAGTATGTGTGTTACGGTTATGCGATATCATATTTTCGTAATAACCAGACAGAAAACTATAAAACACTGTTTAGACCGAAGACACCACGAGACGGCCGTGATTGTTAGTTACTGAATTAAGGAGACGTTGTTATTAATGTCAAATTGATATACACTTAAATATTATTTGCATGTCGTACACGTTTACTGGCCATAATTCGGTGAATAAGTTTTTAATTTAAGTTTCACCCTGTAAAAATGTAGAAAAATGTCAAATTTAAGAGCATGCGCGAGTTTTGCAACAACTGAAGCCTAGCAGCAAGCGCTAATACTGTCGACGCAGGTTATTAGGCTAATGGGTTAGCGTTGGCTGTAGTTCTTTTTCCGTTTATGTTTTGGTAACCCACTATCAGATCGATCGGCAACGGGTGTCGTTATTATACTATCCATATTAAAGCAATTTATGTTGTTTTTTATACTCTACGAGACGTATCAACGTATCGGTATTGTCGTCATAGTGCATATTAACGACTGTACAGAAAATTCCGTACCATTATCTATTATCCATGTTACTATTTGCGTATGGTATAAATCGTTTACATTTAAAATATCATACTACCTATAGGTACGTATCCTATAAGTCACAAAATAAGGAATAATAATATTTTTCATTCGATTTAGAACAAAAATGATTATAGGAAATTTTAAATAATTTATGTGATACCCTCCAATAAGCAATAGATATGTCTGAATAAAAAGTTTAGGTTTATTATACCACCTTATGTCTTCAAATAAACTACTCAACTACTGGGAGGGTTACTGGTTGGAAGTGTCGATTACTGGGGAACTCGATATCAGTCGTGGTGTCATAATAAGAGGCCCATAGGCGATAGGCGCAACTAGTGTAAAAATTGTGAGGAGTTACACCCCAGCTTACAAAACTATTTATTTAAAATAACCCATAGGGGGCTTATATCTAAATCAATAAGATTTTTTGGGGAGGGGAGCTAAATCTTAGTCAGGAGGCCAAGCTCCCTTAGTTTCGTCACTGAATTAAGGGCCCCTACTGTCCAGCCAAATCAACAATAACTTATTTCCGTATTTGATTATCAATTTCACAACAAATATAAAAATCATAATATTTTTATCAATGAAAAAAGTTTTACGAAATACGTTCCAACCAATCCCGTTAGGTGTTAATAATAATAAAGTAAAATTATCGAGGGATCAATGTAGAAAATATATATTTTATTAAGAATATATATTAGGTATATTGTAAACTATCTGCGATCGGCGTTAATGTGTCATCAAAATGTTATTCTATAAATAGTCACTAGTCAGTGATGTAGGTACTGATAAAAAAAATTCGTGTGTATTCGGTATATTATTATACTATCGACGGCTTTAATGCACGTATATGTATAGCTAGTTGATTATGAAAAAAACTTTATAATCAAGTCAAAAAAAATTTACCTCATAATTTGTAATAATATTATTTAATCCAACCCCTTATTACACTGCAGCGGTGGCGGTAAATTGTGTGAGGCTGCGTTTTTACTGTCACCGCAACCGTTGCAGTGTGTAAATTAATATTACAAGACGTATTTGTTTGTACTTTACGGAGATCGTTTTGAAATTTTGAATTAAAAAAAAAATAATGAAAATTGAAAGTACCTACATTACACATGATTTTACTAGACCAATATTTGAATAAACTGATGCTAAAAGATGTATTTTGAAATTTTGAATTAAAAAAAAAATAATGAAAATTGAAAGTACCTACATTACACATGATTTTACTAGACCAATATTTGAATAAACTGATGCTAAAAGATGTATTTTGAAATATTCACACATTATTATTAGTAAGATAATAAGCATATTATGATAGATATTTATCAAATGAGTAAAAAATTTCGAAGTTTTGAATTCTCGATATAGGTCATTGGTTCAAATTTAAATAAATAATTTGTTTTTATAGTTTAGGTTTCTGGTACTTGGAAATACCGTTGGTCGGTCACTATATTAAAATTTTATGAAATCGTAAATTACATAATATGATAAAAAAATAAGTTACTTCACAGTGCATAATAGTTTAAAGTATTTAGACTACCAAAAGTAATAATAAATTATAAACCTGAATATTGGTAGATATATTGCATTTTAGATTCTGAGTGAAACGATGAATGTATTGATTTTACAATGATGTGTTTTTTTTTATTTTTGTGTCTGTGTAAATGATAAGTAGTTGAAATAATGATTGGATTTTCCTTCAGTATCTCGTTCGATGGGAAAGTGAATATCGTTGGTGCATTGGGGAGGTCAAAATTTAAAAATTCCAATAGTTTTCAAAAGCGCTGGGAAAAACAACGGGAATTTTTACGCAAAATCGATTTTGGTGTTTGGTGTAACTCTAAAACAAATGAACGTATACACATGGAATTTTCACTGGTCATTTATATTAGCACTTTCTGTACACGATAAAATTTTCAAAATATTTTGATTTGTTTTGAACTAATTAGGAACATTTTCAGTTTCCAATTTTATTAGTCTTTTTTTCTAAGGATGTCAATAAAACTTTATTTGTTGGGTAAAAATATTTGAACATTTAATACAAGGATCCTACTATATTGTTACAATGACATTTGAAAAATATTAAAAATCCTTAGTCACAGTTTTTTTTTTATAAGTATTTAAAGTTCAAAAATAGACAAAATATCAAGAAAATTACCAAATTATTTTGAGTTAAGAATTTATAAAAATTTTTCTTTTTAAATCTAAAATTTTAAAATGTAATATAAGATTCATTATAAGATTATCTACCCTTATCAAAAAAAAAAAATGTCTATAGGTAAGAAAGTCAAATTAAATTTTTGCGAGCGTTTGAAGTTCATATTTTCACAATATTGGACATTCACTCGATTTCTCATGTAGCGGTTTTGTTATTTTATTGTTATTCAAAAACAAATAACTGTAGATACATGAACATTTTATTGAATGTTTATATTTTCATTTGCTATACATCATACAATTTTAAAAATATTTTGACTTTTTTTGAGCTGCTTATGGACATTGTTAGTTTTTAATTTTTTTTTGTTTTTTTTTCCTATAAATATCAATAACATTTTATTTGTTGGGTAAAAAAACGTGGAAACTAAATACCAGGCTCCTGATGTATTTTTACATTAGCAGTTGAAAAATATTAAAAATAGATAGGCATAATTTTTTTTTTATAAGGATTTAACATTCGAATTTTGACAAAATGTATTTATAAAATGTTCAACTTTTATAGCTAATGATTGAAAATTTAAAACAAGGCTTCACGTAAATAGGTTAAATAAAAATTACTTTATTCACCTTAATATCATCAAATATACTTAGTAATATCATAGGCTGACTGACCGTTTACTTCAGAATCGTTTTTCTTATGCAATGATATATTTTTTTTTTTTTTATTATTAATTAAATTTTCTTTATATTTACAATAAATCGTATAAATAAAGAAATATATCTACTCCTTTAAGCCTAAGCTTGTGATGGAGAAGAGAGTTAACAGTAGTAATAATAGTAATTTAAAATGCAACATTAGAATAAAACAAAAGATTTGGCTAGGTACATCCTTTTTCAAAAAGAAAAAAATTTCTCAATAAGTATATAAAATAAAATAAAATATAAAATATAATATCATATAATATTATATCATTGAATTAAAATTTAACACCATCCATTACAGTGACCTACTTGTAACCTACTGTACAGCAAAGCGACATCCACTTACCCACCTTTTTTTTTTATTTGTAAGTACATAATACAAATTTAATATTGTGAAGGTGATAAAAGATTTTGATTAAAAGTTAGTAGTTACTAGATAGAACAATAATACTTATTTTAGAAGGCATTACATATTTACATTTTTAGTAACTAACATTAATTTTATTTACAATTTATTAATATTGTACATACAACATACATTTTTATTCTGTAGATATTAAACTACATATTTAGAAATACATTTTCTGTGAATAAAACAAAATACTTAGATTTAGTTTATTAAAGGTACATAACAGTTTACATTTTACCTTATTGGTATATTCTACATTATATTTATTATTGAATAGGTATATGATATTATTTTGTTCTGTTTTTATAAATATTAATAAAATATATTCTATGACCTTGATAGGTAACCAGGAACATTAAGCATAATATATTAAATTACAAAACATTTATATGTCTATAAAATAATTATAGCTTACAATGTAGGTATAATAAAATATTCATAAATATTAAAAATTGTATAGAAAAATAATTTAACATATTATTGTCTACTCTCCGCACAGCTTATTTTAATAATAGATTCGACCTACTTCATAGTAATGCATTAGTCTAACAAAACCAAATGCCTATAAAATGAGGGCCAAATTTAAGAAGTAGTTTTATTCAGATTTTAGGTTTGGTTAAATAAAAGTTTATAATTGAACAATTTTATTGTTTACAAGTTATATATTTTAATGTGCCATAATGTTTTATATTATGTGGTGATTCATTGCAAGTTAAGACATAGTTTTAAATGGCAGAATGTACCACGGGGCTGAGCTAACGAATGTCTAGAATTTTTATTTAGATAGGTCATAGGTATATCAACATCTTCAAGAAAATTTATAATTTGCAGAGAAAAAGGGGGGAGGAGGTTCTCATTTTAAAAGTAGATATTAGTGTTGCCACAGAACACTTCCTTAAATAGTACAAAAAATATGAGGAATTTGAAAATCTGGTCTTTAGTATACCTACTTAAAAATTCTAAAACTCAGAATCTGAATAAATGTAATATTAAAGAAAAAAATTAGGGTGAGCATGTTAAAAAAATTACCCTGTATAGTTAAATTGTATAGAAAAGGATAGACAATTCATATTTATTAGCTATTATTATTTCTTAATTATTAATATCATTAATATTAACTACAATTTAGTGATAAATGTACTAGTTCTTTTAGAAAAGATACTTTTTTCCTACCACCCTAATTAAGATATTAGGTATAGGCCTATACAAGTAATATCATTAATTACTTTGTGATTTTAGAAGCTTTTTTTTTAAGTGTTGTTTTTATTAAGTTTTTCTTTATATTAGCAGTAGGTTAGGTTAGACACCACGAAAAATTAATAATAGGTACCTTAACTGGTAATTTTTAAAACAATTATCTTAATAGATATTGTTTCCTGTGTTTTGTAATGGATTAAGATTTATAAATTGTATATTATAATAGGTACTTACTTGTAAATAAATTAGGTAATAGCAAAAACAATATACCTACATAAATATTCTTTTACAAGTTTGTTCGATGTTTATCATTAATTATTAATATAATATCAATAAATTTAGGTAATTACTTATCAAAAAATGAGATATTTATTTACACATTTAAATAGTTAGAAATGTCTTAAGATTTCTTCAGAAATAGGTATCTGTTGTCTAAAGTGGCTTAAATTGTTTTTATTTTTTTTTAAATCATAGAACCTGATATTTTCTACAACTACTAATACTACACTCTATTGTTATTAACGGTTATTTAGTATCACACTTAGAATTACTAGCTTACCTTAAGGTGGATAAATGGGAATTTAATTACCTTATAATTTCACATTAACAAATTTACCTTTATGGTATAATACCTGGGTATGTATAAAATAATTTAAAACTAAATTAAAATAAAAACTGATTAATATAATATTAATATCAAGTTGGCTGACTGCTGTGTAATATTGGCTCAACACAATTGTATATCTCGTATAAATATGACATATTATTACACCATATTATACCTACCATTGTTGTTTATTCAAGAACTTATGTTTAGATATCTTATTTTTTCAAGGGTCTAGCAATAAAATTGGCTATAAGTAGGCACTAAGAACCTAAAAAGAAAATAGCAAGTATCTTATGAACCTTTTGTAATTTTAATTTACATTATAAATATGGTTTGATGTTTACGGTCTACCATGAGTGTTATTAAGCTGATATATCTTCTTTACTGTTCCACATGAAAGCACCTATTTTAGAGTGCAGTATTTTTTTTTAAACTAGGGCTAGCATTCAAGTCAGGTTGATGAGAACATGGTGGCTCTGGCTCTCTATACTTAGTTTAAATTGCATAGGCACTAGGTGGGTATCTATGTTGATTTTACACAACTTTTGGTAAATGTTCTATATTAGTTTCTTTATTAATGTTCTTTATATAGTGCAATAAAGTAGGTAGGTATCCATGCACTTAGCTATATATTGTAAAGTAAGAACCTACCAAAAATAAGAAACATAGGTACTTGATGATATCTAAATATAATATATTTACATCAGATTTCTACTAAAAAATGTTTATTAGGAAAACTTGGGGAAAACTAAAAGCTGATGATAAAGCCTACCAACCTATCAGATTTTCTATTGTAATACCTAATGTAATAATGGATGTAATAGGTACTTACAAACGGTGCAACACGATTGTACATTTTTTACCTTTTTATATTTAAGAAAACATAACACAACTGTATATGTTTGATTATTTGATATATTTTTTACTAAAGGTATGTGTTATGTTATTACTTATTATTAATGTTGTTAAATTTTTTAAACCTTATTTATGAACTTATAATTTCTCTTTTTTGTTTGACACACAATCAATATTTCCTACTAGGTATTAAATAATTATAATTTTTATTATCATTATGAGTAAATCTTATTTATTTATTTTTGATTACCTATATGTGATACGATATTAATTTTGGGAAATTTTTTGATTTTTATAAACTTAATTTATGGTATAATTTGATTTTTGTTTCATTTATATATTATAATACCTATACTAAGTTTTATTTATTTTTTATTCATGATACGCAGCAACTACTTGGTTATTAGATAGCAACAACAAAAAAAAAAAATTTGTTACATATAAACAATACAATAGTTTCCTTAAATTAAGTTGTACATATCAATAAGTTTTACAAATGTGATGATTTTGTTGGTGTTTTCTTGGATTAGGCTGAGGAAACTAAGATTTGTATTGTAAGTAAATCATTAAAGATAGTATAGGACAATTATCATTTATTTCTTTAATTCCAACAATCCAAAATATTTGTTTTGCATAATCGTTGTTGCGTTTGCTAAAATAATAAAAAAAAAGGTGCACAATCGTATAGGGTTTTTTTACAGGTAAAACGGTAAAAAGTGCGCAATTGTGTTACACCCTTTACAGAATAACATAAAAGTTAACAAATATTCAATGTAAACATTTTGTTAATTTATCATAACAACTGAAATCTTAGAGTTCAATATTAGAAACTTTATTTTCATTATTAGATAGAGATTTATTTTACTAGATTAGACATGTGTGCAAGTTTAATTGAACAACGTTAGTGTGCTACCTCACTGCAATAGTTATTAAGTTACATAAGTAAATATTGTATTCAAAGCAGAAACAGAAACAATAACAATTGCATATTAGAAACAGTAAATATGCATATTTTCTAGTGTAAACAAAATATACTCTCGAATGACTCATAAAGTGAACAATATTTGAGTCACTTCCCATCTACACAAGTTCTGAATACCAAAGAAGTACCTACGATTTACGACATATTTGTACTTACGCTTAATAGTGTATAATAAGAGCACTAAACTGTAGTGATTTCTCAATGGTAACTGGGCTGTGGCCGGGCTAATAGAAATTTTCAAACAGCGGCGAAGGCAATGGTGTCAGCCTCGTCGAACACGCATTTACACCGCTTCCGATGGTATTTTAAAGTGCCGGCGATAGTTTCGCGTGAGCATTTTCATCAGATTTTGTTTAATAAGAGATGGAATTCCAAAAAAAAAATTAAAAAAAAATAACAACGTTTTAGAAACACTAACGTAATCACGTCATTTTATACGCTACACCGAACGGGTCACTTGACTCACTAGTCACTTCTCACTTGCTATATACGTACAGTGTACGCACTACGCGTTGACACAGCAGCGGCGCACGAGCACACGGACAGACGGCAACGGACGGACGGCGACGGGAAAAAAATGCATCTCTAAAAATGGGCAGCCCAACCCACGTCTCCAACACCACAGCGACCGTGGTTACGAGAGATAAGGTAATAACGTTAGGTCAAGGTGTATTGATAAATAGAAAATACACCTTGCGCTAGGTAATGACCACGGTTGTAGATATCTTAAACCGTGGTAATGACGAATTTAGTTATCTTCACTGTTTAAGATAGTACTATCTTAAACCGTGCTATAAAAAAAATACTACCACCTGACCATGCACCACGGATATATGCACAAACATACAGGACTGAGATGAATACTGTGGTTACGAAATGTAGTACAACAGGCGGAGTTCGGTGGGATATTTTCCTTTTAGCATTACTAGCGCTGTCTTAGTGGTTACTTATGGAACTAGAAATTTGTATGATGTGTTCTAGTTTCATAAGTATCCACTGAGACGGCGCTGGTAATGCTAAAATGAAAATATCCCCCAAACTCCGCATGTGGAACGGCTTTAGATAGAACCATGAAGATTAGAGATATCTCTACGTGCGCCACAATGGTATTAAATATGATAATGGAGCTGGAAGAAATATCAACTTCATGGAACAATAAATTTACCGATTGAAGCAAGACAGTACGACACATGTAAACATGTCAGGAAATTTATGTCGACTCATGATAAAAGCGGTTTAAATTAAGAACGGCTAAACTCGTATCATTTAAACGAATGTTAGTATTTTAATACGTTATAATTTATTGTGTGTTTATACTGTGTTTACGTTATACCAGAAAAAATCAAATATATTATATGTGTATATATTTTAATAATATATGTAATGTGAGTATGCGACTTAATATTACTCTATGTGGTGATCATAGATAATATATTATCTATGGTGGTGATTAGGTCTTCCACTATAATATGATTAATCATTCCTGTGATTACTGATAAGCGTCCTCTTTCTTTTCCGCGAATCGCGATCGCAATATCGCTTAGCGTTGAGCGTCGCATTGAAGCTTCTTCTGTTAAAGCCGTAAACTGTTCTCGTGTTTTCCTATTGGCTATTGCCTATATTTTTCGTAGTTCATTTGAATTTCGAAAGGGAATTGATTAATCGAGTGGTATTATATTATTTCTAATTCTTTGATGTCTCCTACACTAAAAAGATGTTGATACGTTACTACGTTATACATAATTGTTTGTGAGTATTTAGTAATATTTTATTAACCTGTCGTTAGTCGCCCTATGGTCAAAATGATCGCACTTTTTTACATCTTGAATAAAATGTATATTTTACATTTCAATCATTGATACTCAATATACCTTTTACAAATATTATTAAAAATACTATAATAATATTCTAAATAAATTTAACAACTTGGCTGCCAAGGGTTTTTTGAAAACTTCAATTGCCTGCCATGAGCCTCCATATAATTTGTACATTCCAATTGTTTTTAAATATTATCCATTTGATGTAGAAGGAATAACTTTTTATAACTATATTTTATGAATTAAAAAAATTGTTTGAAATAATTATTTGTTTTGATATTATTAAACAAAAGATGTGAAACGTTTTTATTATTGAAAAATAATATGTAGTCGAAAAGACTGCCATGAGACTAATGATGTAATATACACTAGGGCGACTAATGTTGCATTAAATAAACTGATAGAAACCTAACTTACTAATTGTGATATTATGTTTTCTTTCAGAATCAGCCTCTATCGATTGTTGTTCACATTAATACTCACAATATGGACATAGAATGCATCTTTTAATTGTAAGATAAAATTCTATTTCTATTTTATCTGCTTCATTTATATAATATATTACAATATTCTTATTAGAGTTAACTAAGTTTTGATATCATACCAAAGACATTTGTATGAAATATTTGTTAGATTTTACCTTAAGAGTTAAGATTAGGTTAGGTCTCTCTCACATACATTAGTCATTTGAGTATAATATTCTTATATTTAATCTACCAATAAAAATAAAATTAGAAAAACCTTAGCGGATCATAGCATTTAAACTTTAGGTCTCCCATAGCTTAACCACATTAATTGCATTTACTGTTTGATTGTTTTTATTACTATATTAGTAGTAATAACTTATAAAAATAGTTATAGCATTAGGGGTTTTTTTATTTTTGTATTTGATGCTGACATGCTGTACAATTTTATTCTAGATATTTCCATTGTACATAATTTAATTGTATAGTATAATAGTAATCAAATCTGGTATATGAGTCAGTAGGTTCTAATAATTAAAAGGTTTTTCATTAGCTAACGCCAAGTTGTAATTTGTATAATTAGTCTGCACTATAACAAATTATTGTCGGCTCATAATTTATTCAAAATTTTCAGAAGGGTCTATGGTTCTCAATTGGTGTATCTGTGCATCCCCACCCTTAAACAGCTCTCACCAGCATATTTACGATAGCAGCAAAAATTATCAGTGTGACATTGATCGAAAACAGTCACCGACAATTATGAGCTATAACAACACTTAGGGCTCCAATGATATTCGGCAGCTTAGTCTCCATACTGTTCACTCTTATCCTGAAATAGGGTAGTCAGTATCCAAATTTTTTTTGGTTATTTAAAATAATAGAAAAGTCAACCGTTTTTAATCAACAATGAACCTAACATTATTATACTTTTAATATATTTGTATTTTACCTTGTAAAATAAAAAAAATTTTTTTGACAGATGGAGAATTCAATACAAAATCAAACAATACAAAATAATACATTTATTTGTAGATAAATTCAACTTAAAATGTCTTCTAGTAGTCCTCCAGTGGATTATCAAAAGCCTGTAAAAGTCAAATCTCGGTGGACACAATCTTGTCAGATAGAAATGATGATGGAAGAGTCACAGTCTTCATTAGATATGTCTGATACTGTTACAGATGTTTCATCAAGTGATTCAAATGATAGTACAGATTATAGTTCTGAATTTAACTCTTTGGAATTAAGAAAATCTCGTACGACTAGCAGTAATAGAACAAACTATAGACAATCAAATCGGAAAAAACAAAAAATCTCTTCCAAAAATTTTAATGAAAAAGAACTTAAAGAGAAAGAACTGTCTAATATGTCTGACAATGATCAAGAAAACAAATTTAAATACAATATTTCACAAGAATCTAATTTTAAAAGAAATACTTCAGTGGACTGGAACACTATTTCAATTTTTCAATCAAAGAGTGTTAATAATATAAGTGAAAATATTGATAACTTACCATCAAAGCCTATTCGTCGAGCCTCTGTACCATGGAAGTTTAAATTCTCATTTACAAAAGATTTAAAAGATAATATTAGGTTACTAGAAAAAGATGACTATTATAATCTTTCCAATGCTATCAAATATTTAAATTTAAATAAGATACTATTAAGTGAAGATAATAAATCAACTCAAAAAGAGAATACAACAAATAAAGATACTTCTCAACAATCATATTGTATAAATGTTTGCAATTTAAATTGTAGAGATTTTGATGGTTTGAGTAATAAAATATTAAATATTGAGGTATCTGCAGAAAATAAGCTTCAGCAATCCCATGAGTTAAATATGGATGTAAAGCACTTCAATGAAAAATATCAAAACACTAATTTGGAGGTACCTAAATCGTTTTTGTTTAAATCAAAAAATTTGAAATGTAATTCTATCTATAAACTCAGAGAAATTCGCTCCAAAAGTTGTGATTCCATATTGAAAAAACCGTATTATTCATTTAAACGTTGTAAAAGTTATGATGATTTAAATCAATTAAAAGAATCTGTGATTGATAGTTTTAAATTACAAAAACCTGAAAAAAAATCTCCAAAAAAAAAAAGACGACAGTCAAAAAGAATTAAAACTAAAAATAATTGTATAGAAATGCTTGATGATATGAAAGTTCCAGAAGTTAATTATAATCTAGTAGCTGATGAAATTTACAAAGAACACAAAAATCAACTACTTGAAGCAAGAATTAATGATATAGAATTTGATGAAAAATTAAAAGCTACTAATTTTACATTAGTTGACGAAAATGTATACAGACCTAATAGGTAAGAAATACACATTTATAATTATAATTAAAAATTAAAAAACACTTTCGCTGCATGTCATATTTGTTTATATTAAAAAAGAAATCTTAAAAATGTAGAATATTATCTATGTACGATTTACATATACGTATGAAATAATTCTTATAATATGACAAAAAGCAAATGGTTTAATCATAATTATAATGGTGCTAACGTTTTAGTACATTGATCAACTAATTATATAATGCCAATTTGAATCATTTAGCATATTTGAACGGTATGAAATGATGCCAATAGCGTTGTACGCACTGAACATATTAAAGTATTATAAAATCTATTTAATGGTATTGTAATAATATCATTGGATTTTATACAGATATATTTGTTTTTATTAATTTTATTAGTTTTCTTTTTACTTTATCTTTGTTCTGAATAATTATTTGACTATTACCTTTTAATGCAATATAAAGTGATATTTTATTAATTCATTGTAGATAAGAGTTAAATTGTAAGAAAAACTTTTTGTTGTACAATAATATATAATGTAAATGCGCAAAATGTATCATTTCTCTAGTATCTAGTGTATTTTGATATTGGATCTTTATAGTAGGTCTGCTTTAGGGCGGTCATTTTTTTAATTTTCTCAGTATTTTTTCTGTAAATAACAAAAAAAAAATATTTTGGAAAGTAAATGGATTACTAAAAAAAAAAACTATTTTAAAGTAAACCAAAACCTGGTTAGAATCATTTCATTGAAATTTTTACCATTTATTTTAAACAAAGATACCTTACACATCAATTAACTTAATCTTATTTTTCTTTTTCAGGCAGACTTTGAAATCCTATTCACCTTCTGAAATTCCTGGGTTACGTAAGCTAAAACAACGGTACTATAACTCAATTTATATTAATTTATTAAATAATTATTAAAGAGGATGTTCATACCATTATGCGTTGTCTCTGTCTTACAAACACTCATTATAGCAGCAGTTCTTAACCTGTGGTCCGCGGTAGCCTTAACACATAACATAGTACGTCAATAAGTGACATGAATGCATTATTACAATATTGATGGACTATTATTATTATTTTTTCATATATAATATGTAGATCCTACACCAAATAATTGTATTATTAATATTTATTAAGTTTAATCAGTTTTTCTTGTTCATACAAAATTTACATGCGTACAGCACTGTAGTCTCGGCAGTCTTATATTTACTGCCACTAAGTACAGTCGATCAATCGTACTCAATTATGGTTTTATGTTACATTTTTATAAACAATTAATTGTAATAAAATAATTATAAATGTGTATGTTTTATTATGTTTACTTATGTAATTTGTTATATAAAATAATTATTATACTTTTGGTTATGATAACATGAGATGTTTTGTTAAAAATAAGGTATTCGAAAAAAAATTGGTAAGGGGGTCCGCGATTTCTAGAAATCTTTCATCAGGGGTTCGTGATCTACAAAAGGTTAAGAACCGCTGCATTATAGCAAATTAACATTCAAAATAATCCTCTTAACTATATACATTTTTATATTATAGTAAATTGATCTATTATCAAATTCAAAGATCAGAGAGCCTTATGTAGTTCTTTTGATATATCAATTTTAAAACAAGATGTGACCATTTAAAAACTTTTAAAATGCTCATAAATAGCTTTAAAAAAAAACATAAAAAGTACTTTTGTGGAGCCTACACTAAATACTAGTGTTATTTGATGATGATCAATTTACCCTAACATGAAAATTAATAGTGTAAAATGGAGTATTCTGAACATAAAATTAGCTATGTTACACATTAGTAAGACCAAAGACAACGCATTCTGGTATTTAACCATTAGATCACTATTTTTAAATTACGCTATATTATATTCATAGGATAATATCTGGGGACATAAACGATTATTGTGAGTGTACATTATCTAAAGAAGATATAATTGAAGGAAATACAGGTTGTGATGATAGATGTCTCAATCGACTGCTTAAAGTTGAATGGTAATAACTCAATTAACCATATTTTATTTTTTCTTTATATATATAAAATATTTTTATGTTTTACAATTTTTTTTAGTGGTTTGGGTTGTTCTCTTAAAAGATATTGTACTAATAAACAATTTCAAAATAAACAATTCAAGAAAACCAACATTATTAAAACTGACAATAAAGGTTATGGAATTTGTGCTGTTGAAGATATTCCCAAGTATACAAATATTATTATTTTTTTATAATATAAGCACTATAACATACATTTTATCTTTTTTAGAGGTGTTTTAATTAGTGAATATGTTGGTGAAGTTATTGATTACAACGAAATGTGTAATCGTCTAACAAAAAAAGAATATAAAAATCTAAATTATATGGTTCAATTAAATTCAGATGAAATTATCGATTCCACTTCAAAAGGAAATGTGACTAGGTTTATTAACCATAGCTGTGATCCAAATTCAGTTGGTGAAAAAGTAAGTTTTTAACTCAAACCAATTTTTCAATCCCGTTTTTTTTTTTTTTTTGAACTGAATTGTTTGTGGAAATATTTTTCCTTAGTTTTGTACATTTGTTAGATTAATTAATATCTTTTACCCTTGATTCCACTTTCTTTTAGCCCCACTAATTGCAATATTATAAACACAGTAAAAAAAAAAAGAAGAAATTCCCAACACTTAAACATTAGTTTAATCTCTTTCACACATTGAAATTTATGTATAGTTTGTTATTTTGATAACTTAATTTTGATATTTGTATTTGCCATTATATTATAAGATTAGAACTTGATCATATGTATACATCTATAATTTGCGCCAACTACAGACAGTACATTTTTGCCATAGAAAATTTTACAGTTTAAAAATACAATTTTTGATTTTAGTGGCATGTATTGGGTCAATCTCGTATTGGTTTCTTTAGCACTCGGAACATTCAAAAAGGCGAAGAAATTACATTCGATTATAGTTTTCAAATATTTGGGTAAAATTATTATATATATAAATCTTATATATTTATATTTATTCTAAAAAATTCTTTACATTTTCAGAGATGGTGCTCAAATTTGTTATTGTGGTTCATCAAAATGTCGTGGATACATTAATAAATCATCTCAAATTGCTGACCAGAACAGTTCTGAGGATAGTGAAAGTGCTAATGAAAATGTTTTTGTGTCAAAACCTGAGAAAAAAGAAAGAAAAAAAAGAAATTTGGAAAATAGGACTGCTTTTAATGATGAAAATAAATTGAGAGAGGTATTATTTATTATTAAGCATACAAAACTATTCTATTTTTTTATGGATTTACTTCCAGTGGTGCTCAGCTTTTTATTTTCTTGATTTTTAATCAAGTAAGCATGGTAATTTAAATTAAAAAAATCTGAATTTTGAAAACTTCAAGAATTTTTATTAAATAGGAAAATAATAAAGATGTAACTCAGTAATGACGAGTAGGTCAGTAATTTAACTAGCTTTAATATAAAATATTAATGAGATAGATTTGATATCACAAACAAGCGGTATAACCACTTGAATCCATAAAAACATCAGTGTGAACAGTCTCAAAATTTCTATTTTTTATTTTTTCTTCTAAACTATGGTAGCTAGAAAGTTGGTTGATAACTCATTAAAAAGGGAAGATACTAAATGTGGAAATAAAATTTTTTTTAAATAATTATTTAGTTTTTCACAGATTAAATAAGTTTTTTTTGCAAGATTTTCATTTACCGAGGTAGATTTCTAAAACTGGATATCAGATTCTGTTGTTTGGGATCTTATTAGATTCGCATTAGTTAGGAGAAGTGCAGTGAAGATTTTCAGAACTTTATCTCCAATTGTTAATCCACTACTAAGCTGTAAAGCTAAAAAACATCCAATAAAATTTGTTTTATTTTTTTTTACGTTCTGTAGTAAAATAACTATTAGAGATAAAGTTCTGAAAATCTTTGCTGCACTTCTCCTAACCAATGTAAATCTCACAAGATCCCAAACAACGAAATCTGCCCTCCGATTTCGGAGATCTATCTCACTAAATAAAAATGAAAATTTTTTGTGAGCCTATTCACACCGACATTTTTCTGGATTTAAATTGTTACACCGCTTGGGTGTGATATCAGTTAATAAATTTCTAGAAATTAAAAATCATGAAAGTTTACAAGCTGATCCCTAACTTGGCAAGCGTTTTTGAAAGAGGTCCGGATAGATATGAATTTTTTACCCTTCTCAGACCACTTTACATAGCAGTAAATATACTTTCATTGCTTTATTGTTTATATTTTATATGACAAATATAAGCCAAAATGAGCTTCCCCCCATAAGTATTTCAATATTTGTTAAACTGTCATAGTCACCGACTGAAAGCGAATTAAAAAAAAAGAAAAAAAGATGTCTATAAAAATTATGAATAATAAAAATTGTCTAAGAATAAATAATAGTCATACAAGTTTCTTAAATTTTCTGACAAGGTACTTCTTAAATATGATTTTACATATTTGAGATTCAAGAAACATGCTCGCATCTTGTAGATTATCTAAGAAACTGGAAAAGTTAGGAGTAACTTGTAACAGCTAAGCTAAAAAGCTGGGTAATTAAGAGTTAATATTATTTATTAATTTATTATACTTCCCTAAGAAATTTAAAACCCAAACTAGCAACAATACTTGTCACTAGCAACTGCTATGGCTATACGATTTTCCAACTGACATAATTATACTACTAGCAATACCTTTACATTTAAAGGTATCTGCATAAATGTTTTTTATTTTAGTAATATATATATTAACTAAATTTGTAATAGTTGGGCAGACAATTAACAGAAATTGCCAAATTAAAAACTGGATTAAAAGCTGATCAAGAAATGGCAACATTGAATTTGAATAGACTCATGGTACACATTACAGATAGCGTCAGTCGATTACATGTTTTAACATTTATAAGAGAACATGATATGAACAAAAGACTATTTATGGATTTCAGTGGACTTAGTATTATTCATAACTGGATGACTTCAAATGAAAACGAATCATTTAAATTAATGGTAAATTTACTAATAATCTAATAATTATAAATATTTTTCCAATTTCAAAATTGTTTTTAAAAACTTGCAGATTTTAGAAATCTTAGCTGAATTACCAATAACAAATAGAAATACAATTACTAAATCTCAAGTTCTAGATGTTGTTGCTGAATGGGCAAAAATACCACAAGACGTCAAAATTAAAATCGAAAGGTTTCAAAAATTATATATTAATTTTAATTTATTTGGGAGAATTTTGTTGTGTTCAATAACATTTTACTTATTAGAATATAATGTGAGAAATGTATTTGTTTATTATGATATATTTTTGACATTTATTGGATAAAACGATTGCTTCAAGTAGAAACTATACTCTTTTTCAAATGAGAAGGGACCGCGTCGCGCATCATTATCAGAGGCGAAACAATACGCCCCTACCATAAAATTAGTAATTGCGGCTGAAACTGTTGGGAGTAAGAGGAACGTTATGCAAGTTTTGACCGGTTTTCATATGCCACCCTGTGTGTTCTCATTTTGAAAAGAGAATAGTTCGTTCTAAAACGTCTTATTTATATTGTTAATTTTAGATGTTTATAGTGCACACTTGTTATAAATTAATTTATATTAGTAACTTTATATAAAGTGATACTGCATTCTTCCGTTTGGTTGATTTTGTAACTCAGATTTGATATAATTAATTTCCAACAAGAGTGACTTGCAAGGAGAAATCGATAAAAATATTTATAAAACCGCCATTTCTACTTGATTTAAAGTAAAATAATTTTCTGGAATAGTATTCCACTCTGTTTTCCCATCATTTACTGTATTTCTGACCAAACTGATAACTGTTCCATTAAGCTTAAAGTTTTCCAATTTGCCTCTTAGTAAAGGTGTCTAGATAAATAATTAACTTCATGGTTTCCTAAAATTCTTTGAACTAAACTTTTTTATGTCTCTAAATATTTGAAAACTCTTGAGGGAATTGATTTATATCAGTCAGGTTTTCATAAATTTCAAATCCTATTATGCATTTTTGAAAGCACAAAAAAATATTTATAATTTTTGAAATGCTTGGATCATATCAAATATGTGATTATTTTAACAACACCTCATAGTTTAATATGCAATTAATTTAAATACTTAGTGAAATTTGCAAAGATATGTGATAATGACAGTCTGCAATAAATGTGGTATATTTTGATTTGTGTTGGACTGTTGGCTGTCGTTTTGTATATTTTCTACATAGTATGATAAATGCATTAATTCTCTGTAAACATGAAAAAATAAATAAGATTTCTTTTTTGAGCCGCAACTACTATGGTTATTGGCTTTTAATATAAAAAAAACTAATATATACATTTATATTGACACTGTGAATCTTACAATGAAAAATGTGTAAAGTATATGCAATAAGATGGAAAAAAAATCAAAAATAATAAATAGAGTAGATGACAGGTCCCAATGTTTTGTATAGGTGTTCAGGTATATTTAAACTAGTTATGGGAGCTGCATAGTTACAACAGTGAAGTATGATATGTTTGACTGTTAAAACTTCCCTACAAGTTGAGCATTGATTTGGTTTTTCTAATCTTATAAGATAGTCGTTAGTTAGCCAAGTATGTCCTATTCTTAGCCTGTTGATTATGATATTGTGACGTCTATTAGTGAAGGATGTTGAACAATGGTTTATTAAAAGTTTTGTTTCATTGAGTTTTGTATGTTGGGATGCGGGTGTCTAACGTTCTTGCCACTGTTGTAATGTCAGGTACCTTATAATTCCCTTAATGTCATTTAAACAACATATTTGGGTTAAGGTGGCTTCAGGTGAATTTATAGCTCTTTTAGCGTAGATGTCAGCTGTCTTGCTGCCAAGAATTCTAACATAGCTAAGGATCCATATCAGCGTTACGTTTTGATTATTACAATTAAGGAGAGAAATCTGATTTTGTATTATTCTAGATATAATATTGGGTTTGTATATATTGCCGATTCTGTTTAAAGCACTTGTTAATAATATTGAACTGTAAAAAAAAAATAATAATATACAAATAATTTCTGGTTAATATTCTTGTGAATAGTTGAGAAATAAAAATGACTATTCTTAAACTACTTTTTGAATTGATTTAATTAAATGACTATTAAAGTATAATATGAATGTATGTATAATTTCAAAACATTATACCTGAAAATAAAACAATTTTGTAATAGCTCTACTCAAAAATAAATATCAGAAGAACAATAAAATGTTATCAACTTAACTGTTAATTTGGAATAATACATTTATTTTAATATTTTTTAGTTTAGAGTACCCTGCTACAGAAATTAAAAATCATTGTCAAGAAATTGATATCTTATTGCCAAATGATAATGAAATAAAAAATAGTCTGGTGGAAAAATCTAGAGCTTTGTGGAAAAAGTGGATTGTATTGAAAATGGTGTTTAAAATTCCTAAAAAAATAGATCAACATAAACCACCTACAGATATAAATTCATGTAAACTTATAGACAATTGTTATCAATCTCCTGTGGACATAACAACTTTGGATCGAAAATCGTAAGTAATAGATAAAATAATTTTGTTTTAAAATATAATGTTTTTACTACTAGGTTTAGAAATTCAAATAAATATGTAAATAAAGTACGGAATCAACATACTACATCTTTAGATCGTATGAAATTGAGAAAAGAATATCAATTTAAAGTGGATAAAGAACGTCAAAAAATGTAAAATATATTTCGGTAACAACATATTTTCTTGAAATTACTAATTTTTTCAAATTTAGGTTTAGGAAAAAGGTGATGGATGATTGGTATGAAAGAGTCGACGGAGTAGTAAAAAAGAAACCTGATGAAAATTACTTACAACATCATCAGACAATAAATTTCCTTAATTCAACATTAAACAATAATAATGGAATTAGTGAAAAAACAAGATGGGATTCTAATTCACAAGCAACACATGTTGAACAAAGTAATATAAATATATTAATAACTTGAATATTTATTTAAATTTCTATAATAAATAAAATTATTGTCGAATGACAAATACAACAAATATTTCTAAATATTTTCAATTTTTAATTCTTAAAACAATAAATACAGAGCCATATGAAAACATTCCTCATTAAAAAATGATTGATATCAACCAATTAGATCAAAATTCCACCCAGCACTGTACTTAACAATTTATGTTATATTATCATGGGCATACTCTCGGTGGTAAGAAAGGGGTCATGTGGTTTAACTTTCCACCCTCTATTGACTGTCTTTTTACGCGCCTCTTTTTTTGTGTACTGATAGTCCCTCTATATATGTTCCACAACCCACCTCTGCATACCATATACTATATTAACAAATTGTTAAATCCTTATGGGATACAGACATGTATTTGCATGTGCATATAAAATGTGTTTTATATAAACTAATTTATACATTAATATTTTCATTAATATTATTAAAATGTTCCGTTTCAGATTCAATAATCAATTATGGTGGACATAATCCTTGTTTGAAGAATTACATGCCACCACAAGCAGTACAACAAGCATTCATTCAATTTCCACAGTATTCTTATACACAGTCTCAAGTTTTCTCTGACTGTCATGTAGTTAATCAACCAGCATTATATCATACTCCTTCACCACTGACATCTAGTCAACCATTGAAAACACAACTGCAAAATATCACTACATCAAACAATAAACATGTTAATCAAAATATTGAATCACCTGTTCTATCTCCAACAAAACATCTATTTAAATCAGCTGAAAATAATGTCTTTAATTTGATTAATGACACTTTACGCAAGCATTATAATCCTGAAAAAGTTGTTGATACAGAAATGGAACATTCCAAGAAATCTTGTACAAAAGATGTACAATCTGGTGCAGATTTATTAGCAAGAATTAAAGTTATTAGTAATTCTTTTAAAAACCAGCCATCAAAATTAATTACAGTTAAGAACTTGAAACAAAAAAATTATAATACAAAACATGAAAAGGTACCTTCGTCTGATATAAAGTTGAAATCTATTTGTGATGAAAATAAAAGAATTGTTTTCATCAACGAAGAGACTGGTGTGACTTCTAACACATTAAGTGAAGATCTGTTGCCGACTCCTAAAACTATTCAAGTATCTAAAAATAATAAATTTGCAAATGCCATATTCAATTCTTTGTCAAAAAAGGTGTTAAGACCTGAAAATGAAAACTTGATACCAAAAAGATTTATTTCAAAAAATCTTAACTCAAATGTAATCACATATCATGAAACCGGCAAAGAAATTGAATTGTATAATAATATGAAACCAAAAGTTTTGAAAAAAATAGTTGGTCATGTAAAAACTAAAAATGGTTTTGTAGCTGTTATGAAACGACAATGGGGAATTAAACTGAAAGGTTTAAAAAAAAATCGTGATGAAATACCAGCTACAAAACGCAATATAATGCGTAAGGGTAGTATACATCGTTTAGCATTGAAAAATTGTCTAGTCAATACAACAAAATCAGCATTAAAGAGACGAAGTAGTATGAATGTGAACGACTATTTAAAAAGACCTAAAGAAAAAAGAGTTACATTCTGGATAGAAGGTGAGACATCACCAAATTTGCCACACTCAGAAGTAAGACCAATTAATTTGAATCAAAATATTGTGAAACAAAAGCCTCTTATGAAGTGTTATCCATTTGAAATACGAAATGAACCTAAATATATTTTTCAGCCTTCAACTTCTGCTATTCAAGGTGGTGATAATTCTCAAATTCCTGGTCTCGACACAACTAATGATCAAATCATTACACCTATTGTTGCGAAATTCAAAGCATCAAGAAATAGGCGCATTAGCTTACGAGACAAGTCAACCGAATTAGAACAATTACGTAGTCAAAGAAATCATAAGATACCTATCAGTATGATGTCTTTATCTGTGGATGTATTAAAACTTATTCCTGATAACAGAAAAGAAATGAAAAAAATAATTGACTATTATCATTCAATGGCTACTGTTATAGTAAAGACTTTAGGATCATATGCTAAAAAGACCTGTCAACAAGGACGTATAAGAAGCGATGAAGATTTTAAATATCTTGCCAAAAAAGTAACTAAAAAATATTGAATTTAATGTTATTTATGGAAACACTAAAATATTTTTTCAGATTAATGAAAATGTGTTGTTAAAAGAGTTACAATTAAAAAAAGTGGACAAATTAAAAATAAGTGACAGTACAAAAGATAAAGTTGCCGAATATATCAGAAAATATATGTCACGGTTTGGAGAAGTCTATAAAAGAAAACCCAGTGGTATGAATGGTTTTAAATTATGACATCAGTTATAAATCACTCAAAAAATAACCTAAAATCAAGGTTTAACACCAAATTTTGGAAATCTGTTATAATTAAATCTTGGGTTTTTGTTTTCTTACATCATAAACTTGACCAAAACCAAATCTAAAAAGCCTGTTTACACTTCTATAACCAAAAATGAATGCCAACACTGGTAACATCCAATGTTAATTTTAAGAGTTTCTGTTAGTTTCTTGATTTCCAAAATCTGGTAGTTTTCCCTATGAAAAACAACATTTTAAATAACTTATTTCTAAATACTATGAGATAATTATAAATTATATAATGTTGCCGCATTATTATTTAATATTTATAAATATCCAATATATTATTATATAAGCACTAACAAATATAATTATTTTTATGTTAATTTAACTAATGAAATATAATTTTTTTCAGAACAAACTAATCACCACAAACTGAAGTAGATTACATTGAAAATATTTATTATTTTGTTTTAGTGTAACACTTTTTAACTGCCAATAATTTTTAGTTTAAAGTTGTTATACTTTTTATGCTAAGTATTAAAAACTAATCATAATTTTGATTTATTTTAGACTGATTAGATATTTTATGTGGTTGATTTAAGTATGACTATTTCTGTACATTATATTATATAAATATTTTTTTTTTTATGTACAGTCATGACTTAAATTTACATTTTTTTTACACATTGTTAATTACTATGTTGTTTTTTATATTTTGGAAGTACATGCAAAATAATTAAATTATTATATTGGCATTTTTATTTATTTGTTTTGATGAAGGTGTTAAAATGAATATTAGTAATAAGTTGATTTATAATATATACTTACATCGGTACTATAATATTTATATACAAGTTATGTGTTTTAAAATGTTCATATGATAGATTTGTAGTTTAGGTACCACTCGATATCACCAACTTTCGCTATTGATTGATGGAACATAATAGGTATATTAATTGTTTCTAATCTAAATTTTAGCTTTGGATTTTGATTGTAATATTTTTGTGTCAGTTATCAGTCGTCATTATTTAGGGTAGTGAACATTTCTGATAGCAGATTGAATTTAGTTGGCAGTGGCGTATTTAGGATTTTGTCATGGTGGGAGGAGGGGATATGATTTTATCCAGTAGTCCCGCTCTTAAGAGGATGTCGCATCTGCTATGTTGTTCCGTCTAACATACGTACGGCATAGCAAAAACGATTTAACGCTGGAAAGAACCGAGAAGGCTACGGTCATAACTAAGAAACGAAATTTTCACCACATATAAAGGAGAACTTTGGCTGTGCAATATCGTTTTTATTTTATTGATATCACTTATACGAAAAAAATTCTTATTGTTTCAAAATCCATTGTTATTTGTGTTTTTCTAACTTAAATAACTTTTTCTGAAGTTCCGATAACGACAAAATTAAAACGATATTTCACAGCCAAAGTTCTCCTTTTTAGGTGTTTGAAATTTTGTTTTTGAATTATGATTGTAGCGTTCTCGGTTCTTTCCCGCGCAAAACAGTTTTTGTTATGTTGTAAGACGGAGAGACACATGCGGATGCAACGTCCTCTTAAAGATAGAGGCCTTAAGTTAGGACTTTAAAAAATGTTGCATATTATATACAGCCTATGGAAGGGGGTGTCCCTTGCTGGTGTTCGCCTATGCAGCATGTTAACGTGTTTACATAGTTTCTTTGTTTATAATTTGTTATAACTTTTAACACACAAAACATTAAACAAGTAAACCGTTAAATTGGATTGTTCGAAAAATTGTTATGGTTTTTTTTTTTATGAAAATTAAATATTTCAATGTTACCAATACTTATTTTATAATAATTAATAATATTAAACAAATAATAAGATCTATAATAACTATGGTATTTAAAAAAAAATATTTAGCATGAAATTCAGGAACTAAGTCTTCCAGTTATAATATGTTCTACTTATAGTTCAAATGAGTAATCACTCAGAGTTAAAAAGTCTTTAACTGAATAAAAATAATTGTATGGGTAATTAAGAGAGGAGTGTTAGACCACGGAATTCTGAAGTTTAAACTAGCAGTAATTTAAAAAAATAACGAAGTCAAAGCATATGACTTACAACATAACCATTTTTTTATTATTACCAAGTGCTATAATTTTTACACAAACAATCTAAAAAATAACTAATCGTTAACAACAATTAAAGTTATTAAATTACCATCAGAATAATTAACGTTTACGATAACATGCGAATTCATTGGACATAACCATAATACACACATATAATTGAATACCTAGTAAGTAGTAATAATACATATTATAATATGTTGTAATGAAAAAGTATTATTTTATGTTCTTCACTTATTGCAGTTTCGGAGTAAATGTAATATATTTCTGTGTTTTATGTTATGAATATTTCACTATATAGTTTGTAATATTATAAAGATTTAATTAATATCGTGATTAAACTAAATACGTATTCCAATGATACTTTTTTACACAATTTTTTTTATAACGAAATCCACAACTGTACAATCATATTATCTACAAATTATATAATATCTATGTGAAAATTAAAAAATAATAACATATTATACTAAGATATTTAATATTAACATATACAATATACATTTATACTAGGTAATAGTTCATTCAATAATAACAATTTATTTACAACGGCCCGTTGTATATGCAATTTTATTACACGTGCACGTTTAACGCGTATATAGTTAGTTCTTGACATTTCGTAATTAGATAACACGCGTATTCCACATCGAGTTATTGCTATGTTCATTATAATATAACATATTATGTTTGTATATTTAATTATTGTATTTATTACATTAACTATTAACATTTTGCAACCATGGTTTGGCGGAGTTAATAAATAATAAAATATATATCTGAAAAGGATGCGCATCAATAATATATTATGATAATAGTGCCAAAACACTGCAGTTTAAGTGTACAGCCCACGTTACAAACAATATTTTAAAAGATAATTTGTTATTATACTTCTCTGCAGATTATTTAAATAGATATTTGAAATGTATAGTATGCGTTGCTCAAACAAATAGTGTGTAAACAATGTTAATATATTATTATACATGTATTGGACAGTTTTTTTTTAAGTTTGGATTTAATTGGTTCAAAATATTATAGTAATATATATTATTCTTTAAAATTTTTGAAGCGGAACAATTTATTTTAATTTTATGAGTCAATTCGTTCTTGCTATTATGCGCCTCGTCCTATCATATATATATTATATTATTAATATATTCGAATCGCGTCGACAGTCGCGGGTACGGTGCAGTGAATTCTCATCCGCAGAGGGTGCACTCGAGTCATGAAGGGCTAATACGTAAGAGGACTACGTAGTATATGAGGACTTTGCGGAAGTCTTCGTATAATATAATGGTGTATAATGTGTTTGCACGAGGCTGTCGTTTTTCGGATAACAAAGCTTGCTGCAATGACATCTTTATTCTTCCTGCTCTCAGAAAATGTTGAGCCGTAGCGGTCGTATAATTTACGATTTATTTAAACTTTTTGTTATGCCCAAAATCAGCAATAAACCGGATGAGGGTTTATTTTCTCGTTTTCCCTTCGCATTTTTCACAACCATCGTGCCGCGTCCAACACGCTCATTCAGCTCCAGAAGCCACTAGCTAATAAATATTAGGAACCTCGGGACTAGGAGAACAGTCAAATTTTATATGCACCATTACAGCGGCTGCACTCAGGTGTGAAATTCAAGTATCCTATATCAGTGTATCATATAATATACCACCGTTATATATTCTAAGACAATGAGGATTATTTTTCTCGTTCATCTCTTTCATAATTTTGCTCGATCATCGTGACACGTATGTTTAGCTCCAGACAACCTGTAAGGTTACCTTTACGATCGGTAGTGTTCGGACTTATCTAAGATAATTATTTGTTCATCTTAGATAATTTTTTTAATAATCTAAATAAATTCATCTAGATACATTTTTTATTAATAAAAATCACGAAATTGTACAAACGCATTTTAAATATTTATGCAGATTCTCAAACCAAGTTTATGGTTTATAAATAATGTAATTATTTTTATTTATATCATTATTATTATTATGTTGCTATAGTGCCCAACTAAATATACCTAAATTTAAAATCCATTTAAAAAAAAATTGTATCTTTTTTTTATCTAGATAAATAAGTATTCATCTTTATTTTTATTTAGATAAATATGAGTTAAGTTATCTTTTATATCTATCTAGAAACATTTGAGTTCCATTATTTTTATCTAGATAAAAAAATACTTATCTAATCCGAACACTGAGTCGATCGGACACTAAAAGTGTACCGACCACCATGCACGGATCCGAGACTGGTTAGGTCGGAGAAACGTGGATTTTAAATAGTGAGCTGATACACATTGTAAATCACATGCAAATTATACTTTTATTGGATATTTTTGATAGGATAATTATACTGGTAACACCTGAATTATGAGCATGCGTATCTGTATACTGTATATACACCATTGATTACCCGACACCTGTAGGGTCACCACCACATTTGCTTGGTCGCAGCCGCTGTTGTTTATGTTGTTGTCGTTGTAATGTGTTGTTCGTTCACCCTCGGACTTCCGGGTGACGGTCCTGGCCGTTTCAATTGTTCTACTCCATGGCTGGGGACATTGCGCACTCGATATGACCACGGTCAGGAGCGAAACGGCGACTGGCAGATCGGCAGCAACGCTGCAATACCGCGGTAGTGGCCTTTTAGGTGTATATCGATAAAATGCGAAATACCATATGACATTTGCTCATCTTTTGCTGTATGTGTGTGCGGTCGGGTATCCCTCCGGACTTTATATTGTGGCATATAAAGATATATCATATATAATATGTGCGATCCATAAATGTATACCGGTTTTAGTTAGAACCACGGGGGATAATTTAGTCACGTTACAAATGTCAACGCCAATCGCTAATATAATCGCGTTTTAATAACGATTTTTAAAGATGGTGTTTTTACGTGTTTATAAAACTGTTTTAAAAATGTAAAACCTTAACCTTTTAATGTAGACCTATAAATTATAATGGTCAATTATTATAGATAGGTTATTGGTAGTATTCCTCACTACTTATCAGTCATCATTATAAATATATAGATTAGGTCTTCCTTACGGGACACCTTTTTTACTTATTATTTTTATTCCTACTTATGTAGTTGTTGACGCCGAGAACGGTGGTGTAATCAAAATACGAGTGGGGGGGGGGGGGGGTCGTGCTTATTTTCATTTATGAAGTCTTGTCTACAACGATTGGCCTAATTTTTTTGGATGCCATAGTTTTTAGATTTTCAACAACAAAAAAAGGTGGGCAAGCGGGTGTCGTTCTGCTGTGAAGTAGGTTACAAGTGCAGTCACTGTAATAGGTGGTGTAAAATTTAAATTCAATGATATAAGATCACTATTGTATAGGTACGAAAAACAATTCTGAGCGAAAACGGTCAGTTCCCTTTGATATTGTACCGTGGTCGGGGAAACGGGGAACGGCCAGTTAAATATAAGATATCCAGAAAGAATCATATAGGATCTTATAAATATAAATACTGTATCCAGGGGTAGATATCAGAATCTTAAATATATTTAAATTACTAGGATTCCATGATCCATTTCAGTTATAGAGTTATGTTGTATTGTCTACTATAAATACTTGCAAATAATAATACTCACAAATACCTATGTTAAATATTATTTTCTATTATACTATGTGACTGTATCGTAGTCATCGGAGTCCAGAGTCGAAGTGTGTACTGAGGTCTAAATTACTTTCATAGTTTCATCATGTAAAAAGTACTAAAAATGTTTCATAATAATATGTTATTTTATATTTTGATTTAAATTATATAGTTTTTAATTTTGTTAAGCATTATACGTTTTAAACATTATTTATGGATCACGAGTTTAAATATAAATCATACTTTATGAGTTAGGTATTATTGTATATTATATGGACAAGTAGACAACTGACAAATAGACAATGCTTAATGATATGTTATCTATCCTAAGTACCTATTTTATCTACCATAATTCTATCAATTCTATGTTGGACACAGATATATACTATAATATTTTATAGTACCTATATAGTAGAGAGCCTTTATTATCAAAGCTTTATTTTATCTTTATTTTCTAGGCTTTCTAGTATATATAGTATTATAGTAGGTACCTAGATATAATATATATAGGTATCTGTGATGTTGGGTTAATATGCTATCTACATATAAAAAGGGTCGCTTTTTTTCACCAAACGTGTGGGGGCCCCCATAATTTTTTTTATAATGATTAAGACGTGTCCCATAAACTTTTTTAGGACTACATCGCTGGTAGTGCCCTAACTTAGGATCACAGATATATATAGAATTCAGAATTAATAATAAATGCATTCATGCTTGTTGCATGATCTAAGGTTGCCACACTGCACGTCTATGATGATAATATGAAAATGAGTGATAAGACATTAGTATTTTTTGTTTAGGTATAAAATGCCCATAATCATTTTGATAAAATGAGATTGCTTAGTTAAATAGAATCAATGTACGTAGTACTACACTAGTACGTACACAAAATATTTTTGTGAACTTTTTTATTATTTAAAATTTTAAACTTCTTTTCTATTTTGTTGTGAATTTGTTTCAAAATGGCGGACCCGCTAACTTTCTTAAGGACGTACAATATTAACAAAAAAGAAATCATAATTAAGGACAATCACATATTATTTGGTGACTTATCTTGGTCAAAAACTGTTAATACAAACTTCTTGATGTATGGGTAAGTAAACGAGTATACAATCTGTATGTAAACAACAGTTTACGACTTAATACAAGTATTGTATAAAGCTAGGTTCTCTCAATCATCATCCTTGTATTAATATAATATATTTACTTTATGAATGTACTTCTTAATTTCTTACATGCTATTCTAGGTCTGGTAAAGATGGTGCACCAAAAGAGTATTATACATTGGAATGTCTATTATTTCTATTAAAGAATGTTACTCTCACACATCCAGTATATGTGCGACAAGCAGCTGTAAGTAATTTAATATTGTTTGATTAACAACTATCTGATTTTAATTTATAAAATCGTTCTGGATTATAATTGTAGGCTGAAAATATACCAGTTGTAAGAAGACCAGATCGAAGAGAACTTCTAGCTTACCTAAATGGCGAATTATCTACATCTGCTAGTATTGATCGCAGTGCTCCTCTTGAAATTCCAACTCAGGTTAAATTTATACTTTTTTAAATTTTCTTGTTTGTTTAAATTGGGTTTATATGTTTAATTATTTGAACAGGTTAAACGAAGTGCTGCGGAAGATGTACAAGAATCAGTTGCTAAAAAACCTCGTATGGAAGATACATTACAAGTTCAAAGGGTTAAACAACAGTTGGCCGCACGTTTGGATGCACCTAAAGAGTCTGCTGTCAATGTTGATAATATCAAGTAAATATTATACAACATAAATGTAATATTTTAAAAAAAATATCCAGTATAGAATAACTAAGTCCGAAAATATTCATCTTTCATCAATTTAATACAATAATAAAAAATAATGAAAACCGATATTCTAGGTTTAGAAAAATAAAATTGATTTTGTACAATTATACTGTATAGTTCTTATTCAAGTTTTGAATTGATTAAATAAAATAATTTTTAAAAATAAAAAAAAAAAAAAAAATGTTTATAAATTATAATATTGCAAATTTTAAATATCTTTTTTAATAGATCTCTTTCGGAAGCCATGTCTGTTGAAAAAATTGCTGCAATCAAAGCCAAACGTTTGGCAAAAAAGCGTACTACCATTAAAGGACATGATGATATAGGTCTTGGTCCAGACCTAAGAGTTATGTTGGATTTTGATGTAGATATAACAAAAGACATCATTAAGCGTGAAAGACAATGGAGAACTCGTACTACTATTTTGCAAAGCAATGGAAAAGTAATTAACAAATATTGTTAATTTTAGTATAAGAAAAAAAAATTGAATTTACATTAGTATTTTACATTATTATTTTAAAGACGATTGTAGACAAATGTATGTATGAATTTATGTTTAAGGTTTTTGGAAAGAATATTTTTGCTATACTTCAATCAATTAAAAACCGTGAAGATGGGAGGTCACGTCCATCACATAGTATGTCAACTACACCACGTGTAGCGCCTCCTAAACCAACTATACCACAGCCAACTGTTTATAACCGTTATGATCAAGAAAGGTTTATTAAATCAAGAGAAGGTTAGTCAATTTCTTGAATATTTATATTGTTAATTCAGTTAATTTTTTTAAAACTGTATTAAAATTAAACATTTTGATGTTTAGATACTGAAGGCTTTAAAATTGATACTATGGGTACATACCATGGTATGACATTGAAATCTGTGACTGAAGGAACAGTTCCAAAAAAACCAGTAGCTACTGTCACTCCTGTTCAACAACCTTCTCGGTCTGGTCCTCATGTAAGTTAACTACTTGTTATAATAATTAAAAAGTTGGTACCAATAGCAGTTAAAATTTATTTATTATGAATTTATATTAATATTCTTAAATTGTTTTTAAAAGTTTACGGAAAATGAAATTTTGGTGAGTTAAAAAAGTCCAATAAATATAATATATTATTAGTACTTAGAACAGTTGATTGGTTTTGTGTCTTAAAATGTTGTATTTATTATATTTGTTGAGTTTCTGATTTATTTACTACCAGAAGAAATACAAAGTGGGGTAAATATGATACTGAGAAATGCTCGAATTGCAAGTTATAGAAGAAACACTTGAAACTATTTCAAAAATTCAAAATTTGCCAACATATCTATTAGACTCAATTTCCAATCCAATTGATAGTTATGGCTAGTTGAAATTTTTTAAGCACTTCATTTCTCGCTTCGTTATAATTCATTATCTAAAATGGGTTGTTTTATTTATATCAGTAGTTATCATTTTGAGAAAAATAATAGAAGTGCTTTTCTCTGCAATAACTCATTG
Source organism: Sitobion miscanthi (assembly GCA_008086715.1). Lineage (NCBI taxonomy): Eukaryota > Metazoa > Arthropoda > Insecta > Hemiptera > Aphididae > Sitobion > Sitobion miscanthi. The sequence goes on along the minus strand of CM017798.1, from coordinate 28,224,697 downwards.
TACGTTTTCGCAACAAAAAATCATACATTTACTAATTTATTCTCAATATTAAAATATAAAATGTAAAAAAATTTGTAAAAAAAAATGTTAATGCATTTTTTAATATTATTTTTTAGTGGTCAATTATCGATGTACATCAATACATCACCTTTATTGTTGTCAACCCTGATAATAATGAAATATAAAATGTCTATTGAATAATATCTGCATGTCAAATGTTGAATCAAATAATTTTAATTGTTATAAAATATAGGCTAAATTGACTGCTTCTCAACAAGCTAAACAAAGAATATCAAGGACTCCAATTATTGTCATCCCTGCTGGACAGTCTTCATTAATATCAATGCATAACGCTCGAGAAATTTTACAAGAACTGAAGTAATTATTTTATTTTATGATATCATTTAAAGGTAATTGCTATTTTTTTGTTTTTATTTGTACGCACAAATTCTTTGTGCTATTCTCCGACCAATTGTTCTAGACTGTGTTTTTAATGTATTTTGAAATGTATTTAGTGGCAAGTTTTTTTAGGTATACCTAACCTTTAATTCCATCAAGTCCAATATTCTTAGGGTGTATCTCTCTTGTGGTTTTTTTAAATCTTCATAATTTTTTGAAAACAGTTCCATCAATTCTAAAAAATAAAATTATTAATTATTGAGGGATTATAAATAATGTGATATTTCTGATCCAACGATTAATCATTTTTCTAAAGATTTGTTTCAACTGAAGAAAAAAAACAAAGTGGATCAAAACGAGATAATGAATTACTTTTACAACGTCGCAAAGATGGGGGCATGACAGTGCCTTACCGTGTGGTTGACAATCCTCAAAGACTGACCCAAGGAGAATGGGACAGAGTCGTAGCTGTATTTGTTATGGGACCAGCATGGCAGTTTAAAGGATGGCCATGGGATGGCAATCCTGTAGAAATTTTTTCTAAAAGTAAATATTATTTCATATTTTTATATTCATGATTTCAGTAGGGTGCAACATAGGGTCCAAGTATTGCTCAGGCAATACCCTAAATATTGGTGGGTGGGTATTGATGGAAGAAAAATAGGACATTTTATAGGTTGGTATAACAATATTATGAGGGGTATTAGATCTCCTAAAATTATTTGAGCAACTCCGATTTGTTATATGATAAACGTCACTGCATGATTTCAACTTTTATTTAACTTTACTTTTTATTCATAATAAATGGTTAGGTTTTTGCATTCATTAATTTAAATAATCAAAAAATGGAACTTAGTTTAAGAAGACTTCTATATACTTAATCTAAATAGACAAATAAGTTTAAATTGGATTTATCAAAGTACCTATAAAAAAAGTTAAATTTAGATACTGTTGATGGTTAAAATTTAATTTGTTTAACACATAGCTATTTATTGATACCTATAAGTTAGTTATTATTGTACATTTTTATAAATTTTATGAAATATAAATAATTATAAATTATAGAAAAATTTAAATCACGTTACGTATTATGTTCTACATTACATAATTGAATCCTTAAATTAAGTAAAAAAATAACTTTGAGTTTAAAAAATCATAATAAAATAAATCAAAAGAGCTTAGAAATTATTTAATATAAGATTATATCCAAAACAAAATAATTTACTAAAATTAATTATATTGTATAATTTTCAGTATGTGCATTTCATTTAAAATTTGATGAAATGAAGTTGGATACAAATGTGGCCAAATGGGCTGTTAATGTTTTACAAATATCAAGAACCCGGCGTCATTTAGACAGAGCAACCCTTATGGTATTCTGGGAAAAATTGGACAGGTTTGAAATAATAATATGTTTTATGAATGCTGTTCAGCATAATAACTGGTGAAGTAAATGTAAATCAGTGTACAAACATACATATGACAAATTGAAATATAATTTAATATAAAGAAGTTAATCGATAGATCATAACCACAATTAGTTAATGCCTAAAATAATGTCCATGTTTAATGATATTATTTTATTTTAACTAATAAAAAAAAAAATTGTGATTACTGATTTTAAAATAGTTATTAACCCTTTAACTACTCAAGACGTACTACTACGTCCAAAATATTTACACCATTTACTGCTCCAGACGTATTATTATGTTCCTGTATTTTTTTATTACATCATTTGCCGGTAACCATAACATTTTAGGAAACCCCGGATCATGTTATTTTAAACTTAAATAATTAGATCATATAGATTTCAAAAATAAAACGAAAGAAAAAAAGAAAAAAAATTCTATCAAAATTTTACTTAAAATAAAATAATTTAAACAATAACTTTATTAAAATTGTTCAGTCAATCAAATTAAATGATCGTAATACAAGATGTAGAGTATTTTAATTAATATAAATTAAAATGTAGGTTAATCAATCATAAAATATCAAGTGATACTTTTTTCAAAACTACTCATGGGTGGAGTCTGACCGCCGCCTGACAAAAAATGGTTGTTGCTGGGTCACGGTCGTATTTTAAATAGTGTTATATGTTTTTCATTTCCATGCAATATTATTTAAAATAAAATCTTTGTATAAAATCTATAATCTAACTAAAAAAAAAAATTTAATATTACACTCCTAAAACCAAGTTACATTAAAAGTACAAAAGCTACATGTTCTTTTCGTTATCCTGTAAAATGTAAAAAAAAAATGTGTCATATAGGTATTAATTAGTTTAATGCCTAGTAATATTAATGTAAATCTATAAATTACTTAAATATAAAATAATCGTACAGTATTTAGCATTCTTTGTTTTTAATATCAACATGTTTATTTTTTTTTCAGACACATATTGAAGTATAAACCAAGTTTGAGATTTTAGATAATTATAAAAATAATGACAATTGATTAATCCTTGAGCTTGTATAACATTTTTTCAATAATTACGGTATTGCTCATTATTGTAGAAATACAGTATTAAGGCTAATTGAAATATTATTTATCTTAATTTATACTTTGTTTAAATGTATTTCAAAATTGAACCTTTTTATAGTTGATTTTAAAAAAAAATTTAACATTTCCCAATTGTTTAATACAATCCATCAATTTAGGTCTTGTCATAATTTAATATTATTAAACCTACTTTTTTATTTATCATGTCTCTTCTAGCATTATTTTATATTTAAAAATATTGAAATATTTAAGAACTTTTTGTACTGCAAAATTGTATATATTGGAAATTATTCATTATTATAATTATAATAATTGAGGCGGTACCTATTAAATTTTTTATGCTAGCCAACGTTTTTTTTTCTAAAAATTGTTAATTTATAATTTTAAGCAATTGTCAAAGTATTGAAGTAAAATAAATATATTTTGACATATTGATATTGTGATAGTACAATATATTTTATAAATTGAATAAATATGTATTCAAAAAATTAATTTGTTTGTTACTATAATTTGAGTGTAAGTGTAGCAGTGGCATATTTAGGATTTTGCTGCCCTGGATACACATTTTTTTTAATGCCCTTCCGCAGTGGTACATATCGTAGTGAAAACAAGAGAGAATAGGTTTAGGTGGTTCGGTTACTGTATGATAAGAGATTGTGAGAGTGACTATAGAAGTTAATTTAGGGGAAAATGAGGGGTGAGAAGACTGAAGAAGAGATGGATAGACGGAATACCGATCATATGGTGGTGTGGAATGAGAGTGGCTGAACCTATAGTTGTAAGAGAAAGGGAAAGAAAAATGTGTGGAAGTAGAATAGTTATGTTAACAATGCCGAATACCTAGGAAAGGATCTTGAATTGCAAAGGTCACTTAACTCTTTGGCTGAAACTACCGTTATCAGTTGATGTAGGTTGTAAACCTTGACTTATGGGATAGAATAAAAAGATCGGTTGCTGGTTGGTGGGATGTCAGCGCACTGTTTGCTTTCCATCTTTGACCCATGCGTAGCATATACCAAATGTACAGTTAACAGAACCAACACGAAGTTATTACTTTTAATATTATAAATATATATTTATGTCCATATGAAATTTGAGTCCTTTGACCGGATCCGGTTGGTTCCGCTAAACATAAATATGATTGTGCGTGGATCAGAGAGAGAAATAAATGGTGCGCTAAAAATCTGACATCATCTTAAGTGTTATCAAGTTGAAGAAGCAGCTGATTGTTGACAACTTAACATTTAACATTAACTGTGGTAGGTATGATTGGAAGTAAAAGTAATTAGCAGGGCTGTGAATTTAATACAATAAAAAAATGTTAAATATACATGTATGTATGTACTAAAAACAGGCTTTTGATTTAAAATATCCACTGAAATATTAAAAAATATGCACTTAAAATTCAAAAAAATACTGTATGAAAACGCGTTTATTGAAAACCGTTTAAATTAATAAATAATAATAATAATTAAAATTGGTTTACAAAAAAAAAATTTTATTTACACACTTGGTAGGTACCTGTTTATTTTTTTAACGAATGAACCAAAAATATAAAAACATTTTAAGAAAATAAGCATAAATATACGAAGAAATCATGAAAACATGCAATTATATGAACTAACCCATAAAAATAATATGTAAAATAAGATTTTGGCAGAATCCATTTTTTATATTGTCACGGTGTAGCAAAAAAGCATGTAAATGCATTTAATTCACAACCTTGGCAATAAGTAATGATTTATCTGTAGTGGAAACCGGGGTACAGTGAGACGCATATTGGTAACAATGTTGTAATAATAGTGATCTCCCAAAAAAAATATGTACTAATAGTTCGGATTAAAGCCAACTTTATTAAATATTAATTTATGAAAAAGTATATTAAAAAGCATTATTATTATAAATGAAATAAAACTAACTAACTATGGACTGTACTTAGTGCGCCCCGTGCCTCACTGAACATAATATAGGTATTTCTATACATAGTCTTAGGTCGGTAGTTAAAAACTTACTGAAGCAAGTAGTTTCCAAATTATTCTTTTGTTCTGTATATTTTTTTTAGATCTTAAAATGCGTTTGTCCGTGGGTGCCCACGTCCCCCTTTAACTTTTTTTCAACCTCTAGTTGATTTTAGATTCTGAGTGAAACGATGAATGTATTGATTTTACAATGATGTGTGTGTTTTTTTTTTTTTTTTGTGTCTGTGTACACGATAAGTAGTCGAAATAATACTTCGATTTCAACTTCAGTGTCTTGTTCGATGGGAAAGTGAATATTGTTGGTGCATTGAGGAGGTCAAAATTTAAAATTAGTTTACAAAAGCGCCAGGAAAAACAAAATAAAAATTAAGGAAAAACGGGAATTTTTACGTAAAATAGGTTTTCCTCAAAATCGATTTTAGTTTTTGGTATAACTCTAAAACAAATTAATGCATATTAGCATATACATGAAATTTTACACTGGTCGTTTATATTTACATTTTCTATACACGATAAAATTTTTAAAATATTTTGATTTGTTTTGAACTGTTTAGGAACATTTTCTGTTTCAAATTTTATTAGTCTTTTTTTCTATGAATATCAATAAAACTTTATTTGTTGGGTGAAAAAGCTTGACAATTTAATACAAGGCTTCTACTATATTTTTACAAGAACATTTGAAAAATATTAAAAATCCTTAGTCACAGTTTTTATTTACACGCATTTAAAGTTCGAATCTTGACAAAATACGGAAAAATCACGAAAATTTGCAAATTATTTTGAGTTGAGAATTCGTAAAAATGTTTCTTTTTAAATCTAAGATTTGAAAATGTAATACAAGATTCCTCATAAGTTTTTCTACCTTTATCAAAAAAAAAATCTCTATTAGAAAATCAAATTAAATTTTTATGATTGTTTGAAATTCATATTTTTACAATATTGGATATTCACTCGATTTCTTATGTAGCGGTTTTGTTATTACTATAATATGAATAATTTAATTCAATTTTTTTCTTTAAAATTTTAATACCTATTTATTAATTTTTTTGATTATTACAATAAACTTTGAACTGCAATTTTTATGCCTATAAAATATATTAAAACACAATTAAATGTGTAAATAATTGTAAATTTGAACATTTTCGCTATGTACAAATCTGATCATTTTTACTGAATACTAAATACCTATGTGTTGCTCGTAATACAAATCAGTTGGTTCTGTTGAAAAAACAGCGCACGCAAATTAGTTATAGTTTTTTTTTGGGGGGTTGTGGTTTCGACAACAGTTCATTAGCCTGTGGAACTGTGGGGTATAGTACTGTAAGTTTTTAAACACGACGTGTGTTTTTGGGTTTGGCAGATTTTTAATTGGGCACCCGTAGGTATCTGCCATGCCCGAGTGAGGCCGCCATGGCCTTTCTCTCCGGACAGCACCGTGACTGCCCGAAGAAAAATGCCGCCCGTGGCCGTGTTCGAACCGGCGACGGTGCGCGTCGCAACCGACGCCTCAATCCGCTCGGGCACTCCGTCTTCCTAGTTATAGTCTTATAGTTAATGATACTTGTAGCTACTACTTATAAAATATATATTCTATAATACCTACTGGTTACTATATACTATTATAATACTTATTGAAACAATGAATTAAACAAGGACACCATGTATTTTGTTTATAAATTAATGGCCAATTAGATTTAACACTATAAAAAACAAAAACATTTTCAGCGCCAAACCAAATTTGTTTATTATTTTTTTAGGCCAATAAAATATTAAAATGTCATTCATAGGTGTATATTATAAGTAGCATGCTACCAGATATTTGTCCTCTGCAAGGAATATTGAGGAATCATAAATATGTTTTTGGGTATATCGCAACCTAACAATAGCAAAGCATTTCTGGGTCCAGAGTTGGCTAATATATTATACTGTATCATTCCTACAATTCTACGTCCTATCAACTGTTCTGGTTACTATTATTTGATTTTGTATTTTAATTAAATTAAATTTATCTTGTAGAAGTTTAAATTAGAAAACTTATAAGTTATAATACTATAATTATTGGAGATTAAAATATGTACTTAACTCAAATAATTTATACAAAGTTTGTTTTATTAAAGAACAAAAATGTAAACTATATTTTTAATTATTACAATTTATTAAAACAAAGATTATTTTTATCCACCATTGTTGAACACTTTTCTTGATAAATTTTAATCAGGAATATTTCGGTGTTACAATGTTACCTACTTACTCCAAACGAAATTTGTCTTTTTCAAAAAATGTACATAGTATTCAGTGTTTACAAAGATATAATATATATGACGAACCAAGCGTATAAAGCTCGTCCATATAATATAATTAAATAAAGTTATTGCGGTCGCTATCGAGTTTGAGCCGATCCAGAGGAATGTTCCTCTCCTCCACATCCTTTAGCTCGGGATATTCTCGGTAGCTCGTTAGAAATGTTTTTAATGCGATTTGTCCTGTTGTTTTTGTCTTCTCGACCGAATTTTAGCATTCGGTGGCCAACGATGGTTATAAATGAGAAAATGTAAATGACATGATGGTGAGAGGAAGTTACAGCTTGAGTTAGAATACAAAAAAACAAATTAAAAAGGGGTTTATTCTCTTGCAAATAATAAAAAACAAAAATTTGTTTACAGTGTTTTCAATTGCGTCAAAAAATGGGAAACGTTTTCTAAAATGTTCATCGGCCACAACTTTAAAATTAAAATGTATTCTTGTAATATAAAGTACAAACAAATAATACATACATAATTGTAATTCATCCTTTAAATGTTGAATTAATATTTTAGCTCGTATTTTGGCTTTTTAAAATTGTATAGGCATTAATAAATGTATTTAAATTGATTAATTGTCATAAAACTATTTTTATGATGGTAGATTTTATTGAAACCATTTTCATACATCGAGTTGGTGGGAAAAAAATAAAAGAAGAAATACGAAGTGAAATCGGTGAACTACAAAGTGGAAAACATAAATTTTTAATCATTATCACAGGTAGGTATATTTGCATGTACCTAACTATAATATACCTATCTACGCAATGAAGGTTTGATCGAATTTTTTGTTGCACATTTTCTTCTAATAGGTATTTATTATGTAATTATTATATGAATGTTTAAAAGATTTTGATGCAAAGGAAAAAATAAGTGCTTCAATTTTGTGAGTTTATTTTGAAAAAATGTTAATTTACATAATATCTGTACATAAAATACAATTAACGGGGTTCTGTCACGTCTCGTGTACTATCATATGTGTGAATGATGCTACAAAAAGAGCTACCAGAGTCGATATATGTTTCCCTGTTAACAAAATAAATTCCAATCACTTTTCATTATAAATATAATTTAATAATAAATAATGATTTAAATAATATTACTACCAGGATTTATTGTATTTATGTTATTTCTGTACTCCTCTAGGAACATATTTTCTGTATATGATTGCGTGAGTGATTGAATGACTATCATTTTTCGCCATTTCAATTGTTCTTGTATGAGGCTTGCTTCACAAGTTAAATCCAGCTCTTCATTGGGTCCTTGAAAATGATCTTTCTCCACCTAATTTTATATTATATATATTAAAACAACTATGTACAATTGTTAAATATCACTGGTTTTTCTAGACTTATTGATGAATAAATCGATACATTATAACATTTTACCACAATGTTGTCGCAATGTCATCATAATAGTATCACTTAAAATATAACATACATTTATATGCATCATAATGAGAGCAGGAGACATCAAAAATATCGATATCTATTGCTGTTTATTGGGCGTTCCACCAATTATAGTAAACAACAGTTTAGATAATGTAATAGTTATATGTAATCATAAACTATTTAAATAATACACCATGTGCCATAGCTGGACCCTAATTTATCAAATTATAGGTTGAAAAATAAACTGAGCCCAACGCTTGATATCAAATATTTACCAACTTTTTGTTTGCGGAATTTTTTTTTCAACAACAAAAAATTCATAAATCATTAATAATAATTAATAACATTAAACTTAAGCTTGTACCTATTCAATTTTCAGGTTTAGGTGTTTGAAAACAAAAATGTTTATTTTTAATCAAAAATAGTTTGCAATTTTTAATTTTTTTAACTCAATCTTATTTAGATTCGAGGTAGAAATATATTGAATTATTGAGTGCAGTAAATAATTAAAATATCCAATTTCAAAGCAAGGAAATATTATGTTTGAAACGAGGAATTGTTGATGGAAGTGGTAATAACGTATGTTCGAGGCAAGGACCTAGTTTATTCAAAGTGAGACATTTTTTTGTAAAAAACGAGACAATTATTGTATTTTCACAGTGAGGAATTGTTTGTAAGAAGAGAAAAACTATGATCGAAACGAGAAAATTGTAGGTACAAAATGAGATGAAATCATACTCGAAGCCGGAAGCAAGGATGTGTTTTGTTTGAAGCTAGGAATTAAATTTCCTAGTTTTAAGCAACATTTTCTCGCTTCAAACACACAATTTTCTTCCATGGAAAATTTATTTCACTCACATCGACATTTTCATCGCTTTGAACAAAACAATGCATCTTGATCCAACAGAATTAACTCACTCCCATTAAATATGTATTTACTAACAGCATACTTTTCTCTCTGAACATACAATTTCTTCACAATTTAACACAATTTCCTCTCTTGAGAGTTGAGACATGACATTTCTGACAAGTTTATTGCATGTTATAAGAGTTTCGAAGCTAAGCAATTTTATATAGAAGAGAGGCTATTAATTGTGCTTTAAGTTAAGATGTTGTATTCGAAGCAATGAAATTATATTTGAAGTGAGGAATTGATTATTCAAAGCGAGAACATTTTGTTCATTAAAATAAAATGATATTTAAAAAGTATAAATATATTTAAATTCATACCTTAAATCGAATGCCTACCGCTTTTGAATATAAAGGGCCTTCAGGATTGACCAACACGGGATAATTCTCCATTTGATTATTGCTCGCCTATATCAAATAAAATAAATATAAATACAATTTTTATCCAAATTTATTTGTTTTGACAATATTAAAATACAATATTATTTTGTTAATTTTTCATGCAATAAGACAACTTGATGAAAAAAATTAATCGAGTTCTGCATTATTCATAAATATTTTGTTAACAATATGAAATAAAAATTAAAAAAGGTTTTCGTATTATAGAAGTTCCAAAGTGAAAATTTGGATATTATATCATATTTTTTTGTATACGTTATAAAAAAAGTATTTTGGTATCTGAGAGTTGGGTTTTTTATAAGTAACAAATTGCATTATTTTCCTAAATGTGTGTGTATGTGATGTAAGTAAGCAGTTTATAGAGGATCTGGCCTTCTGGGTTTCCTCTTGCTATAAAAAAAATGCAATGCTTTTCCCAAGCAACCAGCAACACACATTTGGAATGTGTTTATCTCCCAAACTCGTATTAATTATACATTTCATACCATATGGCATAATGAAGGCATCCACATCATTCATAAACGTAATGTAACTAAATCGTTATTATAATTTTTGGTACAGCTGCTAGTTGCTACTAGGTACTTTTTTAAATACCCACTAGCGCCCACTCTCCAACTGCACCTATATTATAGAAACAGTCTCCTTTTTCGTACATACATACACAAAATACCTCTCATCTTAACAAGTTCAATAAATATTATTATTTTTAACATTTAAAGTACCTGAGCATGAATGAAAAATACTTGAAATAATGATATATTAATAAGCGATACAATATTAATAATAAAAAGTTAATATAATTATAAATGTATCGAATTCAAGAAATAAACGTAAGCACGTAGTATATAATATTATACTAATCAATAAATAATTCATTGTCCATAATAATTAACTGTGGGTCATTACTCATGATCATTAGATATTTAATTCAGTGAACACTAATAATATAATAATAAAAATAATATATTTATAACCAAACAAAAACCATCCAGAAATATTATTTGAGGTTAGGTAAATTGAAGTGGAAATTGAATTTGATGTTGAAGTTGAAGTTGATGTTGATAGATCCAATACCAACTACAATTCAAACCTGCAAATATTTTGGTCCAACTTTAGACAACTTTAACATATGGTCTGCATTTAAAAACCAAAAGAAAGGAGCTAAACACCAGACTTTTTTATACGCTAAATACGCCCGATTCTCAAATAAAAACTCTCAATTATTAACAATAAATTATTAATATACAAATAAATATATAAATCAATGCTAAAATTCCTATCTTGGCTTATATGGCAATATAATATGGAAATGTGCTAAGCCTTCCTAAATACAAAACATCCAGGCTTTTTAATCAATTTCTCTTCATCAAATAACATCTGCGCCATGGAACGTCTCAAATCTCACTGCACAGCACAAAGACTTAAAAATCGGAACAATTTCGGCCACAGCTATAATATTACTACAAAAAAATCCACACCAAATCAAACAACCGCACAAATCCACTAGTTTCTACCTTAGCCAGTGAAAGGTACATTCCCGAAAATCCCCCATATCTATTAAAAAACACCGATCGGGATCTCTTAAATCTGATGATCTAGATCTGTATCGAATAAATTAGAAAATCTCCAACCTCGTCCACCCTAAGTCCGAGGGTTCACTCGTTGGTGGGTTTCTGTCCTCATGTCATTTTATGTTGTTGTATATTAAAGTTTATAAAATTTACTTATTGTACACAAATTAGATTACAGATTGAAAATACCTACTAATTTATTTATTTTTAATATAAATATAATATATATAATTTTTTTATACAAAGTAATACAGTTGCAACTTGTATATGTGTATAATATGTATGATATGTATATAATATTTGTAACAAATGCTGTATTAAATAAAAATAAATAATACTTTCATGTACCATAAGCAACTTTAGAAGACAATTTTAATATAATTTGAATACCTATACAATGGCTTAACTACGACTACCTAGCTATAGCAAATATAGATATACTTGCTTTTATAAATTAACATTATACCTTGAATTATTCAGAAAGTATAATTTAGTGTCTTATGACGTGTTGTTGAAAATTAATCTAATTTAAGTTTAAGATATTAATTTTCTACTAATATTCATGAACTTACCTGAACGCCATTGACGTACCACGTCATCAGCGGCTGCGGATAAGATTTGGAGGAAGTGCAATTTCCCGACAAGAGATCGCCAACCGCGTAACGATTAAGCACACCCTCTATCAAAGGGTTCCCTTCCGGATATTCTGTCAATAACATCATTTATTATCACATTAATCATTTTTATATATCGATCTTTTGGTATTATTTGTATATATATAGTCTTGTGTAAACAATAACATTTTAGATACTGTTTAACTAAAAAGGAAATCGAATAGCTGTACAATGAAAATGTCAAACTATGTTATAGTTATCAGACTATAGGTATAGGTATACTGATGTACCTATGTATATAGACTATACCTAGTTTATAGTTACACACAATTGAAAATGTCAAATTTTAAATGACATTCATGTCTAGGTAGGTACATACGAAAATTATTCATTTCAAAACATTTAATATATACTAAGTAAATATTATATAGCTATTAAATATATCTAGTATTATAATATTTTATTTTATTCTCATGAAAAAAGCAAAATCCATTTTTTAAAATGTACAAATTGACTACATATAAATTTGGTTCAGTCGTTTGACGGATAATCGATAATCTCGTTTGATCATTGAGAGGATATATGTTAAAATAATACTATAGTTCAGAATCTAAATATGGGTTTTTTTAAATATCCATACAATTCTAAATTAAAGTTATATGATAGTTTTTGAAAGTTTATGAAAAAAAACTGCGATGTGTGGCCAAATATTTTTAAATCTAAATAAATATTAATAATTTACGTATAAGCACGGCTGTGAGCTTAATAATTTTTATATTGATGGATTTCGTTTTAAATTTAAAATCATTGAGATAAGAATTTGATTTTATTAATATTAACATTCCAAATATGTAAAAAAACTAGAAATTTTAATGTAAGGTTCCTCATACATTTTTGTTATAGCTTTTTAAAAATATAGACACATAGACACGTTTTTTTTTCAATTTTTTCAATTTTTTTTTTGTATTGTAAAACGTATAAAACGGTCCATTTTTGTAGCAAAGACTTCACAATTTAAAACAAGTTCTTCATAAGTAATTCATACTAGAACTAAACAAATTACAAAAAAACTAAACATGATTTTTTTTATAAGCATTTTAATTCAAATTTGGTCAAAATTAGATATTCAAACGAAAAATAGCGATTTTAGTTAATTTGTTGTATTCAGAAATATTTTTGAGATAATTTTAAAATGTTAGGTGTATAAGTATATTATTGTATTAATATGATCTTAGATTATTATTTATTATATTCTATATTAGGTGCAAACTACTTGCTTCCAAATTTGATAATAGAGGAAAATTAACTGTCGGTCATATTTATTGACGGGTTATTGACGAGTCCAAAAAGATAATTTCGTATCGAAATTCAAAAATGATGGTATTAAATAATTGTACAGCTAGGTACCTACTTAAGTACTTACCTATAGTTAGTAACATATTTATAAACAGTAAATGTTGAATATTGTTAATATTGGGTAAAAATGTATGGCAATCATTAGCTATAAATATCATAATATTAATTTCTCTTTTGTTAAATTTTATAACTCGAGTATCAATAAATTTGATTGCATCATTCTGTCTTATCACTCCTATAGTTTTATAAAATTATATCAATATGGTAATTTCAATATGAAACGTAAGTTTCGTCAGAGTAAGATGCATACCTGCCGTAATGGTATCAGAAATTCTTATCAACAATCTTACGGGAAGCAAGCAATATAAGGCCCTTGCACTAACTGATCCTGCACGGCGCGGCGTTCCCCGTGATAATTGTAATAATGCCAGTGGATTTACTTAAACTGGAGTGTCTTAAACTCTTTTTACCACAGTTATTTGGGTGGTTTTGAGGACACACCGTAGCTCCGCACGAATAAAAATATTTTGTGAATCCGTAGCTCCACATGCACTGTAAAAATGTCGAAAAAAAACGGTCGAAAAAACGGACGCATTTTAGAAATATTTTTAACACCAAAAGCCCGCACGCCAATGGCTTAAACACTAGAGCTCCACATTTGTCAATAAACCTATTAACATATCGCTATATCGGCGTAAACCAATATTGAAATTAAATTACATTATATCTGCAAAGCCATGTCTAGTCATTATTGTGTACCGATTAATTGTCTATATCTGCGTGTGTTGTCTATATTGTCAATGTTGTGTGTGTGTCCTGTAAATATCGTTCTTTGTGACTCGGCAGTAATCACTAATAATCTCCGATCAGTAATTATAAGTTGTACAAAATATTTAAACATTAAATATCGTTTCATTAAATACGAACAGTGACATTAGTGTTATATATGTAGTCAAAGAAAAAATGTATTATTAGTGAAAAATAAGTTTAAATGCATCATTAAGTCGTGTATATCAAAATGATATACAATTGGCCAGTGGCGTATTTAGAAATAATTTTTGAGGTGGGCTATAGTGGATAGAAACTAACAAGTGACCTATTAAATATTTAATAGTTTCTATAAATATATTCGTATTTGTTATTTTTCAACAGGCTATATGAAATATTATAACTTTTAATAGTGCCTAATAAAATATATTGTTGTTCTATTTAAAAAGACTGTAATTACGGAAGGGGGAGGGGCTGCAGCCCACTAAGCCCACCCCCTATATACGCCACTGATTAATTGGCATTGACCATGTTTTTTTCACGAGAATCAGGTACGCGCATTCGCATGAAAACATTGAAACCAACGTTTTTATTCGACAAATTATTAGCAATTTAAGATATGCAGAATGAATTCTGTTAATAAAAATGAATGTAAGATAATATTAGACATGAACAAGTAAATAAAAAATTAAATTATACAGCTAATGAAAATACAATTGACAGATTTAAATATGTAAAATGTTTAGCCTCATTTAACAATAAATAAATTTATTATTATATTATGCGACTATGTAAAGGTTGATCTTATACGATAATATTTTTTTTATTGCTATTAAAATTTTATATATTATTTAGTATTTTTTGATATGACTTTACTTTTAAGCAGTTTTACTGAAGAATATATTTTTAAATTGCATGTATTATTTACTATTATTTGATCTTATTGCCATTATTATAACATATAATTTAAAAATTATCATTTGTGGAGTTACGGTATCGAAAAAAAATGTACTGTGCGGAGTTACGGTTCCAAAAAAAAATTGTGTTGCGGACTTACTGGGCTATTTTATAAGATGATGGCGATTCATGGCCTGGGCGATTCGTGGTTTTGGTGGGTTGTTCCCGGTTTTGACCAAGTATAAAATACAGGTCTAGAATTATATCCAATAGGTAATAATAACTAGATATTTTATTTTCAGTAACCGTTTTTCGCGAGCCAACAAATCCCATTGCGTGAACCAGGCTTAAAATGTAAATTATAAAAATTGTACTAACTTTTTGTCAAAAGCGAAAATCCCCAGTATTTTTCTTAATAGTTTGGAAAACCAACAACAATTAGGATACATGGGATTTTTTTATGCAATACCTATCAGTTTTGGGTAAATTAGATTTTGTTGCAAATCAAAAACAAACAACTGTATAGATACTTGATATTTTTTCCAAATGTTTATATTGGCATTTTCTATACATGGTATAATTTTCAAAATATTTTGACTCAGAATCGTTCTTTGCATGCAATGATTTATCACTGCATTTAAATATAACACATTTATTACAGTGACCTACGCAATGATGAGGTATACACTCGATACCAATAATTGTAAAGCAGAGCGTTAGGTACCTACTTGTGACTTGTCCACTTTTTATTAATTACGTAAGTTTTAAGTAAAAAAATATTTCTATGGTCATATTCATAGGCGTGCGCAGACATTTGTGGCAGGGTGGGCTAAGTCAATAAAGATTAAGAAACCTGAACTCTGATGGAAGAAACAATTAAAATGTTACATACTTTAATTTACCTATTCATAATCACAAACTATTTAAGGCACAAATCATTTATATGATAAAAAACAGATACATATTTTTTAAAAATGAAATAAGAAATATTTTAAGTGTCAACATAGTTTTAAATTTTAAATAAATACAATTTCGCAATCTGTTATGGTAATATGTTATCAATTTTATTTTTAAAGACATTACATTTATTATTATTTATTATCATTGAGTAACAATGTTATTTTTCACGTACCTATTTAATGTTTATGATTTAAAAAATCAAAAATCGTGATATTTAGATTATGTATTACTATTTACTATGTATACAAATTTCGGTAGGTCTCGCAGGGTGGGCCACGGCTCACCCCCCCCCCTGTGCGCACGCTTATGGTCATATTATTTATATTTAAAAAAATGTAATTTATCAATATGTTTTAATATTTACCTAATACATTCATGTTTGCGGACTTAAAAACCATTTCAAATTTTGGTCCATCTGTCGAGACTTCACATCGATATATACCACTAGTTTGCAACGTGAGATTACTTAGTGTGATTTTTCGCATGTTACAATGAGATAACTATACAAACATAATATTATTAATTATACCATGATTATTAATTGTTAATACATAAAACAAAAATAATATATATTTTAATGAGAAATAACTTTAAGCTACGATATTGATTTTAATAATAATACAAACAATTAATAGCTAATTTGCTTTAAATACACTTATGTAATTAAAAATGTATGAGAACTTTTATGATCAAAGGACAATTAAAATTAAAATTTGTAATTATTCAGACTTTTAGTTTGAGCAGAGAGATTGAAATGGAATATTGTATCATTAATGTATATAATGTAATAATTTATGATTCATAAATCATAAATTCATAAATAACTAAAAATAAATTTGGTTTTATAATTAGTTGTTTTCTAAATAACTAGGCACCTCAAATGATTATCTGTATCAGTATCAAACATAAGACTTTGTAATTTATTTTAGAATAATAGAGTAAACTATAAAGTAGGATTGCAAAAATAAATAGAAGTGAATAGAGTAGATACAAAAGCTACCAAATGTACAAATAAAAAAAATCTCTCAAAAACGTACCTTATATATTTTTATTATTAGACACGTGTATGTTTTTTTTAATAAGGAATTCTTTAATAATTTAATTAAAATGAAACCATTTTTATAGTTATAAATTAATAATAATATGCACTTTATTAAATTATGAATAAATTTGATTTCATTTTTAAATAAAACATTTTATTATTTTTATATGAATACATCAGTTTAACAATTATAATAATTTTCTTATAAACTAGCGTATATAGTGTATTGTTTGTTAATAGATATTAGATAGTGTTATTATAACAAAAATAATAAAATGGTATTTTTGAGATAAATCTATATTTTAATAATACAATTATCAAATTATATGATTTATATGTATAAATTAGTATATAATATTATGAGTAAGTAAAACGAACTCGGTAATCGGTAATATGGCCAAGGTAAAAATTTCCTGGAAAAATCCACAAAGTAAAATAGGCTTATCTCGTAAAAAAATTGTCTACCAAATGTTATTTTTACAAAAAAAAATTACACATAATAATTTTGTTTATCTAAAATACCGTATTATTTTCTACCTTAATTTTTGATCCCGAGTCCAATAGATTACCTACGTTTTAACCTCGTTACTTGTATACCTAAAATATAGTTTCCCCTGGGAAATAAAAATTTAACTTTATGATTCTAAATGACAAGCCCGACAAACAGTTTAATAACATATGGGTTTGATATAATTATCTTATTAATGTAAGATCGTTATTAAAATGTCTTAATTTATAATTTATTTGGTATACCTAAAATTATTATGGTTGAAGGTAATATTATTATTGCGATATACGATATAGGATTCGACAAAAAAAAAACTACCTATATTTGTTAATTGTTGGCGTTGAACGAAACGGAGCTTATTCATCATGGGTATATAAAAAACTGATTCACAATATAAATATCCAGATATTTTAAAGAAATCACACATAACTCAGAAAAATTAGCCGTAGCTAAATGCTTAGCTGACATCAAAGGAAGTACTAATTGTCCATATATTTACATATATATATATAAATATATTACTAATATTAAATGTAAAAAATAATAACTTGGTAATTTAATTTAATTTACCTAACATTATTAAAAAAATATTTTATTAAAATAACCGTACCTATTATTAACTATTTGAATTGCAATTGTATAACAACAAAAATATATTTTTCTTTTGTCATTATTACCTGGACAGTAGATTCAGTGAACTCAATTAGATTAATTTATTTCAATTAATACACAGTGATATTATGTAGTAGGTAGGTACGTATAATGTGTATGGCTATATTTATTATTACTTTATTATTATTATTTTTTGAAAATTATGTTTATTTTGCTTAAACAACTTAGCTATTAGCGTAACAAAAATATATATTATTATAAATTATAGTTACTCACATACTATATTACTTATGTTTTTGACTAGCTAGTAGCTTTATATGTGAATGAAAAAAAAACAAACGAACAAACTTAAGATTTTAGACAAAATTACATTAAAAAAGTTGAATATATTTGTATGATATAGAAGAATATATTGTACAATATTGTATTCAGTGCCGCAACTGGAGATAGAAGGGCCCAGGTGCGAGTCAGATTTTGGGGCCCCTTATTTCAAACTTTTGTTTTACAAAATTGCATAGCACCAAAAACGCAATTAAGGGTGGGGAGCTTACAACTTCCTGGTAATAAAAAACCCAGAAAACAATAAAAACACTTGGTCTCCTATCTCAGGAGGATAAACATTTTTATTTTGGCTTTCCAAATAATGTCTACACATAGTGCATACCAAGCACAATTCTAAAAAGTAAAACAATTTTTATCACTTTATTTGAATTGATTTTACTAACAAAAATAGATCAAATAATTTTTTTGCAGCATAGGCCTCCATCGAAATGTAAACAAAATGTGTTTTAATCTCAGTTGTATTTATAGATTCTGAGTGGAGCGATGAATGTATTGATTTGACAATGATGTGTCTTATTTTAATTTTAGATTCTGAGCGGAGCGATGAATGTATTGATTTTACAATGATTTGTGTTTTTTTTTTTTTGTCTGAAATCACTGTCAGGACAGTAAGAATGCTTAGATTTTCTTCTACAGTATCTTTTCTGATAGGAAAGTTGATCTAGTTGGTACTTTGGGAGGTTCAAAAGTAAATATTTCCCAGTAATTTTCAAAAGCGGTGTGAAAAACAAAAGAAAATTAAGGAAAAACGGGAATTTTTACACAAAAACGTGCAACTCTAAAACAAAAGACTGTAGGTACATGCAATTTTGACCGAATGTTTATATTAGCATTTTCTATACACCATAATATTTCCCAAATATTTTGAGCTGTTTACGGACATTTTCAGTTTCCACTTGTTTTAGTTTTTTTTTTCTATAAATATCAATAAAATTATAATTGTTGGTTAAAAAAGATTGAAAATTTAATAAAAGGCTCCTAATATTTTGTTTCAAAGGCAGATAAAAAAAATTAAAAATCCATAGTCACAATTTTTTTCTATAAGTATTTTAAGTTCAAATATTGACAAAATACATAAAAATTACGAAAATATTTAAATTAATTTGAGTAAGAAATTCATAAAAAATTGTCTTTTTAAATCTAAGATATTTTTTTAATTCAAAGAAGAATAACTGTAGATACATGAAAATTTCACTAAATGTTTATTTTATCAATTCCTATACTTGATAAAATTTTCAAAATATTTTGACCTATTTTGAGCTGTTTACGGACAAATAAAATTAAAATTTTGTTTTTTTTTTGTGCTAGAATATCAATAAAGTTTAATTTATGGAGCCAAGTTATAGTTAAAAATGTATAGCATAAAATATTATTTTCGTAAGTATAATCAATACTATTGTAACATAATATTAGATATTGGATGTAACACGTTGCAGGTATCGAACAATTTCAATTTTCATCATGTGTTGTAAATTAGAATACAATTTCATATTAGTTTAAAATCTAAAATCCTTTATGTCTGAAAAGGTCCCTCTAAATGTGGTGCACCCCCAGCACCCCTGCTAATTGCGGCACTGATTGTATTATTCCTTTGTATATATTTTTATATTTACCTATGTTTATTTTTATTTTATTCTAGTTTGCGTTAATTTATTACTTTAAAAAAAATATAAGTAGGTATATATATTTTTTTTTTTTTTTTTGAGTTTGAGCCCGGCAACTAAGGCCATTAGCTATTTTTGTTTTGTTTGTAGGTTTTTTGTTGGTAGGGGGAGGAACACGTGTATGTTTGTTTTGGCAGAATTTTTGATTTGGGCACTCGTAGGTATCTGCCATGCTCGGGTGGGAGATGGCGGCACTTGTTCTCCGGTACATATATATTAAAATCTCTTAATTTGACGGTTCATTGTATATAGGTACAGATAGTAATTGTTAATTGAATGTTTAAATATTTCCCAAAAGACACTAAATTAACTATCATAAAAATGTACTTATTAGTAAATTATAAGGTGTGATTGGACCCAATAAACTTTTGTTAACCTACAGTTATTCATACAGTTATTATTAATATAGATTTGTAAGTCACATCTTAAAGAAACAATAGAGTATAGTATTGCTTATTGGATGTGGTGTTAGTAGGTACCTAAGTGTTTTTAAATAAAATTCCACAATTTTATCAATACTTAAATCATGTACCTATATACATATATATTATCAATAACTGACTGCATATAATCTGTTAGATAGGTACATTCAATGGTACCTACTACCTATAAAATTTGTAATTAGGTACCATAATAACATCCGTTTTTGAGAAGAAAGTATGGACTTTATAGCTTATGAACGAACGTAAAATAACGTCTTATCCTTTTTCTAGAAAAAAGGCAATAAAAATATTTACGAATTTCATGGTTAAAAGATAAAGTTTGGAACCTATATTGTAAATTTTCGAATATATTCACCATTAAAAATAATATAAACTTAGGAATGCGAGTTACTTCAGTATAAAAAGGTGCGTTTCAAAATAAATGTGTGTTGTTGAAATATTTCTATATTTCATTAATATAATTAACACAATGACTAAACAGGTACCTATGTTATAATATATTATATATACCTAAACATATATATTTATATTTATTAATAATGATATTGAATTTCTAAATTTACTTTGTTTGGTCATAAGAAGAATACATCGGTTTATATTATTAATATGGTATTAGATTTTGAATCATAAATTATTTAAAATATAGAATTTAAATTATTTATATTCCAGTAATTAAATACGGTATATGACTTTTATATTAATTAATAATTTTAATTATAACAAAAATTATATATAAACAATACTAACTTCGTATCAAAATCGAAATAATTATAGGAAAGGTATATTATTATCTCGAAAACTTTTAAAGCAATTTGCTTGATGTCTCTTATAATATGTGAAAACGGATTAATATTAAATGTTAATTTCCTCATATTAGTACAAATATGTTTTTATAATAACCCAATGCTCATGTTATTTAAATTTAGTTTTTGTAGATATTTTTATTTTATTAACAGTATGTCCTAACTAAGATTTTACTTAAACTAATTTTCTACACGTTTTATTTTTTGTTATATAGTTTTTAAAAAGAAATTTTTTCCGTTTTTTTCAATAATTATTTAAAATACCTGTTTTACTTTTACTATATATGGTTAAAACATTTTAAAATTTTTATTATTACTTACTTAAATTGATTTTTTAAAGTTAAATTTTTATATATTTAGTATTTTCTAAACTTTTATGAATATAATTATAATATCAATGAGAAGTTGAATCTTATTTTAACAATATATATTTGAAAACAAATATTTTTATTTCTTTTTCTTTTTCTCTTTTTGAAATAATTTTGGTTTATGTATATCTTCATCTGATTTTTCCAGTTATTAAGAATGTTATAAAGCTGTTTATGTTGGTATAATTTAATGTTATGTTTCTTTTCAATATTATTAGAATTGAATGTTGTAATAAATATTGCAGATATATGCAGATATAGTACATATTACCTATTACCTACGTGATTTTAAATGAAAAAAAAATAATACTAACATCCAATATAATACCAGGAAGATGAAAAACTTGGATGGTTGGTCGATCCTCTGGAATGAACCTGTAGAATTCGTGATCATCCTTGTACCACTTAACAGAGTATAGTTTATCATGGCCTACGTCGAAATTGCATCCAAGTATTACCGACTGTTTTAAATCCGCGTACCTTGGCACGAGTACGTCGATTATTTTCAACGCTAATGTCACTATAACAGTATAAATAAAAAATATATACATTTTATATACTATTTTGTCTATATACTATATAGCTGGTAAGTAATTTTCATATAAATACAATTTTACAGTGAATATACATTTTTTTAACTATGTATGCTAATACTTTTTTTACTTATAAATAACTTGATAACTTATTTAAAAATATTCCGGCTGTCAATATTTTATACTTTTGTAGTATTGTATTATATATACTATTTTGAGGAAGCCATAAATAAAAAAAAGGTTGGCAAGTGGGTGGCACTCTGCTGTACAGTAGGTTATAAGTGGGTCACTGTAATGGATGGTGTTAAATTTGAATTCAATCATATAACACCATTGTATAAGAAAAACGATTCTGAGCGAAGACAGTCAGTCACCCAATGATATTACTAAGTATATTTGATGATATTATTGTGAATAAAGTAATAATTTATTTACCTATTTAAACGGAACCTTGTCTTAAATGTTCAATATTAAATTTAAAAAGACATTTTTTATGAATTTCTAACTCAAAATAATTTGCACATTTGTTGATTTTTACGTATTTTGTCAAAATTTGAACATTAAATGATTATAGAAAAAAAAAATGGGCTAGTGGTTGTTGCTCTGTAGTACAGTAGGTCATAAGTGGGTCACTGCAGTAATGGATAGTGTTACATTTTGAATTCAATGATAAAATATCATTGTACAAAAAAACGATTTTGAGCGAAGACAGTTAACCTATGATATTACAAAGTATATTTAATGATATCATTTGAATGAAATAATTTATTTATTATAACCTATTTACGAGGATTTAAATTTTCAATTCTCAGCTCTACAATTTAAACATTTTATAAATTAAATACAAAATTTAGATAGTAAAAAAAATAAAAATAAAAGCACACATCATTGTAAAATCAATAGATTTATCGCTCTGCTCAGAATCTAAAAATTACCACGTTGCTAAATTATTTAAAAATTTTCTAATTAAAATTTAATATAGGTAGGTAAGTATATTTAAATTATTTGTATATATAAGGCATATGCTTCTTAAAACTTTTCTGGACAGCCATTATATTGAACTGTTTGAATGATGTATAGTGATTGGGTTTAAGAAAGGAAACCAAATAATAGTGGGTTTTATAGAACCGAATGATATATTGTGAGGTCTATCCATATAACGTCCTTACCAGTCTGTATCCCTGATCTGCAAGGGGAAAGCTATTCTGAATATCAAATTATATTTGCTATAGAATAGAGACATGCCATTGTGCAAAACTTAACCATAAACATTCACACACACACACACACACACACCCACACAAATACGCAGCGAGTGACCGCTTGTATCCGGATAAACATACTCGACCATAGCAATTATATGAAATTATATTTTTTAATGAATAAAAAAAAAATACTTGCTAACAATTAAATTTTACTGGGAAATGTGAAAGTCATTATATCTATTATTGTACCTTTAAACCTTCTCTTATTGTAATTTTCATATTTGATTAGTTATTCTATATATATATATATTGTAACATAGTAAGTAGCCTTGGGATTGAATTATGATTAATTATAAATGACAAATGTATTCAAAATTAAACTAAATATCATTGTATTAAGAATTTTCCAAACAGGTATTCCAGTTATACTCGTAAGTATACGACACATTATTACATAAAATATTTACTATAACCATACGTAACACGTTACTAACCTTCATTATCTAAAGTAAAACCTTCAAAGATACAATAATTAAACTTTTGTTCCCTTCAAAATAGTATTGTTTTGAAATGATAATAATTGTGATTTATGTTCATGACTATATAATTCAAATACCTAATACCAATATTATATTAACAATTTTTAATTTTAAACAATTTTATTAGTTTATTACAGTGAATATAATCAAAAATACAAAGCTCGGAACGTTTTAACCTAAAATACCCTATATACATAAGTATACAACCTAAAATATAAGTTCATTTTGATGAAATTTCAAATTGTATTCACAATAATCGTAATAAATATAAATAAAAAAACACTACGTAGTAAATAACGGAGTTGGTATTGATAGGGACCGAAAAATGATCACCACGGATCTATATTATAATTATTTCACCTTGAAAAAAAATATTAACTTATGTAATCCAATATGATGCTATAATATAAAATAATATGTAGTAGGCGATTGGTGATTTAGTGATAACTGTTTACCTATTTGTCTACATTAATATTGCAATAAATTGCACGTGTACTCCATGCAATTTGTTTTTGATGTTTAATATATAGAGTTGGTATTCAAACTTTTTTTACACGGAGCTTTTGGGTTTCTAAAAAAAAATATAAGAATCCCAAAACACCAGGAATATAAATTCAAAAAAATATATTATAAAACATGGTGATCATTAAAATAAAATTAATAATATTGAATTTGAATGTGTCTACCCCTAGTTCACTCTTTTGGAATCCGAAGGTTCCACGGAGCATAATTTGATTATCCGCAGAATAATATTATGTAGTATGTGATTTTACAATTTTAGTAACTATATTTGTCGTTTACAATAGACCATATAATATATGTTTTTCTCACCTTTGACCATAATACTATATTATAGTCTTACAGTATTATTATGCTGTTAACACCGGGTTGGTATTTAGAAAAATAATACTATAGCTGGCAGCTGTTAGCCTTATTAGCCTTAAAGGTTATCGATCATAATACGAGTTTTATACACATATTATTATGAAATACATTAGGGTGGATAACATTTTTATTATATTAAAAACAAATAATATTTACTGTTTTAAATTATATATATTTATAACAAAGTTATACTTTAAATAAAAATAAATGGATCAAGACATTATGTTTGGTGACTGTATTTAAGCCATACATTTTTTATTACTTAAGTCACTTAAGTAGTAAATAAACGGTGTATCTTTGTGATTATATTCAAAAACTAAATTATTAAAAATAAATTAGTTATACACTTATACCTATTTGTAACTATAATACTCCATGATAACATAATCCATGCATTTTAATTAAATTAAACGATAGAAATGATAAAATACATTTTGTAAGTAAAGCGTAGAAAAATAATTTATTATTCAATATCAGTTGTAACTTGTGGATTAGCCTGAGGGCCGTCCTGAGGAAATACGCCCTGAGTGTGACTTTGATGAATGTCCTTTAGAATTAACTCTGGAACATTGGAACAATAGTAATAAGAAAGATAGAAAATATATAATTTTTTTATTCACTAAATACAATGTCGAAAGAAAAAATAGTCTGATGTATTGAGTTATAAATGGTAGTCACGGTGTACATGTCAGTGGTATACACAAGATTGGTGTTTATAGATTAGCGGCATGTATTTTTAATGATATTGAAATAAATACTCAATAAAATAATCACACGAAAATCAATCAACAATTGAAATAGATATGAATTTATTTTTATTAATGACTGATATAAATACATTTAAAAAATAAAATAATTTTGTAAATATTATGATCATTTATTAATATAATAATATGGAATGTGTATAATACAATTTATAAAGTGAAATCAGCATATATTATAAACATCAAGTATTGATTTCAACGTCCAAAAAAAAAAAAACAACAAACAAAAAATGCTCACGAACGGGTTAATTTAAATATTAAAAAAATTATAAAACATACCATTGTTAAATTATGAATAAATAAACAATAGTTTAATGGCTTTAATATCATACTCTGAAACAGAAAAATACACCGGTTTCTAAGTAAAGGCATTTTAGGCACTGGTTAAGATCACATATTGTATTAAAATGAGTAAGGACAACAAATAATTACATAGATTATTGTGTTTTGTCGTCAAGACTGGCAACATCACTGCGAGACATTGTTATACCACTCGTTATATGTTGTAGTTATACACAGTTCTTGTCTAGTAGTAAAAGGTCTATGTACCTAACAAAGAGTTAACATGTAGTATATAACTATATAAAATTCTTCAATGATTGCAAGTTTCTTACTTGATATATATTATACGTTAGTAACTTACTTAGGTATATGTACTAATATGTACTATCATAATAATTTTAGTTCGAAGTAAGTGGTTAAATTAGGAGGGGGCGATGCGAGACGAAGTAGATACCTATTAATACATCATTTAAGATTTAAAAATATTTTAGTATCTCTCTTAATTTTTCTAAAAAACTTTACGAGAGTGGGTTGAACAACTTAAACTTAATGTAATATTTTGTATTGCGTATGACGTATGCATGAATAAACTGCCTTATTGACCTATTAGCATAGAAGTAATTAATAGTTTGACTAAATCAGATCATCAATTTAGGTGTATATTGTGAATATTAATAATATTTCCCGTTGATCTCAAAATTCATAGAAAATAGAAATATCGTATTATATATTTTAAATAGATTATCTTTTATAATATCAGCTGACAACTATACTAATTTTTTGTTCTAATGGTGATGGCCAATTACAGGGTAGGAGGAAATTACATCTATTAATCGGCTAAACGAGTTTTCTACTGATTTCTTAACTATAACTTTGTCGTTTTCTTCACTGACTGTATTTAAGTGTTGAATTACTTTTTATTTATTTTTTATCAAATAAAATAAAAACACTAGGCAAAATATTTCTTAATATTAAATAACAAATTTTGAAAAATCTTGGTCATTACCTAATATTATCTAAGACTTATCCATTAATTAAGTATAAAACTAGTCATTATACAGCGTTAATAATATAATAGATATTAATTTGAATATGTTAATAATTATAACTTATTAGTTTGTAATATTCAAGAAATAATATACGAATTATTATTATAATTCACGACTTTAAATAAGAGTAAATTATTTTTGTCCAGTTTTGTCATTTAATTAAAAAATAGCTTACAGCCGAAATGGTAGATGTGTAGCACAAAAATACAAACAAATATGAATAAGTCGATGTTTTAAAAGCAAAAGAATTATTAGTATTATTATGATTAAATATATCAACGTATACAAACCTAAGTAAACATAATGTTTTCGAACTAAAGTTTTGAATTTACTATTTCTGTTGTAAGCTAATTTTAATTTAAATGATAAAACTGGAAAAAAAATAATTAATCAACGTTCTTTACTTTCATTGACATTAATGAATCCGAAAAAGGATTTCACTGATTTTAGGAAATTGAAAATCAGTATTATCTAATCCATTGGATGGTTCAGTAGCCATGTTCCCATGGTTGTGTATCCAGCTTTTGATGTGCTTAATATTATACATTATTTATGCTAAAGTATATTTATGATTACTAGAAACAAGAAGAACGATAGAAAATTAAATACTATAATAACTTTGAACGTGTTTACGTGTATAAAATACAATAACGTAGAAAAATATCATTGCACTTCATTAGAAACCCACTATAATCTACTAAGACTATCCTGATGAGCGGATTAAAAATTTATATGATTTATTTTGAACAAGTATACTGTTTATACTTGGACATCAAAATACTAATGAAAAATATTTGTTAAATTAAATATAATTAGTAAAATATTTACTCAATTTACATTGACATTTCCAAGGTCTTATTCAAATAGAAAACTAGAGATTTCCTTGTTGAGACAGAAGTTAACATAAGGACCTTATTTATATATCTATTTAACCTGGTTTAAACAGAATTTGCGCTACAATACTTTATTAGAAACAATGTTTGAATAAGGGTGACATTTATCTGTGATATAACAGCGTACAAGTTTAACTCACCGTAGAGAATTTAAAAGTTTTAAACAATATTTAATTATTTCATTGATCCAAATAACTTCACGACTACGAAAATATTTTATTTGTTGTATAAATGCTCCTTTGATGTATTCGAAGAGTACGCCAAGCCGTTAAATTATTAATTTATCCGTTTTCAGTAATACGTTTAATTGGCTTTTTTATTCATTTATTTTACGAACTTTTAATTATTGTTAGGGAGGTGGAGTGGCCGAGTGGACTAAGGTGACTATGCCGGTTCAAAACCTTGGCCGCGGGTGGCATTTTTCTTCGGGCAAGGCACGGTGTCCAGAGAGAATAAGTGCCGCCAATACCCCACCCGGGCGTGGCAGATACCTACGGGTGTCCAATAAAAAAATCTGCCATACCAAAAACACACGTGTTTTCTAAACCTAAAATTTCCTCCACTACAAAATTAAAAACAGCTAATGGCCATAGTTTCCGGGCTTTACGATCAATTAAAAAAAAAAAAAAAAAAATATAACTATTGTTATTTATTTACGCTTATAAAATATAATATTATATTTTATGCATATACATATAATATATTATATTCACATTTTCTTAATTCACCAAAATACGAAATTCCTATAAATTATATTTCATTTTTTCTAAAATAATTAAATGTCGGTTTCTTTATTACTGCAATATATATTTTTGAAAAAAATATTGTTTATTATAGTTATGCTGTTTATATGAACTGGAATGAATTTATAGATTTATTATACGTTTTATCATAAGCTTACAAAATAATTCTTATCCATTTAGGGGGATTAAAATAACAACTGAATTACTGCTATCCAATGACACATTTAAACATTTTGCGCTCCAGTGTAAAAAAAAAATAGCGCCTCCTACAATCCTACCCACAGAGTAATATAATAATACCTACTGTCGTACGAGGGCATAACCACGGAGAATATGGGAGATAGATCATCATGAACTTTTTATATTATGAGCAATGAATAGAATCTATTGGTTTTACAATAATGTGTGCTTTTTTTAAATATTATTTAATCATTTCATGAATCCCTTCCTCTTTTCCTTAAGATAGATACCTATTACCAATATAAATAATTCACGATTGCTGATAGCTACAAACACATGTTTGAATTTTAAGTAGCATAATATATTATTAAAATAATTTCAATTTTAAAAATTTTAATAATTCACAAGTGAACACATTTTCGACCACAAAATTGATACAATTTTTTATATTAAAGTAAATATAATATATCATAATATATCGTACTGCCTACTTAAATTTCACAACATTTTGTGTACGAATAGAGGTATTTCAACAATTTGATTATTATGTTACAGTTTTTAAAATTATAAGATAACACAATAATCCAAGAGATTTAAAAATTGTAAATTATTTCATATTTGTTTATTTTAGAATTATCAAAATACCTTCAAACTAAACTACTTCATAAATGTCCCAATACAACATCTCCGAAGGTGATAGCAGGTAGGTAGGTATAGTTTCATTAAAAATAATTAGTTCAATTATTTCCAAACTTTTATCATCATTAAAAAAGGGTAAAAATTTATAAAGTGAAGTGATCTATTACTGTAACAGTAAACAGTGTTAATTTTTATATCCTAACAAAAGTTACGCAAGTTCGTAATAATTAAATGAATCTTGAATCATCTCTTTGACTATGTTGTAGTTATACATGTAAGTATTAGATTTGTTGTTCAACACGCGTGTAGAGCACCAGGATTTTCAATAACGATGTGAATAATGTGGATTATGTTTGAAGCTGCGTCATATAGGTGTGAGAACAGTAGAACACACATCATAATATTATGTATGTGTCTTACAATTGTTTATATTTACTGATATTTTTAATTTTAATTGGAATATTTTTTTAAATATATTTACTGGATTTATTCTAAACCGAGATATTTTGATATGTCATCATTATAATGATATTTAAAACATATCAAAGGATCTACGATGGAATTGGCCAACATCAAGCTTTTTAAATCCTGTTCTCACTTGAAATAATCCGTCCTTGTGTGTCATTAACAACTGTCTTGATTTATCCAATGTGCCAAGAGTGTTGGATTTTCAATAAACTGTCTATAGTCTATACGCATATGATATACCGCTGAAATGATTGAACATTCAATATACGGAGTATATTATATTATATTTTAGACATTATATAAAATGTTTTATTTCTTTTTATAAATACAATTTTTATAATTTAATCCATTCATTGTGATTTTTAATTCATCTAATTTGTTACATATTGCAGAAAGTAAGAACAGACAGAGAATAACATTAAAAGGGTTTCCAAACCAATAAAATATTAACCTTCGTGTAACTAATAGTATTTAGAATTTGCGAAGAAACTTAAATTAATTAGTTCTATAATTTTAGACTCATTTTTATATTTAGTAAAAACCACACAAATGAATGTGTAAATATGTGTGTAGTTAACTTTTAACGAAGTTTAAGTTAAATCCGCTGACATTATTTAATTTATTATGGACAACGCCATATGCAGCATCAGCTAGTATAGAATATAATATATCATAAATATTATTTAATAAGTTTTAAAAAAAATATTGAGAAATACATTGAGATATTTAGAAAGTTTTCAACTGGTAGCAAGAATTGCGACACCATGTGAATTTTAAATTCATATTTTCAGATGTTTATTGTAAACGAAAAGGGTTTGACAACAACTTTTTGATCATAAATTGTATGTGTATGAAAGTTTTGACCGATAAACGGTATGTATCTAATATTTGCATGTAAAATTTAGTTTATCCAAATACAAAAAAGTCAATATTTCAGTTTAAAAATTAAAAAAACCGTAAAAATTATAAATCTTCTGAAATATAGTATGGTATAGGCGTACACGTATGGGTATGAGTTATACTAATTATCAAGTTTTATTTTTAATATTTTAATAATAAAATAATCCATTATAAAGTAAATTTAATAATTTGATTATTATAAATACTTATGAATAATCCTAGGGTGTTATTTTTTTTATTTTTTTTTAATGTTGAGTAGGTCATTAGTCCAATTTAGTTTAAGATGGCGTGGTAGGTTATCAGAAAGTGTAAGAGAGGAGAGGTTTGAATTAGGGGATTTGAATGGTTGAATGTGTTTTTGTCAAATGATTTATAATAGTGGGAGGCTAGTGAATGAATAATTGGGATTTTGAAGTCAGAGTTGAGGGAAAGATTGCTGACGTATACCTGGAGGCTTTTGTAATGAGATTAAGGCAAATTGACTGGAATGATTGGAATATTTTAATATTAGATGTTTTGGCCGAACCCCATAGCTGAATATCGTAAGTCATCGATGGGCGAATAATTTTCTTGTATATTAAAAGTTTGATATTGAGTGGAAGATTTGAATTGAGGAGACGTCCAAGTTTGTGGAGTTTAACGTTGAGAGATTTTCTCTTAGTTTTTCTCCAAGATATCGAGTTACTTTTTTGAGGGATACGTATCATTATTAAAAGTCATGGGGTGGGGGTGAGGGGTGCCGACCTGGACGTACTGTGAAAGTTGTATGTGTTGATTTTAGTTCTCCACAGGTTGAAGGTTGAACCAGTTTTGGAGTTTATTAAGTGTGTTCGGAGTGTTTTAGAGACTCTGGTTAGGTCGAAATTTGTTGAAATAATGGCTGTATTATCAGCGAAGGTAGCAAGAGAAGTGTTTTTAGAGTGTGGAATATTAAAACAGAGTAAGATACAAATTGTATTATCATAGTCTATACTCAGTATACCCTATAGAATTAAAATTATCAATTTAATTTAATTTGTATATTTTGTCATGCTTGCTTGTTTATATTAATCATGCTTCTGGTGCACATTTACAGCGATTTTGTTTTAATTTTGAATTTTCTGATAACACCAATAATTGTATAAAACATAAGAAATATTTTACATTTATTTTATATATTCAGTACCTATCCTGACGATTTTATTTTTACCAAAACAGGAAAAACGTTCTCGACTTGAACGTTGACAGCTTGACACCACCTATTAAAATTAATTGAATTGATAAATATGAAACGTTCGATGTTTCAATATTATATACGGCGTTTTAGAATTTAATTCAAAATGTCGAAAACGTCAAATTTAAAATACATAATTTTGTTTAAGAATTTATTTTTTTTCACTGCCACCGGAATTGTTTTATACATGATGTATTATTTCAATGAACGCATAATTTTTTAGTACCTAAATGAACCTACAAAAATAAATTCAAACGACAAATCGCCTTTATTTAAAACTATTTAAAATACTTGTTTTAAATATTACAAAATATTACTTATTTATGAAGATATTTTGTGTTCTGTATTTTTACATGAAAAAAAATATACAAAACATCATCATGTTCCAGATGTGAAATCATTAAATATTAACAAAATATGAAAAAATATTAAAAATACATGGGCACATTTTTTTTATAAACATTTTAAGTTCAAGTTTTAACATAATTTATTAAAATTTAAACCTAACAATTATTTTGTAGTTAAAAATTTATAAAATGTTCAACTTTTATAGCTAAGGATTGAAAATTAAAACAGGGTCCCACATAAATAGTTTATAAAATATAAATTAGGTAGGTACTTTATTCACAATAATAATATCATCAAATATACTTTATATATTACATTAAGACTAAAAATAAATAAATAACACAATAAGATCTTAAATATTTTGAACATTATATACTTATATCATAGGTATTCGGTAGGTACTAAGTAATATGACTGTTTCTATTGTAGATATTTATTTTTGAGTTAAAATAAAAAATAAAATCGATTTTGTAAAGTCTGGTTTTGCGTAAAAATGTTTCTTTAATTTTTTGTTTGTTGTTTTTAAAACTATACAAATTGTTTCTTATTTTCGTCCTCCTTCTCCAAATTTTGAATTAAATCCAATTTTTAACCAGAAACTATCTTCATAATGGAAAATTAAAGCATTTTTACAACTTCAAGAGGTCTTAACATACATAAATAAAAAATTAATACTACATATAGAACTAGTACATCGTCTTAATGCTCAACTAGAATCTAAAAGTCAAAAACTCTACTAACTTTAAATAGCATAATGCTGAAATCCTCTTCGAATCAATTTTGAAATACAATAATTTATCACTGCAGCTTTTAAATTAAAAATATTTAGTACAATGCTTGCTTACACAGAAGTAAGCGAAGCGAGAAAGTGTTAGTATTATATGTATCTCATTATAGTATTTTGTATTATTTTAATTATTCAACTGTGAAAAATATAAAATTGATTGTGACTACTTTGACCTCTTTTCATTTTAGAATATAATATATTATTTGATAAATGAAGGAGTAAAATTAACTCTCATGTTAATTTCTTATTTGATATCGGATATCTTGTTTCTTGTTATATTATTACTTACACAGATACTTAAAGTTTCAGTCGTATTTTTATTATTTAATTTAAACTCTGAATTTAAAATTTATAAAAAATCGTTATTCAACATTTTTTTCTTATAAGTGTTTAAAGTTTGAAATATGTCCTATACACACTATAGTGAACCGAGCACCGTTCAGAATCATTTTCCGAATGCGATGATTTATCTCTGCTTTCAAATTTAAAGACAACTATCCCAGTGGCCAACCCAACTACTATTTCATTTTTTATTTAAAATACTTAGGAACTTGAGTAAGTTATGCGTTGTTGGTGAATACATATTACTGTGTTGATACCTATGGCTATAACAAATATAACCAAATATTACTAATTTACAGGTTAACCGTATGCATTTTTATATATTTAAAATCTAAACAGTTTTACAGTACAATATAATAAATCATAATTAATTGTATAAAACAGTACATAATTAAAATTATAAATTGTATTATGTTCGAAAAAATAATTTATTTTGATCATACTATATAGTATAACAACACACATTGCGTATGTATAAATAAATTTAATTAAAGTAGTAAAACTCCTCTTTTTTCCTATCCTCAAATCTTTTTAAAATCGAGTATGTACATTTTTTAAGACTTTTTCGATTTGCAAACACTTAAACACAATTATACCCTGAATACACCGCTGAATAAAAATTATTAATTTAACTCGACGCCGAGTTTATTCAGTCTTGGTATCTTAACATATTTAACATTACAATTCATAGAAATTTAATATAATTTGTAACAAAAAAAAAATGCATTTATAATTCTGATGATATCCAGACTATAAAAGCAAATGCATTATATTATATTTTAGATTTTTTCAATTTAATGTGAAAAATATTAAATTTTGTATACTTAAAGATCTAGAAAAAAAATAAGAACATTGTTATAGAGAACAGAAAATAATTTTTTTTTTAGCTTTCATATTAAAATTATAAAAAAATATGAATATAGGTGCACATTTTTTGAACACATGATTAAATTTAATACCTATGTTTTAGGTTAATTGATTAATTTAAATTATAATACATACTTACTTTCATCACGATTAATTTTTATAAAATAAATAATTTGTCTAACAAAGAATATTCAACAAAGTAAATTTATTGTTTGCTTATTTATTATTATTAAATATTAATATTTAAGGAAATAATCAGTAAAAATTCTCAAGTTGTAATGTTGCCATTTTCTGAATTCAACAAAAACATAAAATCAATTTTGTAAAAATATTTACTGTAGTTTAGGTACTGTATTTAAACAATACTAACAAAGTTTAATTAAAATTAACTTTGAATATATGTATTTACTATGCTTTTATATTTATATATTTATATATATTGTTATTTTTTTTTTTTTTTTTATTAATAAAAGCCTCGACATCTAGGGCCATTGGCTACTACAAATTTATGGGGTTACATTGGAAGGTAATTACTTAATATTAATACACATATTATTTTACAGAAGGTTGATTAAATTAGAATTGATTATAAATGATATCATGTTTTGAATGTTGGCTGGCTGAAGGGCTTCGACGAGAATGTATGAAACTCCTGCTTCCCGTTTTTGAAGGGTGTTTGGTTATTATTATTATTATCATGTAGCTACTCAGAAAATGTATATAGTTTGATTTTGATGATTCTTATAATACTTTATTAAGGTTAGGTCAATTTACTATAAATATATACAATTGTAAGCAAGTATTGTGTCAGTGTATCACTGTCACGTCAAAAAAGGCATCCAATATCTACTGAAGATTATTTAAAATCAATAATCGATACAATAAAGCAGTGGTGCATAACCTGGGGGTCGCGAAATTTTATTAGGGGGTCGCCAGTAATCACCAAATGAAAAAGTTTTATACTATGTATATTGTATATTATTTTATAGTTTTATACAAAGTAAAATTATTTTGTACCGTTGATGGCTGTGTCAATCGTAATATTATGACATTATGTCATATCTTAATGTTGCGATACAAGTTCTATTTAACCACGCAGTATATGGGTTATTTTTAAATTTAATTTAATCAGTAATTTTATTTAATCTTACGGTTATTATGAAATAGTCCCATAGTCATGTACGAGCCGTTGAGTTGATCGTATTAATTTTATATAGCTTGTAATAATTATTTGTATTTTGTATTATTTTAAACTAACATTTTTAATATTTTATAATATATAAACTAAAACGATATGGATAATTTTTTAATTAAACGACCGATGAATAGTGATGATGAAAGTGCTATAGAAATTAAAGTTCGTAAGGTATCGGAAATGTCGTCAGATGTAAAAACCAGTCGAAAAGTTAATAAAAAAGACCGTAAATACCAAGACAGTTACATCAAGTTTGGATTCACTTTCGATGCTGAAAAAGGTGAGCCAAAATGTGTTATTTGTTTAGAAAGATTAGCTTCAGAAAGTATGATATACTATATATAAAGTAAATTTAAATTACACACTTACATAATGTTGGTAGGAAGGGGGGGTCGTATTAAAAATAAATTATTTTGGGGGGTCGTGGATCAAAAAAGGTTGCGCACCACTGCAATAAAGTATCATCCATATGACTAATTTTCAATCAATAGGAAATTGTTGCGTTGCTTTTACTAGTAATAAACATTACCTAGTATTGTTTATTTCAACAAAAAAAACTCAACTTATTAAATCAATTGTTTCTTTCATTCCACTAAGAGCAGATAGGTACCTATAATAACTAATTGAATTAAATGCATTTCAAAATGTTAAGTACGATATTATTTAATACATTATTATTATAGTTGTATAAATGACACAATTTAATTTATTACAATAGTTAAAAGAATCGACAATAATATGTTAGTCGATTTTGTAACTAATGTAAAATAATATTTAAATTTCTATAACCTTTGATTATTGGTAGGTCGTATTGAATTCAGTATTTATACCGGAACATTAAGGTGTCACCGTGATATTGATTTTAAATTTAAAAAGTAAAAAAAAGCTTAGTACACTATTTTTGTGTGTAAGATACTATACCATTTTCGATTTCCATTAACATGTTGGTACAAATTTATAAATATATAGAATATATTATTACAAGTACGGTTGCTCCAGGCTCTTAAGTAAATTGGAAGTGCATAAACCGTATGAAAAATAATGTAATATGCTTCCTCCATCCTGTAAGGTTTTTTTAAGAGCCTATGGTCTCTTTTTAGTACCACAGTATTTCAGTATTTCTGTAATATTGCATTTTGAATCAAAAATCTATAATGGTGTAAGATGATCGTGATCGTGGAAAATTACTATAGATATTTTTGTAACATTCTAAACACTTTTCGTATATATTTTATGAACATGTTTTTCAAGTTAATGGGTGTTCCAAAAGTTAGAGCCTTATATATTGATTATAATAATCGAGTTCAGATATTATTTAAAACATGTTGTTTTCAAAAATACAAAGTAATTATAAAAAAAACCGTAAAAAACTACAGGAAAACGTATTAACATTTCTTAAGAACGGAATGTTTTAAAAATTTTGCCTACAGAGCATTCTGAGTATTGTGATAGTCGATTTATTCTTTACCTACAAACACTGATCTAAATACATATATTCAGTATAGTGCCTATAAATGATAGTACGGAAAATATTCTCCTAAAATAATATCAATGATGATAAGTTGTGCCAAGTATTTTTTTTTTGGTAATACCAAAAAAGTTAGTTTTGAGTCTGAATTTGCAATGAAAAAAATAACACTTTTCATTTTACTTTGATAATTTCATTGAAATATTTTATACGATCGAATTAAGTATAATATTAATTATTAATAAATTAAATATATAATATAATAATATAGGTTTTTTATTCAATTTTTTATTTATAAGGTATTCCTGACAAAGTCATCTAACTTTTTGATTACAGTTTTTTAAAATAATTTGGTAGTCTCATTGATATGGAATAATTATTTAATATTTAAAAATATTTTTATGTGTCACAAACAGGTTTTTTTTAAATAATGATTAAAAAGTTAATATTATAATTATAATATTACAATATACGTTATTATTATAACGTTCAACTTGATTTTGCAATTTAATATGGAACGTTTTTGGGCTATATGTTAAAGATATATCTATTTTTCCAAATGTGTAATATCTATTATTAATTATTATTAGAATTAATGAATTAAAATAAAAATAATTACCTTATTTGAGAAATGTATAGGTTTTAAAGAACCACTGAAATAATTTAAAAATATTTGTGTTTACAACTAGTTTTTTAAACAATCAGTTTACGACTAAAAATTAAAATTAAAATTATTATTGTTATACATTTTATTTCCATTCATAATTAATATTTTATCTATTATGTATATTTTTTTATATAAATATTTCAAAAAGCTTATTTATACCTACTTACAATTCAGTATGTAAGCAATAAGAGCTTAAAATTATAATTTATAGCAAACGAAGAACCATTGAGTAGGTACCATCATTGAAATGCGATTATAAATTGAGTATTATTGAAATAATATTGTTATAGGTGGTTTTAAAAGTTTATAATAATACGCAATCATAAAATTTGACGTATATTAATCATTTTCATTCTTAGAATCAAGACTTTATTTTGATTTGTATAATATAGTGAAATTAATAATTTTAAATTTAATTCGGTTACAGGTATTAACAACCGAACAATACTGATAAATTGTATTTCTGTAAATTGAAATGTTACATTCATACTACCGTGTTTCCAATATTGATTGACACGAGTACACGACGCTGTTTATATTAAACAATAAACAGATGATATTTGTATTTTATGCGTTCTACAATTAATAATAAAAGTATTTTGCATGACTGTGACAGTTAAAGCGAGCTACTATCAAAAAGTTTTCGCACGAGAAATACATGCTCTGGAATGAAAAACATTTATTTTGTTATTTAATGGCTACGCGTCGGTGTTGTGCGTGACACGATATTACGATAAAATACATTTTGGCTTTTTACCTATAACAATTATAAAAAACATATTATATACATCGGCATTAAATGCATATACTTTATACGTGTACGCGATTTATTAATTAAATTACATATAAATATGTCAATATACATTCATATTCATATTATATTCATATAATTATTTTTTAATTATTTAGTGCTGCGTCGTGGAAACAACATAAGTAGGCGCCTAACACGTAGGTATATGATCAGTGCACGGATATTTGATACGTTTTACAAACTATAGGTACATTTAATTATTTTTGGTCACACATTATGTCGAAACAAACTATGATTAATAGTCGTCTGATATATATCGTATATAATGTTAAACACATAGATGGCGGCTGTACATAGAGTTATTAATTATAATATAGTAGGTACCTACGTATACAACCACCTATATAATAATACAGTATTTATTATAATAAATGGTGATTAGTATGTATAGTATATTTCATTAAACTATTATATCATGCACCTATATATGTATATATGAATAGGATACCTGCTTTTGATTATCCATTGATATGATAAACCTAATCAGTTTATCACCTAACAAATAATTACTAAACTGTAATGACATAACTGTATCGTTAACACAAAATGTGCTATGGAGTCACCTATACATCAGAGAATAGAAAAGAAAATGTACCTACAGTCTTTGATAATGTGCATTATGCAGTAATATGTTTTATATTGGTGCATCCATGAGGGAATAATCGACTTGGTTTCGTACGATTTTTTTTATAAGAAAAAGACCATAATATATTCAATATTCGATACGGAAAACCGGCACATACCTTACAATTAAAAAATAAATGACAAGTCCACATTATTTTTCAAAATTAGAAGCAAAAATTGCGTTGTTTTGCTTTAATAATCCGAAAAGCCATAAACATAATTATATGGAAGCTATGGCTATTTTAAATATTATACATTCATACCAGCCATACGTTTTGCTAAGCTAATTAAAGTTTTGCAGTACCTATAACGATTGTTTGTAATCAAATACCATAAGCAATTACCGTGCTTAAGCTCAATAATAAAAAAAATATATAATATTTGTACCTATAGTGATTTAAAGTATTGTGATAATTTTGTATATATTGGAATAATCAAATGTAAACTTAGCCAGGCAATAACAAGGAGTAGCGGTTTTGATAAATCTTCGAGGAGAAAGTTGGCAAATTTATGGCACAAAACAAATGATTCATCTAATTGCCAAAGACTATCCAAACGTACTTTCGTTTTACTTTTGTGACATTTTAAAACTTTTATAATATAACCATAAATTATTATTTTTAATATTAACATAGGTATTTAAAAGAAATTAAGTATTAACCAATACCATCACCCCCCCCCCCCCTTCGAAACCATCATTATTAACAGCTAATAAAAAGGTAAATTCAATCATTTGGGCTGCAGGTAATAATTTTTCTCAACAAAGTTACGAATAATAAATATTTGATGACCAAATTTAATATGCAAAAGTTGCAGGAAAAAACTCTCAATACTGCAAATACAATTATGAAGAATAATAAATAAATTAATACTGACGTAAAATCGACATTTCTTAATATTTAAAAATAAAAAGTTTAATAATTACGAGTATCTATTGAGTACATAATAATTATTTAAAAAAAAAAAATGGTATAAAACCATGGTATCAAACTTTTATCCTATCTAAATTATACATTTTCATAAACTATTAAATTAAATTAATAAAACAAAATATTTTTTAAAAAGTAATGTTAATTGTGCCCTTCAGGTTTTGAATTCCGGTTTAGATTTTTTTCGATTTTATTTTTGGTTTCGGTCTTTACCGGGTATTCAAAATCGGTATCCAATTTCGGTTTAGTATTATATTAATATAATAATTAGAGCTTGAAAGCGAAAATATTTTTTTAGTTTCGGTTGTATAGGTATTTATTTTTTCCTATTTTAATTTCGGTTTTGTTTACTGGTATTTATTTATTTTTTTTTTTGTTTTCGGTTTCGGTATCGATTTCAGTTTTAAACAGTTTTAACCGGTATTCAAAATTGGTAATCAATATCGGCTTCAAGCACTGCTTTATAGTAACTTAATGTTTTAGCATCCCTAACATTCTATCTCTAGTTGCAATAATGATAAAAACCCAATAAATTTCCAATATAGTTCTTTCGAACCGATAAACTATACGATAATAATAAAATAGTACTATTATATGGTTCAACATATGATATGAAAATTATTAGGTTGTTCTAAGGAATTAGGACTTTATGTTATAGTATGTTATGATAATATGTTATACCACATGTATTATAACACTAAATCATACGAAATGTCTATTAATTTACAAATGAATTTAAGCAACATCCAATGATCTATTTGGATGTGTCATTAACCAATAAGTACCAGGATATAATTATTATAAAAACATAGAAACTATAAATAATTTTATGAAATTATTATTTAAAAAGCGGGTAAGTGGTTGTCGCTCTGCTGTAGGGTAGGTCGCAAGTGGGTTACTGTAATG
Organism: Sitobion miscanthi; assembly: GCA_008086715.1. Taxonomy (NCBI): domain Eukaryota; kingdom Metazoa; phylum Arthropoda; class Insecta; order Hemiptera; family Aphididae; genus Sitobion; species Sitobion miscanthi. The sequence goes on along the minus strand of CM017798.1, from coordinate 28,183,636 downwards.
GATGGCATTACATTTGAATTAAATTATATAATATTATTATATACGAAAAACGATTCTGAGCGGAGACGTTAAGTCATTCTAAGTTATTTTATAATATTTTTTTTAAATGTCCGTTACCAGCTCAAAAAGAGTCAAAATATTTTGAAAACTTTGTCAAGTATGAGTATTGATGAAATAAAAAAAAAATATGATGTAAGTTTCAAGTATCTACAGTTATTTGTTTTTGAATTACAACAAAATAAGAAAATCGCTAGATGAAAAATCGAGAGAATATAGTAGGTATATACAATGTTGTAAAAATTTGACTTACCTGTAGATATTTTTTTTATACAAAAGTGGACATACTTAATAGGAATCTTAGATTTAAAAATAAAAATTTTTATGAATTCTCAACTCAAAATGATTTGCTAATTTTCGTAATTTTTCCGTATTTTGTAAAGATTTGAACTTTATATGCTTATAAATAAAAACCGTGACTAAGGATTTTTAATATTTTTCAAAGGTCATTGCAACAATATATTAGGAGCCTTCTATTAAATGTTCAAGCTTTTTTACCCAGCAAATAAAGTTTTATTGACATTTATAGAAAAAAAAACTAATACAATTTAAAACAGAAAATGTTCCTTCTAAACAGTTCAAAACAAGTAAAAATATTTTGAAAATTTTATCGTGTATAGAAAATGTTTATATAAATTATTATATGAAAATTTGATGTATTTACTGTCATTTGTTTTATAGCTACATAAAAACCAAAATCGATTTTGTCGAAAACCGATTTTGCGTAAAAGTTCCCGTTTTTCCTTAATTTTTTTTTCGTTTTTCCTGTCACTTTAGAAAACTATTGGGAATTTTAAATTTTGACCTACTTAATGCACCAACTAGATTCACTTTTCCAGCGAAGAAGATACTGAAGTGGAAAATGTCAGTATTATTTTGACTACTTATCGCGTACACAGACACAAATAATAAAAAATTGAATAAAGGAAAAACAAACATCATTGTAAAACCAATAAACATATTATATTCATGATTCATCGTTCCGCTCAGAATCTAAAATTAATTAAAATTAAATAAAATTCACTGGTACTAATATTTTATATTTGCTAGTACAACAACAGCTAGTATGCACATTTCGTGAAATCCAATTCATCACACATATTGAAAGTAAGATAATAATTTATAAGTTTACATATAAGCTTAATATATTACTATTCTTTAAAAACAGTTGCATAAATTTTAAGCCAATCATTTATATCAAATAGTACGTGAGTGAAATTCATATTTTTAAGAAACTTTGAACAAGACGTTTTAGTTAGGTAATTATTCAGTTTAATTTCCAGATTTAAAATATATTTTTTATATAGTATTTATCTATATAGTGGTATCTAAAAATTCATATTATTATACATAAATCGTTTTAAAAATACTTTGTTTGAACTTCGAGAATGTAGTACGAAAGTATTGAAGGTCACTTGTAAATTTGTTAAAAATAAAAAAATAAGTATTTTTATTTTCTTGTACCTAGCTAATACTCTTACATTTACATTAGGTATTATTTCTTGTATACTTACCAGTTACCATCTGGTATTTATTTTATGTATGCTAAGAGTTAAGACATATTAATTATTATGTATCTAATATATTAAAAATGAATGTTTGTTTGTTTGTTTGTTTGTTTGTTCGTCCTCTATAGAATCAAAAAATACTGGACTTTTTTTCAATAAAACATGTGTCAATAGTATCGTTAAGATTTGTGAAGTGCTTGTAACTTTGTTTATCAACCTATATAGATTGCTATAGGGTGGCTCACGCATGCATTTTGTTTTGGCTCGTGAAAACCAAATATTTTTTTGTTTATAATATAATATAGGGTTGTCATTGGTTCAAATAATAAAATAGTTATTATGATTGGATATTTTATTGGATTTTGTATTGTATTATATTCTGCCATTTAGGCATAAATGTATTCTATAAATAAACATAATATTGAGTAACAGCTATTATAATATATTAGAGACAATTAGGCTAAATGTATGGTTGAGGCTTATAGAATCAACAAATACTCAATCGACTTAGACGATTCAAGAAAGGTTTAGGATTTTTAGATAATATATATTGAACTAGTTATTTTTGAGTGGTTTACCAGATGTTAATAACATTGAAATCATAACCACATATTCATTTATTAATTATGTTTGAAATTAGTTACACGCAAGAAAAAATGTTATTTATTAGTTATACTAATATCCACTTCAGAATTTTCCATTTAGGTTTTATTTAACTCCAGCCACCTACTGTAGGTATAGAAAAGGTATTATACCTACTTGATGGATATTTATAATTGTTAATAGTTATGTAGATTGATAACCTTAGAAAAAAGCAATTTTTTATTTTACATTTCAAATACTAACTAAAAACTACTTAATAGAAATGTTATTAAATATAATTTACATCATATTTATTACATGTTTTAATTAAGTTTTGAAATTAATAAATGTATTACCTTAGTGATTATATTGAATATAGGGCATAGGCAAAGATTCTTTATTTTATAATTTATTTATTTATGAGTACACCTACTCAAAGTTGTATTTAAATATTTAATCAATTATAATTCTAACGAGCGACATGAACGTGTTCATCTTTTTTGAAAATGGAACTTGTATGTATTCCTATATAAAAAAAAAGTGAACCTAAATGACTTCATTTTTAACGTTATGGTTATGAATGTGAATTAATTTATTTTTAAAGTGAACTTTTGGAACACTGTCCAGGAGCCCACAACTCCATATTATACGTCAAAAGATTTAATTTATTTTTAGTTTACACTAATCAATTTTTAACAGTTTGAAGTATATTTTTTGTAGGTACTTTAAATTATTTTCCATACAAAAATATAACTTATTAAGTAGGTAATTAATATTTTGTAAGTCAAAATATGTTTGTATTTTTTTTTATAAATAAAATGTATAAAAAAGATTTTTAATAGGTATTTTATTAATTTTAAGTTTTAAGAACTGATGACAAAAATAAATAATTTTAAATGAAACCATGAACGAAACTTTTTAATTTTTTTTTGTGTACAAATATGTAATTCTGAAAAATATTGGAAATTTATTTAGGATAGTTTTTTTAAGAATTCATTATTCCTATATCCTATATTCATATTTGATTTTTGTTTCACTTATTCCAGTCATGATGTAACAACTGTTGGAAATGTGATATTATAATATAAATAGGTATATAATTTTAATGTAGTCCCTTAAAAACTATTTTTTAATGCAGTGATTTATATTTTTTTCTAATGTAATATAACTTTACATCGTTATCCCAAACTGAAATATACTCAAAAGTTATAATTAAAATATTTTCAACATACGTTACCTTCACTTATTAGTTATTATACTCAATATCCAAAACAACTTCAACTAATGTTTTATTATTAAACAAAAAAACTTTTCGTTTTGCATAATATAAATACATAAACACGCAAAAAAATCAAATACCTAAATATTTTATATGCCTAACATATTTGAATTAACAGTTAAAAATCAAAGATAAAAGTTGGGTCATACATGTTTAGACGTTTAGTTATACATTCTAAATGTATCTATGTATAATATTGAATACATACACCTATATAAATGTAAGTATCTACTTATAAGTCTTTACAATATAATATAAATTATAATCATACATAAGTGGTTATTTCTTTAATAAAATCACCATAATTATAATAAAGGTTGATGCATGGATATTAGATACTTTATGAATCAAGTGGAAGCATTCGAAGAACTAATAATATCAGTCAAGCATAAATAACCAGATCTATTACCCCAAACATATAAGCATCTGAACGAATTTAAAAATCATTTATTCGAATACCTTCAAGACTGCCTAATGTGATATCTCATAAGCCAATAATCTTTATTGGAAAGTGATGAAAAATAAAATTTTAAAATATATAATTAATCATATACGTCAATATAGTCAATTGTAAAAGAAATAAAATTATGATTATTACATTATTTAAGTTATTATCAAACGTTATAATTTACACTAATTAGGTTTATTTAAAAAAAGGTTTAAGCAAATAATTTATAAATGTTCGGCAATGGCTTGATTATTATTGAATTTAAAGTTAAATAATGAGCAAAGCTGTCTTAAAATTATAAAACCATAGTATTTAATGTTAATATACATATATTAACAAATGTATTATACTATTATGTATAAAAGAAAATGAGTGATGATTTTCAGTAAAATTTAGAGACTTTTTAAATTTAATAAAATTACCTATGATGAATTATTCATGTCTAAATTACAAAGTTTTCCCTTTTTGTAAATCTGTAATTCCCAAGGCATGGTTAACGTCATGTTTACATGCTTTATGATTTATGAAGTGCTATTAAGGTACTTATGTTAAATAAAATATAATGGAACATTTTCTTCTACAATATATAATAAACCACACATTGTTAAATAGGCAGGTTTTACTAATCATTCCAAGAATATAAATTATACTTAATAAATATTATACTTAATTATTTAGTGTCTTTGTAAAATATACAAAAATAATTTATATTGATTTCTCTTGATTAAAAAAGTTGTATTAGTTATAATTAATATGAGTATCGTTCTTTTATATTTATACTTTTAATTGTTATTATTAAAACAACATTAAATTAATAACATGAAATTAATATATTATGAACAAAGTTTGTTAAAGAATACCTACATTTATTCAGTACAAAGTTCAAATTTTAGATTCCAAACGAAGCGATGAATGTATTGATTTTACAATGATGAGTGTTTTTTTTTTTATTATTTTTTTTTTTTTGTGTCTGTCATCACCTTTTAGGACAGTAAAAGTGCTTGGATTTTTTTCAACAGTAACTTTTCTGATAGAAAAGTGAATCTATTTGGTACTTTGGGGGGTCAAAAATAAACGTTTCTCAGTAAGGATCAAAAGCGATGTGAAAAACAAAAGAAAAATTAAGGAAAAACGAGAATTTTTACGCAAAATCTGTTTTCGAGAAAGTCGATTTTAGTTTTTGGTGCAACTCTAAAAAAAATGACCGTAGGTACATGAAATTTTGACTGAATGTTTATATTTTCATTTTCTATACACGTTAAAATTTTCAAAATATTTTGATTTATTTTGAACTGTTTAGGGACATTTTCATTTTCCATTTTTTTTTAGTTTTTTTTCTAAAAATATCAAAACAATTTTATTTGTTGGTTAAAAAGGCTTGACAATTTAATAGAAGGCTCCTAATATATTGTTTCAAAAGCAGATGGAAAATATTAAAAATTCTTAGTCACAGTTTTTTTTTTATAAGCATTTAAAGTTCAAATCTTGACAAAATACGGAAAAATCACGAAAATTAGCAAATTATTTTGAGTTGAGAATTCATAAAAATTTTTCTTTTTAAATCTAAGATTTGAAAATGTAATACAAGATTCCTCATAAGTTTGTCTACCTATATCAAAATAAAAATGTCTACAAGAAAGTCAAATTAAATTTTTATGAGCGTTTGAAATTCATATTTTTACAACATTTGATATTCACTCGATTTCTCATGTAACGATTTTGCTATTTTATTGTTATTCAAAAACGAATAACTGTAGGTAAATACATGAAAATTTTACTGAATGTTTATATTTTCATTTTCTATACACCATACAATTTTGAAAATATTTTGACTCTTTTTGAGCTGTTTGCGGACATTGTCAGTTTTCAATTTTTTTAGTTTTTTTTCTATAAATATCAATAAAATTTTATTTGTTGGGTAAAAAAGCGTGAAAATTAATTGCGAGGCTCCTGATATATTGTTACAATAGCAGTTGAAAAATATTAAAAATATACAGGCAAAATTTTTTTTTATAAGCATTTAAAGTTCAAATTTTAAATTTTATAATTATTTTGAAGTTAAAAATGTATAAAATGTTCATTTTTTATAGCTTAGGATTGAAAATTGAAAACAAGGCTCCACGTAAATAAGTTATGTATAAATTACTTTATTCACAATAATATTATCAAATATACTTGGTAATATCATAGACTGATTGACCGTTTTCGCTCAGAATCGTTTTTCTTATACATGTAATATGTATGTATAATGCATGTATAATGTCATCTATTTAGATAATACCTACAGTTGAATTTAATATTTATATTTAAGAAGTAGTTTCTCACTTTTTCAGGCATAAGGAAAATCTATCGACAATCAGGATACAATATTGAGGATATTTAAAACCATAAATAAATATATACATTTCTTATTTTGAAGTTAATGTAGTTACTGATTTTAATTAATAATCTTTAGCGTCTTTCATTAATAAAAATATAAACTACAGTCCAAAACAATAATTGTTCCACATGAGAATGATACGCTAATTATATTATAATGATAATCCATTAGATTTAAGTGATTTATCGAAGTTGAAAAAAAGGTATAAGACATGTATAGCATAGAGGGTATCTCTTATAAACTCAACAAGGCAAATAAAAAGTTCTGAATAAGGCTGAAACCTCGTAAACACGCGTAGTCCAGAAATTATCATTAGAAGGGCATTATTAGTTCTTGTGTTATATACGCGACAGACATTATCTATAAAAAATCATTAGATCATTTAAACTATTAGAACCCTAACATTTAAATGTATAAAGACAGCTAATGTTGATAAAAAAAAAAAAGCATGGACTGTGATTTTATTATCATCATTAACTAATCAATATAATACAATTATAACATAATATTACAATTTAATACTAAATATTTTATTAGAACTGATCGTATAACAATTACCTACGACCGTTAATTCTATGTAAAATACAGATTTTGTTTAATGATTTTATTTTAATGAAAATAGATAGGTATAATCATTGATTAAATATACATATCTATGGTATAAGGTTTAAACCTTATAAAGTAAAAATAGTAACAAATACTGATAGTTGTTATCCTAGGACGCCTCAAATTCATTAGATTAAATTGCAGGTGACAAATTAATAGTGAACGTTTACTACAAAAAATTAACTGGTGGAAAGATATTTTCACCAGATATTCGTTTGATAATAGTAGCTAACCCCATCCTTCAACAAAATAATTATCTTTTATCATGGTATCATTGCTTGTTAAATTAATATTGATAACATGTGCCATTAATTAGGAGAGGTAATTTTAGGAGATGGCCAGAGGGGATTATCAATTATAAACGTCCATTGGAGATGGTCACAAAAAAGTGTGATTGGTTTTTTAATCACCGTTCCTAATTTTAAGGGGAAATAGTCACCGACAACAAGTAACGAATTTCCGGATTGTGTTAGATTAGCGGTCCAACATAGATAAGAAATATTGAGGCCATATTTTTTTAACATTTTTGTATAGTTGGATTATACGGGATTATATATAATGTAAAATGTAGATATTCAGATACTCGATATAGACGATATAAGCACGATTTAAGATAGTTACTAGTCACTAGAGTATATTTACTATCCTAAATCGTGGATATAGGTACCTAAGTATAGTTATTTGGCCTTAATTCGTATAATCACAGAATAAATATTTATTCTGTGGTATAATTATTGCATTCATCATCGATAAGCTGTTATGTCCAATCCAGCACTTTATTATCTATGGGTACTACTAATTTACAGGTAGTAGAGTAAAAATAAATTTCATTTGTCTTGTTATTATTTTATAAAAATATTTGTAATCAAACTAACTTTATTGAAATCCATATATTTAGCTTTTCTGAAAAAAATGACAAGCAATCTAAGCAACTCAAAACTAGATAAAGTATTTAAAATGTTGGCTTTTTATAAGAAAATGAGATTTTAGATTCGAGTGGAGCGATGAATGTATTGATTTTACAATGATTGGTTGTTTTTTTTATTTTTATTTTCGTGTCTAGATACACGATAAGTAGTTGAAATTTTCAGCTTCAGTAACTTTTCTGGTGGCAATATGAATTTAGCTGGTAGTTTTAAGAGGTTAAAATTGAAAATACACGGAGGTTTTCAAAAGCGTTGGAAAAACAAAATTTTTACGCTAAGCCAATTTTTGATGAAATCAATTTTGTTTTTTTAATCCATTAATGCATCATTAATGATTAAAATAACCGTAGATACAGAACATTTTCGCCGAATGTTTGTTTTTATTTTCTTTACATAATACAATTTTAAAAATCTTTTGTCTGTTTTTGAGACTTTGAGTTATTTATTAGATCAAGAAATTTTAAATTTTAATTATTTTTTTTGAAATTATTGTCGAAAAAAAAGGTTTCACTGGTTAAAATGCTTGAAGATTAATATTAATTCAAAGTTCCTTATACATTTTTACAATAGAAGTTCAAAATTATTATTAATGATACATATGCACACTTTTTTTTATAGGCAATTAAAGTTAAAATGTTGATAATATTCTTCGAAAACAAAAAAACTTTCAAATTATTATGTTGTTAAAAATATATAAAATGTTCAATTTTTGTAGATATGGATTAAAAATTAAAAACATAATTTCTTATAAGTATTTTAAAATATTTAATCTAAAAAATATATAAACACAGTATTTTTTGTTGATATTTTAAGTTCAAGTTTGGACAAAATTAGATGTTTAAAAGAAGTTTAGATAGCGAGTTTAGTTATTTTATTGTAATTTAAAAATATTATTCGTGGGTACTTGAAACTTTTAAAGTATATTACTATATTTTATACACACAACGGCATTTTAAAATGCAATCTAGCAGGTACTTATTTGAGATTAAAAATAAAAAATTCCTAATAATATTTAAAACCATCAAGAAAAACCAAAGAAAAAATTAAGGAAAAATGGATAATTTTACGCAAGACCAGTGTTCGACAAAATCGATTTTGGTTTTTGTAACTCTTAAAATAAATGAATTGTAGACACATGCAAATTTTATTGAATTAGTATTTATATTAATATTTTCTATAAACTATATAATTTTACAAATATTTTGACTATTTTAGATCTTTTTATAGACATCAAAAAATTTTGATTTTTATAAGATCTTTTAAATTGTGTGCTGTCGATAAAAAAATGTTCACTCGGTCAGAAAACTATAAAATTGAATATAAGGTTCCTCGTAAGTTGTTAATAAAAATGATAAAAAAATATCATATACATTTTACATTAATTTAATTAAACAACGTTATTTATAAACTTCATCAAAATAAAAATTAAAGTATCAAAAAAGGTATAGTTGTTTAAGCTTTAATGTTACTTGAATATTCACAAAATAAGTAGGTATATCAAGATTATAATATTCTTACCTCTTACAGTATCTTATGAGTGACTTATATTCAAATAATATCTAATAAACTTAAAATTTAAAATATTATACAATTGCAAGTACATTTTGTTTTAATAATACAGCCACGAATTCGGTGATGAGACTCGTAATATACGTATTCATGAAACTGCACGACGAACTTGAATATCTTTTGGAAATAATGCTGATATTTTTAATTAGTGGGTATCACTCCGCTGTACATTAGGGTTAGTAGGTCACTGTAATGGATGTTTTAAATTTGAATTCAATGGAATTATATCGCTGTATACGTATGACAAACGATTCTTAGCTAAGACGGTAAAATTGAAAATGTTACACTTTTTTAACCATCTACGAATAATTTGGTAATTTCCATGATTTTTACGAATATACCTATTATCAACAAATTAACTTAAAACCTCCTATAAAAAATATATGTCTTGTTTATTATCGGTATTTTCAATATTTTATAAGTACCTAATGCTCAAACCAGATGAGGAAATTTTCAAGTTTTTGAACAGAACAATGAGCCATAAACGATTTTTTCGTCATAGTAATATGCATGATTTTTAATTACTTCTATTAAACTTAGATAGCCGTCAGTTCAAAGTCTGAAAAAGTCGGAAGAATAATTTTACAATATTGAGAACATAAAAATTAGGCATGCAATGCTGGGTTGTAACCTTAAAAAAAAATTCACACGCGATGCAAACTAAATTTGAGTTTCGGTACTTTCTATACAATTATTATATCATTATTATGTCAAGTTAGCATAATTTAATAATACCAAAACAACAGCTACCTACCAAATTACTGGACACTTTTAGTAACTATAGCATATTACTTACAATTACTTTGTTTTAAAATAATTTATACTATTTTTTTTAGCATAAGTCTAGTAAACATAATGAAATAGATACATACCAAAATACCTTTATTTATTATTCAGCTCATAATACACATGGGAATATGCAAATAAATAATAATTCTTAAAACTTGGCTTAATATTACGACCACTTCTTACAAAAAAATCCCATTCTGACCAAACTTTTTACGGGATATAAATGATTCAGAAAATAAACTAGTGTTTATATAAAGGTTAATAGTTTTGAGCTTAATAGAGTCATTTTTATGAAGCACTAAAGATTTTTTACATTAAACACGTACTTTTTCTCGTTTCCTTTTCGCTATTAAACGGCGCGTGTCACACTATAGCGAGGGAAACATCCCATTAGCCGAATATTGAAGTAATGAGTGATCAAAAATGATTAATGTTGTTGTGTTTATTTTTTTCTAGAATTTTCATCATAAGATAAGTATCTATATGTTTACCTACTGTTTTCTATATTTAATACAGTTGCAAGTCAACAGCATATTGTATAACATACAGCAGTAATATTGACGTATATACAAGTACAATAAGTATGAAATGTTCTATGTTTCGTTAATAATTATCTTGCATTTTTATATTTAATTGCACTTTAGTCTAGAGGTCGGATTTGAAAGAACATTTTTTTTTTTTGTAGATAGATAGATTCTTCTTTTATATAAATGTATTTTATTTCATTTCTATGCAAATTAATAAATTTAATTTTGGATTTTGCCCCTATAAATTACTCTTCTTTGTTGAATATTTTGAGTTAAAATTATCAATTTGTCATCATAGTGTTGTACGTATTTACGATTTAAATCAATTAGAGTTTGAAAAAAACAACTCGTTTTTAATAATATGATAAAATATTATACTTGAAGATGTCACACTGATAACTTCAGTGGGTGTTGAAAGGTCAATAATCGAAATTATTTCGATGTACAAGATATTTTAAGTCCGAACTGTCTACGTTTTTATATCTACGTTAAAAGTTTGTCAAAATGTAATTTTGGTTGTACAAAATTGTAAAAAATAAAGTACATAATAGTGCTTGATTACAATTTATGATTTCGGAAGTACGGATGCTGGGATAATGCATCTCTCCTACCGACATTCAATTTTAATTTTTAATATATTTTAATTTTTTTGAACTTAATCCCTACACCATATTATTTTTAGGTGGCAAAAAGTGTGAGGGATAGTTCTTTAGTAATTAGTGTATTCAGATATTGTGAAGACGGTTATGGACATTTTTATAACGAAAAATGGCAGTTTGCTTAACCGAGGTATGTCTTGTTCCTTTTGGATAGTTTCACTAGAAATGTATGTAGGCTTGTTAAGTAAGTGGCGAAAGATTTTAGATTTAATAGTTTCGATTTTGTTAATATCTGAAATTTTGGCAACACCCAAGAGTTTGATTCCATAGGACCACATAGGTTTTATATGGACAATAGACATATTATATACATAAAAAATTAGTTTTTTTTATACATTCTAAGTGCTTTTTTTTATTTTAAAGTACCGTAGAACATTTCTTCACCTTTATTGAGATCTATTAACAACTAGTTTTCATAGTAAGAACACAACACACTAACAGTACTAGCATTTAGCAGTAGCTGTTATTTATTATACCTATTTTAGAATAGTGCCTATATATTATTCTATATAACATTTAAAATATCATTATTTTAGCGTTTAAATGGCTATTAAATGGAAAAACCATAATATATGAAAATCATTTATGTATAATGTATATATCATCTTATATACGTATATAAATATTGTTATATACTTTTTTTAAATCATAGGAAACTGTTTAACGTATGCTGGAATTAACAATATCAAAAACTTTATAAGATTCAATTTTAATATTAGGTTTTTATTAGTTCAATATTTCAAAGGTATAATTAATATTAATGCTGTTTTATTACTGAGTCTATACAGATTTATTTTAATTAAACATAAAAAGGTTGGATACTATAGTAATCTTGTTAAATTTCCCCCAGTTTATGGGTGTCTGTTAGAATTAAACTTTAAATTTAATTTAAAAATAATGTTAAATTGAATTTGTTTACACTTGTCAGGATATACATATTTATTGTAAAAAAAAAATATAATGTGTAATGAATCAAAAAATAATATTAATTAATTTGTTATGGATTTAATGCAAAACATTTAAATGTTATTTGGTTAAATTTAACTTGTAGTAAAATTGTCTTCATTAAAAAATATTATTTTTGTGAAAAGTAGAATGTCATTTTTTATAGAGTGAATGTTGAAATGATAAATAGTTCAAAATATGAAATGTATTTCAATAAATAATATGGAAATGCAGAGTAGGTACATAATTTAAAAAAAAAAAGGTAAATAATTTATGACTTATTAGTCTTAAAATTTCATTTTAACACAATAATAAATTTAAGCGTATCGATTTTTGAATGTAAAAATTCTCAACAAATTATGCTATTATATAGATTATGAATAAGAAAAGATAATTTCTATTTTGTTTTGTATAAATATTAGATAAATGATGTTTTTGAACTACTGGTAATCATTCTAGATTTATTAGAACACTAATATAATGTGTTTTTGGTAATACATTTCCAAAAAACCATCCTACCTATAATACATTTTTTTTTCATTATCATTATTTTTATTTTTTATATAGGTTTGTTTTTGGTTCTATTAATTTTATCGAGAGGATTTATTACTCTTAACGTAATGATACAGGATCTAAATGTTTTATAAATTGAAAATCAATATTTTATTATGGTTTGATATCAAAAGTCTCTACGTTTCAACTTTAAGCACCCAAAAATAATTACACCATTTTCGTCGAAACTGACCGTTTTAATTACCACCTTTTTTAAGACTTACCTTCTAGTATCTAGATAATAATATACCCTTTATTATTTTAATGAAATTCTAACACGGCGCTATGAATAGGCAATTTAGGTACATTTATGAAACTGAAAGAAAAAAATTTAGCAAACTATAGCGTTTGTTATACATAAATTAAAACCCTTTACTAATAAAAATGAAAAACCACTGTGATTATATTGTATCATTATTATTATTTTTATTTAAGTTAAAACTTAAAGCCTCGATGACAGGTCTATTGGTTTGTATTACATACTTGTATTATTTAAACTAAATTGTACGATTTAATATCTTTCATAAGTAATACAATTTATATATTATTGTTAAATATATACCATTATTTTTAAAGCAATATAATTATATCGAAGCAAATTATTTATGAAGCTATTTGATATTCGATGTATATATTAATAAGAATTATTAAAGTTAGCATTTTAAATTATTAAAATTGTATAAACACATAGGTACCAATATCTGTCAAACGAAGAAACGAGTTACACTAAATCGCCTTAGAATAGATTATACACACTACACACATGCCCATCTTATGAAAAAAGAGCCACCAAGAACGTGCGCCTTAATCAAATACGTTACCACAGAATGCAGAGACACATGCCACAAGGCCTAACAAAAATTCGACATACCTGAACACTTTCACGACACACTGGGCACCAACGAAGATTCCATTAACAAATTGTGTTATTTATGAAATATACTAAATTGTACAATTTAGTTTAAATAATTTATGTATGTAATACAAACGAATAATCCTGTTATGGAGGCTTCAACTTTAATAAAAAAAAAAAAATACATAGGTAATATGTTATTCCGTTTGAATGTTAAAAATTAAAATAAAAAAAAATAATTGCATAGTAATTTTTAATTACAACTTTCATTGTACCCACCTATCATATTTTGTTCCAATTCATTCAATTGGTTTTGTTTTATAAAAATGAATAAATAATCCGATAATATGATAATTAAGATTGAAATATTTAAGTTTCATAGTATTGTTTAAAAGTTAAAAGCCATTTAATAAAAATTCATAAGTATATCATGCTATGTCAATTACTAAAATAGTTAACGCAAATTATTAAGTAATTTCAATTACTATAATACAGTTGTATATACCTACCATTATTCCTTTTAATATTTTTTAAGTATAATTATTATATAATAAAAACATTTCTTTGACAAATATTCCTAAAATAATAATAACTACCTATAATTTAAAACTCTAGAGTATCATTATTTATTCAAATATGTTAATATAATACTATGTATTATTACTGTTTTCGTACGCTTCTTGTCAATCAATATAAAAGCTTTGAGACTGGTTTATTAGATTAAAAATCATTCTGTATTCATATTATACTGTTATTGAGATAGATAAAACGAGGGAATGATATTTTAAGTAACTATTTCCTTTTTGATTAGTAATTTATTCTCCATGCTTCTTATGATGTATTATTTTTTTTTTTATTGAGCCGGAAACTATGGCCATTAGCCATTTTTTTGTTTGTAGGGGGATCAACGGTTGGTTGAAAGACGTTTGTATGTACGGCAAAGATTCGTAGCTGAAAATCCCGAGTGGTCACCCATCCGGGAGCTAGCCACACCGGCCGATACGTACACTCAGAGCATTTCTGCAGTTGAGTGTACGGATCGCGCCACACCAATCCACTGTCTTAATTTATTTATGATTAAACCAAATTAATCATTTAAAAATAGTGGTACCTATTTAGTATTTTTTTTTTTAATGAAATAAATCCGAAGATCATCATTGAATTACTCGTGTTTTCAATAATAAATGCAATTTAAAATTCACAGGTTCATTATAATAATATAATGTTTATTACATTTATGATATCGACCACGCTTATAAAAAACATCTTAATTCATTAAATTATCCAGGATTAGTCAAAAATAAGTATGAATTTTAAATATTATATTTAATCGAAATTTATATTTTACATTTTGTACATCGTATTTTTTGTCTTAATTACTTTGTATTTTTCAATCAAATAGTTCGTTGTTTTTTTTTTTTAACGAAATATAAAATACATAAAATTATCAATTTTAATTTTTACATTTACTTACATTTATTAATTTCTAGTTAGTACATTCTATTCATACAATAATTTTAAATAAAAGATATTAAATATATACTACTGTATATTAATAATTTATCTACGTATGCAATTGATAATAGTTACCACTAAATATTATTTTCATAATATATATTTTGCATTTTGTATTTTATATATTTTAAATAAACAATTTTGTTAAAATAATGTCTTTATTGCGCATACACAATTAAAAAACAGATTTTTCATTTTATATTTTAAATAGATTATGTAACTTTATTTCAGAACCCTGATACTCAGGTGATTTCAAATTTTAATCACAAATCCAATTAGCAAGAACACTTATGCCACATAACCTGTGTGCTGAATGAAGTTAAGCAAATTTATTTACCTCTATATTAAATTACTTACCAGTTACAATTTTATCTAATTAATTTTCTAATTAAATTTTTCTTTTCTTTTAGTTATATCTATCATATTAAAATGATAATTGAAAATAATTGAAGATTATTTAATTTTATTTACTAATAAATATACTCACGTGGAAAAAAAAACGATGGTAACCATGTTATAAACTTCATAGCAATCGAAAGCACTGCCAAACCACCGTGTTGGGACCAATGACGAATACTACTACTGGTAGTTGAGCACGTGTAAGGGATTTAACAAAAGCACTTCCTCCTCTCGTGTTATGTGAAGTGTCTAGTGCACTCTGGTGGTTTGGAGTAAGATATAACATTGAATCAGTTAAGCTTTAATTTAACCCAGAAAATGGCGGCAAAATTAATTCTACAGAAACATATCATTGTATTTTTCGGGGCTTTGAATTATGAAATGTATTATAGGTATACACTATTCCTATATATTATATTATGCTATATTATAGTGAAAACCTACCATAAAAAATATCGTAAATAATGCAAAAGAGTGATATTAATACGCAAACTACAACTTACGTTAATTATATTATGCTTTATAATTATTAAAAGTTGTCAAATTGTAATTTATTGTGTTTTAATGCTATTGTTTGTCATTTCGTATCTGAATAGCAAATAATGATACAATTAAACGATATTTAGGTATATTATACTTACTTAAATATTGGAGAAAGGTTCATAATCTGTTTGTTTATACTCTTACAAAATACGAAATAATTACTGTAATATAGTAATTATATATTATTTATACTATAACTGTATATTATTTTCCCACTAATAATATTTTTAAATTAAAACAAAATAACTAAAATCATTATCCTCGGTTTAATATGTAATTTCATCCAAATTTGAGCTTTACATAACTATAAAAAAAACCATGCCTGTGTATTTTCGATATTTTAAATATTTTTGAACTATGATATTGTAACAATGTTTTACGAGCCTTGTATTAAATGTTCAAGCTACCTATTTGACCAAATCTATAACATTTTATTGACATTTATAGAAAAAAAACTAAACAAATTTAAAATTTAAAATGTCCATAAACAAGTCAACATATTTTGAAAATGTTATCAAATACCTATAGAAAATTATAAAATAAACATTTGGTGTAAATTTGAAGTATCAAGGATATTCTTTGTTAAATTACAACTAAATAAGAAAATTATTCCAATTTCTCCTCTAATTGATTTTACAAGTATGTTTTAATTTTATTTTTTTGTGTCTGTCATTACCTTTTAGGACAATAAAAATGCTTAGATTTTCTTCAACAGTTTTTTTTCTGATAGGAAGTGAATCTTGTTGGTATTTTTGGGGGTCAAAAGTAAAAAGCATTTTCTATATACCTATTTATAAATTACTTTATTCACAATAATATCCTCAAATATACTTAGTAATTTCATAGTCTGAAGATTTTCTTATTTTGTTGTAATTAAAAAACGTATGACTGTAGATACTTGAAAATTTCACTGAATGTTTATATTAGCATTTTCTATACACAATAAAATTTTAAAAATAATTTGACTCTTTTTGAGCTGTTTACGGACATTGTCAGTTTTCAATTTTTTTAAGTTTTTTTTCTATAAATATCAATAAAATTGTATTTATTGGGTACAAAAGCGTGAAAATTTAATATAGACTCCTGATATATCGTTCTAATAGCAGTTAAAAAATATTAAAAATACATAGGAACAATTTTTTTTATAAGCATTTAAAGTTCAAATTTTGACAAAATTTATCAAATTTATAATTTAATAATTATATTGCAGTTAATAATTTATAAAATGTTCAACTTTTATAGCTAGGGATTGAAAATTTAAAACAAGGCTCCACTTTAATAGGTTATATATAAATTACTTTATTCACAATAATATCATCAAATATACTTGGTAATATCATAGGCTGACTGACCGTTTTCACTCAGAATCGTTTTTCTTATACAATGATATTATATCATTTAATTCAAATTTAACACAACCCATTACAGTGACCCACTTGTAACCTACTATACAGCAGAGTGACATCCACTTACCAACGATTTTTTATTTATAGATATTTAATGTTTATTTTTCTATTAATATGAATCCGTGAAAAATATATGTTATGTGTTGTAAAATTGTTGAAGAGTTTTAAACTTCTATAACTATCTATTCATACAAATTTGGTAGTAATTATAATTATAAAATGTAAAACAACATAAATACAAAAGAAGTGCAATTATAGGCATCTCTTGTCTGCTTCTGTTTTAATTATTTTATTTTTAATTCACTTTTATACTTTTGCCAAATAAAATTAAAAAATGCGTTTTTCTTAAAAAGTATAATATAATGAATAAATATTAACGCATTAGTATTTATTATTTATCTCGTATTTAGAAGTATGTTTTATATGTGTGACTATATTAACTTGATGAAATACATCAAATAAAAATGTTTTAACACAATCATAAAAATAATTCATTTTTTATTAATCTATTATATTATATCTAAATATTTTAACTAGCTTAAACATAGATGAACCTTTCTAAAATACCTTTATTTTTCTACAATAACGTGTTTGTGTGTGTAAAAGTCTAAGAACAAATTATAATATTGATATGATTAGACTTTAGACCAACAATCATCAAATTACAAAATAATCAATACATTTAACTATGATGGTGTTTATGTTGACTGATTTACAAATTTTAAACTATTAATTGGTAGTTAGTCAATTACACAAATATTTATTTTAATCAAAATTCAGCTATATTGGCAATTCACATAATAAATAACATTTAGATAAATATAATATTATATAGGATAAAAGAAATATAAAAAATTACATTTAATTTAATTTTATAGTCCTGAGACATTGAGGAACGAGTTTACGTCATCTATTAAACCTTTGAGGCCGATTTATTCAAATAAATTGGTTGGAGTATTAAGTTTTTTTATTTTATTTTCGACTCCTATGCATTCTATATATTTTACAGACAATTTAACATCGCAGAATATACATATATTACAGTACCTAAGCAGTAAGTTTCTTGATTCTAACTCAAGTAATTAAAGCATTTGTAACTATGTGAGTCATTAATTATTAGAAACCATAAAGATATATACCTACGGACTACGACTTATAAGGTTGTCTCACCGTGTTTGTCCTTGTGCATACAGGCATATACAAAATATTACCTCTTTTATCTGCTTCCAACCAATATGTTATATTATATACAACCAGATTAAGCTATCTTCGGTGACGAAATAATAACAATTAATTATAATTATTTTTATTTTATTCAGGTTAATTAAAAAATACATATAATGAATAATAAATAATAAAATTAGAAAAATATAAAAGAGATAAATATGGAGAGATATTCTCATCGTATAAAAATAATCAGGAATGTGTTTTATTGAATTATTTACAAAAATAATATTAAATTATACATTTAGCTGTTCAATAGTTATATACTTATATATAGTTTCCAACAAAAAACGTAATTTTAAATAGTTGTATTAATATATGTACCTTAGAGAATATTTCGCTGTATTATGAATACTGTAGGTCTGTATGTATTGTCTATACATACTATATGTCATATGTTTCAAATTGTTGTTTATACAGTGTTGAACGGTGTGTACAATACTGAGTGATTTAAATAAAATAACGCTATGACGCGTCTGATGAAGTGCATGATGTTATCTATAACATAATGTAAAAATATTTGTTAGACATTTTCCAACGGTATTAGGTTAGGTTAATTTATTAATTTATATTGATAACACTACACTTTAAAATTTTGTATAGAAAAAATATTTGTAACTCTAATTAGTTAAAACTGTTGTAAAAAAAGCAGGAAAATAACATACAAAAGGTGGGTAACTGGATGTCGCTCTGCTGTACAGTAGGTTACAGGTGGGTCGCTGTATTATGGCCAATGGGTGGTATTATTTGAATTAAATGATATAATATCACGAAAAATTTAATTTAAAAATGTAATACAAGATTCATATAAGTTTGTCTACCTTCATCAAAAAAAAATAAAAATATAATATGTATAAGAAAATATTTATGAACGTTAGAAGTTCAAATTTTTTAATTTAATGTAAACATTCAGTGAAATTTTCAAGTATCTACGGTCATTTATTTTTGATTAATTTTTTTTTTATTATTAATTTTTTAAGTTTTATGCTATGTATATTGTATATTATTTTATAGTTTTATACAAAGTAAAATTATTTTGTACCGTTGATGGTTGTGTCAATCGTAATATTATGACATTATGTCATATCTTAATGTTGCGATAGCAAGTTTTATTGAACCACGCAGTATATGGGTTATTTTTAAATTGAATTTAATCAGTAATTTTGTTTAATCTTACGGTTATTATGAAATAGTCCGATAGTCATGTACGAGCCGTTGAGTTGATCGTATTAATGCTTATAATTTTGTATAGCCTGTAATAATTATTTGTATTTTGTATTATTTTAAACTAACATTTTTAATATTTTAATATTTTATAATATATAAACTAAAACGATATGAATAAATTTTTAATTAAACGACCGACAAATATCAAACCAAACATAGAATCAATCATGTCTACAATGCAAGCTCAGGTCTCTCATTAAAATAATTAAAAAGTAATTTTATAATTTTAAAAATATTAAAATTTTTGATTATCATTATAATGATACATTTTTTAATTTTAGATTTTATAAAACTCTAATTTTGTATTTTTTTTTCATGTTTTTGATTAATTAAATTAAAGAAATATTAAAACTGCTCTAAAATTAACGATTTAATGTTTATGAATAAAATGTGTGTACACATTAAGACTATTAAGTAAATTTAAATTACACACTTACTTAATGTTGGTATAAAGGGGGGGTCGTATTAAAAATAAATTATTTTGGGGGGTCGTGGATCAAAAAAGGTTGCGCACCACTGTTCTAAAGCCTAAGTTTACGATAGACACAAATTAAACACATCGTAAAATCAAAATCAATACTTTCCTCGCTCCGCTAAGAATTTAAAAATATTTATTTCCTAGATGGCTATATAGATCTATAAATAATTTTAAATAATTGTATTGAGAATAAGTTACTTATATTTTGTTTAATAGTTTTTTTTTTTTTGTATTAGTAGTTATTTTCATTTATTTTTTGAAAAATTTCCAACTTTTATGTTAATGTATATTAATGCCTATAGGTTCCATAATATTTATGTTCTAATTTATTATATATTTTGTTTAATTTCTAAAGAGTTAAATTCAATCTTTATAAATATCTTATAAATATATAAAATAAAAAACGTTTTGTTTCATCGTCGAAGGTTCATTTGATATAATGAATTTAATTGATTTTTTGCCAAATAAGTGAATTAGACATGTAGGTATAAAAAATATTTTTTTTTTTTTGAAAGATCCCGCCCTTTTAATGTTTAGAGAGCACATTCTTTTGATTTTTTTTTGTCTGTTTATTGGTTTTAACTTATTGACTTTCTTTTCACGTTTTTTTCAATAATGCATTTATATATGTATAACAAAAACTTTTCCCCTTAATTTCCGTTTACTTTATACCTATCTTAAATAATTAAAAAATAGGAAATTCAAGTTCAATGTTATAAATCATAATTTCATGTTTCATAAATTGAATAATGTACTTATCTAATACATTTTGAATGATAATTCTAATACCACATTAAACAACACAAAAACTAGTCACATATATACAGATTTACAAGTAGATTGTCAAAATAAAGATTCTAAATCAATCCTCCTTCTGTATACATGTGGACCCGCTGACCACAGTTTGGTACACAATTGTGTAGATAAATTAACTAAAAATTAATTAACAAGAAAAAACCACGTGGATTATATATAACTTACTGAATGGTAATATCCATCAAAATATACATAAAAAGAAAAAAAACGAAAATATATGTTCTGTGTATAATTTACTTATCGTACCGTCAAACAACAATTATAAATATTAAAAAATACGTTATTATTGAATGGTTTCCTCTTTAAATGATTATTAACTCGTGTGAAATTTGATTTATAATATTCACCTACTTATGTTATACGATGTATTCCAATTTTTCATTTCATCGTTTTAAATGTCCTCCGCATAAGCCGATCCGTTTCCAAATTGCTTTCTATAAATAGATAATCAAGAATATAGAACATCGATCAATAATATATATTTTTTATGTACTGAAAAATAATTATAAATCATAACCCACTAATTTACAAACCATCATGCATCGATAATTGAATTTTGTTTTAATAATGGTATTAAACTGAATGATAATAAATAATAAATAATAAATAATACGAGATATTTGTCATTTAAAATACTCGGTTTAATAACGGAATTAATGTGTATAGATAAAAACTATACTTACTACAATATGGTTCAAAAAATGCGGTTCCTGCAATAAAAACACCTCTACCTGGATATTGATCAGTATTTAAACCTAATGGTACACATTCATTAAATTCACATTTGTCAATATTCATCAGAATAGGCGTGAGTTGGCCGACGGTTGCAGCACTGTGAAATACACAACACATTATTTCAATTTTAAAAGTAATTATGCTGCGTATGTGTTTGTTAAAAACAGATCAAATAATATACTTTGTAATAGCAGAAAATAGTTTTATTTTCTGAGCCCAGAATGTACAATTTTCTTCTAATGACTCTGTGAAGTACGAAAACGATCTTCCGTGAGAACAAGCAACCCAAGTCCCGAGTACTAAACATTATTAAACCATATAATTTAATAATTATTTGATTAAAATAACAGCTACTTCATAAATCTTGTGGTAGATAATTAATTAATTTACGTGATATACTGTTATTTATTTTAAATTACTTATTTAGGAATTTTCATGTACATAGGTATAATTAAACTATTTTTTTGTATCCAAAACAAAAAAGGTGAGCATGTGGGTGTCGCTCTGCTGAATAGTAGGTTTTAGAAATTTAGAATCTTGAAATATTTAACAAACAGTCATATTAGTATCTACTTTATACCTACGATATAAATAATATATAATGTTCAAAATATTTTGTTATTTATAGATATTTAAAATTTTTAGGCTTTATGCAAGATGATACTATAATAGTTGGTAACATTTTTGTACTTTCATAAAAATACATTTTTAAATTTTTTACTCGCGTTTAAAGTTAAATTTTAAACGAAATTTATTAAAATCAAAAATATTTGCATATTGATTTGTAGGTTAATAAAATCTTTAATTTTGAAAACTTAGGTTCCGTAAACAACTCCAACATGTCAAAATATTTTGTTAATTTTATGGTGTATAGGCGTATAGCAAATCATAATATAAACATTGGTTGAAAATGTTCATATATATTTACGGTCATTTGTTTTAGAATTACACAAAAACCAATTTCACATAAAAATTCTCGTTTTTTCTTAATTTTTTTTTTCCCCCGAAGCTTTTGAAATCTATTGGGAATTTAAAATTTTAACCGCCTAAATGTTCTAATTAGATTCACTTTCCCGAATCTGGAATAAAATACTGAAGTTGAAAATCGAAGCATCATTTCGAATACTTATCGTGTACACAGACACAAATGATAAAAATTAAAATTAAAAAACACACATTTGTTCTTTGTATATCTACTGAGTAGTGAGTACTGAATAGTGAATACTACAGGGATTTTTAATTTTGCATTCATTTTATTTAATTAAATTAAAAGATATTTCTAAACTTGAGTAGTAAAATGTTGAATAGACTATCTCTTATAATTATCTTGGTTGCCTATATATCAAACTTGATTGTTTAATTATGCAATTGGAATTTTCTTTAATGTCCTGTTTTTCTTATAGATATGACTAGGCTATTTTATATTATACTTTATTTTACGTAAATAGTTACACGTATTTACATAAATAATAAATGTTATTCTTAAATAGAGAATGAAGTCAGTTTTATTGTGAAATGTTTTATAAAAGTCGACCATATTAATATTACCAAACTCTTTTTCATGCGCTATATTGTAGTTTTTATATCGTTTTATGAACTATATTATTACCTTCTGCAATATATTTATTTACACCATTTTTATTGAATACGATAGCACTCAATAAAATAAATTATCGTGTTATGTTTTTGAATAAATTAGTTCTACATTAATATTATCCATGATATTTCATAATTATACAAATTGATTTATGTTCACTCGTCATATTTTATTTATATGTTAATTTTATTAAATATGACCAATAGCTAATAAAAATACTTATTAAAAAAGATGATTACCATCAGCAGGAATAACAGCTAAATCCGAAATACTCGTTAATTTTACTTCATTTATTGGAGGTATGGTACATCCAGGCTGTATGAAACCACCATTCATATAAATGTCCACGTGGCCTATCAAATTGAAATAATAATATTATAATACGCCAAATCTAGATAACATACAAAACTCGTATAATTACCTACGGGACTGATAAGTCCAAAACCTAAAAATGGAACTGTGGGTCTACAGCTAGTATGTATAACGTCAACAAAATGAGCGTCTGATTTATCTAATCGTACTTCTTTCGGGCAACCTTCAAATCCTGGCTGAGCTGGGTCAAATGCTGTTATTCGGCTCAAGCCAGGGATGCCTTTACCAAAGTATGAGGATATATGAGCACCCAAACTATGACCCATTACGTGAATTTTCATTGGGTCCAGTTGATAATGACCAATGAGATATTTTCCAAACCTTAAGGTAAAAAGAGATATTAAATTTTTTAAATGTAAAGAAAATTTGTTTTGAATACGTCTGTTATACTATTATACTGTTATTATATTATACTTATAAAACTTAACCGAAATGTATAAATTTTTTTAAATGAATATGTTTATTAATGTGGATGATTCATTAAAAATGTATTAGTTTTAAAACGCAAAAATAATTATTCTCTAGTCCATATTTAATCATCGAACTAGTTAAAAAAATATATGTTTAGAATACTTAAACAATAAACAGTACCATTGATTTATGCATAGTATTTATAGTATATTAATCATCAAAGATAGTACCTATGTAACATAGTCAAAAATCAATGATGAATCACAATCTAATCTTTTAATTATTTACCTACTGGTTTAGTTGCAACTATGTTCTTCATAATTTAAAATGTACCTTTGTAGATTACGAGTTTGATGATATATAAATACAATAATCTATTTTTTCTCTTAAATATGATTTTGTGATATTACCTAATTAATTCTGCACCGACAATCCTTGTGTTTGAAGCTACTTGTAAATAATTAAATTGCTTTGATCCCTTTCCCCAATCAACTAAGAAAATATTTGCATCACGCTAACAAAAATACATAAATAAGTTCTAAATTAGAATTCATATAATCTGCAACTGCCTAAAAATATTATTGCTTAATAATATTATTTTATACTTGTTTTAAATATGCATCTTTAAGACCAGCCATCCATTGATTTTCTCCGTCGCTGTTAAATCCGTGTACTATAAATACAGTGAATGGTCTCTTAGGATCGAAGTCCGATCCTTCTAATAAAATATTTGGCCATAATTGTACAGTGTATCGAGCATTTTGTTTTCTAAAATAAATAGTCGTACAATATAAATATTCAATGATAAATTATAAAAATTAAAACACGACATACCTAGTATATGAGTAAATTTTCACTTCTACCTCTTCAGGTTTCATAGGTTGTGGAAAAGGTCTTAAATTTGAAGACCAAGGATATTCCATTGAGAAACAACCAAGTTCGTCAAAACATCTAGATTCGTTCCCAAAACCTGATAAATAAATTTAATATTGTCAATCTGAATATTTATAAGTGTAGTTAATAATTTAATGAAAGTTATCATTATTATAAATAAAACAATAATAACATAGACCACAGTTTGTTTTTATAAACATTGAAAACAATTTTTTAATTCTGCACTTTTTAATAGCATAATATCTTAATAAATATTCAAATTGCAATATAAACAGATGTTAACAAATGGTTTTAAATTAAAACTAAACATTAACCTAACATACTTGTTATTATATTAGGTACCTATAATATTGTAATTTTTTACTTTCAAAAAAAATTGTGAAAATATGTACAGTTTATTTTGGTTCGTTTTTATAATATTACATTAATTGCACCCACACGGCACACGACAATTTAGTCGGTACCTATGTGCGTATGTTAGAGTTAGTAGCTTTTATTTTATCGTTTACATAATATTATTACTATTATTAAATACTTCCACGAAATATTTATCACTAAATCAAATACTTATTATTATCAGCCATTCTAGTTTTCAAAACAATAGGTACAATAGGAAGATAATTAAGTTGGCAAACATAACTTTTATAACTACTATAAAGCTATTATTTTCTCAACATTTGTTTTATTTGTTTACCAAGACTGGGTGAAATACACTGTTGAAGTAATACAGCTCTAAGGATGTTATCGGCATTCTTGGGTATCACACATTTAGCTTTTTTTATTATTTCTTCAATAGATTTTAATGGGATTCTTTTAAGTGTCTCTTTGGTTGTCGTGATAGTTTTGTTCACCACAGTGGCTCCATTTTGTAGCGATTCTTTTGTTATCGTTACAGTTTTGTTTACTACTTTGGTCCCACTTCGTTTCGCACAATCACCAATCTTTTCACAAATATCTTTAACATCGTGTACTATCGATGTGGCAGAATTTTGAACGCCTGTCACTGCGTTTTTTATAACTCCTGTTATTTTGGTTACGGCGGTATTATCCGGCAATTGTCCATTACCTGTCGACAATTAAACAGTTATAAATAATTTAAAAACGATTAACAACATAAAATTCAATATACAAATATTGTCATAATATAAAGTTAAATATCCTTTCACGATATCGACATTTATTTTATATTTATTGATTTTCGAATAAACATTAGGTGCATTTGTTCAGTATACCTACATTAATACGTTAAAATTGTATGGTCACTTAATAAATAAGTAAAGTGTTTATTACAATTTAAAAGTATTATTTATGAGTTGTATTAACTTTGTATCTTTTGTGATTGTGCGTAATTTATAGCTATAAGTATTCGAAATAAACAATCTATACCTAACCTAATAATACATTTACTATGAAAAGAAAATTTCATATATTGTTCCTAAGTTAACCTAAGTTATATTCAAAGTTAAAAATGTTGAACCAAATAATTTTAAAAAAATGGTTTAAACGTTTTATGAACATTTTAAACATTTTTAACTGCAAAATATTTTACAAATGTTCATGATTTTTACGAATTTTGTCAAATTTTAAACTTTAAATGCCTATAAAAAAATCATACGATTTTGAAAATTTATTTAAATATCTATAAATAGCTCAAAAATAATAAACATAAATGTTTTGAAAATTAAATCATAATAATGCTATTATATGAACATTTTGTGAAAATTTCAAGTATCAACGGTTATTCGTTTTTTAATAATTTATTACATCATAATAGTCGTTTTGTTAAAAACTGATTTTGCCAAAAATTCATCTTTTTAATTAATATATTTTTCCCGATTATTATTAAAAATACCTAAGTACTTATTATGAAATTTCAATTTTGACCTCCAGTACCAGCAAGATCTAATTTTCTACCAAAAACAATCCTCGAAATTGAATATAAAATAATTTTTTCTTTTATAAATCGTGTATAACATCTTAAATATTAAACGTAAATATAATTTTGTATATTCACATAAAAAAATAATACACATCATTGTAAAATCATACATTGATTGCTTCGCCCAGAATCCAAAATTGTTTATACTTACAAATATACAACTCAACTTCTAAGTTCTAAGGCATAGCCAAACAATAATATCTAGTAAAAAATATACTATAAGTATGGTTTTAAGCTTTTGTACCTATGTCTTTTTACCGATGCAAAGGTTTTTTTATATGTTACGTTTAATAAATATGGAATTCTTAAAAACTATAAACAAAAAAATACCATACATTTTTCTTAGAAGATATCTATTTTATTTTTATTAAATATACCTACTCCAAAATCTATATATTTACTCTAAAATAAAATGTATAATCAAAAAAATTATATTGAGTATATTTTATAAAACTATGATGTTTATTTTAAAAATTATTCAAAAATATATTAAACAGTAACTTTTAACTTATTGTTTAATGGATTGTATTTAATTTTTGTTCTTATTTATTATAATTTATAAGCATAGCCATAAATAAGTAATGAATAAAAAAAAACGTAAAATCAATGTATATACATTGTACTACTTTTTTATGGGCATAACATTATAATCTATTTAAGTATTATAGATTTAATATTTTATTTGGTAACTAGACATTGTTATTAATATTAACTAAATATTAACTTCTTTTTTTAAAAAAAAAAAAAACTACATAACCGTCAAAATGTGATATCCAATAGTATTTTATTTTTGGTAAGATTTAAGTAATTCGATTTCGAAATTAATTTATTCATTATTACCTATGTCTATATTAATCTGATGTCTATTCTGCTTATAATATTGAATTCATTTTAAGCTATATATAATAAAATACATTACTGAAATGCACTTAGAGGATATGGTCATTACACAGTATCTACATCACATTTAAGTTTTGTATATTATTTCCATACACAAAATTCGTATTAGGTACGAAAATAGTTTAATAAATACTTATTATTGCTTTGGTAGTATTTAAAATGATATAAATATTTATTTTTTCAATAAATTACTCACAATTATTCAAAGTGTTTAGGAATATTAAAATTCCTATGGATAGTAACTGGAACTTAAACAACATGACGATTTAGTTGTCACTTGCACCTTCGTTGAATAATGATCATCGGTCGACTGAACACTATGTGCGCTTGTTAACTATTCATATGTAGGTACTAATCAGGTTTAGAGTTATTAAAAATATCAAAGTATATAATGTTTTCCGGTATCTGACCTTAAGTTCAAGATTATCAAGATGTACACTTGGAGTAACCATCAATACAATAGTACAATAATATGATTCACAATGATTTAGCAATCAATTAATAATTACAATGAGTAATTTATAAAAATATTTTAGTATGCAATAGGAATCATATCGACGTGTAAAACATAACAACAACATTAATTATTCTTATGTACCTACCTATATTTTTATTTATTGTTGTTTTTTACTATCATTTATCAACTAGAAAATGACCAATGAGACAGTCATATTTGTGCCATGTGCTCGTGTTAAATTTAAATTTTTTGTACTTGATTACAATTTTTTATTTTACTCAGCTAAATAAAATTGTCCTTTTTCCAAGATTTGGATCGAGAACCCCGTAGAACATATTATGGCGATATAACATACCTACAGCACGTGTCTTGCACCTTGCTTATAGCTCAC
Source organism: Sitobion miscanthi (assembly GCA_008086715.1). Lineage (NCBI taxonomy): Eukaryota > Metazoa > Arthropoda > Insecta > Hemiptera > Aphididae > Sitobion > Sitobion miscanthi. Next base: position 28,154,652 of record CM017798.1, on the reverse strand, counting down.
AATTCACATCATGGATTTACAATATTTATCTACCTACGTAATCAAATTAATTTCGAGTCTTGAATCTCTAAGCAAATAAAACAATGTGAACAAAAAATATTAATATTCCAGAAGTTTTGGTTTTGAGTTTTAATACCGATTTCCAATTTTTTCGGTTCCGGTTTTAAATGTAATTACCGGTTTCCAATTATTTTCCGTTTCGGTTTTTCAACGGTTTATACTTGTTTCTGAAATTTGTTTTGTAACCGGTTTCTCAAATCAGTATTGAAGCCGATTTCAAGCCCTGATTAAAAATATAATTATTGATAGGGCCACAGCTTAAATAAAACGCAATAAAACTCAGATAAAACGTTCCATAATCAAAAACCGATCTGCTATTCGGATTAGACATTTTTTCAAGTCTGGGCAAGTTAGTGATTTTTTTAATCTCAGTTAAGTTAAGTTTATATGCACCAATATAACAAAAAGTTCAAAATTAATTTAATTATAGGTTCACTCAGTTACATTAAAAGTTAATACAAACTTTTTGTCAACTTTTTATTAAGTTCAGAGCCTATTCTAAATACGCCACTATGATGGGTATTATAATCATAGACTGACTTATTAACTAGTTAATAGGTCCATGATTATAGAATTAATAAAACCATAATAATCAGAGAAAATTGAAAATAATAATATAGAAAGACATAGAGCAAATAGGTAACTGCAATACATTTAAATATCTATACTTGAACTTATGCGTTACCTACCTAAGTTGAATAAAATTTAGCCATGGTTTTACGTATATTTTCACTCAGATTTATTAAGAATTAAGGTGATAATCCAGACAAAAACCAATTAAGTAAGGTTTAAGTATAGAAATAATGTATGATTATACCTATATAGTTATATAATTATTACTTATTATGTTATAATAATGACTAAGAAATAAGAATCAAGTACCTACCTACTTATGTGAAACTATTCTCGATTTTTGTACAATAACATAATATTAATAGCATAATAAAGTTATGTTTTTGGTTTATATTATTAAATATTTTATATTAGTAATCATAATATAAGAATCATATTATATTTTAATTAATAGGTCCAAAGGTCGAGTCATGTAGGTATCAGGTACATTATCTATTAAATATAATATAGTAATAATAATTACCTTATCATTCATTCGCTTTAGCTCGTGCATTGTGAGCGAGCACTGTTAAGTTTACTTTGACTAATATCATTAAGTTTTCGAATAAAAGTGATTTATTAACGTTGAATACCCAAGACAATATTTTAGTTTAGTAATAATGTTGCTTGCAAAATGTACAAGTACAATAGGTATTAAAATTATTAAATTTTGTCTCATCCATCATATCAACAACAATTTGAAATTTATTAAAAAGAAACTTTTATTTATTACACCATGATTAATTATTTGTCCAACGATCTAATAAATACACTTCTAACATTAAAATGTAAATAACTATTTTTTTTAAATATATTCATAAAATTAACCAAACATTTTACCATTTATGTATCTAAACTTCTAAAGACTAAAACTAGTATTTTCTTATAATCAGTAAAAAAAATGAATTCAAACCATTTTCAATATTAACTTTTTTAAATCAGATACCAATTAAAATGTTTTCATTTATAAAATTGGCAATGAACATAATTAATTTAATTAATACAATAATATCTCTATTACCGAGTTTCACTCTATATTTTGTGTATTTTAAAAGTTTTTTCTGTAATATCTGTAAATATATTGCCATATATATAATTACAAGTAACATACTTTTCTGATTAACGCAATTTGTTATTAACTAAGTTCTGTTGTATTAGTTATGTAACATTGATGTTGAATCAAAATCAAAATAAATTTTAATAATACTAATATAATGTACATAAAACATAACCATTTATCATTCTACCTAAGCACTATAAATATAAAAATTAGTCATTTACTCGTATTTATTAATATTATAGTTTTATTTTTGATAATACCTATTTACAAAATTAAGTTATACAAAGATTAGAAAGTAATAACTAATAATTATTACACACAAGTAAAATGTATCAATATTTGAAATGTGAATATTATCATACATTACTGTTTATAAACTTTCAACAAACCGTTATTATAAATATAAAAATAAACATAACCGATATCCACTAGGTAATCATCATTAATGCTAAAAGTATAGGAACATTTTTAGAATTTATATAATGAAATTAAAATGTAGGTTATCAATGATCGTTTAAAAATAAAAAAATTGATTGTGGTCACACCAACAAACAAAAATGTAAAAATCAGGCAAGTAGAGGCAACTGCTCTGCTGTACAGTAAGTATCTAGTATACCTGTCATTGAATAAGTCTAACGTCACTGCTGTAATAGATGTCTTAATCTTAAATTTGAATTCAACAATTAAGCGTAGGTAGTATACGTAAAACGATTTTGAGTGGAGCCCGTCAGCCTAAATTACTAAGTATATTTTATGATATATTTATAATATTGTTATAAAAGAAGTTTATTTTACTATTAGTACCTAATATGGTAGGTTGAATTGATTTATGTGTATTGTTATGTTGTATTAAATTTTCTCCTTTTTTGAACAAGGCCAAAACAATAATTGGATAAAGAATATCCAATTTCGGACAAATGTAAACGTCAGACGCTCATACAAAATATTAGTGGAATTCGGTACACTATCTATTTTTTATAATTCTCGTAAGAAAATTACCTATAATATCTTTAAAACAAATTTATGTAAATATAACAAAAATGTTTAAAAATACAAAATCAAATTTTTATATTAGCAAGCCGTGTTTAAAACATATAATATTGTTCTATATTCTCGTATAATGGTAACTGAGCTGCCTATTGATACAAATATAACAAAAAAAATATGCAAGCTCCAATGATCACCTACCCTAATATTTATCGATTTCCTCGTCCATGCATTTATGTATAATTTAAAACCATTCCAATTGCCCTCCCCCGTCAATGATGTATATGGGTTGAAGAAGTACGCCCCACTGGCCCAGTATGCTACATAAAAAAAGAGCAAAGCCATGATAGGTATAACCTTGGTATCTGATTAGTAATGTGATTTAGCTTCCATATTGTCTGATTTTGATAAAGAAAAAAAATTCAATGTCTTTTTTAACTATGATAAATCTTAATATTTTAAGAACAATACCAATCAATTTAGAATTATTTTTAATCTTAATATTTATCTCACATGAAAATTCTGACTATATAATATGTATTGTTTGTCTTATACATAATAATATAACGTTCAATATTAAGTAGGTATTTTATATAGTCATTGTAAATTGATATATTGGTACCCATCATATATATCATTTATACGGCTGCTGATTTTGCAATTAATATATCATTAGGTTGGAAATAATCAGCCATTATATTTTAATCAGAGTTATCCTATACTTCTTAATAGCTTTGCGTTGTAATAATTAGATACATATCTTCACCTATAAAAACATAACCAACTTTGTACCTACCTATTACAAAATGTTTACATTTCAGATGCAACCTATACATTTAATTTTAAATTCAAAAAGAGGGACATTTTAATAAAAATAAGTTAAAAGTTAATAATTGAATAACTATTTATTATATATATATACTATTTTAGACTCTTATAGCGGAGCGATGAATGTATTGATTTTAAAATGATGTGTGTTTTTGTTTTGTTCGTGCCTGTGTACACGATAAGTAATTAAAATAATGCTTTGATTGTCAACTTCAATATCTTTTCTGGTGGGAAAATTTTAAGAGGTCAAAATTGACCCAGTAATTTTAAAAAGCGCCGGAAAACTAAAAAAAAACTAAGGAAAAACGGGAATTTTTGACAAAATCAATTTTGATTTTTAGTTGTTACTCTAAAAAAAATTATCGTAAGTAGAAATTAAATTTCACTGTATGTTCATATTATCATTATCACTATAATATACAAATAAAATAATTTGAGTATTTAAATATTTTGTAGTTAAAAATGTATAAAATGTTTAATATAGTAGCTAAGAATTGAAAATTTAAAAGAAGGTTCCACGAAAGTAGTTCATACTGTAACCAAAAAATCTAAAAAATATACAACACAGATATTTGTATAGACATTTTAAGTTCAAATTTGGACGAAATTAGATATTTAAATGAAGATTAATGATTTTAGTTGTTTTGTTGTAATTTAAAAATATTATTCCTGGATAGGTACTTGAAACTTTTAAAATATATTACTATAATTTATACACACAATGCAATTTTCAAATAAAACTTTTTCAACACTTATGCGTAATTGTATAATAAATTACTTTAATCATAATAATATCATAAAATATACTTAGTAATATTATATGCTGACAGACCGTCTTCGCTCAGAATATCGTATACCTACTATTGATTTTATATAATTGAATTCAATACATGTCTACATCATATTATGAAAAACGATTTGTTAGTCTATATTCCTTTTTTTTTTTTTTTTTTTATTAAAAACATATATTTACAATCTATTTTACAATAATCAGTAAGTATGATGACAAAGTTTATATAACATTATAAAATATTCGAATAGGAAGACCCTCAGTAGTGTCACCTGACCAGAGAGTCTATATTCCTAAAGATATTTTATTATATGTTTATATTGTTATTAGTAGGTAATTAGTAATACTTAGGCTTAACTAATTTTTGATAGCAAAAAATGTCATACATTATAATATGTTTGTATAATAGTTAAAATATTTTACTATTAGTATTTTTTTTTCTTTTAGATTCTGAGCGAAGCGATGAATGTATTGTTTTTACAATGAGGTGTGTTTTTTTTTTTATTTTTATTTTGTGGCTGTCATCACCTTTTAGGACAGTAAAAGTGCTTTTCCTATACACAATACAATTTTGAAAATAATTTGACTCTTTTTGAGCTGTTTACGGACATTGTCAGCTTTCAATTTTTTTAGTTTTTTTTCTGTAAATATCAATAAAATTTTATTTGTTGGGTAAAAAAGTGTGAAAATTTAATGGAAGGCTCCTAGCTGATATATCGTTCTAATAGCAATTGAAAAATATTAAAAATACATTGGCACAATTTTTTTTTATAAGCATTTAAAGTTTAAATGTTGACAAAATTTATCAAATTTATAATTTAATAATTATTTTGTAGTTAAAAATGTATAAAATGTTCAACTCTTGTATCTAAGGATTGAAAATTTAAAACAAGGTTCCACGTAAATAGATTACGTAAGACCCGGTTACTATGGCCATTAGCTGTTTGTTTTTGTGAGTAGGGGAGGGGACTGTAGGTATAACACGTGTGTGTAGTTATGGCAGATTTTTTTAGTGAGCACCCGTGGTTATCCGCTATGCCCGGATGGGGGATGGCGGCACTTCTCGTAGGTAAAACGTAGGTACCGCATAGAATAGTATATGAAACTAACCTAAATATTTTTTTTAAATATGAGTTTGTAAATTAAATAATAATAAACATCGTGGCGAATCGTCCATACGATAATATTTTTGAACTACAACAAAATAACTAAAATTTAAAATCATTTTGTTTCGACAAAATTTGAACTTCAAACGCATATAAAAAACAGTCATGTGTATATATTTTTGATATTTTTTATTCACAAAATGTTTGATTTTATCAAAAAAAAATAGATGTCATTTGTCTATAAATACGCAAAATGTGATGTAATGTTTTGAAATGTATATCATGTCTAGAAAATAATAAATAAATATTTAGTGAAAAACTATAAATTCATTTCTGACAAACAACAATCAACAATTTTTTTTTAGTTTTTAACTCTTAAGTACCAGCTACATCAATTTACTGCCAGAAACCACACTCGAAGTTGAAGATATAAAAATCGTCTTTAAATAGTGTTTTCAAACACACAAAACAAAATTTTAAAAAGAACGCACATCAATGTAAACCATACATTCATCGCTCTACTATGCAAGACTTTACAAGAAATTAAATTTGTAAAAGTACAAAAAAAAAAAGTCTTCAACTTTATTAGGTATACAATTAATAATAGGTTAGATAACTGCAGGCGTAGTATCTATATTCGAAACATTAAATTTAAACTTCGGCGCATAACGCGATTTAATTGACGTTGGTTCAACAGTTTAAAATAATATTGTCATAAGACATAAATCATGGTTTAATGGTTGGTGTATATAAAATACTAAATAGGAACTGGTTTGTCTCGTATTATCTGCCGCTAGTTATGACTTCTCAGCTAATTTCATGAGTATTATTATATTATATATACCCACACCTATCCATCGCGGAAACCGATTATTGGTCAATGATCGCACAAAAATTAAAGAACATGACTCGTGGTAATCATGCTTTGAGAATTTACGAGAACATCTAAAATAATGGTGAATAAATAGTATCGATACCATCTTTTTTCATATACAATGTATAAGTATATAATATATTATTTTAGTGCTAATGCCGAAAACAAGGCTATATACCATATAGTAATATTACTCTATGGTGTTATACATACCCCATCCACCCACCAATGGAAACATGAAATCATTAAATCTTTACCGTCTTAATCAGAGTATTTTAATTGTTGAATTTATATACTGTGTCCATTTTTTTTTTTGTCATTCTTCGTATAAGACGTAGACGATTTCAAATATCTTTAATTATCAAAAAAAAGACAATATATTTTGAAAATTGTACATCTTATTTAGTAAATGCTATTATGAATTGTTGGTGAAAATTTCAAGTCTCTATAGTTATTAATTTTTGAGTTACAATACAAAAACAAAATCTATATTGTCAAAGACTTGTTTTGCGTAAATATTCCCGTTTTTTCTTATTAAAGTTTTTGTTTTTATTCTAGTTATTTTTTAGAACTGGGGATTTTTTACTTTTATCTCCAAAAGTATCAATCAAATCCAATTTTCAATCAGAATCCACCTTCGAAATTGAGAATTAAAATGTGATGATTAACATGAAAAAACACACATTATGGTGAAACCATACATCCATCGAACCACTCAAAATCTAAAAAGTTACGAGCATCAAGTACTCATTAGATATTTGTTTTCAAAATAGTTTCTAGATGTATTTAACTAAATGTTAAACTATAGGTTTTATATGGCTATAAAATGGAAATTATTGTTTTGCTGTGCATATGTTATAATTTATTTTGTAATTATTATAAAACGTGTTTATTATTGTTCATATATTCATATATCTACCTAAGGAGAGGGAACTGAATAATACATACATAATAATCTGATATATATATAAGTAGATATCTAATAATTAATTATAATACATATAATATCTGTATATTTTTTATCAAGGATTTATCATTAATCAGTGGTTCTAGTTTGTAATGTTAGAAGTTAGTAGTGTTATTCAGAATTCAGTAACAAATTGAATTGATCTACTCGTGCGTTATAAAATAGGTACCTCCTATATAATAGTTTTAAAAGTGTTGCTATTGACCGGCTAATCAATAACTGCAGTTGTATAAAACATTATAACTACAGATTTAGGTGATTTTTCAATGATATTGTACAACTATTTCCCAAGTATACAAACAGGTTGATAGTATTTTGTTTGATATTATAACACATAATACTATTGTTATGCATTTTAATATTGTTGAAATGTATTTAATAAAATATTGTGATAACGTTACCTATATATATATATCTTTATATTAACTACGCCGCTAGCGAAATAAAATCATACAATTAATCTTCATTGAGTTTAAAATACACATATAAATATAAATCAATAAATAATAAATAATAATATGTTAGGAACTCATTGGTCCAATGTTAAGTTTGGTAAATATACCCACTACATAAAGATATGTGTTCCCAAACTCGAGTAGATTATAGTATAATAACTAAATAACGTATTTACTATCAGATATCAACGCAATTTTACTAGTTACTTTATAATTAGGTATTTAATGGGTAGCTAATATTCAAATAGTAATAACAGACTACATATTTGTGTATTATATGCAATGTATAAAGTGGTAACTGGTATTAGCAAGGTAGGTATATGCTAATTTAGAGTTTGGAATAGGTAGAGGGGATTTTTCTCGATAAACCAGAATATTAAGTGTATTATTGTGCATGTCTGAGGAAAACATTAAAACTACGTCAGGATATAAACATTAGTTACGAACACGAAGAGGTTATAGACAGTGATATATTTTTATATTTCATCCTATTTTTGACATTAGATTATATTATGACAATCTATTTTTTTTCGTTATTATTATTAAGTGTCAGTTTATGCGTGTCTGCAGGTAAATAGAGTGTTCGGTACAATTAATTATAAATTAAATTAACTCAATTGAAAAATCGGTGGTTTAATACCGTTATTTTTTTATCGGTTTTAGCTGCACAAAGGTCAAATTATAAATTCTTAGGATGTTTTTTGGAAGAAAATCTATTAACTCTTGGAGAAGAGAGCCGTGTCTTAACACCAATATCACCTAAATCTTGTTCAGAGTTCTGCTTCGAGAAAAAATATTTATTTTTTATTCTTAAAAATGAGTAGGATCTTATTTTTTCGTTGTATTATAACTAGCATGGATGTAAAAAGAGAAACGTTAAGAAAATACGTTGTCAACAAATGACTTAAATAGGCTCTCACAATGTTATTTTTTCAGGAACTGTTATTGTAGCAAAAATTATATTTCGAGACTAATGAAACAGTTTGATCATGAATGTACGATTAAATGCACGGGAGATGAATTGGCTTCGTGTGGTGGAAAACCAAATTTAGTGTCTTCATATACGACGGATGGTTCAAGTAAGTAAAAATCATTTTTTTATGCATTTAAATACATTTAGTTTTTTAAAAATATAATATGTATATTGATATTTTCTTATAAATATGTTCAGTATAAATTGTTATGGCTTATAACATTAATCATGATTATGCTGGTATAAAATCGCATTATCAAAATATTTTGACTTGTTTTGAGTCATATACAGACACATTTGAAATTTTTCATTTTTTAAATTTTTTTTCTGTAAATGTCAACAATATTTTTTTCATAAACTCGAAATTCTTGAAAATTTAATGCAAGGTTCCTCATAAGTTTTTATAATAGCAGTTGAGAATTATTAATTATATTTAGGCACGATTTTTAAAGTATCTAAAATTCAAATGTTGACTGATTCACAAAATACCACGAAAGTTTGAAAACTATTTGGTAGTTAAATATTTTTAAAATATTCAATTTTTATAGCTAAAGATTGAAAATTGTAAAAAGTTTTTTAAAAGTAATAATGATGTAACCAAAACATCTGAAAAATATTATATATACACAGTATTTTTTCATAGATAATAATTAATAGGTATAAAATTAAATTTTATATTTTAACGAAGTATAACGATTTTATTTATATTATTGTACCTTATTTAAAAATAATATTCGTAGGTATTTGAAACTTTTAAATATGATCATATATTTTATACACATTACGCACAATAACTTTTTAAAATTCAATTTGTTCGGAAAACATAAATTCAACCAACCTATACCTACCTACTGTAGGTACAGTGGAACGTCGATAAGTCAAAACCTTCGATAAGTCTTAATAAATTCCGTTCTCTTGTCTAATCTAACCTAAGCTAACATTATCTTAGTAAGTGAAGGAACTCGACAAGTAGAAAAATTTAATTTCCCTTGAATTTTGATTTATTAAGATTCTACTGTATTAGGAACTAATTTCTGATAGTATAATTAAATTAAATAAGTTTAATAGCAATAATATCATAAAATATACTTAGGGCCGTTCTTAAAATGTCCGGTTAAAGTTAACCGACACTTAACTGGCCGAATTCTGCCGGTAATAAAATCTGTTATCAGGTTAGCGTTAACCGACACTTTACCGGACTTGTAAGATCGGCCCTTAGTAGTATAGGTTGATAAACCGTCTTCGCTCAGAATCATTTTTCGTATACAAAGATTTTATATCGTTGAATTCAAATTTAACACATCCATTACAATGATGCCTCTAACACCCACTGTACAGCAAAGTGATACTATATTACCCACTTAATTTTTTTTAATCTTTATTTAAAATGTTTTTACTGACACAATATTATTTACGAATTTGTTGTTATTTAAATAATTATTATCTGCGTTTCGTTAACAAAATTTATGATAAGATAATATCATAACATCATACATTTCGCTTTACTATTAATAGGTGCTAATGACGTAATATACCTAGCGATGATAATACAGGGTTCCTTAATTTTCATAAATTTTTTTATGCTTGAAAATATTAATTTATTTACTTATATACTATATATAACATATTATTGTCGTATGCTAATTTTTTTATTTTTTTTTCCAGTATCAAACAACTATATTGAACGTGGTAGTTTTCCAATACCAATTTATTTAGGATGCTACTCTGAAACCCCAAATGATGACGAAAATCGTATATTAAAAGGGCCAGCGGGACCTTATAATAACAATACACCTCAAAGATGCTTAGAAATATGTTTCAGGATGGGATATTTATATTTTGGAAATACATATGGGTAGGTAAATACTAAATAGATGTACATAACGATACATAAAATAGATACCTATACATAGTAAAGAAAGATAGGCTTTTTGCGTTTGTTTATGCTTTTGAATTTTGATGTAAATAATGAACACAGTACCTTTGTAAATATGTGTATTGGCCATGGGGTCTTTACAGATAAATAAAAATGTATTCGAAAAAGAACAAAATGTAAAAATATGTAATGCTACAAATATATCCGATACAGAAATAAAATATGTAGCGCGTAATATATTATTTTTCCAATTCTAAATGGTTCAATCTTAAATCTATTTTACTAATTTCAAACCTACTATTTTAACGTAAAATAAAATAACGTAAATATCACTAAATAATATTAACCGGATATTATTTATTATGGAGTAGGACAACTGATGTCTGATGATTTAAAACTAAATAACTCTGAAGTTATTAATTTAAAATCATTTTCAACCATTTGTTAGAAGTATAATGAATTTTAAAAGTATTAAGTAAAAATCCAAATATTACAATATCATGGATAGGTAAAAATTATCAATGTTTCAAAAATCCTATTAATTAATTTAAGTTAAAGTGATGGTTATAGTAATATAATTAAAATAATTAAATCATCACCTAGCATTAGCCATTCGTCAAAAGAAGAATATATCAATATTGACATAGGTACATAATATTATGTATTTGTAGATCAGAATGTTGGTGTGGAAATCAAAAGCCATCAAAATCATCGAAAGTAGAAGACATTAATTGTGATTCTCCTTGTAGTGGTAATACTAATCAGTTCTGTGGCGGTGGGTGGAAAATGGGAATTTATTCAACTGGAATTACTGGTTATTATTAATTATTTATTATTTGGATGTTTTAATAGGTACCTAATAACATGTAGATAACATTAAAAATAAAATATTTACAGACTATGTATCAAGCAATTATGTTGGATGTTATGATGCTTATGACGATGATGAAAAAAAATCCAAAGAAAAACATTTAATATTTCAGATGGGAACAAATAATAGCCCTAAACGGTGCATGAATCTTTGTAATACCCAACGATTTAAATATGCTGCCCTTAAAGGGTAGGTATATTCCCGTTTTTACTATTTAATTATCAAATATTATTAATGTGTATAATTATTTATAGCAACGTCTGTGAATGTATGAATTACGAACCAAATTTTAGTTTAAAAAGAAGTTATAGTGATTGTTATACACTATGCACAGAAAATCCATCAGAATATTGTGGTGGTAGAAATAAATTTAGTATTTACAAAACAATATATTTAGGTAAGTATGAGAATATACAAATTATTTATTAACTAATAATTTAAACTGATATTATATTTATTGAAAATAATAAAAACGTAGATCCTCAAGGGAAAGTATCTGTGAATAATATTGGATGCTTTAAAAATTTTAAAAGACATCCAATATTAAATGGTTGGGGAATAATATCTTCTAACCTAACTCCTAAAAATTGTGTGTACAGTTGTTATGCAAGAAGGTTTCCTTATGCGGCACTTGTATCTTCGTAAGTAAATCAATTTAGTCAGTAAAATTATAATTCAAATAGTTTTCGAAATATTTTTATCATTTATTTTTATCCAAAAATTACCACCTTTCAGAAAATTGTAGTTAATTGCATTATTTTTTTGTCGATATTTATCAGTGCTAAGATAATTTTTTCACGGGAATAAAAATTATTTGTCAGTAGGTAATACTTTATACTTCAAAATGTATAGTTAGTATTTTTATATAAAAAATTAATAAATTACAAAGTTTTACTTTAAACTTGATAAATGGTTGATTTGATCCACTATTATTTATAATATTAAGTCTATAATATTGAAGGCATGGTTGTAGACTATTTTTAAAATCGTTCTATAAAAAATTCATAACTCAAATACAAAATTAAATTGCTATCCAAGTTTTATGTATTTTTATCTTAAGCTATCATCTCATATTCTGGTTTAACATGTATGTATTTTGTATGCAATAGAAAAAAACATTGTAACATTATGATTGTGTGTAGTACAAATGTCAAATCTCGTATTATTTCATTGATATTTTTCCAAACTTACAAAAACTTTTAAATATTTGAAAGATTATAATGTTGAGCCATGAGTAATGAGTATCATGCTTCAAGTGAACTTGTTGTTATTTGCATATTATTAAATGAACGATTGCAGTATTCTTTTCAAATGTTGATGGGTTTTTTTTTTTAGAGGTATATATAGGTAGACTATGTTTTTCCTGAAGCAACCTTACACGACTTGATGTTAGTTATATATATTTATTATTTATATATAAATTCTACTTAGGTTAAAAAATCCATTAGTCTGTCACTTTCTAATGTAAGTTATCAAATGTTTTTTGTATTATTTCTTTTCAAAAATTAAAAAACTAAGATGGTATTTTAGATTCCGAGTGGAGCGATTTTCACATGATTTTACAATGATGTGTGTTTTTAATTTTTTTTAATTTTTTTTTTGTCTGTCGACTGTCATCATCTTTTAGGACAGTAAAAGTGCTTCGATTTTTTTCAACACTATCTTTTCTGATAGGAAAGTGACTCTATTTGGTACTTTAAGGGGGTCAAAAGTAAAAATTTTCCAGTAGTTTTCAAAAGTGCCGTGAAAAACAAAAGAAAAGCGGGCATTTTTACGCGATTTTGGTTTTTATCGATTTTGGTTTTTGGTGTAACTCTAAAACAAATGAACGTAGATACATCGCATTTTCACTGGTTGTTTATATTAGCATATTTTATACACCATAATAATTTCCAAATATTTTGACTTATTTTGAGCTGTTGACATACATTTTCAGTTTTCATTTTTTTAGTTATTTTTTCTATAAATATCAATACAATTTTATTTGTTGGTTAAAAAAGCTTGAAAATTTAATAGAAGGCTCTTAATATATTGTTTCGATGACATTTAAAAAATATTAAAAATCCATAATCACAATTTTTTATAAGCAATTACACACAAAATTTTGACAAAAGGCGTAAAAATCACTAAGATGTGTAAATTATTTTGAGTTAGTAATTCCTAAAAATGTATTTTTTTAAATATAATACAAGTTTCTTTATAAGGATATCTACCTTCATCAAAAAAAAAATGTCCAAGTAAATCAAATAAAATTTTTATGAGCGTTTGAAATTCAAATGTTTACAATATTGAATATACACTCAATTTCTCCTGTAGCGATTTTTATATTTTGTTGTAATTCTAAAACGAAGAACTGTAGACAATTGAGATTTATATCATATTATCAATTCCTATATTTGATAACATTTTCAAAATATTTTGATTTGTTTTGAGCTGTTTACGGACAATTTAAAATTTCGATTTTTTTAGTTTTTTTTTTTCTATAAATATCATAAAATGTTATTTGCTGTGCCGAAAAACGTGAAAATCAATAAAAAAATCTCTAAGATATAACACTGTTTTTTTTATAGTTATTTAATTTTCAAATTTGAACAAAATTACCTGCATATTAAGTAACCAAGAATAAAGATTGTAGTTATTTTGTTGTAATTTTATAATATTATATTTTAAACTTATACAGTCTTCCATATTAATAAGTAATAACAATATTAATATAATATAAAACATCCACACTGACAAACCATTTCCGTTAAGAATCGTTTTTCGTATACAATGATATTATATCATTGAATTCAAATTTGATACCATCTATTATACAGTGACCCATTTGTACCCTACTGTACAGCAGAGCGACATCCACTTACCCGCCTTTTTTTATATATTAAACTTTTGATAGCAAAATCACCGTTGAACTAAATATGACTCTACAATGGTACAATATTTGAGTAAAATGGAATAATTATCACCTATAAGAGTACCTATCTATATTATTAAGTTGAAATTTATCTAACAATGACTCAAGTTTTAATCTTCATATTTACGTTTTAAAAATATTTGGGAGCAGAAATTATAACCCTAAAAAAACCTTTCAATATAAACCAGGAATGAATATGGCTAATAGAATAATCTTTTGATAGCACGGCTAATATATATATAGTTAAACATGAATATATTATTAAGCTAAAATGCAATACAATTTATTATTATAAAGTAATTAAATAAATGGTAAAATGTTCAAAATAATATATAATATCAAATATGTGTACAAAATAAAAAAAAATTCTCACTTAAATGGCATAATTTGTTTCGTATAGGAAAGAATGTTTATGCAGTTTCACCAAACCTTCGATTGAAGGTATGATTGAGGACAGTATGTGTACGACTCTTTGTTCTGGCTCATCTAAAAGTACATGCGGTGGTCTTAATGCGATTAATGTATACAACACTGGATTAGAATGGCGGACGAGTACAATTGGAAATTATTATTTGGGTTGTTTCGAGGAAAGTCAAAATAACAGAATATTGAATGGTTACTCACGGTCTTTTGCTGTGAATACGCCAGATTTTTGTTCAAACCTTTGTTACAAATTTGGGTATATTTACTCAGGTGTAACATATAAATCTGAATGTTTTTGTGGAAGCCAGTCTCCAAACGAACCTAAGTTTGCTAAATTGGAAGATAAACAATGCAACACAAAGTGTTCGGGTGATGCTAATCAATTTTGTGGTGGTGGCTGGAGAATGGGAGTATTTTCTACTGGATTATATGGTAATTTTTAATAACAACTAATTATTATAAACATAAATGACTACAAACACGTATTGATTATTTTATATGACTTGTATAAGAGAGAGAAATTTGGTTTAGATTATGTATAACTTCGAGACATTTAACATTACTTAGATATCTACATTTAGTAGATAATAATATATAAATTGAGGAACGCGGTGGCCGAGCGGACTAAGGCGTCGGCTGTGACGCTAACCGGCGCTGGTTCGAACCTCAGTCCACGGGCGGCATTTTTCTTCAGGCCAGTCACGGTGTCCGGAGAACAGGTGTCACCCACCCCGGACGAGTGCCCACTTGAAAAACTGTCAAAACTACACACACGTGTTTACACCTACTGTTCCCTCCCCACAGTTTTAAAACCACCCAATGGCCTAAGTTTTCGCGGGTTAATTAATAAGAAAATATATATATATATTAAAAATAGTGTTGCTCCAACCGTAAATTTCTTTGTATTTAAATGTTTTTAATTATATAATAATATAATATTTGTTTATTTGTGTTGAAACATAATACATTAACTAAATATTTTCGGGTTAGAAATAAATTTAGTAATTTGTGTTTAGAGATAAGTTACAAATACCTATCTATCCATAATATTATAAAACTCGTACAATATTACCAATATTAATACTAATACGGATAATAACTAAAAAAATGTTTATTTGTATGTAAGTTAAAATGAAAACGAATAATTATTGAATTTGTATTCAAACAGATTATCCAATCGATGATCGATATGTTGGTTGTTTCGTACAAGAAGAAAATTCATTAAGTAATGCAAAATTTGAACTAATCAACACTAATGTGCCTAGTAAATGTTCTGCAATTTGTCATAATGCTAAATATCAATATGCCGGAGTAATGGGGTGATCTATATTTTATTAATCTATATTTTTATAGTACAATCATTATTACCATTTTTTTTTCGAGGGGGGAGGGGGTTGTGACCTTTGAGACCATTCCACCCAGCACATCATCTTCCAATTTTCTTAAATTATCCACTAGATCTATCCAGACCTGATTCCTTTCCTCCAATATTTTAAAATCTGAAAAATTCTTCTTAATCCCATTGAAGTTAATAATTAATAGTCTACTAAGAGATATTTCAAACGTATTCTTAATGTAATATTGTAATCATGGAATCATATTTCCTCTATGCATGTCCTGCCCACTTTAACTTTGTTATTTTAATTTAGTCCACCGTGTCAGACCAATTGAACAATATTCCACCAATTCCAGATTATGATATTATTAGTATTGCAAATGTTTTTAAATTATTTTTAATTTGTAATACTTTCTATTGTTTTAGTATCAATTGTTTGTGTAGTAACCATGCACCAGAAAATGATCAGAAAGTAGATGATGCTAACTGTGATATTACTTGTGTTGGTGATTCAAGTAAAACGTGTGGTGGTGAAGACAGAATACAAATATACGATCTATTGAGTAAACGTTGCAATCTAAAATATACGTAGTAACTTGTTTGTTTTGATAAAATATATTAATTTTGATATATTTTAAAGGACAGATAAATGAAACTGAGTCTATTCAAACAACTGATCAAATTAATTATGATGACACTTTCGAATACCTAAACTTAAAATCCGCTTGGAGTCATGATGTTTTCGTTGCACAAGAACCAGTATGTAATCCAATTATTACATCATAAAATTATAAAAATGTTAAATTTAAAAAAGCGGTTAAGACGAATGGCTGTCGCACTGCTGTACAGTAGGTTTCAAATGGGTCACTGTAATGGATGGTATTAAATTTGAATTCAATGATATCATTGTATACAAAAAAAACGATTGTGAGTGGAGTCAGTGGTGTAGTCAAAGATGAGGGGAGCAACGGGCTCCCCTCCCATTAGCCTAGGTATTATTTTGGGGCGAATGTAAGTTCCCACACGAAAAAAATTACACCCGTACGTAAGTTCCCACACGAAAAAAAATTACACCGAATACAAACTTCCTTCCCACTTTATTCAGACTTAGGACTGACAACTTAAATGTAGTTGGTTTAGTTAAAATTTGTTTGTTTTTGTGTTGCATAAAAAATGTACAATCAATTTTTTCATTGAATCTAGTCCAAATATATAATAAAAATTCACATATTATTCGTATAATTGTATAAATCTCTATAGGCATAAAATAACAATAGTTATAATAATTATGATAATAGTGATAGAAAAAGTTAAATTTTATTTGTCTTATTGCGAAAGCTCAAACCCTTCATATAGTCATACTGTGTAAATTTTTTTAAGTTATAATCTGATATATTTTGTTATTGATATAGTTTCCCCCCTAGTATTTGGGCTAGTGCTAGTTCTGCCGATACAAGTCTTACTACAAACGCTTGCGAAAGTACAAATAATATGTGGACCATACCTACACATTATATTATTAATTTTTTTTATATATATGGACCAACTACGTTTAAGTTGTCAGTCCTAAGTCTGAATAAATTTTCGTGTGGGAACTTACGCACGGGTGTATTTTTTTCCGTGAGGGAACTTACATATGTACCCGCTTACCTGCTATGTTTCGTGTGGGAACTTACTAAACCCCTTATTTTGAGCGCTGGACGTTTAGGCACATTGCACATTGACCAAAAGCAAACATGAATGGGTACAAATAGCACTATATAGTACACAGGTACACTACGTTTGAACACATAGAATAAAATGTTTTTATAATTTTACCTGGTAAATCAGTCTAATCAGAAAACTTTTGGGTTAACATAATGCATATAAAATATTAGACGATATATTTTTATTACACCTGTATCAGTATAATATAATATAATAAGAATACACATTTCTTTATTCTTTCATTAACATAGACTCATTATCTCAGTTTTTGAGATTCGTTTTTCCTGACTGACCAGTAAGAATCATGAATGTGAATATTACTGAAGTTTTTAAAACGCGTCATGGTAAATAATGTGTTGTAATTGGTAATTTTAAATGTAGTAAATTTAGAAGAAATAATGACGAGAGCAACATTGTTTGTTGTAGGTACCTACGCTAAACGTAACATAACATGAATACATTCAAAACAAATTTAATGAATTTAATCTTGACAGTAACATTAGGAAGTATTTATATGTAATCAGTCCTCGTTAAGTCAGAAAAAAAATAAAATTTAATAATAAATAAGATAGCAGTAAATCAAATAAAATACGATTTTTAAATTAAGTAGATTTATTATTTTTGTAATGACCCGATGGTTTAATAAAATATTATATAATATGAAAAATATTTTTAAATTGGTTGCAAAAAAAAAAATTGCGAAACAATATGAGCTAACCTCTCCGTGTTATCTTCTGGGTAACGCTAATAGACTACAAATAAAATAGAAAAAATGTGTAATTACCTGAAAGTGGTATTATTTTAAGAATATGATGTTCCCAAACGTTGGATTCATTTTTGGTGTCAAAAAAAATGTGTACCTAACCGTGTTACCTCCGTTTGCAATCGTTATCCCAATTCCAATGTACAAATATCTTTTTATGTTCGAACGTGTTTCGGCGTTTATTTTTACAAATAATCAGTACACAGCTGTTGAAAAATTGCCATAAAGGTGATCTTTTCAATTGGTTTCAGATTTACAGTATTTATGTGATAATTTGAATTGTTATGTTTTTGCGTTTATCAGATAATGAAGCGGTTTCAGATTTTTTTTCGCTTTACCGTAGCTTTACGGACTTACGACATAGCAAATGTTCGTTCACTGGTTTCAATAGTGTGCCATTTTACCATTTTAGGTAAGAACATTACTTGTGCTTAAGCGTAAGTTGTCGATTTTTTCAATATTTTAATTTTCAAACAAGAAATGGATATGATAAAAATCAGAAATTAAAAATGCTCATATATCACTCAAAAATAATAATAACAATGAAACTAGTCAACGAACATTTGCTATGTCAAATACCATCGGTCTCTTAATATTAGATATATTTTCATACCTATATTTTATAACGTTTTGATCACAGGATTATGAATTCGTTGTTTACAATAGTTCTGAAAAAAATTCATTCGTGAAAAATAGAGAGCTAGTAATAATACCTACAGTTCAAACCGACAGTTTTATCCGGACTGGTCAATTATCATTGGACGGGTAAGTATAATATATTATAAACATTTTTTTTAAATTGTTCATTGATTATAGGTTTCCTTTAAAAATGTAATATTATTATTATTACTATGTTTTTAGTTGTACTAAACATGAAGGATCTGTTGGTTGTGAGATGGTTGCTTCATCCTATAATATAATACCTCCTGTAGTTTCAGCGAGACTTACCACGAAAAAAAATTTGGTATTTCTTTATGGACAAGTGGAAGTTATAGCTAAATTACCAATAGGAGATTGGATAGTTTCAGGTACCTAAGTAATAAATAAAAATAGTCAATATACTGATATTAATTATGGATTCAAATAATTTATATCATTGTATTAAATTTATCTTTTATGAATTATTAGAAATAGCTTTAGTTAGTAAATCAAATGAAAAAAACAGATTGGTATTAGCCAAATTATTTGGAAATACCAATTTGAAATGTAACGGAGACGATGAAAGTGCAACTGTCTTAAAATATGGTCTGGAAATTGATGAACTATATCATGTAAAATCGAAAATGATGAAATTAACATCACAAGACACTTGGCACAGTGGCTATCATTCATTCAAACTGTCTTGGTCTCCTGAAAATATCGTATTTAAAATAGACGAAGAGAGTCATCATTTGGATACAATGAATTTACCATTGGATTTCATATTTGATTCCGAGGTAAATACTTACCTACAAGTTTTAATTATTGTTATATTTTATTATAACTATACCTACCTATTTTAAATTCTGTTTATTTATATTTCAGTATTTTATATCTATTGGGGTGTCAGTAGGTGGCATGAATAATTTCCGTGATGGGTGTTTAAGTAATGGGCATTTAAAACCATGGAGAAACTTTGAAACTAAGGTTGGTGGTAGAAATAATTATTTATATACTTGCTTTAAATACTATAACTAATAACCTAAATTACATGTTTTATATCTAATTTATTTATTTTTTTAAACATCGTAGGCTATGTTAAATTTCTGGA
The DNA here is from genome assembly GCA_008086715.1 of Sitobion miscanthi. Taxonomy (NCBI): domain Eukaryota; kingdom Metazoa; phylum Arthropoda; class Insecta; order Hemiptera; family Aphididae; genus Sitobion; species Sitobion miscanthi. The sequence continues at coordinate 28,134,300 of CM017798.1, read as the reverse complement.
AGGACAAGAATTACTGGCTATCAACATGGAATGAAAACAAATCAGCATTACGAGTTAAAAAAGTAAAGTTTACGTCGTCAGACAGTTAGAATTAATTAATTTTAAATAAATTAAAGAATGGCATACTAACTTTATTATTATATTGTTTTTACAAAAAAATATAGTAAAAAATATCAATAACATTCAATTATATTTGCAATTTTTTTTTATATAATTGTAATACTTTTAAATTCCTTGTGGAGCAGTGAATGTATTGATTAGTTTTTTTAATTTTTATTTTTGTGTCTGTGAAACGAAGGGGCGGTTAGTGGTTAGTTGTTTCTAATAGAAAATTAGATATAGTAAGTAGTGTGGAGAGTCAAAAGTAAATAGGTATGCCAAGTAATTATCAAAATAACCTGGAAAACAAGAAAAAATTAATAAAAACGGAAATTTTTACGCAACATCAGCTTTCGACATATTATAATATATTTTGGTATATTGTTATAACTCAAAATAAATGACTTAAAGGACTTGACATTTCCACCGAATCTTCATACTCACATTTACTTCAGATATAAAATCATATTCAAATATTTTCAAGTAATTTTAGTTTTTTTTTCAATTTATGCATAACATTTCTTATATTGCGTGAAAAATCTTGACAATTTATTATACCTACGTTTTCTCATAATTTTTTATTACTGGAATTAGAAACAAAGTTGAGAGTTGACCATTATTCCACATAATATTATAATTACGCATCTAGGTAGGTGTATAGTTAGTAGTTACTAATAATTATTAGGTATATTTTGTTTAGGTACACAATATTACAGTGAAATTTTCAAAACATTTAGTTTAATTTTATGCGATTCGCTAAGTGCCTGATACCTATATACCTACCATGAAACTGTTTTCAATGCTCTACAGTGAGTTGGTAGGATTACTCGGTATTGACTCAAAAGTAAGTAACAATATATATCAAATAAATAATTATAAATTATACCATCATAATAATTAAATATTAATATGTACCTACTAAATGCAATGTTTTCGGCCAAAATGAATTCAACATACCATATTCCTTAACTATAGAGCGCGGATTTATATGCATTAAAAACCAATCAAATATGCGCACAAAATCCTAAATATGCATAAATATATGCACTAAAATGTTAAAATATGCACAAAAAATGAAAATATGCATAAGAAAATTATCGAACCCTACTAAAAATACTTATCTACTTTTTTTTTTTTGTAGGTAGTTTTAATCTATGAGAAAAAAATAGGAATCAATTTATATCAAGAATGTATCCTAAAACAAATTTTAGTTTTTAAAATCTTTATCTTATTATGTATTTTATTACCCCGATTATTGATCTAATGTCATATTTGGGAAAACCGTTTATACCTACAAGTATATACCTATTAATTTATTTTGATATTAATCGAAACTATAAAAATATGATATTTTTTTCTTATATTATAATACTATATATTTTACAAATATCTAAAAAAACATCGAAATATGCACTAAAAGATGAAATATGCTATTAAAATTGTAAAATAAGCTCTTAAGATAGAAAAATGTCAAAATATGCAAAAATATGCGCTAAAAAGTTTCATTTTTTAAATCGCCATGTCATGAAACAAATTGTGTGCTCACTTAGCATATCATACGATCAACCAGAATAAATATGCAAATGCATACAAATCCGTGCTCTACTTATCTATATACAATATAATAGGTATAAGTTTAAAATATTTTATAACCAATTTTTAATATTATAAAGCCGAAATATTTGTATGTTTGTAACAAATAAACTCAAAAACTACTGGACCGATTTCAAAAGTTCTTTCACCATTAGAATGTTACATTATCCATGAGTAACATAGACTATATTTATTAAATATTAATAAAACAAATTATAGATTCTTACTAAACTTCAATAATCTCCCTTTTTTGCAGGGCTTACAACCGCTCCCAATAAAGTCGGTAACCGGTTATCATTTCATTTTGATATTATGGTAACCGGTAACCGTTTCTTAAAGATATTTCAAACACTATGATACCGTTAATCGTTTAAAAAAAGTTGATAAGTCTGTTTTCGAGAAAATCGTTTTTGGTTTTTGGTGCAACTCTAAAAGTTTCCATTTTTTTTAATTCCTTTTTCTTTAAATATTAATACAATTTTATTTGTTGGTTAAAAATCTTGAAAATTTAATAGAAGGATCCTAGTTTATTTTTTCAAAGGCAGATGAAAAAAATAAAAATCCATAATCACAATTTTTTCTTATAACCAATTAAAGTTCAAATATTGACAAAATACGAAAAAATGACGAAAATTTGTAAATTATATTGAATTAGAAATTCATTAAAAATGTTCTTTTTAAATCAAAGATTTAAAAATATAATACATGATTCTTCATAAGTTTGTCCTCCTTTATAAAAAAAAAAAGTCTACAAGAAAATCAAATTAAATTTTTATGAGTATTTGATATTTTTACAACATTTGATATTTACTCGATTTCTCATGTACAATTTTCTTATTTTATTGTAATTAAAAAACGAATGACTGTAGATACTTGAAAATGTCACTGAATGTTTATTTTAGCATTTTCTATACACCATATAATTTTGAAAATATAAATATTATATTTGACTCTTTTTGAGCTGTTTGCGGACATGGTCAGTTTTGAAAAAATTATAGGATGTTGGTGCCTACAGGCAAATGCATTTTAGAAAACAAAAAAAACATTTAACATACATTTTAACAGTTGGAACACACTAAAAAGTTCAAACTAAAATATCCAGAATCTTAAACAAAAAAAACTATTCTTTATAATTAGCACATTATAGAATGACTTTTCAGATGGCACTTATTATCAATTTTAAAAATCTCTACAAAAAAATTATCAACAGTAAAATTAATTTTGAAAGAATTGAAGGGCGCCCGCAGGCAAATGTATTTTAGAAAACAAAAAAAAATTAGAAAAAATTATACAGATGGAACTCGTATTTAAATAAACAAAATACAATCTCCAGATTCTTAAAAATTTAGAACAATTTAGATAGCACCTGGTTGTCAGTGTTTAAGAAATCTATATAGAAAGATCAAAAAAAGTTAAGTATAGAAAAAAAATTGAATGAGAAACGTGACAGCCTGTAGTCAAACGCATTATAAGAAGTAAAAAAAAAAAGTTAGATAAAATTAAATTCTTTAAATACTCTGAAAAAATACTTAAAAAAAAATATAGCTACGAACTAGAGATTGCAGGCTATAACTCCAGGTTTTTAATTATATAGTACGTAGACAGGTACTCGGTGTACTTCCAGGTACAAACATTTATACAAAAAAATCTACCAGAGTTAGATGGTTAAAAAATTAAATACTGCAGTATATTTTAACTGCAGTCCAAAAACTAGGTATGTTTACATTAAAATAGACGAACAATTATTATGATAAAAGGTGTACCACCGTAATATATTTATTAGAAAATGTATAAAAATAAATGTAATTTATTAAAGATGCAAAAAAACTAAATGGGGAGGGTCCTGCACGGGCTCTATTGTATGTGATTACTAATTGTAATTTATGAAGGACATAAAATAATGTTTAATTTAAAATAATACTGTGTTTAAGCCGGGTCTACAGTCAATTTTAAATTACAAACTATAAAGTCTAAATACAAGTAAAAACATAGTCAAATATCTGTTTTGGTCTTTGTAAATATGTGCGGAAAAAATTAGATTTAGTAAAAAAATAAATGGGAAGGAAACCTTGAGAATTCTTTGACAATAGGATATTAAAACACAAAACCATATTTTAAATTAAAACTATTGATTTGATACATTTTCTATTCACAAAAACTTATAAGTATTGAAACCCTTATAAAAACTTAATAAAATAATATTTTGTTATATTTTAAAATACATTTTATAATTTGCTGTGGTAAAAAAATCATTAATTAAGGTTGGCTGTATTCGAGTTTTTTATTATACTGGTACAACTCTAGCTACATTTTGACCACATATGATACAGCCAATACGGGATACAACACATCGGTGTTTATTAAAATAATCATATCATGGGCCGATATTATATTTCGTTCAAAGAATAAAATTAATGTTCATGTTTTATAATATGTCTTGTCACAAATTTAAAACTATTTTTCTAGATCGGAAAAAAGTATTTTTTTAATGAATAAAAAATACAAATAAAAGTATTCAGAATACGCATTTGAATACTTTAAAAAAAAATTATTTAAAATAGTATTCGATTACAAAAAAAGTATTCAAACAGTTTTACTCGAATAGACTGGACGGAGCCATACCCAGCCCACTCGTGTAAACAATTTGAAGCACATATATATATATATATATGCCACGAGTCTGACATTTTTATGAATTCTCATGGATAAATATGTGACGTTTCTCTTCGCGTACGTATCTTAGTCAGATACTTGTCACTAATATGTGCTTTAAATTATCTGGATATGGAGGACCCATTCATATTTATATGATCTAAAGTTAATACAATAATTGTGATAGTGTGATAGGTGGTCGATATTTGCACCAATGTCTCTTGACATAGTGAGCAGGCGACCGGGCACTTCTCTTTCAGATAAATTATTAAATACTCAATTAGTCAATCAAGTCTTTCGATTTACTAACGATTTTATATTTTGTAGACAGGATAATTTTAAAGAGAGACTGTGTGAAGTAACAACATATTGTGTAGCCAATAAATATGTGGTGTGCTGTGTACATTTAAACATTTGTTATAATATATTATGCATTTGAACATTTATTACAATATACGACTATATTGTACATCAATTTCAAGTATGAATTTTTTTACACTAACTATAGGGTCACAACAATCAAGAAATTAATTGTTAAAGTTATTTTATATAGGGAGATCAATTTAACACAAGACACTCATTATTTCATAATTTGTTGGAGTATTTATGTATAGTATTATATAAAGAGAAGTTGTTAGTTACCGTAGTTGAGGGTATATCATCTCTAGAACTACTGAACCGATTTCGAAAATTCTTTCACCAATAGAAAGTCACATTCTTTGTGAGTGTCATAGGCTAGTTTAAAAAGGGAATTAATCACCTCCGATAGGTGCTCAAACAGGAATTTTTAGATTTACAATAGAAATTTTTGTTTATTGATGGTTGCTATGGGTTATAGGAGTTGAGAATAATATTTATTTATTATTATTATTTTTTTAATTTGAATATTTATGGAGCGTCTCAATCTCATTCGTTTCAAACAGTCGAAGTTACGATCAGACGAGTACATCCCACTTGCGTGGTGCCATCGCTACTGAAGGAGACGCGGCCAACATTAGTCGTTTGACCATATTTTTTCAGCTACTCATGTTGGAAGCCCACGCATGCTGCATTCAATCGCGAATTGCAACGGGAGCAAGACTATGATCGAGATGAGCTGGCTGAAAGAGTCGAACAAATATGTCGAAAAAAAAGAGCCAAACACCATCTTCCTCCTCTTTTGTTTAACATAATCACAAATCAGTGGAAAACTATACTAATAGTTATACCACTAAATAGTTATGGTGAAACTTTTTTACTCTATGATTGTCTCATATTCGATCTTGGTGGTATTAAGAGTAATTCTCAATATTTTCTGAAATCCGGTCATATTTTTGACTCAAACCATTAACAAGTAAATAAATTTCACCATAACTATTTAGTGGTATAATTATTGGTATAGTTTTCTACTAAATTGTGATTATGCTAAACAAAAGAGGAAGATGGCGTTTGGCTCTTTTGCTCATAATTCAAACATACTGCAACAAGTACCTAAAATGTGGTGCTTTTGACTCAGTACTAAGGACTGTATGAACAGCATAAGCTTCATCTAAATATTTTCTACCTACCAACATAATATATTTTGAAAAAAATAAGAAAATCAAATATAAAAATATTATATAGGTAGTTACAATTGCTATTTAACTTCAAAAGTGGTTCTTTATCAACAGTACACTCAAAAAAATCATGGGCAACAATTGGTAACCGAAAGTATTCCATTAAGTCTAGTAAATGTTTATTCCGATTTTCTCTATCATACTTGATCTATTTCATTAGAAATTATACACCTATTAATAATTAGAACATTATTTAGTTTCAGTCAAGCCGTTTCGGAGGAGTTCAATAACAAACACTGTGGCACGACATTTTTATATATTAGATTATACATATCTACTTGATATACTGTCGCGCAATGGCCGCGATCCGACGTAGTCGATTGCCTATCAGGGTGGCTGAGTTGCACTTACTGCTGTGAGTTACATCCAAAAACAATTTGAACAATCACGATTTTTAAAGTGTAGTCATATTTTAAGGGCAATGAAGTGCACAGGGTCAGCTAGTATCTATATAAATTAAATATCAGACAAGTCTTTTTTTTTGGTAAGTATTTAAAGTTCATATGAGCAGAGTAGTGGAATAACATTTTTGCAAGGTTCATTGAAACTAGTGTTTAAAACTAGTAGTTAATAGTTAAATTAAAAGCCATATGTACTTATAATATGTGAAATAGCGGTACTTAGCCTTCTATAATAATTTTTTATAAAGATATTGTAAGTAAAAACTCAAATTTGGCACTTATATAGTACTTAATACATTGACAGACATTATATAAAAATCATTTTTAAATTTTAAATTTGATATAAAATAATAAAATAATAGATAAGACGTAAAAAATCTTCTCTGTATTCTATCTAGTCTCTCGACCTAAGGAGTGTCCTGAACCTAACAATACAAACTTCTTTATTTTTTCAAACGAAACATTATTTTTTTCTGTAAATTATTAAAATGATTTTTTTTTAAATTGTTGATGTACCTATAGCCCAGTGTTTCCCAACCATTTTAATTCTACAAGTTACAACCCATATAATCATTTAAAAATGTTAAGTGTTTTTGGTCTTAATAGGTAAAAAATAAGTTATAAAGTTGAAGAATTTTGTATGTTTTAAAATTTATTTTAATAAATAAAAATTTGAAATAAAAAATTATATATTCATAATAAATATCCCAAAACTTTAACCCCGTTATTTTCTCGATTAGGTAACTCGAAAGAGATAAGTTTTGAACTAGTTGTTGAGATTTTGATAAACAAAATAAATATAAACAATAAAATATTTCTACAATTCAGCAAACAATGTTTTCGTATTTTTAATACCACAAATATTTTATTAGTTATAAATTGTAATATTATAATAAGTTAGGAAACGTGAGTATCACATAAGTATTGATAAGCAAATACATACAAAAATCATCATAATAAATATAATAATTAATAATTATATTAATAAGGTCAGACTCTGTTGAACTTTAAGACCGTGCCCGCGACTGGATCCAATAAGACAAATATTAGACAAACATTCTGCAGACAAATCGATCACCAAAAACTTGTAAGCAAACAGTTGTTACATTTAAACTGCATAAAAAAAAAATGTAGTTTGTTGGCCATTTTGTGTGTTGAAACGAAGAGGGCTTGCAGCACCGAAACAAAATGGGTGCAAATTTTATCCGGGGACAACACATGAGTATCTATAGTTTAATACTTTTTTGTATGTATCAATCAGCCCCTTTTTTGTGTATACGCGCATAATATCTCGAAAAGTACCTATTCGACGAATATTAATACGGTTTTCACTAATAGATCGGTTGAATCACGGTCCATGGGAGACTGGGGAAAGTTTTAATGTACAATTTGTTTGGGACAAATTAATTGGGTGGTAAAATATAATAAAAATAACATTCATTTATATAAAAATGAATATTTATCTGTATATCCTTTATTGCATTCCTCAGCGGCTGAAACGATTTTGATGACATTTATTGTATGTGTTAAAGTGGTTCCCTGAATGATTTAGATCCTCAATTGGATCCGGTAGGTGAAACCCGGGGAGGTGCTCGAACAGGGATTTTGAAATTTACGCTGGACATTTTTGTTTATAAATGGTTGTTATTGGTTATAGGAGAAATAATAATTAGTAGAAATTAGTATTTTATTTGTATATTGGTTGCCAGTAGTTAATCGGGAAGATTAAGTATTTTTTATGGGCATCGAGGTGTGCGAGATCAATTATATATTATAATAAATTAGAAGAAATATGCCATATAAATTTTGTACAAATATATTTATTAAAAATACAAATCTTTGGCCTGGGCAACGTCGGGTAGGACAGCTAGTAGTAAAATAAAGATAAAATAATATAAATTACAGTCGTTGCCAGATAAATCGAGACAGCGGCGGTGGCGCGATAACGAAAAACCAGTGGTTCTCCGTATTTGAATATTATTACCGAAAATACATCAATAAACCAACAATTGTCACAAAAATTATTTTACGATATTAATTTAAAATCAAATATTCTGATAATAATCTTTTATTTAAGAATAAAAAGTAGAAATTGTAAAATAATATAAATAAATTAATAATAATAATAATAAATAAAATTGTTTGCACTGAGCCGGGTTCGAACTGGTGACTGCGCGCGTCGTAGCCAACTGAGTGACCTCTGCACCACACTGCCAGCGACTAGTTTGGGCTACACTTCCTGAAAAGCGCCGCCGCCGTCTCAATTTATCTGGCAACGACTGTATAACCTTTATAGACTTAATTCTTAATAGTGTATTTATTCAATCCCTATAGAAGTTATGCAAACGGAATATTAATTTTTTTGTTTATTTATAGGTTTGCCATTGGTTACACACTTATACATAATACCTAAAATATTAATAAATTAAAATTAAATGCTGTTTGTAAGTAATCATTTGAAAACAGCTGGACCGACTAAATATTTTTTTAAATCTTTGTAATTGTTCAAATATGATTTATATAGAATGAAAAATTGGAAACGTAGGCCAAAAAATAGGAAAATTCGGGAAAAACTGATAATGATGGAAAACTAAATTTTTTGTTTATAAATGGTTGTTATTAGTTATTAATCTATAAGATGATGAGTATAATAGTAATAGTATTATTAATAAATTAATAGTATTATTTTACCTAGTCAGTAAAATTAAATAAATATAACCGTCAAATATTAAATAATAAATGTTAGAACAATGTTTGAATCATGCGAGAGTTGTCATTTTTTACAGACAACGAAGTGAACGGAGTCGACTAGTAGAATATAAAATTTGCCAGGAAATCAAGTTATATAGTGTGAGAGAAAAGCCCCCAGGGTACTTAGGTGAAATATGTGCAACTGATGTCATGTGTCACTTTCAAATATGTTTGCGACATGTTTCAATTTTTTAGTATAAAGAAACTGTAGTTTATGAACGATGTAATTGGTATAGACTTACAGGTAATTAGTAATTAGTAATTACCATAACACTAAAAACCATTAAATAACACGGTTTTCTTTAATCTATGCTTTTTCCTACATTATATTTTTCCCATTTCATGAAAATATTATAGCAAGTTTATTTTACTGAGCCATAAAGTATATAAGGTATGAAAAATACCATTCAATTTAAATATTATTTATAATTAATGAAAATACTAGATATCAAAAACTAACGGTATTAGACACTGATGATACTTTAGAAAATAAAAATGTTTTCACAACCAAAACCTAAATTAGTATTAGTATATAATTTGATTTTCACTACATCATAGCAATAAAAAAATAATAATAAATAAATATTTACGAGCATATGATTTAAGTGTATATATATGTTTTTTTTATGTTATACATAAATATTAAAAATTAATAACAAAATAGAACTTAGAATGGTGTTACTCAGACAAACTACACAGAATAACCTAGTTATTAAAACCATTTAAAATAGAACTAAAATAAATAATATAAAAAGTAAGATTTTAATTTAAAGACTTAAAAAGTCTGATAATACACTACTGAAGTGAATTATAATTTTAAAAGAATTCTAGCTGTACTCATCATAGGAAACAATTTTAGGCTGCCATAGAATGGGATACAATATATTATGTAAAAATGAAGCTTCTTATAAAAAAAACAAGGTATCGATTATTTACAAATAATTTGTTCATGACCCAAATAAATCCACTAATATATTATAATATATGTATATTTAATTATAAACCAATCTCATTTTTAAAAAGCTAAATCTAGTTTTAAAGAAATTGGAAAAAAAAATTCCTAAAATAATGTCACAAAATATTTCTTAAACTTACACTAATTTGAAAGATTCACACACTAAATCTAAATTAGATGTTTATGAATTAGAATCTTCATCATCTTCATCGTCACTTACATGCTTCTTTTTTTTCCGTCTGTTAGATGTTCTAACTTCAGACCCCTTACGAGGTTTCATTTTCAGTTTCAATTTAACTGAAGATGAAGTGGTATCAGCATCTGAAACCTCGTCTTCGCCTAAAACATTAAGAAATAATTTTTAACACTAAATTATTTCAGTATCTAAATAGAATATTATTTGTAACTAGTTTTTGTAAAAAATATTATAGGTTAAATATATAAATTATGATAGTTAAAAGAATGTCAGCACACAATACACCAAATGTACGTTCAGTAGAACCAACTAACCCCATGTTGTCACATTTATTTTAGAGTGAATTCACCTATTAAAGTTAGTTAAGAATATTATGTGTTTAGCTATAATGACTGTTTAGTATTTTATAATATTTTAATTTTTATGTAAGTTATGAGCTATAAGCTACAAATTAAAAATGCTAATAAATTGCATAAAACTTAAAATATCCTAAAAAACCAAGGTAGCGACACAGGTAATGCTGTTAACTTAAAGTTTGATAATAGGTGAATTCGCTCTAATATTAAAATTAACAATACAGGGTTGGTTTTGCTTATTGTAAATTTACTGTTGCACATGAGTTAGAGAGAAAACAAATTGTGCACTGACATTTTATTAACACTCACAGGTGTGTCACACTTACACAACAAAGCAAATCTAAAACCGGGTTATTACTAGTTTGTTTATAGTTAATTTAGAGAATATAAATTTCATATTATATCATTATTTGTTAATATGGGTGTTGTCATAACTTAGAAAATATGTATCAGGTTCTTACTACAGTTTAATTATAGTTAATACTATACTCTATTCAGAATAAGAACAGCCTTGCACAGTGATTATTTTTTGTTTTCTTATTCTGAACAGAGTATAGAGCGAATTTACTTATTATAAAATGTATATAAGAGAATATAAAATTTACTTGAGTGAAGTTTTTTTTTTCATATATTATTCATGTAATTAAACTGTAGTAAGAACCCAATACATATAATTGCTATGTTATGACATCACCCATAAAAACAAATAATGATAAAATATGAAATACTAATATTGCTCAACTTTACTATTAGGATTTGAAGTTGAAAGCAGTATTACTTTTTGTTCCTTCTTCTGGTCCAGATTCTGGAATATCAGTTGTTTCTAATCGTTGACGAGAATTTGTGAAAACTGATTGTAAAACTATTGAATCTTCATGAATAAGTGAAGCTTCTTCATTATATATCTGTGCATTCTTACATAACTGTACAAAGTCAGCTTCAAGTTCATTTAAATCTGCATACTAAAATTAATTAAATAAAACAATATATATATATATAGTATATAGGTAGTTCAAAACTATTACACTCTTAACTACATTTTTTTTAAATGTTTATTCAAATAAAGATAAAATACCTTTCCGTCATCAATTTTGGCCACAATTTTTTTAATATCCATGGGTTTTTTTATTACTTCATAATAGTCAGGTAATTTGTGTCTAGATGGTAATTTCATAAAAGGCTCACTCAATATTCTGGAATCGGCATCTGTATATTTTACTACAATGTTCATAATGGTTTTCATTTTTTTTCGAAGTTTTATTTCCTCAGGTCCTATTGTTTTACGTCGTCTAATTGGTGGATCCTCATCATCATCTGCATTTCTTTTGCCCCTTTTCTTACCACGGTTTCCTTTACGGTTTGATTTAATTTCTTCTTCTTCGTCATCTTCAAAGTCATCAACGTTTTCATCTATTGCCTTCAACCATTCTTTTTCAGTCAAGCTATCCGTGTAATCTACTTCTTTACGAGCCCTAGAACCACGTCCCATAATCTCTTCAGAATCTTCTTCATATGTCCATCTTTCCACCTAAAAAATTAATTTTGATTATATTTCATTTTTTAAATAGTTTTAATATAAATAAAAATAGTACCTCATCTTCATCCTTAACAAGCCATTCTGGTAATTCTGATATCTCAATTAATCTTGATTTTCTATTTGGACCAAATTTGGCATCTTCTCTTCTACGCTCAAGATCCATTTTTTGGAATGATTCAAATTCATCTACCGATCGAGCTATCATCTGGTTTACAACTTCATCATCAGGTACTTCATTTTCTTCCTAAAAATAGACAAATCATATTATATATTTAATTACTTGAGCTGCTAAAAAAATTTACTTCATCATCTCCATCATCTTGATGTAGAATAGATTGTAAGAATTGTTGACGCTCTGATCCAGTTGATTTTTGATCAAACATACCAGCCTGGATAACTTTTTCATCCATGTTTAACTTGTATCTGGCAGCCGCTAATATACGCTCTTCAACCGAATTTACAGTCATTAAACGAAGAACCCGTACTTCATTTTGTTGACCAATACGATGAGCACGATCTTGAGCTTGCAAATCCTATGAATAGAAAATATTAAGTGTTATAAATACATTAAGAAGTTAAGTCACAAGACATAGTTACAAGTAGTTAATAAAATAATTATTACTTGGTGTGGGTTCCAATCAGAATCAAATATAATAACAGTATCGGCTGCTTGCAAATTTAATCCAAGACCACCTGCTCTTGTACTTAATAAAAATAGGAAATATTCACTGCCTGCACTATTGAACTTCTTTAAAAGATCTCCTCTATCTTCAGCTTTAGTAGTACCATCCAAACGCAAGTATGCAAAACCCCGCCATCCTAAATAATCTTCCATAATGGTCATAAGTTGGGTCATTTGACAAAACAGTAATACCCTATGATTGGTAGCTTTCAGTTTCGGTAAAATTCGATCCAGTAACTCAAATTTTCCTGACACTCTGTATAAATCTGGTCTACAAATACAAGAAAAACAATTTAAATATTTAAAATATTTATCAAATGCCAAATATAATTATAATATTCTAATTCTTTCTTAAAGTTACCCTTGAACAACATTTCCAGCAGTTCCAATATGTTCACAATATTTTTCTTCAATACTTTGGAACATAAATGGATGATTGCACAGCTTACGCAATTGAACAATGGTATTCATGAGAGCTTTGGCACCACCTTTACCTTGTTTGCCTTTTTCAGCACCATCAGTTAATAATACACCTTTACTCTGCATATGTTTGTATAAAACTCGTTGCAAGCCAGACATATCACATTTGACAATGTATTCTACTTTATCAGGTAATTGGGACTCAACTTCCTTTTTCAGACGCCTTAACAAGAATGGACGTAATACTTTATGAAGACGGCGGATAATCAAAATTGTTTCTTCTTCATTTAATTCAACCTAAAAATATACAAAATAACAACAAAAAGTTTTACACATAATAAATTACTTAGTTTATAATAAATACCTTTTCTCCAGTGGTTGCAAATGGTGCATTAAACCATTGTTCAAATGTTGAACAAGATTTAAATATTGAAGGTAACAAAAAATTAAGAAGAGCCCAAAGTTCGGGAAGTTTATTTTGCAGCGGTGTACCAGTTAACAGTAATCGGTGTGGAGCATTATAATGAGTGTTTAAGACTTGTGTCAATTTACAGTGATGATTTTTCATACGATGGCCTTCGTCTATAATCATGTATTTCCAATGAAGCTAAAAATATTATAAGATTAAAATGTAAGTACAATTGACTAGATAGTATTTAAAATTTAAAATAAAAACTACTTACTTTAGCAAGAACTGATTTATCTTTTATAACATATTCATATGTAGTTAATAAGACATTAAATTTATTGGATCGCATTTGTGTCTGTAATGTTCGACGCATAATTGGAGAGCCTTTATAAGCCACAACAAAAACTGATGGAGACCATTTTTCAAATTCCAATACCCAATTTGACATTGTACTAAAATTTAAAAAAAAAATTATTTAATTTTTTATCTCAAATGTTAAGGTAGGTACTTAAAGTATATTGATAACTGATAAAAATATCCAGAGTTTAGAACATTGGGAAATTACTTCAGCAAATATTTCAGTAAAATTTGGGTAGTATTTTTATAAACATAATGCATTCTATTCAGGGATAATAAGCAAATATCAATGACACATTTAAATTTAAATTCTTTGTTATAAGCTATTCGAGAGACTTGGTCAGTACCTACTCAATATATCAAATACCAGCGTATTCTATATATTATAAATTATAAATTTTTGTACTTTAAAATAATTAAAAGTGCAGTTATTAAAAATAATCCATAAAAGCAAATTTATGTCTGTTTGCCTTTATGCATAGCTATACTATTTTTTTAAAGTATAACAGGGCCCACAGGGTCAGCTAGTATAATATGAAAATAAATAAGTATATCAAAACTGATAAAAATATTTACTAACATTTAAGTGCTACGTGTATTTGGTATTGCAATAATCATCAAATATTGAAAATCTATGTAATTACTTAAAATGAAAAAAAAAAAATTGAGCATGACAATTATTGATACCTATTCTAAATTAAATATTATGTTAATTAAATATATAATATTATCACTCTCGTGTTTACAATTAATGGTAAATATTAAATAGTATGTTTATGTATTTGAATTAAAAACATTTTAAAATTTAAATATCTTTATTTATATTAATTATATCAGTAATCAGCGAGGTAATAAGGTATTCCAAAGAAAAAGTAATTATTTTAATTTGGTTGTTCTAGACATGTATTATTTTATCATACATGACCAACTTAAAAATACTATTTGCACAATAAAATGTATTCATTTTACCTTAACTTATTATATATCAAAGTTATTAATACTTACGACAATGGCACAATAATCAAAAAAGGTCCATTTACTTTTTTTTTTCCATAAGATGAGTAATAAGACCTATTGTTTGAATGGTTTTTCCTAAGCCCATCTCATCAGCAAGTATTCCGTTTAAATTATTGTTAAATAAAGACACTAACCATTCAAGACCCTAAAATTAAACAAGTCGAAGTAAACACAAAATTATTTTTAAATATTAATGACTAGTTCTATTACCTTTATTTGATATTCTTTCAGATTACCATTAACTAAAATGGAAGCTTGTTCAGTAACACTTTCATGAATAGTATGAGCAATACTGAAAAAAGGTATAAATAATGTGATTAGTATACGTAATCATTAATTTTTTTTTTTCAAAGGTACCAAACCTATAATAAGTATGTTCTTCTGAAGCATTTTTATATTCATCATCTTCCATTTTGGTTTTTTTAATTGGTTCTTTTTCTTCAACATTTTCTTTTTCAAAACTATTCTTTTTGATTTTTTGGTTGCTTGATTCATCATCTTCTTGTTCATCGTCATCCTCATCATCAGACTCCTCCATTACTTCCCAACCAGGATGAGCATCCAACCAATTGTTCAATTGTGATGCAAGTGGAGCTTC
The DNA here is from genome assembly GCA_008086715.1 of Sitobion miscanthi. Taxonomy (NCBI): domain Eukaryota; kingdom Metazoa; phylum Arthropoda; class Insecta; order Hemiptera; family Aphididae; genus Sitobion; species Sitobion miscanthi. The sequence goes on along the minus strand of CM017798.1, from coordinate 28,118,682 downwards.
TTCTCCTTTAAACATTCTTCCTGTGATAAAAAATAAAAATTCAAATTTTAAAATGTTAGGCAATGCAAAAAATATATATATATACATATATATGTTTTACCTGTAGAAGGTTCATAAACTGAAACGTGCATGTCTGATTGCTGAGAACTTTCATCATGATCCTCAGGTCCGTCGCTCTATTTATTATAAGTGAAATAAGTATGAGTTAGTATGATTCTTAAAGATTTGTGTAAGTATTAAATATAAACTCACCTTCTTCTTTTTTCTTTGTTCTTCTTGTTGCTTACGCTTCTGTTCTAATTTATGTTCTTTGACCATCTCTGTAAGATTTCCAATATACTCATCAGTTTGTGAGAGAAGGAAAGCCAAACGTTTATCTTTCTTTTGATCAATTAGTTTTCTATAAAAAAAAAATTTTTGTAGTTCTAAAGTTATACATGAAACAAAAAAAATTAAGTTATACCTATAGCCTTCTTCATCTTCAGCCATTAATCTTCTCATACGCTCTTTTTCAATTCTTTCTTGTTCTTTCTTTTGTTCCCGTTCAGCATTGGCATGATAATTAAGAACAGCTTTATTGAGACGTCCAATTTTTGCAATATTATTTCTATGATACTCTTTAAGATCTTTGCAATGTTGCAATATAGTGCTAAGATATTCTTGATGTTTTTGACGTTTCTTCCTTTCAGCTTCCAACTTTTGTTGTTTTTCTAATTTCTCTGTTGCTCTAGCTTCTCTTAGACCTTGACGCTTTGTTCGTTTATATGCTTTTACATTAACAGCAGTTTCTAATGTGGTATCACGACGAGTACAAGCAACTACTTCAGCTCTTAGTTGTCTTTGAAAATTCAATACTCTTAAAGCTCTAAGTTCAATTTCTACTTTGATTCTTAGATCATCACTCATCGTTGTTGGCAAATTACTCAATTGTTGTACACGATGAGCAATACGTGCTGCCAAACGGTTTTCACGTTCTTGTAATATTATTAAAGGATCCAAACCAACAGGTTTAGGGCATGATGTGGTTCTATTTTGTTTAACTGGAGGAGGAGGACCCTGTGCTTGTTGCTGTTGTTGAGAGGGCTGTTGTTGTTGCTGTTGTTGTTGTTGTTGTTGTTGCTGCTGTTGTTGTGGTTGAGATTGTGGTTGCTGCTGTTGTTGGGGTAGTGATTGTGGTGATGGTCCATTTGTTGTAGGCATGTTGGGCATATGTGGTGGTATACCAGCCATTTGTTGTGGACCAGCCATTTGTTGTGGTCCACCCATCATAGGCTGAGGGACTCCTCCTATAGGTGGTTGACCAACAGGTTGAGGGGAATTTATTTGCTGTGGAGCTTGAGGTATCCCCGGAGCCATACTAGGAGGTTGTTGAGGTCCATTCATAGATACAGATGGAGGCTGGTTTGGTGGTGCACCTTGAGGGTGTTGGGCACTTGGAGGAGGTTGAATTTGTGTTTGTGGGGTTGAACCAGGCTGAGGCATTCGAACAGGAGATTGTGGAATAGGACCAGGAGGATTGGGCTGTCTTGGAGCATTTTGCATTGGCATTGGTAATCGCATGGGACCTCCTGATGATGGCATTGGCATACTGTTTTCTACAATTTCTCCAGGTTCTAGTTGTCGATGATGTGCTGAAGGTACTGATGGATATCCTTGAGGTGAAGTTTTTCCTTGAACAGCCATAGCTAATTGTTGGGTTAAAGGTTGTTGTCGAGCCAATAGTCTGTATGCCATTATCTGAACTCTAAGCTGTTGCATTTGGGCAGGAGTCAAATTGTTTTGGGCTACTGGTCCATTTGGCCCATTAGGATTTGGGGAATTCTGTTGAGGCGAAGGGGGTTTATCTGGATGTTGAGGAGGATAATTTCCCTAAAGTAAATTATATTTATAATTATTAATATACATTTTAAAACGAAGAGTAATTGAAAAGTGTAAATTAATATTTAATATTGATTAACTTACTTGTATTGAAGAAGGAGGTCTTTGGTTAGGGTCCATATTACCTTGTCTCGCCCTTAGTGCCAATAATTGAGAGTACCTAGGGTCTTCTTGCAATCCTTTTTCTTCCATTGAATCTATTGCCCTTTGCAATGCATTTAAATTTTCTTGAGGTGGTCCACTGGGCTATAAACAAATTGTTTAATATAAAATCAGGAAATATTTACTGGTATGTTACATATACTAAATAGATAGATAAACCAAACCCAAACACGCAATTTATAAATAATAAAATACCTAGTCGTCCATCTCCTTCAAAAAAATTATTTAGATTGGATCCCAGTAAGTAAATAATATATTGAAATATAAAGCCACGATTAGTATAATAATTTAAAATTGAAATACCTATTCATGATTACAATTTATATCGAAAATTGAATTTATTATTATATAATAAAATTATGCTGTAGTGTAACATACTGTAGCCAATTTAATGTAATTCATAAATAAATACTTTGTTGTAAGTTTTATTAGATTCATAACATCAAATTTTAATACATTTATATATTTATATTCATAGTACAATTTTTTTAAATGCATTTCTCTAAGGTTGAGAAAAACATATTTAACTTGGTATTTAACTAATAAAATATTCAATTAATTGCATGGCGGTAAGGTGAAATCTATTCAGATTCCAAAAATTATCTATTTACTGAATAAATAAAGAATATGGTAATGGCATGTTTTGAATTACCAACACGTTTTCCCACCAAAAATGTAAAATAAAATTATTACATTAGTATATTCATTGATTTATTCATTATATAACAACTAGACTTAAAACAATGACATTTATTTTATTTTTAATATTTAATAAGTTAAAGGGAAACATTTTAAAACATAGTGTTATATTAAAATATTATTATTTATTATTTAACAAAATAAATATAATTTAGTCGGAGAATAATAAATGTATCAATTCTAATGTAAACTACATTGCGTAAATATTGTGTATGAGTTATGACCCATTTTGTTCAATATAAAGATCAAATATAAAAAATAATAATAAAATGACTAAATACACAGTACATACCTACCTAAAACATTATTTATTAGTATTTATCATTTTGGTCACACTACACAAGTTTTATAATGTGTTATATAATTTTAAGAGATAAGAAATTTATTCTTTTATTAAAGATATAATTCTAATTATATTATTCTTTCTTCATTATGTGGAGTTGCGGACCACTAAGAAAAAGTTAAAATATTTTTTTTTTTTTTAATTTTCAAGTCTAATTATTTATGTGGCACATCAAATAAATTAAGTTATTAATTTCATCGAATTAATTTAAAACTATGGTTGATATGCATCAATATTATAGTCAGGCACTTAAAATTGTTTTGGAGGCAGGTGAAGTAAGCTTATTCAGATTTATTTTATAATGCCAAAAAGTAGGTATATTTTATCACCAAACATTTTTTTTTAGTTGTTGTTAAAAGGGTTTAAAAGTCCAAAAGAAATATCAACTAAAAAAAATGATAAGGACTTTGTAACACAATACGACAAACTTATTGAAAAGACAATAATTGACAACATATTACAACTATATCCAAATCATAAGTATTGAAAATTTGATCATTAAAAACATTAGTTATTACTTATTATAAATACTTATAAAAAAAACAAATTGTGTATAGATTTATTGCAGAAGAAAGTGCTGCAAGTAATATTTTGACAGAAGAGCCTACATGGATACTTGATCCGATTGATGGAACAACTAATTTTATACAAGGATTTCCATTTTGTTGTATTTCATTAGCATTGGTAGTAGAAAATGATATAATAATTGGAATAGTTTATAATCCAATCATAAATCAATTATTTACTGCTCAAAAAGGAAAGGTGCATATTTGAATAATGAAAAAATACAAGTGTCAAGTACTGAAGGTAATTAGAACAAAGCAGACAACATTTTGTTTTTAACTATAAATATATTATAAGCTTATACTATAAAAGATGAAGTAATAGAAACAAATAAAAATGATTACTATATAAGTGGACTCTGCACTTACATTTGTTATCTTTGTTTTATAAGTAGCAATGTACAGTCAATAGTTTACATTTTGTATTGATATTAGAGTGAATTACCAAAAAGATTGTAAAGATATGTGTTCTTTTTATATTATAATTAAAAATGAGTTATTAACATTTATGAAATGTAATATTTTTACTTGCTATTTTAATTTGCTTTTAAATCATAATATATAAACCTCAGTGAGAAACAGATTATGTTATTACCTTTAAATGTAATACTATGTCTAATGTTTAAAATAATGAAACCAAATATGCTGAATATTAATTCATGTTATGCACTTGTAAAATATGCCGTTGTGTAAATATTGTTTTCGACGATGCGACCATATGTACAGTTTTAAAAATAATATCAATACAATTCTGTGAGATGCCTTGATAATAATTTTAATTTTTAATTTCACTGTAAATTTTAAAAATAACAGATTAAATAAATTATTTTCGACATAAAATTTGCTATGTTGTACATTTGTAAGGTGGAGAAAACTCATGCAAGTGTAGTCGTTTTAATCAAAAAATTCACTAGATGAACATGGTTAAGTCATTTTATACTCTTTTATTCACCAAAATATATTTAAATTCTTCTCAAAAACAACTGGGAATTTGTAAATTAAAAAAAATCGGTATTATTATAGAATTTATTTGCTTAATATACTTATCCAGTGTTGTAGCATGGTTTATTTATTTTGTTTACAGATCTTCAAAATGCCATGTTTGGACATGATATAAATCATAAAATTAGTGTACGGAACTTTCGTGGGTAAATATAAATTTTAAATTATAGATTAATAATGCGTGTTTTTAATTTTAAGAAAATTATTGCTATAGCTTATGAAAGTTACTGCAACTGCAACTGTATACAGGAACCGATACCTTAAATAAAACCGGGACATCAGTGTACTAAACTTATAGGAGATCCCAGTTAACCAGTCTATGTAAACAAATTATAAACCTTCCCCACCAAAAACTGAAGACACTTATGTATAAGGTCTAACCTATTTTAGCACCCATTTAAATTGAAACATTTTAAGTTATTTGCTACAGTTTTTACTATAACAATTTACAATTATTTATTGAAAAAGTATTAATATTAAATGTTTGTAACTTAGATCGACTTTATTAGTACTCAGATAATTAAAATGAATTAAATTATTTTTTAAATCTCAAATATTATTAAGATTTTTCAAATGAAAAAATATAAACATTAACCATATTATACTTAATAGGTCAAGATCATTAGGATCAGCAGCAATGAGTTTATGCTATTTGGCAATGGGAGCAGTAGATATATGTAGTTTTGAAAGATTGAAATGTTGGGATGTAGCAGCAGGAATTCTGATTATCCAAGAAGCTAGAGGCATTGTACTCGATTCAAAAGGTAAATATTCTAGTAAAACACAATAAATATATTATGTTAAGTGTATAATATGATTACCTACTTCCTTTTTTTAGGAAGTCAATACAAAGACATTATGAATGCTGATATACTCGCTGTTTGTACAAAAAAACTAGCCGAAAATTTTTTAAAATTAAAAAATGTCAATATTTAACTTGCAATTTCAATGTTTTTAAGTAATAAAATATATAAATATATAATATTCATTATTATTTGAGAAGTAACATTAGAACCCGTCATCTTGAAGGTAATCTAAATAACTATAGACAACGAGTAAGCACTAAAGTTTAAGTTATATTTCAAATAGTGTAAAGTTGAAAGTTCTTGTCAAACGATAATAGAAAATATTTATAAGAAACACTTTAAATTACTTGCTTTACATTTTGAAAGAATGTTTTAATCACCATTGTATCTATAATAATATCAATGCAACTATCATAATTACTATCAGCTAAAGGGTAAACAGACGTTTCATCCCAGTCAGTTATTAAAATAGGATATTTGGCCCCAGAGAGTTCTGACATTATTTAGCAATAGGGAGGGCATAGTGTACTTGAATTATTTAAAAATTAAACTTGTCTAATGAAATTTTAAGGTGGGGAATGAATTTAAATTTAATATTTTAGAAAAAGAATAATTAATTTTATTGTAAATAATTTTAATAATATGGTACCTATTGAAATTTTAAATTAAAAATAAATAGTGACTGAAATATCAAAACAGAAATACGTAATAGTGTAAATGTACCTAAATGTATTAATTTTTCAATAGTTTACTTATATTATTTAAAAATGTAATTTCACTGATACAAATATCATATATTATAGCCTATAGATAATATATTTTACAATATTTATTATTTTATATAAATTACAGGTACTGACATTTTACGTTTTATAAAAAAAATAAATAAAAATAGTGATTTAAAATAGACATAGAGGACAAAACGTCCTATTTTAATAATTTTGCGGGGATGATATGAAATAATGTGATGATACCTATCTTATTTGTCATGGGTTATATATAAAAATCCAAAATTTAGTAATATGCTATAAAGAAAAAAGTTTTTTGCTTCAGCCATAAATGATTTTTATCTAATGTGTTATTCTTTAAGAGGACGTTACACCTGCAAGTGTTGTCTCCGTACTACAAATATACAACATACTAAAAACTATTTTGCGCTGGATAGAACCACTCGGTAGTAGTGGCTGTTGTGATAGATAAAACTCCAAATTGATTTACAATATAAATTGAGCATTATCTGTGAAATACCGTTTTTATTTTTTTGATATTAATCATACAAACAGTTTATATTATTTCAAAATTCATTATTTTTGTGTTTTACAAACTTGAATAACTTTTTTTGTAATCTCAAAACCAAAAAATGATAACAATATTTCACAGCCAAAGTTCTTTTTTATGTGGTGAACATTTGTTTCCAAGTTATGACTGTAGTCTTCTTGGTTCTTTTCCGCGTAAAATAGCTTTTGCTATGTGTTACATTTGTAAGATGGACATTGCACATGATGGTGTAGAGTCCTCTTAAAATTACAATGTTTCTAATTACTAATAAGGTTTAACTTTTATAATTTATTTATTATGTATGGTAATAGATAAAAGTTTAGAGTTCAAACAATAAATCAGTAAGTCATCATATAGACTTTTTTCTTAGAAAATGGTTGAGTTTACTTACTAATTAAACCAATGAAATACAATTTCAAATTGTACCTAGGAATTGTGATTTGTAATGCAAGTTAATAAGATTGATGATATGTATCATTACATAAGACTACTATTAACATTAGGTACAATATTTTAAGTTCATTAGGTATCTAATTCTCAACAGTGTTGTCTGTTGATTAACTGCTTGAGAGGATATTATACTAGCATATTTCGCTATTGATGTAAATTGATTTAAGTTTTATTTATTCTTTTACTTTGGTGTCTATATGTTATTATCAAAGTTAATATTGAGTTAAATTTTTAAATACTTTCAAGTTGTAATAGAGTTGTATAGAGGTACCTATTATATTGAATTACTAAGGTACAAAAAAAAAATTAGATTTAATCTAATACTGTGATGCTAAGACTTAAATAAGTATACCTACCTACCTACCAACTGAATTAAGATTCGACAATTTTCCAACAAAAAAACACCAATAATTTAAATAATTTTGAAATATTTCTTAAATATTCATAGGCAATTGGTTTTAATGGAAACATTTAACTATTAATTGTATTCCTATATGGTCATGTACTGATTAATTGAAATTGGAATCTACTTGAATGCCTGGAGGTGGAAATGTTTGTGTGCCCTGCTGCATATTAGGAGATGCCGGCGCACCCGATTGGCCTGGCGAATAATTTTGTGGTGGCAGCGGCTGAGGAGCGGTAGGTGGTTGTTGCTGCTGAACTTGTGGCGGCTGTTGTTGTTGTGTTGTTGTTGTTGTTGTTGCTGTTGTTGTTGCTGTGTTGTTGTTGTTGTTGTGGTTGTTGTTGTGGTTGTTGTGTCGGAGGCGGCGGTTGATGATTGGGCCCCGGAGGTCCCATCGAATTTGGCGAGGGGCTGGCCATTTCCGAAAGCACCTGAAAACACAGAATATTTAACTATCGACGCAAACAAACTATAGCGCGAAAATATAATGATATATAATTAACAGTAATGTTTTTACCCAAAGCCTCTAAAGAACGCAGATGAAGATGACCGTCGAAACCTAACAATTAACAAAATCAATAGAAAACAAAACTTGTTTAAAGATAAAAAAAAGTCAATCGTGAAAACCACTGCATAGTGTATAGTGTATACCGCAAACGAACCGACTACCGAGTGACACGATAAACAAAACACAAGTTCAGTGTTTTTGTTCAGCTACATAAAACTACTTTTATCGTCGGCATACAGACAACACTGGTACACAACTATCGATTAAATATAATATTTAAGTTTCTCTTTTCAAGGCGCAACGGAAAATGACTAAGTGACTGTGAAATTGCCTATCTAAAATTTGATTAGGCACTAATTAAAAGCACTTATCTTATAAATTATTATTAGCAGTAGTAGTTTTGGTGTCTTGGTAATCCAAATTAGAATGGCGATTTTAGTAAATAGGTACGAGAATAATATTATATTATATTATTAAAAAAGGTGGCAGTAGGTACCTACTCTGCGTCTCTGCTGTTGAGAGAGTTACCGTAATAAACGTGTTAAATTTGAATTCTGCAATGTAAATCATTGCATACGAAAAACGATTCTGAACGAAAACGGTGTATATGTATGTGTATTAGTATATTTTATGGTATTAATACTATTAAAACACTTTATTTTACTAGTAGTAGGTAATACACTAATACAGTAGGTTGAATTAATTTTTGCCAAAAACATTGCGTTTTAAAAATGTCGTTGTGTGTATAATACTATAATTATATACTTAATAATATATTTTAAAAGTTTAAAGTAAGTACCCACGAATAATATTTTTGGATTACAACAAAATAACAAAAATCGTGGTATAAATGCAGTTTAGTTCCCCCTCGCCATTTTGAATTTTTTTTTTTGATACTTAAGTAACTCATCGAGTTAAGAATGATGGTGCAATCAGAATTGGTCGCTCATACTTGGTTTCAAAGTTATGGCTTTCCAAAGTTTTCAATTTTACGTTTATACCTTCGTATGCCCGTAACACTACTATAATGCATTAATGCCGCGCGGAGGACCTCGAGTTTATATATTTATTTTATTTTAACTGGCCATCGAGTTCACTTGGGCCCACTTGGAGAGGTGTTGCAAATGGAGGGATATTTTATTTTTAATTGTCCGAGCGAGCGAGTGACGGTGCTCGGTGACTCGGTGCAACAAAAATGCAAATGTCCTCGTGGTCCACTGCGCGGCATTAAAGTAGTGCTGCGGGCATGCATATAAACGTAAAATCGAAAACTTTGGAAGGCTATAACTTCGAAACTAAGTGTGAGCGACAAATTCTGATTGCACCATCATTCTTAACTCGATGAGTAGCATAAAAAAATCAAAATGGCAAGGGGGAACTAAACTGCAATTGTTCCAAATTTTCACACTTTTTTACCCAACAAATAACATTTTATTGATATCTGACAAAAAATGGCGCTGTTCTTTCGCCGTTTTTAAATTGTTCATTTTGATAATATTATTTAAACCAATGAAAAGTGGCAAAAGACCGTCGCCATCTTTGCGCAACACAATACAAAAGTTGGTTCGATGCCATCATACCTAGTTTATTATATCATGGCACGTAACACCTAGTTTCTCGAGCAGTTAGCTAACTCTATCCTCACTGAGATGGTCGCCAATGTTTTAGAGCTGACTCCGGAGAAGTCTGAATGCGTGGTCCTCTCAGACAAGTATAAACTCCGTCACCCACGCTTGTTTGTGGATGGCTGTCAGGTCCCGGTGAAGCGTGAGATTCGGTACCTGGACTTGAAACTGGACACCAGGTTATATCTGTTGGGGCCAAGAAAGCAGTGGCAGCCTTAGGCAGGCTGATATCCAACGTTGGCGGATCATCAGAAAGTAAAAGACATCTTCTAATGAACATCATGCAATGCCCCCAGCAATGATGTAAATTACGTTGGCTAACGGTCATTAGTATGTGTATTTATTTTTATAGTTAAATGTATAAATTTGTTTTGTTGTTATGCAATAAACGATGTAAATAGGGAGGCAGTAATAGAAATCCATATTCCCCTCCCTTGCCCACGATACCGTTTATATAAAAAAAAATAATTAAAAAAAGTACTTATAGCTACTACTTGTATCAGTTGCATCATAATTAATTTAACACACCTACTGAAGTTTAATGTTATATAAGTACGCTATGTTATAGTATTTTTTATAAATAACCTAATGGGTACTAATTAAGTTATTTTTTGCCATTACCTTAAATTAGTTGTACATAGACAGTTGTATAATACTTTAATAGATGTACCTATATTAGTTTAGGTTATTTATCATGCGTTATGTCAAATAAAATATACATTTTTTCATAGTTACTTGACAGAAATACAGAATTTAGGCTATTATACTACAACTAAAGTGCTGTATCTATAATGGAAATTTCCCGTTAGTAAATAATGAATTCTCGTGGGTAATCATGTCAGACCACTTCAAGTTCATATCTAATGGAATTCTAAACATTGTAAACATAATATATTATAGCAGGTAGCTTACATAAATATATAATGTCATAATGATGGAAGAAACATATTACATATAAATTCTAAATACACACGGGAACTTTGTACAAAGAATTATACGAAAGTAAAAAAAGAATCTTTAAATCTAATTTTAAATAGGTACCTATAGGTGTACCACATTCATGCATAATTTTTACCAGCTATGATTACATTATGTATACTATATAACAAAGTGCAACACAAATGTACAACTTTTCGAAATCGTATACACCTACCTAAAACAAAAATTGTATTCACTATTATACCTATCCCAGAAAATTAGGTTATATAATGTTTCTTTATTGATATATTAATATATAAATATATTTATTTCTTAATTGAAATTCGAGAAGCAACATTTTTTTCGATCTTAAATTTAAATATCTAAAACAACGTTCCCCATAAATAACCAAAATTATTAAAAATATAAAGGCACATTTTTTTCTGATATAAATTTCAAATGTTGATAAAATTATGAAAATTAATATAATATTTTAAAGTTAAAAAAAGTTGGACAAGTGTAAAGTGGGTACCGCTCTGCTGTAGGTACAGTAAATGTTGAGTAGGTCACTATAATAGACGTGTTAAATTTGAATTCAATAATAAAAAATCGAAAAACCATTCTGAGCAAAGACCGACTGTCAACATATCATGCATAAAAAATAATAAAATAAAAATTTGCTGAAAATATCAAGTACCTACGGACTACGGTTATTTGATATTGAATCACAAAAAAATAAGAAAATCGTTCTATGAGAAATATGGTGAATATCAAGTCATTCAAATGTCATAAACATTTAAACTTAAAACGCTCATAAAAAATGAATGTGACTTTTTATGGTTGAAAACTTTAAAACTTTAGTAGAATCTTGTATTAATATTTAATTCTATAATCTTAGATATAGAAAGAAAATATTTATGAATTTGTAGTTCAAAATACTTTGCAAATTTCAATGATTATTGTCAAAGCTGGGCAGTAACTAGTTAAAAAGTTAAAAGTTAAGTTAATAGTTACTTTTTTTGATAACTTTTAACTTAACTAGTTAAAAAAAAATAGAATATTTAATAACTAAGTTTCTAAGTTTTATTTCTTTTTATAAATAATTGTAACTTAACTTAGTTATTTTCTTGAAATTAAAGTTATTTCTAAAAAGTTATATTCAAAAATTTTCTTATTATGATTTATAAACTGTATATTATTTGCATTGATATTTCTGAGAACCGCCATGATTAGTACTTAACTATCATTTTGAATACTTCTATTAGTTCTAATAGTTTGATTGCTACTTTTAATAAACTGATAAGATTAGGACTGTAAAAATATTTTTAAAGTAACATTAAGTAACAAGTAATATTTTATATTTTAATGTGAACTATAAATATTTTCTTTTTTATATCAATGTTTTAAACATTTTCCATAAAATTCAAAAAAGAAACATTTAGATTAGACAACATTCAAAACTGGAAATATTTATTAATTTCACAAGTTTGCTTTATATCAGAACTAGCAACAGTAGATTAATTTATATTTTTTGAGTAGAATATGATTAAATAGGTACTATATTATACTATATTCTATTCTATATTTCTATTGTATTTTAATAGGAAATAAATGGAAAAAAATCATATTTTAAGATTCAACTACTATTTAGTTGTTTTTAATAAATAAATACTAATATTTAAATTATACGGCAAATATATAATTTTGATCTGTATGTAAAGTACAGCTATAGCAATAATCTAAAACAGTTGTATAATTTATAAAATAATATAGTCTGTGCATTTGTTTTTAATTTGTTTTACTTTATACCAAACTTAGTTATTTTTCTACGATGAGATGAAAAAAACGTTTACGAATAAATTAAAAGTATTTAAAAAAAAAGTAACTCAACTTTTAACTTAACTTAGTTATTATTTTCATGAAAATTTGTAACTTAACTTAGTTACTCAAATTTAGTAACTTTTTAAAACTAACTTCAACTTAGCTTAGTTATTTTTTATTTTAGGATAACTTAACTTTAACTAGTTAAAAAAATTGGTTAACTTGCCCAGCTTTGATTATTGTCAAAATTCTAACTTAAGACATCCATAAAAAATATTTTAGATGTACCTACATATACGTCAAACGTTTTTTTTAAATATAATAATAATATCTTATGAGGAACATTATATTTTCAAGTTTTTCCGACCAAGCGAAAAAATTTTTATCGACAATAGTTTTAAATAGTTATGAATACTGAAAATGTCTTATGCTTATAAGGCTATGAATAGCTCAAGAGGAATCAAAATATTTTGAAAATGTTATCTTAGAAAGAAAATGGTCATATGAATTTGGTTAATTTTAAAGTATTTATACGGTTATTCGTTTTCGAGTTACACCAAAAAAACAAAATCAATTTTGTCGAAAACTTTCAGGTTTTGCGTTAAAATTCCAGTTTTTCCTTAATTTTTTCTTGATGCTTTTGAAAACTTTAATTTGACTATTTTATTGTCACTTTAAGTTAATTTTATTCCTAAACCACAGATTAAACATATTATATTCAATTTTATAAAAATAATAATAATCCACCTGATATGTCCGGGCCGTAATAGGCAGAAAACAAAGTTTTGAAATTCTCTTGCAAAGACTGTATATTATATACTAAGTATAGATTTTAATAGTGGACCTAAACTCGGTTATAAATTCAGATACAAATAGTCTGCAAACTTGCACCACGTGTGGTCAAAAACTATTTTTCATAATCCTATTTTTTTTTTTTTTTTAATTGAACGGTGACTATGGATATTATAACTGATGTAGGGGTTATTAACTGTGATTGGTATGGTAAGGTGTTTACGGTTGTAACGGTAGGTAAGGAACATGTATATGTGTGGCAAGGTTTTTACTACCATACAAACCTGGGTGGTCACCCATCCGGGAACTAGTAGCAGCGAGCATTACTTACTCTCAGTCGCATTGCGTGACTGGTAACAGCCAACGCGCCGCGCCAAGCCACAATGTTGTTTTTATATTGTTTTTTGTGGATCTGTGAGCTGTGTAACCAATTAATTATATTCTAATAATAAATTTGATTATTATAATATTTATTAGGTATAGTTGTGGACCATTACGTAAACAAATACATAAAACAATTTAATTAGGTATTTTATTGGATTTTATTATTAATTAAAGTATATAAGTACCCACAGCAATTAAATTTAATACGTACATTTCTTTAAAAGTTATAAGACATTTATTGAATTACTATGTTATTTTATAGCTTTAAAAAAGGTACCTAGTCTGCTTGAAACGATGAATGTATTAATTTTACAATGATGTGTTTTTTTTTAATTTTTTAGGTTTTTTGTGTCTGTCATCACTTTTTAGAACAGTAAAAGGGCTTGTAAAATAAGCCCTGTCAAATACACAACTATGGAAAAGATGGAGTAAACCCAAACCATCACTAGATCTATTTAAACAGTCTAAACATAAACAATTTAACTAGCATTCATATTATATGTGAAAATACGTAGTTAAAACTTGAAAAGGAATCCAAAAGAATGGATTAACAGGTACTGGATTATGTTGCTCACAAAATTTAAAAAAAAAAATTAAAAATTAAAGTATTTATTCAAATGCATTTATTGCGGATATAGTTTAAGAAAAATGAATCATTAGATTATGTTTATATTTGAAAGGAAATTAAAAATTAAATATTTTATTTCCAACCAAATGTCGATGAGTTTTTTTTACACATTATTATGAATCAACGTCTAACAGTAAATCTAACTATTGATCATCCGTTCTTGATAATATTCATTATGATGTTTGAATATTTGAATGTTTGAAGCATAATTCTGCTTATAGTCTTTAAGTCTAATTAGGTACTCTAGTATTTTTGATGTTTGATATTTTGTTTTAAAAGCCACGCAACTATTAAATCATTTATATCACAAGAACCGTGGTAACTGATAACGGTGCGTTTTCCCAAATAGATAGGTACGTAATATATTCCTGAATAACCATTTTCCTGAAACATCATCATGTCCGTAAACAGCTCAAAAAGGGTCAAAATATTTTCAAAATTGTATGGTGTATAGAAAATGAAAATATAAACATTCAGTAAAATTTTTATGTATCTACAGTCATTCGTTTTTTAATTACAAAAAAATAAGAAAATCGTTACATGAGAAATCGAGTGAATATCAAATGTTGTAAAAATATGAATTTCAAACGCTCATTAATTTGACTTTCTTGTAGACATTTTTTTTTTGAAAAAGGTAGACAAACTTATGAGGACTCTTGTATTACATTTTCAAATCTTAGATTTAAAAAGAAAATTTTTTATGAATTTCTAACTCAAAATAATTTGCAAATTTTCATCATTTTTACGTATTTTGTCAATATTTGAACTTTAAATGCTTATAAAAAAAAATTGTGACCATGGATTTTTAATTTTTTTAATTTGCCTTTGAAACAATAACCTAGGAGTCTTCTATTAAATTTTCAAGCTTTTCTAACCAACAAATAAAATTTTATTGATATTTATAGAAAAAAAAACTAAAAAAAATGGAAACTGAAAATGTCCCTAAATAGTTCAAAATAAACCAAAATATTTGAAAAATGTTATAGTATATAGAAAATGCTAATATAAACATTCAGTCAAAATTGCATGTACCAACGGTACATTCTGAGCGAAGACGGTCTGATATATCATCTGAAATTATACTGTTATTAGTTTTTAAATTACAACAAAATAAGAAAATCGCTACTTGAGAAATCGAGTGAATATCAAGTGCTGCAAAAATATGAACTTCAAACGCTGATAAAAATTTAAAAAAGAGAAAAATTTTTATGAAATTCTTACTTAAAATAATTTGCACTTTTTTACGTATTTTCTGGTGGTTTTTCTAGGTGGTTTTGAAAAATACTGGGATAATGTGATTCTGACCTCCCCAATGCACCAACTGGATTCACTTTCCCAGCGAACAAGTTATTGCAGTTTAAAATCGAAGCATTATTTCAACTACTTATCGTGTACACAAACACAAAAAAAATTAAAAAATTAAAATCATTGTAAAATCAATACATTTATCAGCATCTAAAAATATTGAATACTGAAAATGTCCAAAAACAATTTAAACAAATCAAAATATTTTGAAAATCTGACCGTGTATAGAAAATACTAATATAAGCAACTAGTGTACATTTCATGTAAATACGCTCGTTGGTTTTAAAGTTACACCAAAAACCAAAACCGATTTTGTCGAAAACCAATTTTGCGTAAAAATTACCGTTTTTCCTTAATTTTTATTTTGCTTTTGTTTGCGCTTTTGAAAACTCCAAATTTTCTTATACCTATAAGGCGATAAATAAACTCATAAAGAATCGCTATATTTTAAGTTTTATGGTACACAGAAATTGCTTATATACCTAAACATTCAGTAAAATTTTCATGTATCGGTTATTCTTTTAAGAATTACACTAAAAAACAAAATATTGTTTTATTTTTATTTTTTAAAAAGTTGGTTTTTTGTAAAATCTCAATTTTTTCTTAATTTGTTGTTTGATTTCCTGACTCCCCCCTTCTCTCGACCCAATAAATGTACCAACTAGATTCCTTTTCATATCAGAAAAATTGTTATTGAAGTAAATTGAAGTATTTTTACTGTCCCAAATAGCAATGATAAACTCAAATAAAAATAAAAATAAATAAAACACATCATATTAAAATCAATACATTCATCGTTGATCGTTCCGATCAGAATCTAAAATAAAGTTCCAGAATATTATATATATATATTTTTAATGTATGGACGTTTAAATCAAATACAATTTTCTGTATTTACCGTTAAATATTTCTCTGACTACTTAACAAGCTAAATTTTCTATACTATAGGATGGTTCTTAGTTGTTAAATTTACATTAGTATTATGTATTTCGTGTTCAATTATACTAATGTGCATCATTTTCATTTATTAATAATAAATAAATAACTGTTTGGGACCCTCGTCTTTGGGCTGCCAGTCATTCAATCCCATCATAAATCCAGCCCTGGGGTGATTCACTCATAGGCATATCCACTCATCAGTCAATTCTGATATTTGTAATTTTTAATTAAGTATACTTACTTAAAAATTATATTTTTAGATACTTGCGTTTTTTTAATTATTTAAGGGGTGGCCTGTGGTGATTTCATTGGAAGCAATTTGTATGTTATCCCTTGAGAACCTGGGGACCAATTTAACCTAACCTAATTATAAAAGATAATTCCGGAGAAGGAAAATCCGGAAGGTGAGTGGTAGATAATTGTGTAGTGCCATTCAGGCAGGGGCGTATTAAGGGGGGGAAAGGCGCATTTTCCCCGGGAGGAAGTTTTTTGGGGGCGGTAAATTTTTTGTACCTCAGAGTCAAATGAAAACATACAAATTGTATGATATAATGGAAAACTCGAAATTAAGAAACAACTAATAATAATTAGTATTATTATACCAATGTACTATTACACGTTATATATTATGAATATAAAATTATGTCATAGTATAATATGGACATTTATGTAATAATATATTATACAGTCATACAGATAATTATATTTATATATTTTGTGGTAGCGTGTACGTGTGGTTTTAGTAATAATCGAATAGTATTTCGGTATTTGTTATTATAGTTGTCACAGTCATTATACTTATTGATAATGATAAATTATACGTTTGGTTTTTTGTTTGACTTGAATCGTCCGGATACTTTAAGTGTACATCGAAGTACATTGGACATTGAAAGTATATATACTGAAGATTTGAATACATCATTTGTTGAAGAAGTTGTTCAATTTAAAAAAATTACTGAATCATTTGACAATAATGATTATTATCTATGAATGGGCTGTTAAAAAAATTATCTAATTCTCCATTAAAAGCTACCTTCCCTAATATTCTTATAATTTTAAGAATCTTTGCTTGTATGCCTTGCATCAATGTGAGTGCTGAACGATCATTTTCAGTGCTTCGACGCGTTAAAAATTATTTAAGATCCACCTTATCTCAAGATTAATATCTTCCCTTTCATTGTTGTCAATAGAAAATGAGATGCTTAGAAGTATTGATTTTTTTTAAGTTTTTTATACTTTCATATATATTCATAAAATACGCCAGGGGCGCAAAATAATTTTGCCCCCCCCCCCTATATATGAACCCTTAATGCACCCCTGCATTTAGGGAGGTGGACAAGGCTCTTTTTTTTATATTTGTTGTATCATATATATATATATGATACAAAAAATATATGATATCATTATAAATCAATACTATACATCCTCAACTACCAAAGCCGTAGCCATAAAAGGAGAAGGAGGAGTAAAGTACAAATATATTTTTGAACTTATAATTTTAAAACTTAAATAAACTAAAAAAAAATTCGGGGTCTGAAACCTAACCTATCCTTGTTACAGTCTTGTGACCACTACAACTCTTGATGGTGTCCAGTACTAACCACTCAAACAGTAATAATATAATACTTTAAACATGTAAGTATATAGTCTAGACGTACTAATAATAATATATATAGTGGTGCCAGTGGTCTTCGGTGGATTAAGCTCGTATAGTCGTATACCTACTATCAATAACTATAATGAATGCTAAATGATCCAAGACGAATATAATATTATAAAATAACGAGTAGCGTTGGCCGTTGGCTCTCCAAAGTAGTGGTTCAATTATTAAAGCTTATAATATGTTTCGAAGTACCTATAGTTAATTTTTACACAGTCAAAACAACTATCCTGTGTATTCTATTATATTATTATAAAGTTAGGTAGGTACCTAGTTATATAAGATATTATAATTTCATAATATATATGTTCCTAAAAAGCTAAACAATATTGTAAATATTTTCAGATATGAAGTGAAAATATGAGAAAATTCATGACAATATTACGATGGATATTATATTTACTTTAGATAGTTCCTATTTTTAAAATTACTTCAGTACCTAGGGAAAGTGTTCATGCATTTTTACAGGTATTAAAATTTTAAAATGTACACTTTTATTTAAGTAGGTATACTGTAAATCGTATAAACTTTATTTTCTAGAAAGTCATTGAATACAATATATTTGTTATTGAAGACGACTGAACCAACATTTAGTCCAACAATTTGCATGTTGTATTGGGTGTTTGAATAATATTATAGTGGTTTTCACGTAGGCATCAGGGCATCTATATGACTATATTATATATTATGTAATTTCAATAACGTCAATATAACTGAACAACTGTTAATGCATAGCAATTGTGCCTATTACTTTTATTTTATTTTATCGTTATTATAACCAACTTATGTAAGTATAGCCGTATAGGTACATTTAATATTCTAAAAACGAAATTCTTTACTGTACGTAGCAATGTACCTACACAACAAAAAACCAAGCACTGCAAGTCAGTTTACTCAACCGTAATTTTTTGCTCAGTGTCGGATAAAAAGAATTTTTTTCAAAGGAGTAAACAGTTTAAAAAATATTCACGGTACACAATAATGAGTAGGTGTACTCTTAAAAATCGTATTTAAAAAGCGTTGGAATACAACCCCCGGGTATAGCGTTCGCTGACGCAAAACGGCAATATAATAATGCGGTGCAGGCGCCCACTGCAGCAGCCTCGCCGAACGCGCTTTTCCGTGTGTCGTCGCCGTCGCCGCCGCCGTCGTCGTCGTCGTCGTCATTATATAGGTACCTTATACCACGTACATAGCCGGGTACCCCAAACATTAGCGCCGCCGCCGATGACGGCGCTCGATGGGAGGAGAGTGAAACAGAGTGAGAGAGAAAGATACAACCGCGCCGACGCTTATTACCCTTTGGGATTGCTGTGTAGTGTGCGTGTTATTTTTCCGTTCCATGCCGCCGCCGCCGCCGCAGCGCTGTGCCGTTTCAGTGCGAGGCCTTAGCTCGCGTTCGGCCGGTGCGCGTGTACCTCCCTAGACTCTGACGACGACTCCGACGACTTGCAAAGTTACGACTACGAGGACGACGACGACGGCGGCGGCGTTGGCGTCATAACAATCATAGCATTATTTTTTTCAACCCCCTCCGTCGTCATCCAGAATACTACTGTCACGTTGTAGTGGTCGCAATCGCAATAATTCGCAGGTAAGACCATTAAAAGCATAATAAGACAATATAATTTTCGTATTTAGCTGCGTAAAGTCTTGTCCTTTGAAATCCACTGCAGGGTTTACTATTTATAAGTATCAAAACGTTTATTTACGTTTAAGCGTTTATTTACCTGTTTAAAATTTAAAAAGCGATAGTCGAGTATGCTCTAAAAACATTTTATTTTTATAACTCGTGTAATATCGTGGTTTATTAACGCAACGGAAACGTGCGCGGTGGAGGTATAGGCGTGTAATATAATATATATATATATATAGTACAATATTATACACAGGTGGCGTGTTTTTGGGAGGAAATTTATCTCACACGTGGGTGGCTTTGAGACCCCGAGATGCCTATAGATGCGCGTGTATTAAATAGTATTTGGCTGCTGGACGCCGATGATAAGTAGAAAGTCCCACGCCGCGAGTCATGCAGACGTGTCGGCGGCGGAGATTATATTATCCTACTGGCTGCCGGCTGGTACATCATATTATATTATAATGTTATGCGGTATACTGAATAAAATAGAATAATGTGACGGCGAGAGTACATCGTCACATAGTATGCTGGCAGAGTGGAAAATTGATTTTCTCATCTTTGCGCGTGCTGACGATGGATGATGTGTGGGCGGGTGACCGTGGAGGGCTGATATGGTGAGTCCGCCGTGTGGATTCAAAATAAATTAATCGTTAAAACGGATGAATACGTGCCCGGGACGGGAGTCCATGAGAAAAAAGAAATTATTTATAAAATATATAAATATTAACCAAAAACCAGTTCTCGAGTAAGTGATATACAATATACTACACTTAGACCTATTAGTTATTATTATATTACACATACATCATGAAAAATCAACTCGACGATGTCATAAAACAATATATATATACTCAATATTCTACAACTATATAATGACATACGTGATGTATGCATAAATATTATAATATAATCATTAATTTACTATGGCTTTTATTCATTAAGCCATTAAAACGTTCTGAACGCTTTATAAATGCACAATATTTTAAAAACTATATGCTCGTTGTACATAATTATGAGACCCAGGTATATAATTTAATAAAATATATTAATAATTATTAATCTCTCATCGGTCGTATTATATAAATATGAGTTCATATTAAATTATTGTAGGTAGGTATTTAAAAAAAAGGTATGTATGAAGGTATGAAGCTATAATTCTAGTTTCAGAAAACTGGGGACATTCTGTAGAAAATACGATGAATAATTGATCGAAATATGACCTCGCAATGGCCACTCGAGTGACACATACTATACATGCACACTTCACTTGTCTACCGCAGTACTTAAAAATCCTAGCAATATGAAAAAAACTTATCTTGTCAAACTACCTGAAATCACATGAACTGTAGGTCAGAAACTTACAAATGTGAAGGTACATTATAGTTTATTTAAAAATCAGAAGTAGAGTTTTATATATAAAAACCCTGAACGTTTTTAAATTAAAACTTTTTTAATCGTTTTTTTTTAAATTTAACAAAAAAATATTTATAATTCATAGAGAAAAAAAATACTAATACACACATATTTAACATTTTAATAGCGTGTATAATAACTAAACCAGAGGTACCTTCATAAACTCATATATTATATTATGCTTTTACATTACACAGTTATATTATGCAGTAGGTATGCACACAATGTACCTACCTATTATTATTTCGAGTAACTAATAAATTATTATGTACCTATTGTATATAAATATAACTTCTTTTAATTTTGTGATAAAATATACAACTTATTCTCAATTTAAAATGTTGAGAAGATTAATAAAGTTATTAATTTTATTATAATGATTTTAATTATTTTTTATATGAACACGTTTTTAGTTTTATAAAGTATTTTAAATGAATTACCTACGCATTTATTAAATACTATTGTCTATATAAACTGGAAATTGGCCAAATTTATTGATGGTACATTAAAGAAGTAATTTTTAAAGTTCCTGTAGTACGTGGTTCTCTATTTGAGAATGAAATATAAAAGGGTAAGTTTTTACACTGCCTATATAAATTCTGAAAAACATGAAAAATTAGTCATTTTTAAAAAATATAATATAATTAGTATAAAATATTTAGGCTTTAACATTTAATTAAAGTAACCTATAGTACTATAATATTATAGTTTTAAATTCTTTTTTTGATGCAGAGATAAACTGTAAAATTGTCATGCACATTTTTACATTACATTACTTTAGGAGATCAAAAGTAAAAAATTCCCAGTAATTTTTCAAAAATCCAGAATTCCGACTAAAAAATCAGGGAAAATTGGAATATTTACGCAAAACTAGTATTTGACCAAATAAATTTTAGTTATTTTGTATGAATGTAATTCATTAATAATATTAATCGTTCGTAAATATTAAACCCCACCAGTGTGAATATTAGCCCCTCCAGAATTATTATTAAGTAAGGTGAATATTTTTTCTTAAACAAAAATTTGCAAATTATTGTTTAGTTGGAAATGTATAAAAAAAATGTTCTTTTTAAACACAAGAATTTCATACATTTTTCTACCTATAACAAAAAAAGTTATTAATATAGCAATTTCAAAATATTTAAGATACTAGGCACGACTTTTTGAAAAATAATTGTCATTAACATAAATCATGTAAAGGGGAGTGTGGTGGCCTAGCCCCCCCCCTCCCCAATATAGTTAATGGTTACGCCTATGTACCTGTTGCATACATAAAAATTATAACTTATAATTCTTATCATTTATAAGAATTCAAAACTTCTAATATGTAACAAAATGCATAATTAGTCAGTATAATATGGTAGGCCAATAACAATTATAGGCATTAATTTAATGTGTGACCTAAAAATCAATGCTGACCTACAGATTCATTTGTCATGACCTACACGTAATGAAGACAAAATAATAAAAATATTAGGAAGGTACATTTCACATATATTTTAATACTAAATAATACATTTTAATTTTATAAATGAGACATGTTCAATATTCATTAATAATATCATTCAAAAATCCATAAATGAATCAATATTTTTAGATCAAGTGTCTTTGTAACAATTGTAGAGTGGTGATGTGGATAATGAATTTAACGTAACATTTTTGTTTTTAAACTGACTTCAATTGTTTGTGTATTTGCGCCTGTGTCTGGATCAACAAAATTTTCTGAATGGTTCAATTCTGATGATGTTATTGCAGGAATTGGATATTTACATACGGTTTCCACTCGTCCGACATACATTATAATTTTACCGGTTAAATTTTCATTTTGGATTATTACTAAGAGTGTACCACTATAACGTCGTTCAATTATAAGAAATTATTTTTCAATAATATTATCGTCTTTTCTCCAACTAATATTTTTTATTTTTGACTCCCTTCCTCCCACTAAGTACAAATTAAATTCACTTTCCTACCAGAAAAGATGCCGAAGTAGAAAACTAAAGCATTTTCTGCCCCAAAAGATGATGACATAAAATGAAAAATCACTTATCAGTTAGCTTTTGCTAAAAACTCTAGGACGATTGAAAATAATCTAACCTGGCCAACAAATTACTAATTTCATAATTTTTATATAACAGTGTAGATACCACAAACAATGCCATAAATACCAATAGAATTTATTGAAGAAAAAAAATTAAATTCTATATTTATTTTTAACATATTATAACGTTCAACAAAAAACGAAAAATTGAAATAACGTTTAAAAATTTAATAACGTTAAACATTAAAATCGTATAACGTTAAAATACTCAAAACAGAAAAAAAATTTTTTAGAGTTTAAGCATTGATTTTACATAATATTATGTTTTATACAATATTGTAATACTGACATAAAATTTGCATTTCCTTACTAAAAGTTTTGAACTAGCCTTTATTTTTGAAATATTTATTAATACAGTTTAATAATAGCTTAGCTTAATCAATAAGCATAAAGACGCTGCAGAGCTGTTCTAGATACCACCCGAGGCGTCTAAAACGCAATATTGATGTTGCGAATTTTTAGCTGAATAAATCAACTATGTTCACCCACTTAACAGTAAAATTCTAAACAAAAAACTCGATAAAAAAGTAATCCTTTATTTCAAAGAACCGTTTCTGGGTGGTCTATTCTATATCAAGTCCACATGTCTAATAGTATTTTTATAAAATTATAATATTATTATTATCATAAAAATATTACTGCGTTTATGTAAGTACTTATGTATTTATTCTTTTATAATATTATATATAGTTATGTAAAAAAAATGTATAATAATACATGTGCACTTTGTTTTATTTTTAAAAAATTTAACATTTATGAGTTATGACTAGTTAAGTTAATTATTTATATTTTGATATATTTAATAGTTTTCTACAAAAGTATACATTTTAAAAATGTTGAATAATTTTATAATATAGACTGATCGAAAAATTCATTGAAACATGTTCTGAATACTATATTTCTATTAAAATCCTATTTTCTCATAATTTATATTTCACTTTAAAAAAAAAATAGTACCATATTGATATTATTTATAGTAATTTGCCTTATTTCATGTGGTACAGTGGTAGGTACAGGAAGAAAACAATATAAGTTAATAATTATTGATGTTTGAATAACAGTTTAATATGCTTCATAGTTCATTATCAACTTTTCAAAAATGAAATTTAGTTATGTTTCACAAAAAAAAAATTGTATAATTTTTTATAATCGAAAATAAAAAAAATCAGATTTCATAAATAGGTATTATAGTTTTTTTTTATTTAAGGGTTTAATCTAACCCTTTTAATGCGCTATTAAATATTGATTGAGATAATATGTATGCACCAACAATTATTTGTTGATTGGTTAGCTTAACCAGATTACGTAGTATAATATTATATATAGTACTTAACAGTTTACTACTACTAATTGTATTATCTGAATACGAACGTATGCATGCAGTTTAAAAATTGCTTTTAGTAGGTACCATAATAATATGAACGTTGTCCATAAACAACGATTTATAGTCTGAAGTGTAACCACCTAATAATTCATTCCAATACGCTCAATCCAGGTAAGTCCCGGAAAATAATTAAAGGTCCATGTATATTGTATATTTATATACTACATAATTTACACATGTAATACAATATATGAAATTATATACAGTCGGGGCTAATCATATGATTGGTATAGGCTATACTTCTTTAGCACGGATCATTTCCTAGTCTAAACTTTTATAATAATTGTATTCGATTTTCATGGCTCCTAAATATCAATTTATCACTGTTTTCGATTCTTAACGGAGCGATAAATATAAAATTGCCTTATTGGTCTTACAATAATCTGTGCTTTTTTTTCCATGGTGTCTGCCTTTACTTTTTGGAGTAAAAAATTAGCATTGAGAGTGGTTCCTTGTTTGGTTGTCAATAACGAAAAATAATTAAATACTTGATAAATATATACAAAATAATAGGATAGGTAATTCATTACCTATTATTAAAAAATATCTAAATAAGGTAGGCTCTTGATATAATGAGTTTTAATATTCTGAATAGTTGAGCAATAAATTCATGCATATTTAATAGAAAAAAAATTATCAATAACTTCCACATATTATTTCTTATTGAAGAATGAAGATAGTTTTACGAAAATCTAGATTCAAAATTATAGATTAGTACAAAACACGAATTTGATTCATTCATTTTTAGTTACATTTTACATATTTTATTTAGTCGTTAACAAGCTTGTATTCAATTGTTACAAGTTGTTTTAATTATATCCTTTACTTTGATATTCAAAAATTTTTAATTTGTTAAGATATGTTTTTATATTTGTAAAAAAAAAGTAAGTACAGTATTAATTCTATTCAGACATTTGAAAAACAATTTTATTCTCTTAGTCATAGTGTATGTTATAATAAAAATAATAATAATTGGTAAGACTTATTATTATAATAATATTACTAAGACATATTATGTAACGCCATCCATTATAATTTATATTTTCTGTTGTCATTATAATCCACTAACATAAAATGCCTGTACAGTGTACAGGTTAGATGAGGTTAGATCAATAGGTAATTGGTATAAGTATCAAAAGTGTCAATAAAAAATATAACATTCACTTCTCAAATTATTTTTCTCTCACAATACTACAACAGTCTCATTGTTATAATGTGTAAAAAATCAATAACACCTAACATCACACCACCAATAAAAAATATTATATTCAGTTAGTACAAATTCTGCACTATAATTTTAAAAGATATTTATTTTTATTGATTAAGCCGCGGCAACGATGGCCATTAGCTTTTTAAATTACAAATACTTTAAGATCTCATATATTTTTACATTTTTTTTTTAAACATTTTATAATTTTAGCAATAATTATCTAAGAAGGAAGATGATCAGTTTTTGCGTGTTATGTTTCACCGTTGGGGGTACAGCAACTGGTATTTATATTAAATAATATTTTATGTTAAAACGTATATTATAATATTATAACTTATATTAAGTAATTTTGTTATTATAAGCTGTGGGTCAACCTAACCTATTTCTAGATAATGTATATGGGACACCCTATGGCTTGTAATTCAGTAATTGGTTGTATTTGATTAGATAATTTGTAAAGGACCCGCAAAATAATTTAGTACAGGGGCCAATAATTTATGGTAGGGGGGAGTCTGGCTGTTACCACATATCGTTGGAGTTTACTCCGATTATCGATTTAGTGTCAAGTAAGATGAAATCTGTTACAATAAGAGCCTCCAAGAATGCAATTACACATCACGTGCTTTTTTGTCCGTTCCTTCGTTGCCCAATACTTGATTATGATTAGATATTCATATAAACTAAATGTACTTAGTGAGTTGCTGAGGATGACAGCTTTGTGCATAATGAGTCTTTTTTTATGAGGTCCAGAGCATAAGAATTGCCACTGCTTAAGATGTGTAGATAGAACTAACATTTGGCAGTCTAAGAACAGTCTTGGAATAATACCTACAACTGTTCCTACACCGTATTATCAATTTTTGATCCGGGTAGTGTACCTACTGTACCTATATAGGTTCTTCAGTGAAATCAGGAAGTTCGGATATGATTGATTGGAGTTGTTGTTTATATATTATGGATAATGGGTATGGTGTTTTTCTTAGTGAGTTCACAACACTTAATTGACGTAGAATGTAGATGTTTGATATAGCGCTATATGCGCCTGGGTGGTTTTGTTCTTAATAACATCTAGGACCACTCTGATTTGCTTCATTACTTCGATATTATTTTGCGTACGTCTTGTGGCGAGTATCATGAGTTTGGGTTCTTTTCATGTTAAAGGGTGATACACCTGCGACCTGCAATATTAAGAGTTCTGGATATCGAACTGGTATGGAATGCTCCAGTGGTCAATCTAAGACCGGTGTATGAACGGTATCGGTAATTTTTAGAGCTTATGCTTTAGCATTTGTAAATATATATGAATATATTAGAGCTTAGATAAAATAAGGGATTTATATTATATTTTGAGTAAACTTGACGAATGGCTTCTCCATGATATTTCAACAAATCAAAATATGAAATTATAAATGTAATATTGTCTTCAAAAACTTATTTTTAAATGATATTGAAAAAAACTTTACGGGGGGGGGGGGATTTGGGTGTAGTATCCTCCCCTCCACGACTTTTTTATTTTAAACTTGCGTACCATATTTAAGTACTTATCTTAATATATTAAAATTCCTCCTATAGGAGAAATATTAGTAGAAATTAGTATTTATTTATTATTGGTTGCCATTGGTTATTCGGGCATATCAGGGCACACTGCATTGTCAAGGTGCATGCGAGTTACACCTAAAAGAAATTGAACAATTACAATTTGTTTAAGAGTTGCCATTTTTTACGGGCAACGAAGTGCGCGGGATCAGCTAGTTTAACTATACATATTATTATATATAGGTACTTATTATTAGATATTTTATAAAAGCAACACATAAAAACCCGAATACTCTATGGCAGCTGTACATAACTAAGATAATATTACTTCCTAATAAACACTAATCAGTAATCATTAATCTATTGCAATTGTACAAATATATTTAAATATGGCATTACAATGCAGTTTAACTCAGTCAATTTTTCGAAACCTATGTATTTCAGTGAGTTAAGAACAATGTTGCAATCAGAATTTGTTATAATCTGTCGGTCGGACTTATAATTTCAAAGTTATAAGTTTATAACCTTTTGAAGTTTGCAATTTTGAGAATTTTACGCCTACGCAGATTATTTAATGAATCTAATTGAAAAATTAATTAATTTTAATAAATATATATATATATTTTAATAATAAGTTTTAAAACTTTATTAAATAGGTAGTATTTATTTTTAAGTAATTATTTATTTTAATGTGTGCATGGCGCAAGCATTTATACGCGAACCTACTTAGGTACCTTAGTTATTTCTTACATTTTTATAGTTTTAAGTACTATCTAATTTGTCTAAGTTCCAATCAATGAGAAATTGTACGACACTTCATGTTGAATTAAACTCATCCTCGAGAGTCGTCATATCAATTCAAAATTATTGATACTTCTAAGCTTCTGTCATAAATTATTTAAAATTTTAATCGTGTTAAAATTATGAACAATTAATACATTTCTTTAGGGCTTTTTTACAGTAGAAATAATTTCCTTGGGTAATTTTTAACATTTAATTTTGTATTTAAAAGAGTTACGTAACTCGTAATTTAATCGAATTAATATTAATGAATCGTTAACTTCGTATCATACTTTATTGAGACTTATTAAAATATATAATTAGGTAATTTTAAATTAATGCACTTTTTTTTTCAATAGAGTGGATATTTTTAATATAAATAATAAATCTTGAATCTCGTTGAATGTAATAATAATTTTAGATTCTGAGCGTAGCGATTAATGTAGATATTGTATTTACAACGATGTGTGTTTTTTTTTCTGTCATCAATACTTGGGGTATTTAAAATGCTCCAATTTTTTACATCAGCATCATTTCTGATAGAAAATTGAATCTAGTTCACATTCATATAGAAATTCACAGTAGTTTTCGAAAGTGCAAAATAATGGAAAAATGGAAAAAAAATTTATTTTATTTTAACAATCGTAGATACTTGAAATTTTCACTAAATATATATATTAGCATTTTCCATACGGAAACATTTTTGAAATATTTTGACTCTTTGTGAGCAATGTATAGTTTTGAGAAATTTCCCAATTTTGTAAATTTTTGTAAATTATTGTTGATAAAAACTTTTGCACTCAGTATAAAACAGCTTGAAAAGTTAATAAAAAGTTCTTCATAAACTTCTTAAATAGCATTTAAAAAATATAAAAGATATATAGGCAAGACTTCTTAAATGCATTTAAAGTTCAAATGTTGACAAAAATTAAACAAAATAGTCCGAAAATGTACAAATTATTTTTCAGTTAGAAATTCGTAGTTTTTTTTCCATAGCTAACATTAGACATTTTAAAAGAAGAATCCCTATAAATTTTTCTACATTTAACAAAAAAAATGTTTACCTGAAAGTAACATTAATTTTTTATGGGCGTTTCAATTAAAAATGTTTACGATATTTGATGTTCTGATGTAAATTAACGAATTCCCGAATTTTGTTGTATTCCTGAACGAATAACAGTAGGGCGTAGATACTTGAAATTTTCACCAAATATTTGTATTAGCATTTTCTATACATAGTAAAATTTAAACTGTTTCAAATTATTTTGACACTATTTTTTAAACTATATGGACTATTATATCAATGAGAAATTTTTCAAATTTTGTTAGGTTACAGATAGAAATCAATAAATTTTTTTTTTTTCATAGCTACATTAGCCTTTTTATAATATATTCCCTACAAATTGTTCTACCTTTAACGAAAAAAAATTTACCAGAAAGTTATTTTTAGCCATGAGATATTATTGATTTGTATTCATTTTTTTTTTAATTATTAAATTTGATTATTTTTACAAATATTATTTATAAGAGAATACAACGAATCAGAATCATTTTTCGTATGCACTATGCTCTAATTTATCATTGAATTCAAATATAACACGTCCATTACAAAGATTATAAATTTGATAAATTTTGTCAAAATTTGAATTTTAAATGCTTATAAAAAATAATTGTGCCTATGTATTTTCAATATTTTTTAACTGCTATTAGAATGATATATCAGGAGCCTTATATTAAATTTTCATGCTTTTTTACCCAACAAATAAAATTGTATTGAAAAACTAAAAAAATTGAAAATTGATAATGTCCGTAAACAGCTCAAAAAGAAATTTTTCAAAATTTTATCGTGTATAGAAAATGCTAATACAAACATTACGTGAAATTTTCAAGTATCTACGTTTTTTTAAATTACAACAAAACAAGAAAGTCGTTACATGAGATATCGAGTGAATATCAAATGTTGTAAAAATATGAATTTCAAACGCTCATAAAAATTTAATTTGACTTTCATGTGGACATTTTTTTTTTGATAAAGGTAGACAAATTTATGGATAAACTTGCATTACATTTTCAAATCTTAGATTGAAAAAGAAAATTTTTTATGAATCCTCAACTCAAAATAGTTTGCTAATTTTCGTGATTTCTCCGTATTTTGTCAAGATTTGAACTTTAAATGTTTATAAATAAAAACTGTGACTAAGGATTTTTAATTTTTTTCATCTGCCTTTGAAACAATAACCTTGGAGCCTTCTATTAAATTTTCAAGCCTTTTTACTCAACAGGTAAAATTGTATTGATATTTATAGAAAAGAAAACTAAAAAAAATGGAAACTGAAAATGTCCGTAAACAACTCAAAATAAACCAAAATATTTGGAAAATGTTATGGTGTATAGAAAATGCTAACATAAACATTCAGTCAAAATGTCATGTACCTACAGTCATTTGTTTTAGAGTCACTCCAAAAACCAAAATCGATTTTCTCGAAAACAGATTTTGCGTAAAAATTCCCGTTTTTCCTTAATTTTTCTTTTGTTTTTCACGTCGCTTTTGAAAACTACTGGGAAATTTTTACATTTGACCCCCCAAAGTACCAACTAGATTCACTTTCCTATCAGAAAAGTTACTATTGAAGAAAATCCAAGCACTTTTACTGTCCTAAAAGGTGATGACAGACAAATGTTTAAAAAAACACCCATAATTGTAAAATCAATACATTCATCGCTTCGCTCAGAATCTAAAATTAACAATGGAAGCGGACTAAATTATTACTCCTAAAATATTGTTTTGAATCACACTTTCATAATTTTAAAAAGTGTAAAACACATTTTAAATAATAGCTTTTTGGTATACATACAAATTACATATTTGGATTCAAATATAGAAAATATACAATAAATCTATTAAATAAAATAACATAAATGTTTTAGGAAAAGATTATTTAAAAAATGATTTAATTTTTATTTACTTATATAGTATAATATAAATGCTTCAAAACTTCGGGAAATGTTAATAATTAAACTTCTTCTGTTTAAGTGAGAAATTATTAATAACTTATGAATAAAAGTTTTGTTTTAGGAGCTGAAAACTTAATTTCTAGTAATTTTTAATATTAAATTTAAATATTTTGTATGGACGTAGAATGCTAAATATCATGACATAAAGATATTTTGAAATGTCGAAACTTTTATCTTAACATGACAATAATGTACACAAAAAAGTTTAAAAAAATGAGTTATAAAAACATGTTTTACAAATTAAAATATATTTCCTTATAAGACTCAAAATAAAAAATAAAAAAACTAAATATATATGATCAAATTAATATAAAACACAAATTATAAACATAAAATATGTTTGTCATTTTTATGAAGGTATATTAAAAATTAAGAAATTCCTTAACATAAATATCTCTTTAATTCAGATGAATTAAAGATAATTTATAAGTGTACGAAGTAAAAACTAGACAGCATGGATGTACAATAAACAAGTGTACTAGAAACTCGATTTACTTCGCTTACTTCGGCAACAAATACATATATTGATTCTTCTTCTTTTTCTTCTCCGGGTACACGCTGATAGGACCATCTCGTAAATTGTCAAATACCCATCTCTCCAGTCATCTCTTTCAGATGCTCGTTATTTCAAATCTGAACCTCCACCTACCCATACTGGTTGAAACGTAGATTGATGCAACGTGTAGCGTTTCGTGAGGTATTGTGGTATATTACGGTAAATTGGTATACCAATGCATTTGAAAAAAGATTCTGAGTGTGGAGCTTGGTTAAAAATGGGCATGCTTAAATTTCTTTCATAGTATTGAATATTTTAATTTATACTGCAATTAACTACTGAATACATTTAAAAATGGTCTGTTTGAAGTAAAAAATTATTTAATACATAATCGATTTATAAAGGTTATAAGTATATATACCTACACAACATAAAACTTTTGGAAGCACTGATACTATCATAAATTTCGTCCCTGTAAACAACAAATAAAAATATAATTTTAAAACCGATACCATTTTTTCCATTGAATAACATTTTAGCGATGATAATTTACTTTTCATTTGTGTAATTTGTGACGTTTTATCTATAACTTTTTTTCAATACCATACAACAATATTATAATATAATGTTATTATTTTTCGGTCATTATAATATAATATAAAATGTATACCAATTAGTTTGTTATTAGTAGAGCTCATAACAATAGGTATATTCACAACATAAGGTATTATGACGTGTTGAATATCAAATTTAAAATTACCATTATGATAGGATTATTGTAATTATGGATTGTAATTGTAAATTGTAACGGAACGTGTACCTACCTACCTATAATATGTTATTAGAAATACTGAAATAAGGGTATTCGTTGGCAATACGTGCAACCATCAGGGTAGGTAGAAAAATGTGGGGGTGTGCAAATAGTTTGAAGGATAAAACGAGACGTAAGAATATTGGATTCAGTCAGGCAAAAGTTAACCCTAAAATCGACCAGAGACACACAACGGGAAGGGCTAGCGATCCCTCTGGATAAGAATTTAGAAAAGAAAATGAGGTTTCCATTTCGTCTCTGATCAACGGTCAGACTAGTTGTGTTTAATATATTTTGGCGAACGAGTGCAGAATATATTATATTATATTTTCGTCGCAGGTGGGAGCATAAAACCTAAAATGATTAATTATATTTTTTACGTAAGAAATACATAAATATAATATTATATAACTTTTTTTAGTGTATTTTCGCCATCATCTTTTCGCAATAATGAGTTACTAATTTACCATCACTGCCCCCGGTAAGTGTATACATTTATTTCATACAACACAATATTTCCCTTCCGAAATATCATTACATTCCAAACCGTAATCGATACAGACTTCAAAACAACTATTGTTAGCAATAACCAAATAAGTTGACACTTACAATTTATAAACCAAACGGAAAAATGAACTAATTTATAATAATAATTAATGTAGGTTTAATCAGACACAGGTACAAGCATTGTAATATGGTGATAGTATTAACATTTTCCTGGTTTAAATAATTAAATAATGACAATATACATAATGCTTTTTGTTTTTACTTTTTATACATAACGGCCATAACACCCAATGTGCGTTTCCGTAAAGTGTAATAGTTTTAATTATTATTTACTTTACATCACAATACCACGTTGAGTTATATGTACATGTTATTTCAAAAAAACTTCTACATTTGTATTATATTTTATTACGCTAACTTTTGGTAAACATTTTATTTTTTATTAGAAACTAATTTTAATTGAAAATTGTTATAACATAGTTGTTCTAAAAGATTAATTTGTTGTAAAATTGAATAATAAAGTTCAAGTGTAAATAATGTTTACGAGAATAGGAATATTTTATAAATTTATATGGTTATTTTTACTAAATATTTGGCCGTAAACTTCAAATTTAACAAGTTTAATTTAAATATCATTAAAAAATTTTCTCTTATAAGGATCCTCAGTTATAAATTTGTAGTTGGTTTCCGTCAGAACCTGTAACACGCTGTTAACCAGGGGCCCAAACTTTTTAGTTTTTACGGTACGACCCATTTTGGAAAATTTTTAAATTTTGGCAACCCATACTAAATAATTCATTAAATTACCATTTTGTTGTTGTTGTTGTTACATTGATGATCGCTATCTTTGAGATGACTTATATAGTACAACAGCGTTGTGGTGACTCGTCATTCCGTCACTGGTACACTCGTAATCCTCGTGGATCATGATAAAACAATTCAATAATCACATTGGAACTAAACTGCATCTATACCAAAGTAATAAATGTACGTACAATAGTTACACGAAAAATAATCGTAAATTGTATACACAAATTATATATTTTATTTTTTATGTATATTATATTTTATAGTAATCTAATATAAAATAATGAATATGGGATATAATAAAAATACATGTATATTTCAAAACTTTCCATGACCAACCAAACAGGTAATTTATGTTTTTAAATTAAGTTTGTTCAGAATCGTAAAATGAAAGAAATGCCATTCAATTCTTTAAGCGAAGTATACAAATTCTGGATAAATTTATAATAAAATTTTCTCATCACTTTAATTATTAAGTATGTCATACAAAAACACTAATTTTACTGACGTAACTATAAGTACATTAAATTAGTAAATTTCGTTTGACTTAAATACTATAGGTTATAACTTAAAATATTTTAAATATATTTTAATTATTTTTACGTCATGTATATTATATAAGCAATAAAAATCAAAAAAATTAAAAATCAATGAAGATCAATAAAAAAAAAAATCAGTTTTGCCTAGATCACTTAATAACCATATATTAACCCGAACAATAATGTGTAGTTATGAGCACCTAAATGTTTGGATACCTGAATTCATATGTAGCACCAGAAGCCCAAAACTCAAATAAATAATTCCCTGGTTTCCACGTTTCTTAAAGCGAAACGTATAGTTAGGGGCTAGCCGATTAATAAAACGTACGAGTATTATGTGAATATTTTGAAAGTTAAATTTATACTTACTTTTTTTTTATTATATAAATATTTAATTCATGTTGAAGGAATTTTGTATATTACGTAGGTATAACTAAAATATATGATAGTATTAGTAATGCATTAACGATTAAATCGTGGTAAATTAAATGTCAATAACTTTGTCTAAATCCTAAAACAAATAAGACTGACTATAATTAATAGTATATTTAGATTATAATCATCTGATCTAAATTTGGAAATTATTCAATGGTTGTTAAGTTGAATTTGTAACTAATATAAGATCTGAAAATAATTAAAATAAATATTATTTCTACTAGCATTAAAACTTTTTTATTTATTTATTGGTCCACTAACTTGAATAAAATATTTAAGAAATATTTTCAGCACTCTAACTACAATTGTATACTGTATATTTCAGTAAATCCATAAAAATAAATAACATTGATGTTTATAAGTAAATCGCAAATTCATATTTAATAATATACATAATAATATTTAATTATGTAAAGAGATAATTTTTTGTTTGTATGTTATTTAAACAAAACTACAGGTGCTATTGTACTAATATTATAATTTACGCAAAATACTTAGGTACCTAAGAATTTAAAAATATAGTATCATATGCATTATGCATAACGCATCTCACCTAATAAATTCTCAAATGTAGGTATACGTTTTTGATGAGCAACGTTGATGTGACATCAGGGGTGGTCCGCTAGGAACGGATAACTAATGCCCGAGAACGAAAAGTCCTTTTCTGGCATTTGTTATGTCCACTGACATATTATAGACACGGAGAGGGACAAACGGGCAGTCACGAGATAGAAAGTGAGAGAGTTATGAAGGTTTGTAACATTAACGATGAACATAATGTGGAGGCACACAGTGAAGCGGGCAAGATAATTCTGACTTACAAATGAGCAAAACACAAGGGTGAGAAATGAAGAGGAAATAATAGTAGGATGACAAGAGAAAGAGTATTTTGGTTAATGTATTTCCTCAATTGGTTTTGCTCGTTGAATGAAAATTATTGATCCTGTGTCACTGTCTTTCTTTTTCTAATGACCGACCTATTGGCTATTATTACATTTTTGTTTTAATTTCCATAAAATAAAATGTGGTTGTGTTTTTTACTCTTTTCTATCTTCTTAACTTGTGAGGTGCTTCCAGGAATGACAATTATAAAGTATTTCTGTCTGCTGAACATCTTTTATTCGTGTAATGAAATGTGACAAGACAACGTTAGTCCAATTATTACACGTGTATTCCTATGTTACATTTTTTTTAATCATTATTGTATAGATTTGTTGTTAGCCAAGACGGGTAGGGTGCAAATAGTGTATATAACGAATGACCTTAATAAATATATGACACATTATTTTCGAGAATTTATTTCTAACCTGTCTCAACCAATACACAAGTGATAAATGAGTCGTTTTCCAAAATAAATATTAGGTTATAAAAATGATTAAACAAAACTTAGCGTTTAATAACATAAAATGACTGATACAATTTAACTAAAAATACATATTACACTAGTAAGAGTTGATATCAAAACTTTTAAGACGATACTAAAACAGTTAATTAAAAATCAAATTCATAACTTTTTTAGAAACTACATTTAGCTTACTAAGTAACATTTCTTATAAATAACAAAAATATTTTAATAGTAGGTATATAAAACGTTGACAGTTTTTAATATTTTATTTCTATTTCATCTTTAGTAGGGGTAAAAACTTTCTTGACTTTTATTGAATTATTAAATTATGCGACCTTATTGGCTGTTAACTTTAGATCGAAAAGGGAAAAACTACGAGTTGAATATTTTATAACTGTTATTATCAAAGTAAATATGTAAATATTTTATACTTATTCACGTATAAGGACAAATACATAACATTTTTTTTTTGAATACGTTTTTTAATAAATTAATACTTAACATGTGTCATATACTTTGTCGTATAAAGTAGGCCAAAGAATATTGGATTTTTGGCGATGGAAAAAAAAGTCTCCTCAGAAATAATAAGCCATTCAGATTTATACATTGTTGAATGACCAGCACGAAGAATTTAGAAAATATATTCTACTCCAGGATCAATACTGACCAAAATCCGACTTTACTTTCAATAATTTGATTTAATTTATAATCGATAAGACTGAATGTAAGATTAAACTGATTGTATGCATAATTTAATCTTATATTTTGTATATTAAATTAAAATTATAAAAAAGTCGAACTACAAAATAAAGTTAAATATAAATAAGTTAGGAAATCTCACTCTGCGAGAGTGCTAAATTCCTGGTTTTTAAACGTATTTTTATGCAACGCAATAAACAGGGCAATAAACTATAATTTCATATTATACAATTTAAAAATAATTATTTGGTAACTTTTATCTTTTGGTACCTATTTTTTTAATATTGGCTACTATGAATCTATATTAAATACCTACTCTTACTTTGTTATTTTTTAATATTAGATAGTATCAGGCCCGGCTCAAGGGGTAGGCGATATAGGCCCATGCCTAGGGCGGCATTTAAGCTGCACTTTAGTAAGAGTATTTTTGCTTGAGCCGGTCCTGGCTAGTATGAATTAACATTTAATAGAACTACGGATATAAAATCTTAGTACAAATAGTCGTAACAATGTATTGGTTACTAACGGGCGGACGGACACAAAGGGGATAAAAGGCAATTAAAACTTATGTTTATAGAAACCTAAGACGACTGTTATTTTACATTAAACGATAAGGAATTTATTTTCAATAAGTAAATTTTAATCCTGTGTTGTGTTTCAATTGAACATAATAATGATTAATGATAGAATCATATTTGTTATTTTATAATACTTAATCTGTCGCGTACCTAAATATTATTGTATAGGTATGTATAATGTACCTACATCATTAAATTATGGCAGTTCTCTAATCATAATATTCAAAATTTGCAAAAAATAATAAAATATGTTTCCATCCGGATGCCATCCGGAATACCTAGACGAAATGTATATCTAGGAACTATCATCACATGATTTACATACCTGAATTGTATAGTCGTATAATTGTATAAACCGGGAAGGGTAGATTAAAAGTTTTCCTCATAACTATGTATTTGTCTCGATTTAATTATTTAGGTTCCTACCTACTTCAATAATTGATGGCAACGAATGTTAATCTTTGAAATGCTACAATACTAGTGCTTATATACAGTTCCATATTACTATATAAGGGTAGTGTCTACAATCTACATTTTATAGAATAATATAAACTACTTGGGTGGATAAGCGTGTCAATTTTGTAGATCAAATTGTATTAATTTAGTTCGATAAGGTTACCGTACACATTTTCTGGTCACCACTAACTTTTACTATAATATTCTCTAGAAACATTTTAAAAATTCAATATTGATGAAGAAGAACCATAGTATAAAATATGTACAGGGAAGAAAAATAAAATGGGTGTGGGGAATTGTGTATACTCTATTGCCTCGCTGACCTCAGCGCAAATCAATGTATTAGACTCTTAGTGGACCAAGGAATATTAAATTAACTTTGAAATATTAATGCATAGGTTTTATATATTATTTAGTTTATTATGTACCTATGTGATTGATTAGAAGGATGGTTATGAAAGTTACATTAACCTACACTCAGCAATTGATTGGAAATTGAGTCCAATTAATGTTGTTTAAAAAAAAATTATTTTTATTATTTAGTAGTTTATTAGGAAGTAAAACTTTCATTACAATATTAATAATATGTTATTTGACTTCTTACCAGAAAATCTAAAACTTTAGAGAATTGATTAGAGTTGTATGAATTATAACTATATTAGGTAAGTATTATATATTATTGATAAAATATTTACATACCTAGATATTCATTTTGATAAAAATAAATATTTAATTATGTTATTAAAATATAATATTTTTCTTGTCTTGTAAACATATATACCTATTACCTATATAATATATATATTACATGTACAATTTATTGTATAAGTTGATCGAGATTACTATTAGGAATTAACTATTTTATTTTTTATTTTTCGTAACAAATAAATTTATTATTTTGGAGGATATGACGAGTGACGACTGATGAGACTATCGCGCGATGAATTCAAATGAGATAAAAGAGTACGGCAATCAATCGCAGTGGCATTCAATTTTATATTGGTACAATTAAACGGAAATAATTTAGTGTCGATTCAAAATGTATAAATTCAGTTTAACGCGAATCTTTGGAGTTCAGGCTGCTTCCGGATCAATAAGTTTTTATTACCCCCAATAAATCATCTGAATATATTATCCAGAAATGATCAAAAGTTTCCTTATTGAATTGGAAATTTATCATAATATTAAAACTGATACCAAATAATGTGCAAGTGCTACATGAGATTTATATACCCTTGCATGGAATTATTATGTACATATTTATGTGTGTCCAACTTACATGTTCACCAATATAAGCTCCCTCAAAAGCTTATTTGTTACACTAGAATACTACCTAGTTAACAATGGGATTGAAAATTTCACAAATTCTGAATTCAAAACAATATAGACAAATATTATTAATCATTATAAATTATAATACTTTTATTATTGACATTTGACATCCAATATTTTATATTATTTATTGTTTATAAAATGTTCAAATTTATCAAACGTTGTATTGTAATACTATATAAAGTGGTAGTGGTTCACAATTATATTGAATATAATTTATAAATAAACGTAGCTAAGTTTAGATGGAAGGAAAATTAAAGAAGTTATACTTATTAAACATTTTTTAAAACTATTCAAAATAATTGTGCGGCTAATTTTAAAAAGAAAATGTAGCTTTTAATTAATTCAAAACATTTAATAAAACAAAATATTAGGTGATGTTGGAACATTTTTGATATTTTCATTTATAAATTTATTATAAATTAAAATATTATAAAGGTAGTATATATGACTTAACTTTTAAGAGAAATAAAATTATACTGCGTCAAATAGTAATGAGTTATTACTTATCTTTTACTTATACTCGTATAGCTATCAACCACTCCATAATCATTCGGCAATGAACTAAAATTTGGAAAACAAATTGGAATTATTTGTCGTGTCTAATAAATAACCTTGTCCTACGTGATTTTCAATAATAAAATTTACTGTCAGTGTATAGATTGTTAAAAAAAATTTAAACGTTTTATATTAATTTTTCTAAGGTTTATTTATTACGTGTTCAAAATAATACCAAATAGCAAAAATCTATAAATTATATATAAATAGTACACATTATAAAGAATAAACAGTGGCGTCTGAATTTCAGGTTATTTTATGTGTTTTGTTACCGTTTGAAGTCGACTGCTTAACCATACTTCTAATTTATCATAATGCATGTCTAATATTTATATTGCATTACTTGAATAAACCTTGTTTTGCAGTTAAACTTGTGGGTCACTTAACATAATGTTTAAATCTCGTACTAGTCTTTTTTTTTTATTCCATTAAAATTACATATTATACCACTACCCACCTATTAAATAATCCATAAATCACACCCTGCTTTGCTATATGGGTGGGCCATGTTTTAGGTGTAGCTAGCTTAGAAAACTATAAGTAGAGCTTTAACAAAATACATTTTTTTTTGTCTATACGAAAGACTCTTTGAGGATTTTGAAATACAAGCTCTAAAAGCACAATTAAATGTGTATTTGATTTCCTACTAAGTATATGCATTTTGTGTAAGTATGAAACTTAAAAAACAATTTACTTTAAACGTGTTTCTAAAAGAACGAAAACACGTGACATTACTGGTATTCCAAAACTAATAACCTCAGTAACCTCAGTCTGAAAGTAAAAAATAACAAAATATGTGACTTTGTACCTATTGGTTTTTATCAAACTGATCATTTTTCAAATTGTATATAAACCGATAGTTTTTCTACTTACGACCCCTCAAAAATATTAAGTATGTACATTATATAAATATTCACACTGTAACCATTTAAAATAATATTATTAAAAAAAAATAAAGCAACACAATAAACACGCAATATGGAATAATTGTCGTTTAATCATCAAATGTATATTTATTTTTCAGTTATAAAAGGCCACCACATTAGGTTTTATTAATGTTCGCTGAACTATAATGTCCATATTACCACCCTCGCGTGGAAAAATTGTATTCGGACTGGGTATAGCCTATTTACTGGTGCAGTTTTTATATGTCAGCTATTACAACGAAACTCGTCGCTTCGACAATCTGATTACAACAACAACGCAAGAATACTTCCCATCGACCAACCCTGTGCCAATAACTCACCTCAATCTTTCCGGTATTCAGACTATGGTAAGTAAACAAAATATCTCCATGTACTGATATAGACACATTCTATAATAAACTTCACAGTAGCAATACTCGTATTTTTTTTAATAATATAAAACACATCAAGCGTGTTCATATTATCGTTAAAACTTATCGCAGATTTGTTTATTATATGCCCACGTTACAATGTGTGACATTTAATGTACATTTTCTTTGATAAAAAAAACTTTTAATTACCTAAAATGTATTACACTGCAGTTTAGTGCTTATCTATAAATATTAAATTTATTTACTTTGCGCATTACATCATCGTGTCTCCACAAGTCTTATAATGTTTTGAAATTCAATGATCAAATTAACTTTCAATTTAAAAACACACACTCTGGTAGGCAATAGCCCACCGTCTGTATCTTATTTTATTTTTATGATTTTCTTTCAAATATAATTTATAATCAAAAATTGCATACAAATATTGGATTACTAAAATAAAGTTTCTATTCTCAAATAATATATGATTAAGACAAATCATAAAGTCACTTTTATATACAGACTTGATGAGAAAGGATCATTAACATAAACGTTAAAAAGAAACGAAAAAATCTAGAAATATTATTTATTCGACAGATATTAAATGCGAATTATACCCTAGAAATACATAAACCACGAATAATCAGTAAAACAAAATTTTTTATAAATGTAACTTTATTCAAAACATATTTTACCTGCTCGCTTTAATTATTGCTTTCAAATACTGCAAGAACTATGTTTGGTACCTACTCCGTCAGACAGTACTTGTATAATTCACTTTTTTTATTTTAAATTATGTTACAGTTTTATAATAATATTCAAACTAAAGAGACAAAAAACAAAAATCTTCTCACGCCGTGTCCACAAACTCCACCTGCTTTAAGTAAGTTTATAATTATAATTTTAGATGCTAGGTGCAGCGATAAATGCATTTATTTTACAATGATTTGTGAGAATTTTTTGTGTCTATCATTACCTATTGGAGCAGTAAAAATGCATAGATTTTCAACTTCAATGCCTTTTTTAGTAAGAATAAAGCATGGCGAATATGTGGTTACATCCGTGGGGGGGGGCTTAACATTTTTGTCTTATCCATTAGCATATAAACATACATTTTTAAACGCTTCAACCTACTAACTATAGTGACTACTCAGTACTCTTACTTTATTCTAGCAGAGGCACCAAGTATATACAGGTATATTAAAATACACAATTTATTTTTACGTCTAGTGTGATTTGTTACATTCAGGAAGGAGGGGCTTAAACCCCCCCTCCAATATCCACATATGTAGGAAAGTGAAATGAATCTATTTGAGGTCAAAAGTAAAAAAGGTGGGTAAGTGGATGTCACTCTGCTGTACAGTAGGTTACAAGTGGGTCACTGTAATGGATGGTGTTAAATTTGAATTCAATGATATAATATCATTGTATAAGAAAAACGATTCTGAGCGAAAACGGTCAGTCAGCCTATGATATTACCAAGTATATTTGATGATATTATTGTGAATAAAGTAATTTATATATAAACTATTTACATGGAACCTTGTTTTCAATTTTCAAACCTTAGCTATAAAAGTTGAACATTTTATAAATTTTTAACTACAAAATTATTATTAAATTTTAAATGTGATAAATTTTGACAAAAATTGAACTTTAAATGCTTATAAAAAAAAATTGTACTTATGTATTTTTAATATTTTTTAACTGCTATTGTAAAAATAGATCAGGAGCCTTGTATTAAATTTTTACACTTTTTGGCCCAACAGAAAAAACTTTATTGATATTTATAGAAAAAAAAACTAAAAAAATTGAAAACTGAAAATGCCCGTAAACAGTTCAAATAGAGTCAAAATATTTTAAAAATTATATGGTGTATAGGAAATGCTAGTATAAACATTCAGTGAAATTTTCACGTATCTACAGTTATTCGTTTTTGAATTACAACAAACAAAGGAAATCGCTACATGAGAAATCGAGTGAATATCCAATGTTGTAAAAATTTAAATTTCAAACGCCCATAAAAATTTAATTTGACTTTCTTATAGACATTTTTTTTTTGATAAAGGTAGATAATCTTATAAGGAATCTTGTATTACATTTTAAAATCTTAGATTTAAAAAGAAAAATTTTTACGAATTCTTAACTCAAAATAATTTGCTAATTTTCGTGATTTTTCCATATTTTGTTAATTTTTGAACTTTAAATGCTGATAAAAAAAAACTGTGACTAAGGATTTTTAATATTTTTCACTTGCTTTTGAAACAATATACTAGGAGCCTTCTATTAAATTTTCAAGCTTTTTTAACCAACAAATAAAATTGTTTTGATATTTTTAGAAAAAAAACTAAAAAAAAATGGAAATGAAAATGTCCCTAAACAGTTCAAAATAAATCAAAATATTTTGAAAATTTTAACGTGTATAGAAAATGAAAATATAAACAACCAATGAAAATTTCATGTATCTACGGTCATTTGTTTTAAAGTTACAACAAAAACCAATTTCAATTTTGCGTAAAAAGTCCGTTTTTCTTTAATTTTTCTTTTATTTTTCTTGACGCTTTTGAAAATTACTAGGAATTTTAAATTTTGACCTCCCCAATGCACCAACGATATTAACTTTCCAATCGAAAAAGATACATACTGAAGTTGAAAATCGAAGCATTATTTCGACTACTTATCGTGTACACAGACACAAAAAAATTAAAAAAATTA
The DNA here is from genome assembly GCA_008086715.1 of Sitobion miscanthi. Taxonomy (NCBI): domain Eukaryota; kingdom Metazoa; phylum Arthropoda; class Insecta; order Hemiptera; family Aphididae; genus Sitobion; species Sitobion miscanthi. Next base: position 28,074,889 of record CM017798.1, on the reverse strand, counting down.
AAGAAAAAAATGTAAAAACACACATCATTCTAAAACCAATACATTCATCGTTCCACTCAGAATCTAACATTCCTAGTAAGTATACTTTCCTTAATAATTGGTAAATACAAAAAAAAAATAGGATAAAAAAAGAATTTTTACACAGAACTAAATTTATTTTCTTATTTTACTGTTATTAAAAACGATTCACCATAGGTACTTTACACTTTCAACAAATTGTATAAACTAAAATAATACTTACCTAGTAATATATGCTGATGGACCGTCTTCACTCATGCTTTTTTCTTATGGAATGATTTATCATTGAATTTAAATTTAACACATTTATTACATTCATTTGATCTACTCAATGTTTAGGTACACTCAACTCCTACTGTATAGCAGAGTTATTACCTACTCCCCCCCTCATCATCTTATCTGACTGCAAAAGGTATAAAATCTAGATTAGAAAATAACCACATTATACGATTAAATTATGCCAAGAGGTTCGACGATGTAAAATAAGAAGTCTGTTAAAAAATAATGGCAATAGTTTTATTTCCTATAAAATATTATTTAGTTTGTAATTTGTATAATACATAGACATTTGTTACGTCGGTACGTTTTTAGTCGGTACCAGCTATTAAATTTAAATACTATGGGTACAGTATGCAAAATACTAACATAAATATTGTACTCCAACAACTACACGATTCAGTATAATTTTGTTTGGTATGTTATTAGTTGTTAGGTACATGATATTTTACAATGTCAATCAACTTATTGAATTTTAATAAAACGTCAGCTTGATTTTAAATTTAATTCTTCAGAGAACCTAATTATAGATTCTGAGTGGAATGATGAATGTATTGATTTTACAATGATGTATGTTTTTATATTTTTATTTTTAGTATTTTTTTTATTTTTTATTTTTTTTTTTGTGTCTGATAAGTAGTCAAAATAATGCTTCGATTTTTAACTTCAGTATCTTTTTCGATTGGAAAGTGAATATCGTTGGTGCATTGGGGAGGTCAAAATTTAAAATTCCCAGTAATTTTCAAAAGCGCCAGGAAAAACAAAAGAAAAATTAAGGAAAAATGGGACTTTTTTCGCAAAATCGATTTTTCACAAAATTGAATTTGGTTTTTGTTGTAACTTTAAAAAAAATGACCGTAGATACATGAAATTTTCACTGGTTGTTTATATTTTCATTTTCTATACACCATTACATTTTCCAAACATTTTGACTTATTTTGAGCTGTTTACGGACATTGTCAGTTTCCATTTTTTTTAGTTTTTTTTTCTATAAATGTCAATAAAATTTTATTTGTTGAGTAAAAAAGCTTGAAAATTTAATAGAAGGGCTCCTAGGTTATTGTTTCAAAGGCAGATGAAAAATATTAAAAATCCTTAGTCACAGTTTTTATTTATAAGCATTTAAAGTTCAAATCTTGACAAAATACGGAAAAATCACGAAAATTATTAAACTATTTTGAGTTGAGAATTCATAAAAATTTTTCTTTTTAAATTTAAGATTTCAAAATGTAATACAAGATTACCCATAAGTTTGTCTACCTTTATCAAAAAAAAAAATGTCTATAAGAAAGTCAAATTAAATTTTTATGAGCGTTTGAAATTCATATTTATACAACATTTGATATTCACTCGATTTCTCATGTAACGATTTTCTTATTTTCTTATAATTAAAAACGAATGACTGTAGATACCGTAAAATTTCACTGAATGTTTATATTAGCATTTTCTATACACGATACAATTTTGAAAATAATTTGATTCTTTTTGAGCTGTTAACGGCCATTGTCAGTTTTCACTAGTTTTTCTTATCTAAAAAATATAAATAAACAAATAAATATAGATATTATAGACAACTTAATACTATATTAAAATGTTACTCGTTTACTTTCAGCATCTTCATTTTTTGGTCTTGCGGAATTAGAAAAATTACTTTTTTCATATAGATACTTAATAAATATAGGTCATTATCATTACAACACAAATCATTACATTCGTCTGACTAAGTCATATAGGATTGAAAATTTAAAACAAGGTTCCACTTAAATAGTTTTTATACAAATTACTTTATATACAATAATATCATCAAATATACTTAGTAACATCATAGTAAGAATCGTTTTTCTTATACAATGATATTATATCATTGAATTCAAATTTAACACCATCCATTACAGTGACCCACTTGTAACCTACTGTACAGCAGAGCGACATCCACTTACCCACCTTTTTTAACCATAATTATACCTAATAGTTCTTTTAAATAATGAGTTTAAAATTAAATAAATCATAAATGAACATATTCAATGTTACACATGCGTAGAGTACCTATATACTTCTCCATATCCAGCCAGCCTATGCACATTATTTATTTTTTTAACTAAGCTTCACAAAAATGATCTACCAACCCAATACTTATTACAAATTTATCTCAATCCATTTAAACTAACGAATTTTAAATACTATTTTATGATTGATTTTAGTACTAACATACTTAATAATTCTAATAAAGTAATGAGTTGGTTGAACCATATAATTATCAATTATTATCAATAACTCTGTTTTCATATTTTGCTTGCAGCAATGATACATTTTAAACGTTTATTGTTATATACACAATACTAACGCACGCAATCGTTTAATCACGTCCCAGTTATTTTGACATTTACATTAGGAAATTATGCAAAATATAGATAGCACATCAACTATCATTCAACAAATATGACGTATCCATAACATTATTTACGAGATTGGAAACCATGGGTCATAATATTATAACTATTTTTTAACTTTATTGCAATAGTAAAATAAAAGTCAACTTTTACTCTTACTATAATATTGTTACAGTAAATCCAATTAATGGGACATTTGTATATGTGTACCTAATTGAATACCTATTCAATATACTTGAACACATTTATTAAAAATATTAAATCATAATATTTCAAAGTAACTATAATATAACATTATTATGGAAAAATAATTTATGAATATACTTTTTTAATTTGTTGAATTTCCTAGAAATTGGTACATTTATATTTTGCAATGCAGTATTCCCTATTATCAATTTTAGCACAAACCATTTTCATCTAATAATCTTTATTAGACTTAATAATCATACTTTACGAATTCATGATACATTTAAGATTTTATATTATTTATTACTGATATTTTTTTACTTAATTTCTAATCAATTTGTTCATAATATAAATGCAATTGTTATACTCGTGATTCATGGATAGTACTGATTAATGAATTAAAATACCTATAGATATAAGCATAAAATATTTAAAAAAACGTATTAATACATTGAATGTTCTTATTACTAATTATTTTCTATTATTTTTTTTGTAGTTTTTGCTAATACTTGCTATGGAAAAGTTATAATTAAAATATTTTAACAAAAGTATAGCCGTTTTAGGTAAAACGTATACTTTCATACGATACTTGATAATATATATTCTTATCGACATTTATTATTTATGTTGAATTTTTATTATATTATACTTTAGTAAAAGTTTAGTAGAATATGTATAATACATTGTAGTTTTTTTTTTTGAGAAATAATCATTTAAAAAAACTGCTAAATCACCAACTTTTTTATTTATTTTTCAGCCAATGTTATATGTTTTACTACCGTAACGTTTAAAAACAAAAATTGCATAATATTTTAATTTTTTCTAATGTTAAGTATATTATATATACTTATCTTATCAGTTGTTTGTACGAGAGTATAATAATATGTGATTAAGAATTTATTAAATATTAATATTGTCATAAGAGCTGAACAAAAATAAAAAAGACCTTCAGTTTAAAATTCGGAATAAACGAAGAATACGTAATAATTCTAATAAAAGTGTGTAATCATACAAAAAGTACCCGAGGGCCAAAATAAAAATAAATAAAAATACGAATTTGTAGTCATTTGTTATGATATTAATCTATATTCTATACTAATATAACATAAAGAAGACAAATTGTTTGTTTGTTCGGGGTAATCTCTGGAGCTACTTAAGTAACTGAATTTAAAAATGTTTTTACCATCAGAAATTAAGAAAGCTCTACTATTATCCCAAGTATCTGTACTTTTAGATTCTATAGGCTATATTTTATCTCGATAAGTGGCCCTTACTTTTTGAGAATTTTATATAGAAATAATATAAATAATAATAATATATTTAAGTTTATTATAGGGTTGCTATTGGTTAAAACAAACAAAATAGTCATTATAATTGAATATAATTTTAGACCTGTATTTTATAAGACTGTTAAAAATCTTTAATAGAGATTAAGATGGGATAAATCCATTTGGGAATTTGTCACGGGAAGTTTTGAACATCACTACTCCCGGTATTATATTACGAATTAAACACACATTTTGAATCATATAGAGTTGGTATTGTTAACGGGTAACGAAGTGCACGGGATCAACTAGTTTATAATAAAGTTAAAGTTAAATAAGTATACAATTCATCTTGAAGTTTCCATAAGCCTTAAAGTCTGCTAGAGTGCTAGCACTCCAAATATATAAGGATATAAAATATAATTTCATAATTGATAAATTATACAATATTTGAACTTGAAATTATACGTGGAATTTTTAACTATAATCTAAACTATAAACGTTCTTTTAAACCTTACATTTGTGACTTGTGTACTTTTTACAATTGATATTTTTTAAATTTTTTTTTTAAAACCTTAGTATTACGAAAAAAATAATTACAAATATTTCTAAGAATAGTGTTTCTAATTAAAGGTTTATTCATCTTCCTATTATACTTATTGTGAATTTTCTAAACAATTTTTTTCTAACTGTATACATATACAGTTTAATTTTCTTGATGATTTTCCTTTGAGTTTTAAATAGAGTACCTAGTACCTATATTATTCAATACTTTTGTTTTAAAATTCTGCTTAGTTACTATAGTAATATCTTATGCTGACGTTTATTCATTAAACAGTACAAACTTTAATCTTTTGGTTTAATTCCTTATGCCTCTTTTATGTTTTCGTTAATTATTTCTCCAATTCCTTTTGGAGTTTTAGTTTATTTTAAGTATCATGATTCACGAATACTTATAAAAGCAATTTAATAGGTTTCAAATTATTATAAAGATAGATATGTATATATTTATTAATAATTACCTAAATATTAAAAGCCAAAATTATTCAAACATACATCGATGTATCATGTATGTATATTTATAAGTTATAAATATAAATAATATATTATTATTCAAAATTTATTTTATCCTTATTAATAAAGAAAATCAACTTCATTACAACTATTATCATGAAAAAAATTTATTCATAAAAAGGTACCTACATAAAATTATGCAATAATTTTCAAATAAATCGATCAACTCAACTCATAAAATACCTCTAAATAATTAAATTTTTATATAAATTATAATTATATTAGTTACATTATTACAATCTGTTAAACATAAACAATAAGTAATATTAATAAATAACATGTAGTTCAATAAATGTGAAACACGTGAAAAAGATCCAAATAGAACATTCGGTAACAGAACCTCAGCCCTTATTATACTAGAATTTTATGATAATCCCGGTGCCAGTTTTTCAAATTTTCCACAATTCTTTAAAATTTGAAAACTAAATTTTATATAAATGCAATTGATGCATTATGACAGTTTGAATTTAAAGCAAGAAATGCTGTGTTCTCAGCGAATGTAGCCAGAAAATTTGTATTCAAATCAGGTGTGTCAGAAGTGTATATATACTAAACATGAAGAATTTTCTTTATATTGATAAACTATAAAGGACCGGTTTTCGAGATTGTATTTAATAACCAGAAAGTATGACGAGGATATAAAACATTTAAGCTAGAATAAGTGTCAACCATCCTAAACACAACCAAATACTTGATATATATATTCAAAAACAGCCCAGGGCAGAATTGATTTATTTCATAGGAAACTGAGATTTTATCTGTGATTCTAAGGATTTTTAGAATTGTATTATGCTTAGAATAGAACCCAAAAGAGATTTTGGTAGCATATTATGTTGATAAATGAGTGGTGTGATTCTATATAAAAAAAAACTTGACTGATTGGCTTGCACCCTGCGGTAAACCTATAACATGACTATTTTGTATGACGAAGAATGAGAACCGAGGATCAGTGGAAATCCGATTTAGCCGAACGCAGAGCATTGGTGACAAACGTAGCACGCTACTCGATATTTTTCACATCGAAAAAATGTATGAACCATAAATAATATGTAGTAAGTAACCATGACAACGAAAACGCTACGTTAGTACGAAATCGGTTAGAGTCAGAAAACCTAGCCCAAAAACATATTTATGTTAAACTAGTTTTTTGAAGATTTTTCCAAATGTGGGTGACAAACTGATTATACAGTAAGAATTTAAGAAAAATTTGGGCTTATTTAGTTTTAAAATAACAATAACTACAATTTTCCATTAGGAAAGAAAATAGGATAATCGTCATTGAGTTGTAGATGTGAGTGAGGAACATGATTGGCTCTTTATACAATTTATACTATTTTATTAGTGATAAGATCGTGGACAGGTGATTTTTTAGGACGGAGTTTGTCAATAACAGCATAATTTCTAAGAAGTATTAAGAAAATAGGTTTAGCAGGGAGCCACGTGGACATAGGAGAAGCTAAGAATAATTAAACTAACTTATCATGACATGAAGTAGAACTTAAGTCTTGATGTGGAGCGAATTTTATTAGGCAATTACTACTAATTACCAAATGTCCAAATAGATTTCATTTATCTAGATTTAGCTATTTATTTGTCTTTACAAGAAGAGTAATTTCGTTGATTATTCAGTCATTTTCCAGAAAGTATCATTATTTGGTGTCAGAGAACTAAGTTATATATTAAATTCATTGAATCGGTTTAATACTAGTTGGGATTTTCAGCTACCTCTAAAAATGATCATAGATAGTTTTATGAGTTTACTATTTTGTTTTTGCCACAAAGATCGAGCACGGCATTTTTCTTTTATAAAATTTACTAAGAAAGAAGGAATCGTGATAACATGATTTTTTTGGTTGATTAAAAAGAAAGTAATGCTGTACCTATTTTATTACTTTAAGTAGGTATCAATAAAGCTTTATAGAGTCAGTAATTTTTTTAATTGTTGTTGTATGAATTGTATAAGTAAGTTTAATGTATATACATAAAATTATATAAATTGATTTCATATCATATAATGGAATACTAATCCATAAACACCTTGAGAAGTATTAATTGTATTTTCGTTGTACAAATGTATAAAAATAATTGTATAGGTCGGTACTAGATATATTGTATTAAATATATTTTAATGATAAAAACAAATACGCGGAAATAGTTATAAATAATAATTGATTATATATGTAAGGTAAGAACTAAGAGATAATTGGAGAAAGTAAATGGAACTCATTGCATTAAATAAACAATATTGAACTTTGAAACTTAATTTCTAATAATTATATTGTTGTTTGACATTTATTTAGTGATTCATTATAACTTTATAATTGCTTTGTTCGTAGTATAATTGATTAGAATTCTTACTATTTTTTTAAATTAACCTAGCTTTATTATTTTTTTTTACTTATAGTATCTATAGTTGTACGACTACAAAAAATAGATGGTTGGTAATAATTTCTGCTGCTCCATAAAAATATTTTAATATTTTTTTGAAAATATTGATACATAGAAATTGAATTTTTTAACGACACGTTGATATAGTTGTATTAAGTTATAACTTAAGTATTTTTAGTTTAAATTATTGTGGTGAAGTTGCACTGGAGAATTCATCAAAATGTTGGTCCACTTCTCCTCTCACACATAATTTTAAATGCTTGTAACAAATATAACTTATTTAAAATTTGATTTTTAGACATAAAAGTTCTCAAAGTTCTGTTTAAAATAATGAAATCTTGAATATATGTTATCTATCAAAAAGGTAAACAACCTATATAATTACATATAAATATATAATTACCTATATAACTATTAAAAATATTAAAACATGATATATTTCCAAAATGTTGTTGTTATGTGTTCAAATAATGTCAAAAACGTTAATAGGTTACTATGTGTGTTAGCTATTAAAAGAATAAATATAGTAGGTATTCATTATTCCATTTTTCTCAAGAGTATATAATTTATATAGAATATAAATTAATTACACTATGTACACTATTACATGTCACTGTTTCACTATTACACTAAATAATTAAATGTAGTGATGTGAAAATAATATCGAAACAATCAAAATTTATATAACCTACTTACAAGTGTGGGAATAAAAGTAAATGAAGTAGACCCGGGAGAATTTATCATCGGGAGAGTTTACAATCGCCCTTATTATCAAAATAATACATCAATAATACGTCATACCTATTTTATCTTGTAAATACCTTTTGATAAGATATTTTATAGTACCTATATAAAATAAATAATATATATAGACAATACTGTACGGCTTTATGATTTAAATATACGAGTACAACTTATAGGTATATTAATATGTTAGTGTTTGGAAAGATAAATCTTGTGTGAAGTCATGCATTTTTGTAAATATACATCATAATATAATAATATCTAAATCTACAGCAAAAGTTTTATTTCAACGTTGTACAAGAATTAATCGTATTCCATAATATAATTCTTGATGACGAACTATCGATTTTTTTTTCGCTTAATGTTTATAGATGGAACAGTGCGTTTGCTTGTACCTGCTCAGGAAACGTTGGAAGAAGTGGCCCAGCAGTTATCATGGCTGAGATTTTTAGAAGGCGGTCACCAAATGCCTTTAGACTGTCAGGCGAGATATAAAATCGCCATTATAGTGCCTTATAGAAACCGACTAGCCAATCTCTGCTCGTTCCTTTTAAATATGCATCCGTTTTTAACAAAACAACAGTTGGATTACACAATCTTTATCATAGAACAGTTCGGTAAGTCATTTATTATCTAATAATTTTAATAGGTAGGTATGATAAATATTTAAAAACAATATACACTATCAAAATATAAAAATCAGTGGTTGGAGGGGGGAGGGCGAGTCCCCCTTCTTATTTGCGGTAAGATTATGCGTCCCCTTTAATTTAAATTGGGTAGTAACGTAACGAAAGTAACGCGTTACTGTAACGGTGTTAGTTTGCTTGTAACGTATTATGTAACGGTGTTACTTTGCTTGTAACACGTTATGTAATTTCATTAGAATTATTTCCAATTTACGAAAATGTTTTTTTAATGAAATGTTTAAAATTTAAATGTTAACACATATTATTTTTTTTAACATTTCAGGCAATTAATTGCAATTTATTTTTTACTTAGCAGGCATTTTATGTTTTAAGCTTTTTATGAAAAAATTACAAAGGTGTGTGGAAGAAACAAATTATACCTAGTTGGTAGTGGGTTTCTTTAAAAAGTTTAGTTAGATATAGGCTTTGGAAGAACTCAGAAACGCTCCTCAATTTTTGGTGACTTTAGGGCCCCTCGACATTTGTCCCACTTTAAGCACTGATTAAAATCTATAAATTAAGTTATTCAATCAATTCGCGTTAATATGATTTAATTTTGCCAATTTATTTTTTCAACTAGACGATGGACTGTTCAACCGGGCGATGTTAATGAACGTTGGGTTCACCGAAGCGTTAAAGTTACACGACTTTGACTGTTTCTTTTTCCATGACGTAGACCTTATACCAGAAAATGACAGAAACATATACAGTTGTCCCGATCAACCAAGACACATGTCAGTAGCTATTGACAAGTTTAATTACAGGTAGTTATAATCATATAAGATTGTTTAGTTGTTTTATTTTTGTTCATACTGAGACTGAGTGAATCTATTAATTAACAATGAACATTAATTACCCTGATAAATGTTTGTTGAAAAAATTATCTTTTCATCTCTTTTAAGTAAGTTATTAAATTAGAATAAAATATTTTAATTTTTTTTTTTAATTATTCTATGACAAAACAAAATTTTAATTTCCTATTGTAAAGCCGAATACTTTTCTAGAAATACCTATCTATAACTATTAACTATTAACTCTCAAATATTTAACAAAATAAATATATTTGTTTTACAATATTGATCTAATCCCCAATCGATCTAACCTCCTATCAGAGTAATAAAGTTTAAAATTATGAAATTAATAATGAAGTTGTCGGTAAAAAGTTCTGGCTCAAAATGTACTATTTTAAGGAACAGTGCGAAAAGCATTTTTTTTTTCTAAAAAATTATATTTTATCGAAACAATAAACATTTTCAGTTAAAATAACCACTATATTATTATGTATGATAGAAAATATATTGTATTGCGTTACTGTCTTAACTTAAATAAATTGTATAGTCAAAACACAACTTCATATTATATTTTTATTATATTTATCAGTTTATCACACAAGGTTTACAAAGTTTACTGTAGGGTCCTTTTAAAATAAATAATAGTGGTTAGGAAAAGGTTCTGCATAAATATATGATAAACGCAAGGGACAAATTGCCAAAACGTAGAGTTATCAAAATTGCTTATAAAAGAATATATTAAGTATAATATTATTATATACCCCTCGTTGGATAGTTAATTAGAATAATCTCGAATCCTTTTATACAACTATAAACGAGTAATAATTATAGACCCAAGTCAAAAAAGGACGTGAAAAACTCTGCTTTAATAGTCATTCATATTATAAATGTGGTGGTTTTTTTATTGAAGAACACTTATTATTTCATAAAATATTAATGTTTTTGAAATTATTTTTTCACATAATTTCAATTTTTCACAAAACGAAATTTTTTTTAAATAATAATACATTTTATACTATTTGTTATTGTTATAGTTCTTTTAGTTTTATAAATTACAACATATATTTGCTATTTCGTGTTCCGAAGCAAAACATAATTTAGAGTACTTCGATGTATAAAAATCAAATTTTTTCATATTTAATTAGTTATAATAACAAGACATGTTTAGACAAATGGGGTTAAGTGGTATAATACTGTAAGTATTAGGTTCATTGAAAAATACATTTATTTTCTTGTTTAAGAATGAAATCATAAAAACAATTTAAGAGAACGTCAAAACTTTGTTTACAACAACTTAAAATTAATACCGAACCACCAATTACAAACATTATTATATTTATACGTAAAATGAGCCGTTATCGATTAACAGTCATTTACAGTATGAAATATTCCCGTAGGTAATTGTTTCATACCACCAATTTCAAAGATAATTATAATTTTCCCTACTCTGCGTAATGTGTTCTATACATAAGTAGTTCTCGGATAATGTTTTTATGTTCTAACCATTGAACAAGATAGAGATAGAATAGGTGTTGGTAATACATTTCAAAATAATAATAATGCATTGTATTCAAAAAATCTGTTAAGCTTAGTTTTCAATAATATTTAAAGGACAATTTTTTTAATATATAAGTGCTCTTAAAACTAATTTATGTGGAAAGATTGTCAAATGTATTTATTAGGTATTTGATATTGAATATAATACAGTATTGAAATCTCAATCAATGTTATCATAAAAATGGTATTAACTTCTTAATGGTCAGAATTCTTTAAACTATTATAATATTATACTGAAATTCCATTAAAATTCTGTTAAAAATCAGAAATTAATTTCACCTGCAATAAGCAATACATATTAATCTAAAATTATATTTCAATTGAGTGTGCTGTAATAAATGTAAATTTGTTTTGAATAGCAATTATTATTGGAACATTACTATTTACAATAACATATTTTTAATTCCTATTTACCCGATTTGGTTAGTAAAATATTATTTAATTCAGCCGGTAATAAGTACCTAAAAAAATAAAACATACTTATCAGTGTAAAACCAATAAGTTTCAATCAAAAACTATCAAAATCCAAAAATTGAACTTTGTAATACTATAATAGATTCATATTCAACAATTATTGTACTAATATTAGTAATACTTTTGCTAGAAACAATTATAAAACAGACCACGATGATGGCGATTTAAACATATTTAAGTACCTATAGTTAAGATGAATCGATACAGATTGTTTTTTAACAAAAAGTACTTTGGTACTATCTTTGGTCCATCATCGTTATGGTAAAACTAATAATACAATAAAAAGTTTGATCGATTATATATTTATTTATTTATTTATGTAGTTTACCTGAAATCCATTATTTATCGAGTTTAAGCCCTTAAGTTCTACTTATATTTTATTTTAAAATGCGAACATCGAAGAATTATTAAACAGTGATTTAAAAAAAAGTGGGATGTTTAGTCTTAAGTAATTTTCTTAACAAATTTAATTATAATTTCAAATTTCTTGTCGCATAATAAGTTTTGTCAATACTTTTGGCTGTTAAAAATTAAATGCTTATTGACCACATATAATTGGTGGCATATGTGACACGTGTTATAAAGATAAAAAACCATAATTTTTTTTATTTGTTATAATTTTTAGTTATTTAAATTTTTAATGACAACACCACAAAGCTACGGAAAATGTATCCATAATAAATAAAAATCATTCCCTGGATAACTAATATTGTAAAAGTTTCCCCCAACAGCATTCAAGATATTTTAGTTACATTATAAAGAATTGTAAGAAAATATTAAAATTAGGTATAATAAAAGATTTGAATTATTTCCATGAAAATCATAGATTGCTAAATTTCTAATTTCTTTAATAAGAGAAATAAATAATTTCTTAAATAAAAATAAACTTTATAATTTCATAATTCGAATTAAAAACTTTCTGTCGTTATGCCTAATTTCTTTGAGAAGTTCATTGAGTTACAATTGTTTTGAATTAATATGAAAATAGTTATGATTATTAAGCCAATCATGAGAAAAATTTATAAGATTCAATTTAGTCGATAAATTCAGAAATACCAGAAACCACCATCAAATTTGAGAATCGAAGTATGTTTTTCTATTATATATATATTATTCACACACACACACGTCATACATCATTAAGTATATAATATTATTGCTTGACAAAAATAAGATAAAAGGGCATCCACATCCTCCGCACCACCGTTAGCACGCCCATGAAGTCGATTATCATAATACGATTATTATAATAATAACAATAATTATTTCGACCACGTGTGTTCAGACTGCCATACGTGGACTTATTCGGTGGAGTGATAAGCATGAGCCGAACGCATTTCCAGCTGGTCAACGGATTCAGTAATATGTTCTGGGGATGGGGCGGTGAAGACGACGACATGGCGTCTCGGGTCAAGGCACACGACCTAAACATCACCAGATACCATCCGGACGTGGCACGTTACCATATGTTGACACATGCCCAACAAAAGGCTAACCCGAAAAGGTATAACCAGCTAATTGTATTAAGCACACTTTCATTATTATTATTAGGTATCTATTATTGTTGTAATTTGTAGGTAAGTATATCAAAATTCATAATATTAAACGCGTATCGTAGGAATAAATATACGCATTTATGTTATTGTTGCATAATATAGGTGCCAACGAAAAAAGGTTTTTACAGAGCACATTAATTATAATTGTAGGGAAGGATGATTATAATATAAAGCCAAATTACACGTATAATTTTATTTTTTGTAAAAATAATAATATTGAACCGAGGTTGTTTTCTAGATCCAAATCGCATAACTGGTGGCCTGTAATATAGCTGACGTTGTATAATATTTTTATCATCTGTAGTTATTTCAGCCAAGTTCTTACTGTGTTCTTTTAATTTCGATATGGTACGTAAGGTACTATTATTATAATTTATGATTTGTTTTTCTCATCCAATAATATCTTCAAGAATTCACTCAACTGATCAATGATGTCGTTAGAATATAAATAATAGATAATAATAAAGTTGAAACATTTTTAACTTCCGAAAGAATTCTGTTCAGTAACTGTCGTAAAATAATATGCACCGTTGATCTTGTTTAGTTGTAACAGACTGTTAAGACTTAAGACTATTATTTTTTTTTTAGATTTTATATTTTTAAAATTTATCATTGTCAGACTACTCATTATTTATTTTACTACATTTTAGTTTTTTACAATTTTTTTTAAATGTTTACAAAAACATATTGAACAATATTTGTGCTTTCATATTCTATAAATTATAATCCTTATGTAACGACTCACAACACTAAAGTTGTAACACTTGTCAATTATAAATTACACACAATATGATTCACCAAGCATGCTCAAACCCCATTTCTTCTTTTAGAGGACCCGCATGTGTTGTCTCTGTCTTACAAGTGCTAACATAGCAAATTTACGCTCAGCCGATTACGTTTAGCTCCGTTAGTTCAAAATTAGAGTGAATCTGCATATCACGAAACTTAATGGTAAGAACATTATTTATGTTCGTTAGTTAGTTCAAATTTTTAGCAAGTTATGCGTATATAATATAGCGTAAATTAAAAATGTTCATAACTCACTTAAAAACTGAATAATCGTAAAAACCAACATACGAACACAGATAATGTTCTTACCATTAAGTTTCATAACAGGTGTATTCACTATAATGTTTAAACTAATAGAGCAAACGTGATCTGCTGAGCGTAAATTTGATATATTACGCACTTGTAAGACGGAGACAACACATGCGGGTGTGGCGTCCTCTTAATTATGCATTAATTCAAATATTCTGATTTTTGGATTTCTTTAAGTATATTTGAAAATAGGTACTTACTACTCAGATTTGTTCGGTCATCTAAGGAGTGTCCTAACTCTCATGGCTATAATGGGAGTACAAACTTCTTTTTTTCGAATCAAAATAACCCTATTCTTCTGTGATTTGTTAAGTAGATGATTGTTTTGAAAATTTGTATGAACGTATAACGCATCTTGTGACCAAGTATGTCGGTATACACTTATAATGAAGATCCACAATTTAAAAAAAATATTTTTAGTACCTATACTTTACTATTATACTATACTCGTCTTATTTTTTTTCAGTACCTACGTTTAACGCCCCCCCTCCCTCCCTTTCATATAGCTCTTATGTGAAACCGATTTCTGGTTAGCCACCCCTAGCATATAGGCGTAGCGTGATGAATATATATAGGGTGGGGGAGCTAAACAAAATTCCAGACCCCTCCCCATTCTATGCATATGGGCTAGAGTGATAATAAGTAATAACAGTATTTATGTATGTGCACCACATATTTTCCGGCCGCAGTAGCCACAAAAATAGTTCCTGTGCGTGCACGCCTATGGTGCATCGTATTATTCGTATTACGTATAGTAGAAATTAATTATTTTATCTGAGGTATTCAATGAAGATTTAATATTATCAAATAATTTAAATTGTGGCTTTTATAGGAATTTTTTTAAAGGATTCCGCACTACATAGGTACTTCTCCTCCCCAACATTAGTAAAATACTAAATATTTGTGCTACAAATTGCAATTATTGTTTGATTTTTTAGGTAACTATACACAAAGTGAGCTTATTCTATATTTTTCAAAATTGTGTTATTTATTTCTTCATGCCTTAATTTATACAACAGAACAGACTATTATAGAGCGGTGGTCTTCAAACTTGGTGTCACGGCTTCTGAAAAATATCAACTATTCGTCCAAGAATTAAAAATATTTGTAACGCCCATCAAGCACGCCTTTCGCAATTTCGCATTAAATGTATATACCAACTACACTTCTTTTTAGTTTTTAGTGAAAACATTTAATAGCTAATACAATGTAATTATAATATAATTAATAAAAATGTGTTGGCCCATCAAGCACACATTTCTAATCAAATATATATAATTATAATTCAAGACAATTTTGTTCATCTAATTATTTAGTGCAAAAAAAAAGGTCAAGTGTGCCGTGAACATTTTTTTAAGAGCGCGATGTGTCGTGTTTAATAGAAGTTTGAAAACCACTGCTATAGAATATATTATACGTATAGAAAACCGATAATCTATATCCGGTTTGAAGATAAAAATAAAAATAATATAATTTTGAAAAATATGTAAAAACCAAACCTATCAATATTTCCTGAACGTACAACGACTTATAATATCATAGTGATTCATAATCATTCTGTGTAGTGTACCAGTGTGTACTGGTATTTACGTCTCCGGGGATGGCGGTAATAACAATATGGTCACGGTACATTGGCCACGTTCCCGCATGCGTTTTATTTACAGTCTTTATGATGATGATAGCCATAATATTACAATAATAACAGAGTGTGTTTATGTTCTACGCTTGCCAAACAGGTATGAAAAGTTGTACAGCGGCCGGAAACGTTTCAAAACGGACGGACTCAACAATCTCGAGTACCGGGTAAAAGCATTGAAACAATTGCCGCTGTTCACATACTTGCTGGTCGACTTGACCAGTAGGCGCAGTTGATGGACGATGCTGATGTGGCGCTGGCCGTTCAGTCAGCAAGCCGCTTGACAAAACCGTTAATGCTCTCTCACTCACTCACTCTTTCTATCTCTCTCTCTCTCCCTCTCTCACCCCCCCCCCCCCCTCTCCTATCTGAGAGTCCCGTGGCATGTTGTTATTTTCAATCGATTTACAATGTAAAGTACGCATAGGTACGTACTGTTTATAAATTATGTAAACTTTTTTTTTTTCATTTTATATACTAAAATATTATATTAAACTATCAGGGTTATCGTTCCCTGGTTTGGTGCTAAACTAAAACACGTATTGTTATTTGCATACGCTGCACTTGAATTATATATGTATAAAACGGGGAGTTGTGTGCGACCGAATAGATATCGCTGCACTCACGAGGAAAAAACCAAAATCCGGGGTCTATATTATTATTATTACTATTATTAATATGATCATTATCATTCCTCGATTCGCGGATGATCGACTATCGACCGGTGACAACATTATTCTACAATTAATGTATTAAATAAATACCGTTCCACCAGCAAACATGCGGAACACCGCGATCGCAACCAAACAGGCGTTTGAATAGAATATAAAAGGCACCGCAAATATAATATGCACCGTTACCGTTGGTTTACGCAGTATTTCGAAAAAATCTCATCGTCGATTTATCACTTTCATCGAAAACTGCAACCCAATTTTATAAAATTTGATAACGTAATTTAGTAGTTACCGTTACAATTTTTAGCAGTTACAATGGCCTATTAGGTTAGATAGGAACGACCTGTTCACATAACATTTCGTCGTTTTTCAGGATACCGGTCACTTTTTTACTCGTTAACATCAAACATTGTATAATGATTATACATTTATACACATATTGTATAATAATACATTACGTGGTTTATATTTACTGATATATAACCATTTTCTAATACCTATAGATATGGGTAGATATTATAGCAATATTTGTTTTTTCTAAAAGATTTTTATCTTATTTCATATTGTAGATAATACACCAGCTAATGAATTATTGAACGTTTTACACCTTGTACATACAACATACCGTAGGGGTGAGGTTCATTATTATTTCACTAATCTTACTTTCATGTATTCACAACAATACTTTTGACATATTTCATGATTTTGGGATCAACGAATAGGCAATAAGTATTAGGGTAGGCCTATTTTTGGGTCAATATGACTCTGTGATATTTATTAAATATATTATATTATAATACACACATTCTCTATCTTTTTATTGGTTCAGAAACCGGACAATTTTATCATTGAACCCGCAGTATCTGTTAATTAAGATAAAAGAGACTTGTAGCTTTATAAATTCATTAATTTAAAATGTAACTTATTAATAACTATAATAATAAAAATTATAATATATATATTATGTACGTATAATATCTGTATAGTGATTTATTATTGGGTACGTTTACAGTTAGGTGTGTACCTATTTTTTTTATTGATGTGTTTTTTGAAAATATTTTTATTAGTTTATATAAATTTAATATATTTATTTATATGTGTTATATTATAAAGGAAACAACTTTTTAAAAAATCGACATTTTGTCATCCTATAATATTATATTAAAATTATATAATACCCAACGAATTTTGCGTCCAAAACCCTCATATTTCGAGGCTATCAAATCTTATTAAATCCATACAAGCTGTATATTTATCTGTGCAAATTACTAAAATATTAAATAACAATAATAAATCTATAATATTGCATTAATTTTATAAAATATATTCGAATAATAATAATGTAGAAACTCAACAAAACTTTATTTTTAAATACTTTTGAAATCGAATTCAAACTACCGAGTACTCTCTTTAATCTTTATTATCTACAATAATTTTTATCAAGATAAAATATTTTTGAACGTATTTTATAACTATACAAAAATATATTGTAAAAGTTGTATAAACGTGTTGTATTTGTAAACACCATATAAGTATTTAGTGCTAACATTTTTTTTTATTATGATTAAAAATTTCAATATTTCCTAAATCATAATTGAAAATGTAAACCTTAGTATAAGTTGTTATTGCGTATATAAAAATACTATAAATAAAATTAAAATTTGAATTGACAAATTGAATGGGAAGGGTGCTAATTAATTAAAAGTATAACAGATAAGATAAACTTTTGAATACATATAGTATGATATTATAACGCAATATATTATCCCATTGAACTTATAAATTTAAACGTTAATAATCTTACATTATGTTAAATATTATTTAATTATCTGACTATGGGTACCTAAATTTGAAAAAAAATACTTTACATTTATGAAAATACGTTTGAAAATATTTTTAAAATAATTATTATCACAATTCACTCAGAACACTCAAAGTTATTAACAACAATTTAAATAAATAATTATAAGAAAAATACTGTCCACAGACTTAATTGTAATATATTAAATTTTTTATTACTTATTATTTTACATTTTACTTATTATATTTATTGTATTAGATATATTTTGCCACATGGAGTGTACAGACTGACATCAATGTGTATTTTTTTTTAATATTATTTTTAAATATTAATTTTTAATGATGTTCATAAAATAATTTAGATATCTTATCATATAAGTTGTTATACCGTTTGATTTTTTAATTTTTTCTGTAGTTTACATTATAGTAAATTAATTTAGGTTATCTCATTACTCAGCCACTGTTGTAGACCTAGATTATAATTTGTTATACATATATTTTGTTTTTTATAGCAAAGTTTATAACCTATTTCTCCTAATTATTATATTGAACACCTATGTATATATTATATATATATATATTTTTTTTGTAACTTTTGAATTCATTTAGGTCATATCACTTCTGTACTAAAACTCTTGAGACTATTCAATAAATTATTTCGTTTTTAAATCACAATAACTAGGTAATAAAAATGTATTATTTTGTTGTTATTTTAATAGGTATTTATGTACTTTTCTTCTTCTAGGGCGTTTTACAGACCATTAAAGTCTATTGCCGCAACAACAACTTCTTTCCACTTTTTTCTGTCTCTTGACACTTCCTACACATGTTTCACTCCAATCATCTTGAGGTCATCCTTGACTATCAGCCCACTGTTGTCTGGGTCTTCCTGGCGGCCGTTTTGTATTTGGTCTCCATTTTGTTATGCTCTCCAGTACTCCTTCAGATCTCCAAACATGACCGGCCCATCTTATTCTGCTACTCTTCATAATTTATGTACTCACAACTTATATATTTTATAATGTGGTAATACATTTGCAATGTAATTATAATTAGTACTTAATTGTGTTTAATAGTTAACTTACCAATAGCATTGTACTCGCACAATTAAATGTGGAGTGCATAATAAACTTAAGTTTAAACACGATTAAAGATAAATCAAAAGATTTTAAATAATCTGTTATATAAAAAGAAAAAATATTAAAGTATTAAAGCATGTATGTTTAATTGTGAGTTCGAGTAGTTTAGTAGTAATAGTAAACACTAAACTATTTTAAACACATAATTCAAAATTATTGATTAGGTATCATGCAATACCCTAACCTTCAAAAGAAGTTAAAAAAAAAATTAAATCTGTACCTAACGGTAATATATACATATATATAGTATACAAATATACTTATTAACAGTATAGAAATTAGAAACCAGCATGATGTTACCCTTGTTTACCCGTACTAGAAAAACGTGTTAACAGCTGAGTTCATATCACAAGGTTGTTATCATTACAACCATAGAAAAACTGAACATTCTTAGATCATATACTATGGATGGAGCACGGCTTTAGATAGAATGGTTGCAGTACGGTGTATTACTTACAGCAAGACGTTTATGTACCACAAATGTTCTCTCAAAATCGGCTGATTTTACCTAAGATTCTGCATCGCCATTTATCAGTTTGTTTATAAAACCTTATAGTTTTAATATTTTGATATAAATGTATAGTATAATTATTTGATATTCAAAAAATGCCGCCAAAAATAAAATAATTTCCATAAATCATTATATCAATGTACCTACTTATATTACTATTGCACCTCATGACGCATCCAAAACTACATTTAGTGTTCCTAAAAATGAGGAAGAAAAAGGAAAATGGGAAAAAGCTTTAGGAATGGTTTTAAAAAAGAGCCATCGTGTCTGCGTTAAACATTTTGAATCTAACGAAATTAAAAGTACTTGGGAGTCCGTATATTGTAATGAGAATGAGGCAATATTCTTACATGAAAAATATTGAATCCAAGCAAATAAATAAAGCAAGAAAAAATGTATCTAAATTAGTACCCACATAGTTGTATTATATTTTAAATTACTTAATAAAAAGTTTCTTTCAAGAATATTTTGTTTTTTGTATAATCAATATTGAAATGTATTAGTAAATTTTAAAAATAAGTAATAACTAAAATAGTGAAATAACTCTCATTTTTAATCAGTGGTCGAAATGGCTCAAGATAAGTGGAGGGATGCCTTACAATTCAGATTTCCTGATATCATCATAACATTCATAACATTCTTTATACCTTGTATAGTATTTTTTTTTTATAGTTCACATTTTGTTTATGCATCAGAATACTACAATCTTTTTCGATCCTAAATAATCTTTAAAACTAAACAAATAAATAACATATTTTCAAATTTTTCAAAAAAAACTGATAAAATATTTTATTTATAATATTTTTCTGTGGAAATTTTAGATTATATAGTTAAATTTGTAAATTGTAATTAATACTAACAATATAATATGTAATATGACAAACTATATCAGTATTTATTATTATTATTACACAAGTCTTAGGAGGAATGCGTTATTCTAGACAAAATAAGTAGAGGGATGAAAAATGTAAATACAAAAAAGTAGATGGATGTCATCCCTACGTATCCCCCCCCCCCCACTTCGACCACTGTATTTTAATAATGTATTCAATATAGTAAATTACTAAATTGTTATCTAATATCTATGTTAACATGTAGTTAACATATTTTGCTATTTGGTTAGTATATAAATCCGCTGGGAGCGCTCTATGATCTTAGGTGTTTGGTAAGAACATTCGCAACGCACTTTTTCTCGTTTCGTTACGCAACCATACTATCTAAAGCCGTGGGATGGAGCTATCCGTATACCGAATTAAGTCCAACATCATCCCCACCACCTTCAAAATTTCACGGTACACGACACTAATGCGCATGCTCAGAAATATATGTGAATGATACTTATTGATAACGTTGAATTTAAATATTTAAACGTTTAAAATCAAATTTTTGAATTTTGTCAACTTATTAAATTTGCTACCAAGTGGCAAGTACTAACTAATTACTAATTGGATATATTTATTGTTACTTATAATTATTATACTTTATTGAGTTTATTGAGTTAATTAACAAAATATAACTGAATATACCTACCTATATTATTATAATATTTTATATAGGTGATACTATCATTTTATGTGATAAGACTGATAATAAAAATGATAACCACGAATTAAGATAGTATGGATGCCCAACGAGTCATGTAAAATCGTAGATTTCTATATAGTGTAGTATAGAAGTCTGTGTGTAAAATTGAAAGCTAATCTGACTCTACCTTATCATCTGCGGGCAAATTAGCACTAGCGCTACTGGTGGATTTATTCGAGTTCAATCAATACAATATTTATTTACTTAATAACATAAGATATAAAATACCACAATAATTAACCGTTTGACTATGTATCTATAAATATGAAATATAAAATATAAAATATCTTAAGTATATCATATTCTAATAAAGGAACTTCACCCAGCTAAAAAATAAACAACACAATCAAAGACAGTTGAGTCGTTGTAATCATGTTCTTGTAAAATGTCATCAAAATCTCAACAGTCTGCATCAATAATAGAATTAATTTTTCAACTCTTTCTCTTCTTTCAGAGACATTTGATGGATTATTTACAATTTCTTTTAGATCTTTATTAAATCACAGGAACTGTGTCTGAAAATACAATATTTATTTGTAAGGTATGTTCACCAATAATTTGATGTAAAGTAAAATATATTATAACTGCTAACTTTCTAATATTGCACAATTTCCTGTCTTAGGCGGTCCTACTACAGAATAAACTGACAGCATTCGATAGAGTTGAAGAAATGTTTTATATTTGAAATAGTTGGACAAATCATCCGCTTGGAGTGCTAGTCTCGTGTTTCCAGTTTCTTAACACATGTCAGCTGTTCGGGAGTCAAAACTACTTTCAATAAACGATAATTTTATCATAGCTCGTTGGGCATCCATACTATCTTAATTCGTGATGATAACACTTCGGTGCCGTAACCGACTGTATTTATAACGACCCGTGACCGATACGTGAAAAAGTAACGGGTTCATGGAAAAAAATCATGGATGAAAAAGAATCGATATCCGTCAATAATTATCGATATCACAAATATATCGAAACTAAAATATCGATATTTTTACAAGAAATATCGATATATCGATATATTTTTTGCCATCCCTAGTCCGGACTCTTTACTCTATGGTGCGTATGGAATATTCCATCAATAAGGTGACAATAACGTCAATAACGTGTGTGGAGCACATAGACTTATAAAAAACAATGTCTAATGGAGCACGAAGCCACGAATGAAGTTAATTGTTTTAATATAATAAACCTAATATCTTAATTCTAGGTAGGAAGTTAGTTCCCCAAACCACAGAACAAAGCCCAAAGGATAGACATTTGGGAAAGTTAGATAACACTAGGAGTGCTCTAGTCAGTCTGCAAATTGCTGCAATGGTGGGATAGATTTCAATAACTGAATAATATAACATTAGTCTTGTAACTTTTTATCATTATTTTTTTTATGTTAGTCATTACAATACCAATATTATGCTCAGTTTGGGTATGTTTTTATAAAACGTAAAACAATCTTGAAGATGTTTCTGATAAACAAAATAATATATTAGTAATTTGCCTGTCAATTACATCTTGTTTTTAATAAAAATATATTAGGCTGGGGATTAAGAAGTAAAAAGTTAAGTTACTTTTAACTAAGTTGCATAATAAGTTCCTATTTTTTTTTAGAAGTTAATGAATTAAATTATTTTCAATTCTATGCAGTGACTTATGAGTTAATTAAATTTATTATCCTCTGTTAAGTATATTTTTTTCCTAAAACCGTTGATTGAAAATACATTTTATCACAGCGTACATTCAGATATAAATGTTAGTTTTTTTTCACTCCTATTGTGACAAATATCAACAGACACTCACCTCAAAATGATCCCAGCTACTCCACTAGTTGTACATCAAACTTGTTTATTGCTATTTGTATACATACAATACAGTGTACTCTCGTTTATCCGCGGAATAGGGTGGCAGGACATCCACGGATAATTCGCAAATTAAATTTTATAATAAAAAATAAATTGGAATTTGAAATTGAAATTGAAAATGACGCAAAACACTTTAAACACTAATGCGAAGTTCTAGTCGATATGTGTGTTTGTACAGTAGACAGAAGATTAAATAAGTATACGCGTTATAAGTGATGAAATGTACGTTATCGCATAATCGACTACCGCAACCAGATTAAACCGATAATGATGTAAAACGTACTCGTGTATTAATATAAAATAAGCGAATTGTATTTAACGTCGTTATAGAGTTATCGGCTATCACAAATTCACAACCAAATTAAACCTATAATGATTTATAATGAAAGATACAATATATGTATATTTTTTTGTATATATATAGGTATGTAGACGATTCCGCGGAAGACAGAGGATAATCGAGAGTACACTGTATTTTTATTATTATATTTATAACCATATTTTTCACTTTTTTTTTTTTATGGGTTTTGGTAGGATTTCTTGAGATTGATTGAATAGCAATTTAAAAGAGAACTGTAAAATTAGTGATATTTGTCAAGAACAGATTGCAATTATTAGAAGATTGTTATCGACAACAAGTCATTTTAAACATTCAATTATTATTTTTTAAATATGTTTTTATTTTGTGTCTGGCCACTTAGAAATGAATAAACTAATTTTTCTTTATAGCAGTAGTCAAAGTAAATAATATAAGAGATTCAGTTTTTTAATTATTTTCTAACATTTAATGGTTTATTATATTTGTTCATTATCTTAATAAATTGACTAAAATCAACCAAAATGATGAGAAGATTAATTAAAAATGTGAGTGTTTTGACAAAACACTATACAACTACAAGTAATATGAACACTTCAAAAGATGTAAAAATCAAGACGGAAAATGAAATTAAGAAAATGATTGTTGACAAGAGGGAAGAATATATAAAACTAATGATGGCTAAGTCAGTTGAATGTAATCAACTAACCAGTGAAATTAATAAATTGGAAATCAAATTACGGGCATCATATGGGTTCGATAAAGATGAAGATCTGACATTGTTTCCAAAAATCAAATTCAAAGAAGTTGAAATAGAGAATCCACTTGAATAGACTGAAAAGTCAAAAAAAAACAACGGTTTTCATCAGATCCATTAACAAATGAAGAAATGGTTGAACAAGAAGTATTCAAAAATGCATATGTACCAAAAAATCTAAACAAGGTACATTATACAATACATCTAAAATTATTTAAGCAAATTGTGTTTTTGCTAAGCATTTTTCAATGAATATAGG
Source organism: Sitobion miscanthi (assembly GCA_008086715.1). Classification (NCBI taxonomy): domain Eukaryota; kingdom Metazoa; phylum Arthropoda; class Insecta; order Hemiptera; family Aphididae; genus Sitobion; species Sitobion miscanthi. The sequence continues at coordinate 28,049,854 of CM017798.1, read as the reverse complement.
TTGTTGATTTTGAAAGGGATATTAGTTTGGTAAAATCAGGGCAAACTAGTGAAGATTTAATTTATCAAAAAATTGTTGGACTAAAAGACAATTTATCTGGACCTCAAAATACATCAGCAATATTCGAAGATGATGATTATCATTACAACGCAAATCATTACATTCGTCTGACTGAGTCATCATTAATTGTAAATATTCTTCTCTTTTATCAAAAATAATTTTCTATATTTCATTTTCGGAATTGATTTTTACTTCACAACTGTTTATATTACTTATAGCAGATGTTCTACTGTTTTTTGTAATAACACTCACATTTTTTATTTATATTTTCTTAACTAAAAAATATAAATATTATAGACAACTTAGTACTATATTAAAACGTTACTCGTTTACTTTCAGCATCTTCATTTTTTGGTCTTACAGAATTAGAAAAATTACTTTTTTCATATAGATACTTAATAAATATAGGTCATTATCATTACAACACAAATCATTACATTCATCTGACTGAGTCATCATTAATTGTAAAAATTCTTCTCTTTTATCAAAAATAATTTTCTATATTTCATTTTCAGACTTGATTTTTATATTATCTTCACAACTGTTTGTATAACTTATAACAGATGTTCTATTGTTTTTTGTAATAACACTCACATTTTTTATTTATATTTTCTTAACTAAAAAATATAAATAAACAAATAAATATAGATATTATAGACAACTTAATACTATATTAAAATGTTACTCGCTTACTTTCAGCATCTTCATTTTTTGGTCTTGCAGAATTAGAAAAATTACTTTTTTCATATAGATACTTAATAAATATAGGTCATTATCATTACAACACAAATCATTACATTCATCTGACTGAGTCATTATTAATTGTAAATATTCTTCTCTTTTATCAAAAATAATTTTCTATATTTCATTTTCAGACTTGATTTTTACATTATCTTCACAACTGTTTATATTACTTATAGCAGATGTTCTATTGTTTTTTGTAATAACACTCACATTTTTTATTCATATTTTCTTAACTAAAAAATATAAATATAGATATTATAGACAACTTAATACTATATTAAAATGTTACTCGTTTACTTTCAGCATCTTCATTTTTTGGTCTTGCGGAATTAGAAAAATTACTTTTTTCATATAGATACTTAATAAATATAGGTCATTATCATTACAACACAAATCATTACATTCATCTGACTGAGTCATATAGGATTGAAAATTTAAAACAAAGTTCCACGTAAATAGGTTTTATACAAATTACTTTATATACAATAATATCATCAAATATACTTAGTAACATCATAGTAAGAATCATTTTTCTTATACAATAATACTATATCATTGAATTCAAATTTAATACCATCCAGTACAGTGACCCGCTTGTAACCTACTGTACAGCAGAGCGACATCCACTTACTCACCTTTTTTTGATTTTAAATAACTATTTTGCAAAATAATATTTTGAATTTGATAATAGTATGATGATATAATTAAAATAGTTATATCATATTCAGAATATATGGATCTGATTAGGGATGGGTCGTTCGCGAATTGATTCAGATTCGTAAAGAAAAAACGATTCGTTCATAGAATAATTTCGTTCGATAGACTTGACTCGTTCTATCGTTTCTAACTTCATATGAATCAAATAAATGTATTGAATCATTTGAATCTCAGTCGAGTAGAATCATGACAAATTAAATTCATGAGTAGAATCAAACTGTCTGCAGCAGCTGTGATTCGACGAGTTGAACGTTGAACAAAACCAACGAGTTGATTCGTTCAATAATTCCCCACGACAGTAAAGTTATGTTCACTATAATATCAATATGCACAATAACAAGATAGCAAAGATACTAGCCGTGGTTAATGGTTATACTACCAATTCTGTGGTTAACCTATAATAACAAATGATCTTATTTTCCGGTGCCTTTTATTTTATCGTTATCAATTTATCATTCTTGTAATTCTCAAATCAATTGCAAATTAATCATTTAAAATTTTCTTATTTATCTACTTTCTGTATTGCTATTTACGTCTTACCATAGTTTGATACTAAATTTACTAATATACTATTACTATAGTTTTACCTTAATTTTTGAAATAATTACAATAAATTAATTTTATAATATTGTTTATTGAAGAAATAACAAGTTTTTTTTTTTTTTTTTAAACAAATAATTTAGTTAATATTGTATTTGTTATGTGATACAGTAATATTTTTTAATAAAAAAATTATAAGTCATCTAAGCTATCTTATATTTAGGAAATTAAACTTAATAATAATACAGTTGTAATCTTGTAATAGCCACAATTTTGACTTAGTTTTATGTAATTTTGCTAAATTGCCATGTAGTTTACAACGTTGATAACTGACGTTGACAAAACAGCTAACAATGTTGTTATAATTTTTCACAATAATTACAAATGTCTGCATGTTTAACATTCCTTTAAAATTTAAATGTTAAAATGCTTAACATTCGTTATGAATTGATTTTATATTTTAATTTAATCAAAATTCATAGACCATACTCCATGGTCTGTAACTATTTCAATGGTCATTGGTTAAATAGGTATAAAATAAGTAACTATAATGGGCCAGGCCCCCTGTATCGCAGTAGAATGCTATAATGTTAATTAATGTAATAGTATAAATTAATTTATTTCTAAACCTAAGATATATCATCACCTATGCTTCAAAATCGATTCATTTGATTATCATTAATCATTATGTATGATAACTGATAACTGAATGAATTAATTCAACTCAGTTGAGTCAGTTTATCGTATTGGTGAATCAATTGAATTAAACGAACGATTCATTTGACCGAATCAATTTACTGAATCGATTCAAATGATTCGAATCAGTATAATGATTCATTTTTCCCATCCCTAGATCTGATTATACATGCTTCGGTAAGAAACCGTTATTTTTTTGAATTTTCAGTCTATTCAAGTGGATTCTCTATTTCAGGTTCTTTAAATTTGATTTCGGGAAACAATGTTAGATCTTCATCATTACTGAACCCATACGATGCTCTTAGTTTGGATTCTAATTTATTAATTTCTGATTATACATGCTTTGGTAAAAAACCGTTATTTTTTTGAATTTTCAGTCTATTCAAGTGGATTCTCTATTTCAGGTTCTTTAAATTTGATTTCGGGAAACAATGTTAGATCTTCATCATTACTGAACCCATACGATGCTCTTAGTTTGGATTCTAATTTATTAATTTCTGATTATACATGCTTTGGTAAAAAACCGTTATTTTTTTGAATTTTCAGTCTATTCAAGTGGATTCTCTATTTCAGGTTCTTTAAATTTGATTTCGGGAAACAATGTTAGATCTTCATCATTACTGAACCCATATGATGCCCGTAATTTGATTTCCAATTTATTAATTTCACTGGTTAGTTGATTACATTCAACTGACTTAGCCATCATTAGTTTTATATATTCTTCCCTCTTGTCAACAATTATTTTCTTAATTTCATTTTCCGTCTTGATTTTTACATCTTTTGAAGTGTTCATATTACTTATAGTTGTATAGTGTTTTGTCAAAACACTCACATTTTTAATTAATCTTATAAATTATATTAATTATATTAATCTATACGATGCTCTTAGTTTGGATTCCAATTTATTAATTTCATTGCACAATTGATCACATTCAACTGACTTAGTCCCCATTAATTTCATATATTCTTCCCTCTTGTCAACAATTATTTCTTTCATTTTTTTTTCAGTCTTGGTTAGGTATCCGTATAATTGCCATAGCACCGAATTGTGTCCGACATCATCCCCACCACCTTCAAAATTTCACGGTACACGATACTAATACGCATGCCCAAAAGTCAGTAATCAGTATCAAAAATGCCAACTGATAACACATTTTTAATAACTAGTAAAGTAGTAACTACTATTCTGATTTCTGAATAATGTCCATGCATAAAAAATATTAATGAACATTTTAACAATATTAATTAACCTTACATTTACCTTTACTTTTTACAATAGTACACAATATTTAAATTAAATAAAACTTGGTCCAAATTCTAATAAATAAATAATGATAATCACATTTGAAAATGAATCTTAATTACATAAATACATCCAATTAGTAATTAGTTACTACTTGCCACTTGGTAGCAAATTTAATAAGATGACAAAATTCAAAAATTTGATTTTAAATGTTTAAATACTTAAATTCAACGTTATCAATAAGTATCATTCACATATATTTGTGAGCATGCGCATTAGTGTCGTGTACCGTGAAGTTTTGAAGGTGGTGAGGATGATGTTGGACACAATTCGGTATACGGATAGCTCCATCCATAGTATATGATCTAAGATATACACATTATACATTATACTCATAATTTAATGTTTAATATACGCTGTGTATATAGTCTGACCATAGTCGGGCTGATAGTAGACACCCGACCATGGTCTGGCTGATAGTAGACAACCTACCATGGTCGGGTTGATAACAGACGCACGACCATATTGTTATCAAATGCGCGGTGATTTGTATTTGAATTTGTATAATTCGTAATTTTAGCTGACCTCGCCTAACCTTGAAGTAAAACCCAATATTTTAGTACATCCTCACATTGATGCAATTAAGATCATTTTTGTAGAATAATGACTATAGTACCTACCCCAAAACCGGATATATATTTAAGATAACACCAGATATACCTGTATGTAGTAAGCCTGCTAAAGCTGGTGTATTACTTTATTACAGTGTTATAGTAACTGTAGTATATGAAGTATTGTGTACCTTATATAATTGTATTTTATATTCACATACTATAAACATGTTGAAAATTGGTGAAACATTTGATTCATACGCTGACTTTTTAGTTAAGTTAGAGCACTATAAAAAATCTAATTATTATGTTTTTTCAACAAGTGATTGTCGCACGTTAAATTCAGCTCGAGTAAAATACCACAAAAAATTGGAATTTACTCCTGAATGTTTAAAATATTATTTTTTAAAACTTAAGTGTAAATGGTAAATGGTTTTGCCCCAAGTGTCGTAGAGATCGTCCAAATAAAATGAAGCCTAAAGCACAGTTTCTCAAGAAACTTGAACGATACACTAAAGAAAAAGAGGATAAAGCTTAAGATTTTGTTTTAAATCAATAACCATCACTATATTATATTATTATACGACTATCGGTTATCGTATAGCTATAGAACAATATAGAAGCGAAACTTGATCAGCTGATTGGGTTCTTGGTTACCTATGATCTGAAGTCTCAACCTATGAAAAACATGAAAACGGTTCCACGCACCAACATGATGTTAGACCCATGGTTACCAATATTATGAAAACGGTTCCAAGACTATGGCGGGATACGCTACGCGGGGTCGGCTTGTTTACCATTCCCTATTTCATGTATGTCACGCCCCCTGGAACCGTATTCAAGGCATAGACCTATTAACTAAGTTAATAGATCTATGGTTCAAGGACACAATCGCCCGATTCGGCCAATTCACGGAGTTTCGTCCCCTGGTATAGCCAATTAAATTCACAATCGCCGCGCATTTGATAACAATATGATCGTGTGTCTGTTATCAACCCGACCATTGTCGGTTGTCTACACGGACTTATATCTTAGTCCGTGGTTGTCTACTATCGGCCCGACCATGGTCGGGTGTCTACTATCAACTGTATTATACTACACACATTTTTTGACTGAATGATTATAATACCTACTTTTAACTTTTGTTTCATTAACAGATATAAATAAAGATATACATTAAACTGATTGTATTTTTAGTATTAAAAGGTAATAGCAGTTGATATTGATTGACTGGAATTTTAGTCAATTATTTCATATTTGGCCATTTGGGGTACCTACCTATCTTTATTTTCGTTCTATAACTATAATGCTTAACTATTTAGTAAATGCAAATTAAATTAATAAACTATTTAATCTTTTTTTCAAATCACAAAATATATAATATGTTGAAATAGTACAAAACAATCATCATTATTTAAAAATAATAACTGATACAGTCAATGATAATTTAATTCTTATAAAAACAACATGTGACATCCTGTTACCTACATTTTATAGTGGTTGGGCTGAAGGGGGGGGGGCTGGACAACAATTTTTATAGGAGTATAAGCCCTCCCCGAAATACTGTGTCTAATTTTAGTTAAATATTTAGCTATAATAGTAACTATATTTTTAAATATTATATTTTATACTTTTTATATCATAGTATAATTTTTAATGTTTAGTTAGAATAATTACCACCTATAATAATTTGAATTACTATATAATATTACAATATGTAAAATATAAATAATAAAGATAAAACCCATTAGAAGGCTCCTATATAATATATATATTATTAAGTATTATAATTCAATATGATAAGGTTTACACCATAAATTAACCTATCAGGATAAGTAATAATTATTCTACCAATGAATAATATATTATAATACAACTAATAACGATTCTGAATTATTACCACTTTCTATAAACAGAAAAGCTAAAGATGTGTTGGAGTGTTACTCAATATATCTGCTCTATAAATGAGTATCTGTATATGTTAAGGAGTAAACGTTATTATGATTGTTATACTTACGGAATATGGATATTCAGAAATGTGGGAATATTTAATGTATTAGTTATATGATAATATTTTCATTTCTTGAAATTAATTAATTATTGCACATATGTTACTATATACATTTTCAATTGCATATATTAGATTCTTTAAATTCCTTGTAAGATTGTTCTAAAAAATACGAATATGATCATTAAAATAAGTTAATATTATTCAATTTAATTACAACCAAAAATATATTTCAAATGCGGAAAACAACCATTTTTCAGGTAATCTATATTACTGTATAGGGTAGAACTAGTTTAAATTCATTATGAAAATAAGTTAATATTATTTTTCACTTGGAATAGTTTTAATAAATTCGAACGAATATATGTGGTATTTGAGAGTAATTTCCGATTCTCTACATTTTACAAATTTTAGACCATTAACGATTACTCTCGTTTTTAATTAAGTGTTTTAAGGTTTTTGAGAATATATAAATTAATCGAGAATAATAATTATATTGAGCGGCACACGGGTATTCAATTCGTCTTGAAGGATTCTCGCCTAACTAGAATATAATATTATAATACACAAACTTTACTAATTATAAAACAAGTTTATTTTTCAGCTATTCCCAACTCAAGACAATTCAAAACAGAATCCGGAAATACATTCAGAATATACATTTAATTTAATTTGTTTTAATAATGTAACACTATTAAAATGAACTATTGGGTTGTGACATGTGGCGTGGCTCGACTCATTATATGTGGGCTGCACATACTCAAGAATATTTGTCTTAAAATATTTTATTTTTTAAATTTTGAGCTTTTTGATTTCTAATGTTTGGTAACAATACGTCTTGTATAAAGTCTTGAAATGGTTCTGCATTTGGTTTATTAGAACACATTATAAGTCTATATAAACCTCCTTCATTTATAAATACTTCTTTATCTTGATTTGTTTTTTTAGTAGATGAGGTAGATGAGTAGTACTCCGAGTAGCCCACCTCTTTCTAATCTATATTTTTTTAATTCTATAAATTCTATAAACTCAATTTTAATTATGAGGCATTATTAGAATTAACATACAGTAATATTATATAAGACAATAAATAAAATAATATATTCCGATTAATTTAAACATTATATTTTTCGTCATCTAATTGTTTATTAATTCTAAAAATGCTTCCTTCGAATAATCCAATAATCTCATTCTATTTGATCGAAAAGTTATTTTAGTATTTTCTCTTTTTAAATCTAAAATTATTCTGCGTCTTTCAGTATAAGATAATGTATTGTAGGAATCAGAACATTTGAAATTATCTATAATATCAGAACAATTTCTTTTGACAAAATCTTTAAGTTTGTTAACTAAATCAATGGGGTTAGGGTTTTTCTTTGAATCCATAATTATGTCAAATTCTGTCTCATATAAATTCTTTCTAGTTTTTATATATTATTCCTGTCCTCTTACAATCATGTATTTGTTTGAAGAATCTTTACTTTTAAATAGAATGTAATAGTGTTTTAGTTCTTTGTCGGTTGGATCGACATTTCGATCGGGCAGGGCTTTACTGAGTTTGTTACTTATGTCATCCAATTTAATATTTGGTTCTTCATGACTTCTTTCCATAGACTCTAGTCTCTTATGTACTATAATGTATTTTGCGAAATTAAAGTATTATTTTGTTTTATTAAAATATTTACTTTATTTTTAAAAGAATTATTTTCGTTATTTAAATTCTCTACAATTTTTTTTCTAATGTTTGGTAATAATACATCTTGTACAAAGTCTTGAAACGGTTCTGCATTCGATTTGTTACATCTCAATATGATTCTGTATAGACCCACTTCAGAAATAAACATTTCCTTGTCTTGATTTGTTTTTTTAGTAGATGAGGGGTGGGCTACTCCGAGTAGCCCACCTCTTTCTAATCTATATTTTTGTGGTATTTTATTCCTTATAAAATATTTTAATGTATTTTTATTTATACTGTAACCTAAAATCTTCATTACATCTTTAGCCTTAAACCAAGGTTTATCTTCCGTTCCTATTACTTCTATAACATAATCATCATATGAAAATATAGTATTAAAATTACTGACAAATCCATCACTCAAATCTTGGCTAGATGAAGTTTTAACTTGATTAGTTTCGAAATTATTATTTATTGAATTCATTGCAGACTTATCTAAATTTATGAATATAACAATTTTTTTAAAAAAACATCCATTTCTTTTTTAGGAGGAAATTGGAATATAACACCTAATAATGTAATATATTTTCAGAAAAAACTAATTAATTAATTAATGTTATAATTTCTCATCTACTTACAAGTTAACTAAGCTATAGCTTTCAAGTTTTCCAACAATCCTGATTTCGGAGATGTTAAGGTCAACTGGCAACATTTATGTTTCTACAACTTAAACACTTTCCAACAGCTCAACAACTCAACCTCTAAAATCTATGGCATTAGTTCAACAACTCAACTTTCACGGCATCTCACAAAACCTATTCCATTGGCTCAGCATCTCAACATTCACAACACCTCAACACACATCATTTAAATTTCTATGGAATATTTTAAAAACTGTATAAATTTTAAAATCCTAAGGCAAAATTGCTTATATTCCTTTAAAAATTGTATAACATTTAAAATCCTAAGTCAAAATTGCGTATAAATAATAGTAGTATATATATACCAAAAAAGTATTATATGGGTCACTTATGGGACTTTTATTCTTAATAGAACAATTCTATTAAAAAATATTTTAATTATTAATGCGTTTCGGTTTTTGAAAAATATTTTAGGAAATATTGCATTTAAATGACATGTGTGCTGAAATTTTAATTTTTTAATATGTATATTATGTATATTAATGACTAACCTGATCAGGCACGATAATTGAGGCGTTGCAAGACGCGGGTCCCTCGTCATTTTAATTTCCACATTTCCTTTTGTAAATTTTCCAAATTATGTATATATACCTATTATACCTATAATAAATAACAATAAATGTAATAATCCATTGTATAAATTTATATAAATAAACATTTTGTTATGTTATTTAATTGGTTTTTATTGTATAGCTTATAATATAGTAAAAATGTATGAGGCCTGAGGAAATATATAAATATATAAAATTAGATAATTATAGTCATCAGTCACTAATCTGATATCTATATAATATTAAATAAAATTCATACCATGTTTGCTCTGTATGTGGTCGGACAGATTACTTCGACGGGTGAAATTTTGTTTGCAATCACCACATGTAAATTTAATTTGTTTATGAGATTTTACATGTCTCAAAATATTACACTTCACAGTGAAAACTTTGTCACATACACTGCAATTAAACATTTTTACTGATAGGTAATAAACACTGGATTAAGAACAATAGTAGCACGAAGACTGCTTGTAAGAGCTTGAAGAACAGTATAACTCCTTTTGAGTGAAATCGGCTCTCTTATATACAATATATCTACCCACTCCATACAGGTATAGGACGTGTGATAAATATATGTCGTAATATATTAATACTTATAATTAAGAACTGGAAAAGTCGTGTCACACTAAACATCGTATATAAATCTCTAAATTATCTTTTCCTAATGACATTTTGCTGAAAGATAAATCATATATATCTAATAACAGTAAGGTGTTAGAAAAATGCTAAGTTGTTATAATATTACTACTGTATGAGCGTATACATATATAAGTGAACAGGAGTCGTTTTAATCGTTTTGTTTACTATAATTTATAAATCATTATATAGTTAATAGCTATGATAATAATATGTTATATACGAATACTTTCATACTTCACATCGATAGAAGATAATGAGATATCGTTAATAATTACTTATTTATACTATATATAAACTATTAAGTCTAACTCAGTTACCAGCTTTCTATGAACTATAGTTAACTAATGTATTAGGTATATCAAAACGTATGTATTCTGTGTTTGATTTTAAATATCAGTGGGTATATTATATTTCTAATTAAATCTTCTCGAGTATTTCAGATTTGACTACTTATAATTATCAGCGGTTTGTAGTAGTTTAGGGAACGAACGGTATGAGGTGAGGTTAGGTTAGGGTATATACGTGATAGATATGACCGAGCGTGGAGCGGAGGGGTAAGACCAGGTACGTACGTGATGGATATGGATGGGGTGGGTGGGGGTAAGGTCGGGCACGTGCGTGATAGGATGGGCGGGGTAACTGGATTCCCTGGATTTTCGGGGGGCACAGAAGGAATTAAAACACACTACTGTGGAATCTTGTATTATTTTTTTTTTTTTTGCTTTTGCAGATCCACTTAATATAATTTATCAAGCACAAAAAGCACAATGTAACTTTTAATAATTGTAACTTGTAACTTGTATAGTTGTATATAAAGTTACAGGAAAATGTGTAACTAGTTAAAGATACAAGTTAAATTGTAAATGAGTAATTTGCTACCAGTTCCAAGTTACAAAAGTAACCGAGTTAAGAGTAATATAACTTATAGTTACATGTGACTATGATAGTATAATATGACCAACCCTGATTACACTGTATAATACAATTGAACGTACCTAAACTGCACACTATTATACCTATTTTTAGATTAAAATATTATACTTACAGTAATGTATACTCTTCGTAATTTCTTGAAATTTCTGAAGTAATGTTAGCACTTGTAACTAAAAATCAAATTAAGTAAAATATTTTAGAAAAAAAAATGTACATACTAATATACCACATATATATCAGACAAAAGCTCTTGATAATAATTTTAATTTAAGTCCTCCATATTACTGATATGGTTTTCAAAACAGCATCAGGTTTGTTTAAAATATTGTTAACTCATTATATGATACTGAAATTCAAATTAATTAGAGAGAGCTGAGAGAGGTTTCCCTGAAAGAGCTGGTCAAACTTTAAAAAATCTACTTTAATGTATAAAAAAAAATGAAAGGGGAACATGGGCACTCACAGGCGAAAGGATTTTAAGAAGCAAAAAAAAAATTAAAAGAAATAATTTAACTAAGAGCTAGTTACTGTAGTCAATTTGTACAAAATTAACGAAAAATATGGTCAGAGGTTTATCCTTGTCGTTTAAAAGTATTAAAATTTATAAAAATGATTGAAATTTTTTAACGATGCAAAAAATTAAATACACAGAGGTCTACAGGCTATCATGGTTAAATTAATTTTATGAAGCTAACAAAATTATATTGTTTTTCAAGCTAGAGAATGCAGTAAATTTTAAATTACAATCCAAAAACTAAAAAGACTAAACACAACGGCAAAAAAATAGTTATGGTCATTATTATCCGCCGAGTAATACAGATAGTAGATAATAATATCATATTATTGATAATTTTACACTTTTCACACATACAAAATGTGTTGCCCGGCGAATTGTATAGGCAAAATAGGTACATTACTCAAGTGTTCAGTATTGTCCATAACTACATATTAGCTCATTGCAAGTATACTCCGTTTGCGACAGAAAGTGGTTACACACAATCTAAAACGGGTCATACCCCGTCGCAATCCCTCAAATCCACACTTCTTAGATACATTTAAATCCGCGAAGTCGTAGTTACCTACACACACTTATTGTTTTAACAATTTATACAAAATCAAATTAAGTTAAATAAATGAAAATAAAATTGAAAGGAGAACGTGAGAGCCCAGAGGCAAACGCATTTTAAGAAGCAAAAAAAAAGAGGTTATCAAGTGGGTGTCGCTCTACTGTACAGTAGGTTAAAAATGGGTCACTGTAATGGATGGTGTTAAATTTGAATTCAATGATATAATATCATTGTATAAGAAAAACGATTCTGAGCGAAAACAGCCTATGATATTACTAAGCACCTATATTTTATGATATTATATTGTGAATAAAGTAATTTATAGATAACCTATTTACGTGGAACCTTGTTTTAAATTTTCAATCCTTAGATATTAAATTGAACATTTTATAAATTTTTGACTACAAAATAATTATTATATTTTAAATTTAATACATTTTGTCAATATTCGAACTTTTAATGCTTATAAAAAAATATTGTCCCTATGTATTTTTAATATTTTTCAACTGCTATTGTATCAATATATCCGGAGCCTTAATTAAATTTTCACGCATTTTTACCCAACAAATAAAGTTTTATTAATATTCATTGAAAATAAAGACTAATAAAATTGGAAACTGAAAAATTTTCAAAACAAATCAAAATATTTTGAACATTTTATCGTGTATAGAAAATGCAAATATAAACAACCAGTGAAAATTTCATGTATAAACGTACATTGATTTTAGAGTTACACCCATAGGCGTAAACTGAGGGGGGTGAGAGGGGGCAATGCCCCCCTGTTATTTTGTAAATTAATTTGAAAAATATTATCAAAAGGGCATTCTAGATTTGTAAGAAATATTTTTTCAAGAAAACTGAAAAATATAATATTTTTAAAAGATCAACTATAGAAAAAAAAATGAATTGATTAATCAAAATGTATTTATTTATTTCCATTTGCCATGTGCGATATGCCAAATTCCTAATAATTTAAATAACTAACATAGGTACATAATATATAATATACAGCCATATAATGTAATATCAACCAATAAATATTAACATGTTCCTGTAAAGTGTATATTTTTTTATGTTTTTGAAAAACAACGTGAAAATAAAATCGAAAAAAATATACAAAAAAAGTCGAAATCGGACGGCTGTGATTATCATACGGCACTGACGACCGCCGTTCGAAAAGCGCAACGACGGATTCGAACTCGGACCTCCCTAGCGACCTACTAACGGGGGACCTACGCCTAACCTAACCGAGCCACAAATTGTTGTCTTAGATGGTCAAAACTTTAACACTTAAGCTATATGTCTACAGAGCGACGTAAACCGATATATTTGATATATATCGATGTAATGTATATAATTCGATGTATCTACACACTGTTTAAACTTTAATTGTAATTTATTCAATGATCTGACCTCTGTTATTATTATAATGTATGTTTGAATAATACATTTATTTAAATCAATCCAGAAAATTGTGTTTACATCAAACAATATACCTACGTTATTAAGGACCAAACAATATGTCTACAATAATATAATGCAATATTAATTGAATCAAAAACAAAACAACAAAATTGTGCACTTGTGCGTTGGAACGATGACCTACTGACGTTTTGTGAACACGAATTTTAAAGTGTACAAATCCACGGGTTTCAAAAGAAATAAACTTGACAAATAGAGCACAAACGGCAGTTGAAAAGACGAAACGAATCGAGAAAAACGAAAAAAGCAATAATAACGACCGAAGATTGTGATGGCTATGGACCGATATCGCGTACAAACCGCACATCGGCGACTTTTAAAACAAACAAACTATATGTAGAGGACTATAAATAACTATATTATAATAGAGGAGTGACGGGGTTGAGAAAATGTCGAAAAACAGCGTACAAAGTTAACATTTGAAAACCAACCGACCGCCGCCGCGGCGAAGGTACGCGATTGGACGCGCTAAGGAATCGACGAGAACTGTTCGGGCGGACTGTAGAAACGGAGCGGTGTTTAATTTTTTACGCCACGGTTTTACTACAGTCGGTGTTTTCCGATCCAATGGTGGCTTGCAGACAGCTGTTCTCGTAGTCAGCCGTCCTTCATTTTATAGAATAGGATAGGATTATAATACAATAGCTGGGCAATATAGTACAGTTTTGTCCAGTTTTAATTTGTTTTATATTTCATACTTTTGTTTACCAATTTTGGAAATGGAAATTATAAGTACTTATAGTGGTATGAATATACTGTAGAACAATTAGTCATTGGAATAAAAAAACGTCGGAACAAAAATAATATAATATATTAATATTATACATAGATTTGGATCACGGACTAAGATATCACAGTCCGTGATTCGGATATTAACTAAGCAACCTCCGATTAAATTTAAACAAATTAACTTTGGAACAACTGCTACCTTATGATTTAATTAATTGTTCATGAATCACAATTCGGTTCACATTGAGTTCTGTTCTGAAGTTCTGATGCGGCGATACGCACCGATCGACAGTTTATTATATATAGTTTCGTTTCCTTTGTATGTGACCGTTTTTACTCCATGAACGAAAATAATAATAAATAAAAACAACAACAATGACCGTTTATAATATCTTCTAGAATGTTCTCGAAACGTTGTTTGGGAGGAGGGGACTCGGTGATTCACCCGTTAATCTGGTAACCCGGCAAACCCACCAATCGAAACGTCGACCCGGGGGTGAGTGTTATCGAATATTCCGTCGTCCGCGCCGCCACTGACGCTGAAGCCTGAATCAGTCTAGTCATTTCACCGTCGACCGCTGTCGCTGATCGCCTAGTTTGTCGTCCGTTGTTCTGCTCCTTAGCGTTTTGGTAAGTTTTTAGATTTTATTCGTCATTAATACACGCAATCATTACGGAAAATATGTTCGTAAATAATATTTTCTCCTCTCGTCCGTCGTGAGACGTAATCATCGCACGGCCTTTAACGATATCGCGTCGCTTTTCCGTGTAAACGACAAACGTGCGTGTTTTTACCGGTAATGACTGGTAAAAATGGCCGCACCACCTCAACTGCAATTGTTACTTGCTTCAATATGGCGTAATCGATCGTATCCTTAAATTTTTTTCACACCATTCTTTATTTCCGCTGGCCCTGTGCCCCTGTCAGAATGCGAACCGTAATCGCGTCCATATTGATTTTTGTTTTATTCACATACCTACCCATACAAATACTACCTTACGGATACCATACCTTATCTACCTATTTTAATATGCAAAAAACCCGAGTTCCACTTTTATATAGCACATTTTCATACGAAAATCGGGAGTTATAGTGTTCAAGAAGATTGTATTGACGATTTAAAATTGTTTTAATAATAATTATTTAGTTATTGATCTTTTTTAAGGGTGTCTGAACGAATGTAGGTACCTAAATCAAATTTCAGTATACCATATTATATGAATCGCCGACATCTTCCCCAATACATTTTTGTTTCAGACGTTCCTGCCCCCTCCATTTTTTTTTTATTTTGTATTATTAAATAATACTATGATGCAGCTCCATAAGAACACACTCTAATTTACAATTTATTTTTTAAAAAAATAATCTTAATTAATGAATATTCCAATTTAAAACTAATATTCATTATCTTAAAGTGACCTGCGTTTATACAAATAATAATATTGTGGATAAGCTCACAATTACTTAATAGATTTTAACAATTATTAATTCAAATTAGGTAGGTAGATAGGTACCTATAAAAAAAGAATTTATTCAAGAATGTGATTTACATTTTTGTCTTGATAGTTTGTTACTAAGTTGTTCAATTACATTATAACATAATAAACTGTAGATGTAATCTAGGTATAAATGTATAATTTATTATTCGTTAGTCATAATATGTAAATCATAATGACTGTATATGCTTTAACCGTGTGATGCAGCTTTAATTTTGTTATTTTTTAATCTATATACTTATATTAAACAAATAAATTCATCTACTTCATTATTTTTAGTTTCTGAACTGTTAAGGAACATTAACAGTTTCCAATTTTATTAGTATTTTTTTCTATGGATGTCAATAAAACTTAATTTGTTGGGTAAAAAAGCGTGTAAATTTAATGCAAGGCTCCCGATATATTGTTACAATAGCAGTTGAAAAATATTAAAAATACATTGGCACAATTTTTTTTTATAAGCATTTAAAGTTCAAATTTAAAATTTAATAATTATTTTGTAGTTAAAAATGTATAAATTTTCATTTTCTATAGCTTAGGATTGAAAATTTAAAACAAGGCTCGACGTAAATAGGTTTAATATAAATTACTTTATTCACAATAATATCATCAAATATACTTGTTAATATCATAGGCTGACTGACCATTTTTGCTCAGAATCATTTTTCTTATGCAATGATATTATATCATTGAATTCAAATTTAACAGCATCCTTTACACTTGTAACCTACTGTACAGCAGAGCAACATCCACTTACCTACCTTTTTTTAATTGTCTATTTACCGGATTCTAATATCCCAAGTTATTTCAAAATAAGTTTTTAACATACATGGTCTTAAGTATTTTTTTTTTTTGCAATGTCCTGAAGTTAGGTCTCTTATCTTCAAACAATACTTCTGTCCACTTAAAACATGTCCATCACATATCCTGTTGTAAAAATAAATATATAGGTACTAATGACGTCATTATCTATCTTAAACTATAGTTTCAAAGGCCAAATTTTCTTTTTAGTTTAGAGTTTACCAATATTGGTATAAATACTGATTATAAACGAACAACATAATTATTATTTGTTTATTGCCTCCCAATTGTATTATTGTTGCTTCATTAAAAATTAATAAATGCTATTAAATTAAAGTTAAGTCTAATATTGATGTGTTATGTGTCATTGCTTTGGCTGAATAATAAATTATTTATAAAAACATTATAAATTTAAAATAAAAACTTATCTCATATACTTGTTCAACAACACATTTTAGTATTAAAATCACTGCCTACCATTTCCTAATTAACAACTGAATTTTTTTCTAGGACAAATCAATTATCAAGACTTAATTCATTCCTATAATCATAAAAGAACACCCCATATTAAATTAAAATGGCAGCTAAAACTCCTGCTGTTGGTATTGATTTGGGTACAACTTACTCGTGTGTTGGTGTTTTCCAACACGGCAAAGTAGAGATCATTGCTAATGATCAGGGAAACCGTACTACACCTAGTTATGTCGGTTTCACTGATACTGAACGTCTGATTGGAGATGCTGCTAAAAATCAGGTCGCTATGAACCCCAACAACACAATCTTCGGTAAATAATTAGCACTTAATATTTTTATCATTCTACTGTTATAATTATTTTTTTAATATTAAAGACGCTAAGCGATTGATTGGAAGACGTTTTGAAGATACTACTGTACAAGCTGATATGAAACACTGGCCTTTCGAAGTAATCAGTGATGGTGGTAAACCTAAGATCAAAATTTCCTACAAAGGAGAAAACAAAATCTTCTCACCAGAAGAGGTACCTATTAAATTCTTAAATATAAAATAATTGCAAATAATAATAATTTTTTTAATTGTGTATAGGTATCATCTATGGTTTTGACAAAGATGAAAGAAACTGCTGAAGCCTACCTAGGAAAAACAGTAACGAACGCTGTTATCACTGTACCTGCATATTTCAATGACTCTCAGCGTCAAGCTACCAAAGATTCTGGTACTATTGCTGGTTTGAATGTAATGCGTATCATCAATGAGCCTACAGCTGCTGCCATTGCATATGGTCTGGACAAAAAGACATCTGGAGAACGCAACGTTCTGATCTTTGATTTGGGTGGTGGTACTTTTGATGTATCCATCTTGACCATTGAAGATGGAATTTTTGAAGTCAAATCGACTGCTGGAGACACTCACTTGGGAGGAGAAGATTTTGACAATAGAATGGTCAATCACTTTGTACAAGAGTTCAAACGCAAGTACAAGAAAGATGTAACCACTAACAAGAGAGCCCTGAGGCGTTTGAGGACTGCCTGTGAACGTGCAAAGCGTACTCTTTCCTCGTCCACCCAAGCAAGCATTGAAATTGATTCCTTGTTTGAAGGCGTTGACTTCTACACATCAATCACTCGTGCTCGTTTTGAAGAATTGAATGCTGATCTTTTCCGCAGCACTATGGAGCCAGTTGAGAAATCTCTGCGCGATGCTAAGATGGACAAATCTGCTGTTAACGACATTGTATTAGTTGGAGGTTCTACCCGTATCCCCAAAGTACAAAAATTGTTGCAAGACTTCTTCAATGGTAAAGAATTGAACAAATCCATCAACCCTGATGAAGCTGTTGCTTACGGTGCAGCAGTACAAGCCGCCATCTTGCACGGGGACAAATCTGAAGAAGTCCAAGACTTATTGTTGCTTGATGTCACTCCTCTGTCTTTGGGTATTGAAACTGCTGGTGGTGTAATGACCGCTCTCATCAAGCGTAACACAACCATCCCAACTAAACAGACACAAACTTTCACCACCTATTCTGATAACCAACCTGGAGTCTTAATTCAAGTATATGAAGGAGAACGTGCTATGACCAAGGACAATAACTTGTTGGGAAAATTCGAGCTGACTGCTATTCCTCCCGCACCACGTGGAGTCCCTCAAATTGAAGTCACCTTCGACATTGACGCTAATGGTATTTTAAATGTTAGCGCTATTGAAAAGTCTACCAACAAAGAAAATAAGATCACTATCACCAACGATAAGGGACGTTTAAGCAAGGAAGATATTGAGCGCATGGTTAATGACGCCGAGAAATACAAGAATGAAGACGAAAAACAGAAAGGTGTCATTGCAGCCAAGAACGGTTTAGAATCCTACTGCTTCAACATGAAAAGCACAATGGAGGATGAAAAAATCAAGGACAAAATTCCAGATTCTGACAAGACAACAATCATGGACAAAGTCAACGATACTATCAAGTGGTTGGATGCTAACCAACTGGCTGACAAGGAAGAATATGAACATAAGCAAAAGGAATTGGAGGGCATTTGCAACCCAATAATCACAAAATTGTATGCTGGTGCTGGTGGTGGTATGCCTGGTGGCATGCCCGGTGGTATGCCAGGAGGTTTCCCTGGTGGCATGCCAGGAGGTTTCCCCGGTGGTGATGGTGGTGCTGGAGCTCCTGGTGCAGGTGCTGGCCCAACTATTGAAGAAGTTGATTAGTTAATTAATCTAAAATTATGCACATTCCTTTATTTAAATAAAATGTATTCCTTATCTTATTGAGAAACAGTGGTAACATTTATCCTTTTTGTTATTATCTAATAAATACAATTTTTTACCTTATACCATGCCTTGTTTATGAAAAATCACACTTAGTTTATTTGATCATATTACTTAAGAACATCTCAGCGCACTATTTGTTTTCTCTCTCTGGCCCACGCCCGACATAGACGCATTTATGCCGAATCATTTTTTCTATGTTTTTATTATTTATTATCTACCTATAGGTTTAGACATTAAATCATATATTTATTATAAATATGTTCAAAAAATTGTGAAACATAAATTTAGAAAAGACTTTAAAATGCTCCAAAAATTTTTTAATGCAAAAAATGACCTTAAAATTTCAATGTAGGTATGTTATAAAACGAGTATCGCGTAGCTAGATTTGAAAAACAATGCAAAGTGCATCGTAATCCCAACCTCAATCATTACCGTTGTAATATAAAATATTGCAAAATAAGCTTTTTTTAAATTAAAAATAAAAACTTATCTCATATACTTGTTCAACAACACATTTTAGTATTAAAATCACTGCCTACCATTTCCTAATTAACAACTGAATTTTTTTCTAGGACAAATCAATTATCAAGACTTAATTCATTCCTATAATCATAAAAGAACACCCCATATTAAATTAAAATGGCAGCTAAAACTCCTGCTGTTGGTATTGATTTGGGTACAACTTACTCGTGTGTTGGTGTTTTCCAACACGGCAAAGTAGAGATCATTGCTAATGATCAGGGAAACCGTACTACACCTAGTTATGTCGGTTTCACTGATACTGAACGTCTGATTGGAGATGCTGCTAAAAATCAGGTCGCTATGAACCCCAACAACACAATCTTCGGTAAATAATTAGCACTTAATATTTTTATCATTCTACTGTTATAATTATTTTTTTAATATTAAAGACGCTAAGCGATTGATTGGAAGACGTTTTGAAGATACTACTGTACAAGCTGATATGAAACACTGGCCTTTCGAAGTAATCAGTGATGGTGGTAAACCTAAGATCAAAATTTCCTACAAAGGAGAAAACAAAATCTTCTCACCAGAAGAGGTACCTATTAAATTCTTAAATATAAAATAATTGCAAATAATAATAATTTTTTTAATTGTGTATAGGTATCATCTATGGTTTTGACAAAGATGAAAGAAACTGCTGAAGCCTACCTAGGAAAAACAGTAACGAACGCTGTTATCACTGTACCTGCATATTTCAATGACTCTCAGCGTCAAGCTACCAAAGATTCTGGTACTATTGCTGGTTTGAATGTAATGCGTATCATCAATGAGCCTACAGCTGCTGCCATTGCATATGGTCTGGACAAAAAGACATCTGGAGAACGCAACGTTCTGATCTTTGATTTGGGTGGTGGTACTTTTGATGTATCCATCTTGACCATTGAAGATGGAATTTTTGAAGTCAAATCGACTGCTGGAGACACTCACTTGGGAGGAGAAGATTTTGACAATAGAATGGTCAATCACTTGTACAAGAGTTCAAACGCAAGTACAAGAAAGATGTAACCACTAACAAGAGAGCCCTGAGGCGTTTGAGGACTGCCTGTGAACGTGCAAAGCGTACTCTTTCCTCGTCCACCCAAGCAAGCATTGAAATTGATTCCTTGTTTGAAGGCGTTGACTTCTACACATCAATCACTCGTGCTCGTTTTGAAGAATTGAATGCTGATCTTTTCCGCAGCACTATGGAGCCAGTTGAGAAATCTCTGCGCGATGCTAAGATGGACAAATCTGCTGTTAACGACATTGTATTAGTTGGAGGTTCTACCCGTATCCCCAAAGTACAAAAATTGTTGCAAGACTTCTTCAATGGTAAAGAATTGAACAAATCCATCAACCCTGATGAAGCTGTTGCTTACGGTGCAGCAGTACAAGCCGCCATCTTGCACGGGGACAAATCTGAAGAAGTCCAAGACTTATTGTTGCTTGATGTCACTCCTCTGTCTTTGGGTATTGAAACTGCTGGTGGTGTAATGACCGCTCTCATCAAGCGTAACACAACCATCCCAACTAAACAGACACAAACTTTCACCACCTATTCTGATAACCAACCTGGAGTCTTAATTCAAGTATATGAAGGAGAACGTGCTATGACCAAGGACAATAACTTGTTGGGAAAATTCGAGCTGACTGCTATTCCTCCCGCACCACGTGGAGTCCCTCAAATTGAAGTCACCTTCGACATTGACGCTAATGGTATTTTAAATGTTAGCGCTATTGAAAAGTCTACCAACAAAGAAAATAAGATCACTATCACCAACGATAAGGGACGTTTAAGCAAGGAAGATATTGAGCGCATGGTTAATGACGCCGAGAAATACAAGAATGAAGACGAAAAACAGAAAGGTGTCATTGCAGCCAAGAACGGTTTAGAATCCTACTGCTTCAACATGAAAAGCACAATGGAGGATGAAAAAATCAAGGACAAAATTCCAGATTCTGACAAGACAACAATCATGGACAAAGTCAACGATACTATCAAGTGGTTGGATGCTAACCAACTGGCTGACAAGGAAGAATATGAACACAAGCAAAAGGAATTGGAGGGCATTTGCAACCCAATAATCACAAAATTGTATGCTGGTGCTGGTGGTGGTATGCCTGGTGGCATGCCCGGTGGTATGCCAGGAGGTTTCCCTGGTGGCATGCCAGGAGGTTTCCCCGGTGGTGATGGTGGTGCTGGAGCTCCTGGTGCAGGTGCTGGCCCAACTATTGAAGAAGTTGATTAGTTAATTAATCTAAAATTATGCACATTCCTTTATTTAAATAAAATGTATTCCTTATCTTATTGAGAAACAGTGGTAACATTTATCCTTTTTGTTATTATCTAATAAATACAATTTTTTACCTTATACCATGCCTTGTTTATGAAAAATCACACTTAGTTTATTTGATCATATTACTTAAGAACATCTCAGCGCACTATTTGTTTTCTCTCTCTGGCCCACGCGCGACGTAGACGCATTTATGCCGAATCATTTTTTCTATGTTTTTATTATTTATTCTCTACCTATAGGTTTAGACATTAAATCATATATTTATTATAAATATGTTCAAAAAATTGTGAAACATAAATTTAGAAAAGACTTTAAAATGCTCCAAAAAATTTTAAATGCAAAAAATGACCTTAAAATTTCAATGTAGGTATGTTATAAAATGAGTATCGCGTAGCTAGATTTGAAAAACAATGCAAAGTGCATCGTAATCCCAACCTCAATCATTACCGTTGTAATATAAAATATTGCAAAATAAGCTTTTTTTAAATTAAAAATAAAAACATTTTTTCTTTGTTACAAAGTTATTTTTATTACACTCGATTGTGAACTTTGGAACTAAGAATGTTGTTTTTATAGATAATGAGGTGTAGTGGTGGGACCAAGTGCAATACTGCTGTGCCCACTAAGTTTTTACTTTTTTGATAAAAAAATTAAATGTTCATAGATGGAAAACCTACTACAGTAGTTTCAACTTTTAAAGTTTGTGGTATCAATGACCGAATAAGCTGGAAATATTCAATTTTGTAAATTACCAAAAATTATAAGACTGATGTTAACATTTTATTCATTAAAAAAAAATGTATTTGATAGTTTTAAATTACATAACAATTAACTAAAACTAATTCTGTAAGATCCGGTTTTAACTATGACTATCTACATATTTAATTCATAAATATTTTTACGATCCTTGTCCGTATGAAAAAGAACATGTCGCAAAAATACTTATTTATACCTAACTAATAGGAAAGTGAGACATAAAGAAGGGATATATTTTTCCCTCCCCTTGACAAATTCCTGCGGACGCCTTTGGTTTACCATATTAACACTTCTTCGATTTTCACCGTGTACCCATATTATGCAAATGAGTGTATCACTACTCCGACATTGACACATTGCTGCTCTGATCGGCTAGATGTGGATAATATGACGGGCATCATGCGTTTGCCAGGTGTCCACACTCTACTGGTTCCTTGTTGTAGGGATATTTGTTAAGAGCTTTCTAGTGTTGATGACATTGGCGGATCCGGGGGGGATTTATCTAGGTATTTTGAAGACCATTGGGAATGTTATTGGAATGAAAACATTTACAATAATTTATTGCACATAACATATTGTATTTATAGCTTAGAAGAAATTTTTTTAGGAGCTCCCCCCTATAAAAAAAAAAATTAAACCCTGGATTAGCCACTGAGTATTGATAATATGACTCCATTCATAGTTATTATTTATTTCTGTTTTAATATTATGTTTAGTAGTATAATACGTTTTGCCTCAGCTTTTTGATTTGCATAGGCCTATATTATGTTATTGCCTACATAATATTAATTACTATTCATTATAATGAACAGTGTTTAGTGGGATGCTTAGCATGTGTAGCAGTCAATAGGTAGTACCTTTATTGTTTGATATTTATCATAAGTCATAAAGGTAAATTCAAATAACTTATGAGGGGGCTTCATGACTCATGTTGTCATCTCTGTTTTACAATCAATGATTAAACGAGAAACGCAAACGAGAACCACTTAGGCCATAATCCAAGTTAAATAATCCACCCAATTTGCATTTTTCGCGCTATAAAAATTAAAAACGCTTAATCTTCACACTATATAGTCCATCGAACTATTCGATAGTTTTTATCAAAAACTACCAATCGGTTATGTTAAAAACATTCCAATAGATATTCGATAGTGCCCATCACTAATAGTATGTTGGTAGGTAGGTACTCAGCACGGTTTAAGATATCTACAACCGTGGACACTCAGTAGCTCCATAATTATTATATTATTACATTACTGTTCCTAATATATATGATGATATTACGTCATTGAAGAACATTTTAATATAATAAATTCATCTCATAACAAAAACATGGCAATATATTTAAAGACAGGCAAATGTAGACATTATTTTTCATCGAACCAACTACATAATAATAATATGATGGAATATGACTACACGCCAAAGATGTAATGAGGATGCCTAACTAAGACGCCGTGTGATCACGTTTTGATTGAGTGATAGTAAAAATGTTTCAATATCCATCTTTGACGGTGATTTCTAGTTGAAAATTGGATCTAGTTGGTAATAGGGGGGGGAGGTCAAAAGTCAGAATATTTCGACAAATAGTAATTTCTGGAAAATGCAAATATAAATATAATTGGTGAAAATTTCATGTCTACGCGCGGTTATTAATTTTTAATTTACGGCACAAAACTAAAATCAGTTTTTTCAAAAATTGGTTTAGCGCAAAAATTAACACTTTTTTTTTGTTTTTCTTGACGCTTTCTATAAAACTACTAAAAAATTACAATTTTTACTTCCCAAAAGAACTAACTAGTTTCACTTTTCTATCAAAAAAGATGCTGATCTCAAAAATTGGAACGTTTTTACTTCAGAATCTTAAATATATTAATCGTAATAAATGTTTTCATTAAAATTAATACATTGTATCTATTTAAATAAATCGTCAATAATTAAAAATGATAAAATATATCACTCACAGTATTTTTGTTATAAGATTTAAAGTTAAAATGTTTACGAAATGTGTAGGCTAGATAAGGTTAACCGTTATATAATATCATACATGATATTATAATTTTCAAAATCTTTTGACTTAATTGGGCGATTAATAGAAATAAGAAATTTTTTGTTTTTATTACAATCGTTGTCAAAAAACTTGAAAATTTAATATAATAAGATGTAAGATTATTTCAGATATTGCGTAGATAACCTAGTATTTTGTTATTAGAGTATCCAAAAAACTAGTTGTGCGTAAAGCCAAATAATTTCTTATGAGCGTCTAAAATTAGAATTTTGATAAAATTTCAATAAATTGCAAACATTTGCCAATTCTTTTGAAGTAATAAATTCATAAAAAAATTGCTCTCGCAAAGCCAAATTAATTTTTTATGATCATTTTAAGACTTACACAGTATAATTTTCAGACATTTTAGACCAATTAAAATACGCTATTTCTTAATTATAGTAGTTATGTATACAATATTAAATTAAGTATAATTGATAAATAATAACAGTTTATTATGATAGGCAGATAGCCATAAATCATATAAACCTTCTCTAAGAATCGTTTATACAGTTGACAAAAACCTCGATAATGGAATCCAAAGACTGTCAAATAGTGACGAATGTCACTCTCGAGGTTCCTCGGCTGCCGCAGTGACAAAAAGAAAGCTAGTAGTAGGTAGTCACGCTGGCAACGATACCCACGCAGTACAAACTACTACTCAACAATAAGTGCATGTTGAAAGTGTATGTTTCTTTAATATTCAGTTCATTTTAGAATTTAGACGATTGGGCGTACTTTTGAAATACATATCCACCATAGGGCTGGTTTCTGACATTGGCCAAGCAACCAAATTTTTAAAATACATGCTATACACAATAACATTATAATATCTTGTATTGATCAGAAACAATGTTATAAATAAAAAAAAAATTGTAGTACAAAAACTATGTTAGAGGCCAATCAAGGAAAGAGGAATAGAATCTCACAAGATCTACCATGATTATAAGTAGGAACCTGAAGATAAATAAATGAAAACATTGAATAAATGGAAAGAAAATAGTTATTAAGTGTTTTATTTGTTGATGTTTTTAGACAAATGTTAACACAAGGTATAGGCGGCGGCTAATGCTTCAATTGGGCCAAATGGATTAGTCATAGATGCAGTAATTAAAATCGTATGTAAAAAAAATATGTATAAGATACAAATTATAACTTCATAGAATGATATAAACTAAGTTTAAAAAAAATATTTTTTAAATTATAATGCATCATAAATACATTAACTAAAAAAAATATTTTTATAATTATGTCATCCCTATCACTCAGTTAAACATAACTAAAACAAAATTTAATAAATTCTTGAAAATAAAAAATAAAAACAAAGTTATCATGATATTGAGTAGCACAACACGATTTTTTCCTGCGGAATTCTTTACGATGAAAACAAGGTTGCAACAGCCATTTGGAGAGTATAAGAAGTTGGGATGGTTTTAGACACCTATGCCAACTTCCATTTGACCTAACTGAAGGACGTGTGTGCGCTACTGCTACGCCTATTCATTTCTTCTTCTGGGCCTTTTCAGCGGCCTTTGTTACTTTGCCAGCTGATGGATCTTTGAAGTTTACACTCTGCAAGGTTTAAAAAAAAATTCCGTTAAGTCCATAATATACAAGGGTAATGAATGATACTATTATGTATTGGTGGTGAAATTTACCTTAATGACACCAACAGCAACAGTTTGCCTCATGTCACGCACAGCGAAACGTCCCAAGGGAGGGAATTCTGAGAAAGCCTCAACACACAAGGGCTTGGATGGTACCAAGTTGATGATGGCAGCATCTCCAGACTTGATGGCTTTTGGGTTGGCTTCAGTGGTTTTACCGGTACGACGGTCACATTTCTCTTTGATCTCTGCGAATTTACAAGCAATGTGGGCAGTGTGACAATCCAACACTGGAGTATATCCATTGGAGATTTGACCAGGGTGGTTCAATACAATAACCTAAAAAATACAGATATGAGAATTGTAATAATTGTGTATACATAATTCAATTTAATAAATAGTTAATTACCTGGGCAGTGAAATCAGCAGCACCCTTGGGTGGGTTGTTCTTGGTGTCTCCAGCAACGAAACCACGTCTCAATTCCTTGACTGAAACGTTCTTTACGTTGAAACCAACATTGTCTCCCGGGACAGCTTCAACTAAAGCTTCGTGGTGCATCTCCACAGACTTAACTTCAGTGGTTATGTTTGCTGGTGCGAAAACCACAACCATACCAGGCTTCAAAAGACCAGTTTCAACACGACCTACTGGGACTGTTCCAATACCTCCAATCTTGTAGACATCCTATAAATAAACACAAGTTAGAAGGTGTATAAATAAAAAGATAATTTAAAAAATATTTAAATTTATATATACCTGGAGTGGGAGACGGAGAGCCTTGTCAGTTGGGCGACTGGGTGGCAGGATAGCGTCTAAAGCTTCAATCAAACATTTACCGTCAGCCTTTCCTTCTTTACGTTCAACGTTCCATCCCTTGAACCACGACATCTTTTCGGAAACTTCCAACATGTTGTCTCCATTCCATCCAGAGATGGGGACGAAAGCAACAGCAGCTGGGTTGTAACCGATTTTCTTGATGTAACTGCTAACTTCCTTCTTGATTTCTTCGAAACGGCTCTAAAAATTATCAATTATTAGTTTGGATAAATAATCATAATAGTTTAAATACATACTTCGCTGTATGGTGGTTCAGTAGAGTCCATCTTGTTCACACCAACGATCAATTGTTTTACACCCAAGGTGAAAGCCAACAGAGCGTGTTCCCGGGTTTGTCCATTCTTAGAAATACCAGCTTCGAATTCTCCAGTACCAGCAGCGACAATAAGCACAGCACAATCAGCCTGGGAAGTACCAGTGATCATGTTTTTGATGAAATCTCTATGTCCAGGTGCGTCAATGATGGTGACATAGTATCTGGCAGTTTCGAATTTCCATAAAGCAATATCGATGGTGATACCACGTTCACGTTCAGCCTTCAGTTTGTCCAATACCCATGCGTATTTGAAGGAACCTTTACCCATCTAAAATTATATTTTGATTTATAACTTGTTCAGTTTTGTTTATTTTCCACAAAAGACTTACTTCTTGGGCTTCCTTTTCGAATTTTTCAATTGTACGTTTGTCGATACCACCACATTTGTAGATCAAATGACCAGTTGTGGTTGATTTACCGGAATCGACGTGTCCAATGACAACAATGTTAATATGTACCTTTTCTTTACCCATGGTTAATCTAAAAAAATATCAAGTTGTAAAAACTCAATCACTAAAATTAAATAAACTGAAATAAAAAAAAATGAAACACCGGAAATTATTGCACAATGTTGGAAAATTTCAAATGAAATAAATAGATGGTAATTAATATTGAAGAGCTAATCTGAAATAGCTATCAATGGAACTAATTAATTTGTTTGGAAAAAGTCTAGATAAGACGAAAAATGTTTACACCAAAACTGGCTAGGTTTAATACGTATTAACAAGATAAAAAAAAAAATCAAGTCACTTCCACGTGTACATACGTGAATTGTTACTAATTAAAATTTGATGTAAGCGTGGTATGGAATTTAACGTTTTTGTCAAAACGGAAATGCAATATAATGCAACAAGGTTAATGAACCGAAAAATGACGCATTTATCAAGCGATCACTGAAAACGCATCATTCTAACCAATATCTCTAGACATGTGTCACGACGACAATGGTACCAACCAATGCCCGGCCGTCAAAATATACTCGCACCCTATTCACCCAAAATTCGGGTACTGAACTTAAATATTTAACGTAATTGTAGTTACTTTCGATAAACAAATTTTTATGGTGGACTTTCAAGAGCACGGTAGTCTTGACGACTCTTAAGCGACCCGACGATGATTTCGAAACCAGTCTAATAAACTGCCACATAGACAAAAAAAAAAAGTCGAGTGACCAGCGGGAATACAAGTTAACTTCAAACGAACTTTGGGAGACTTGCAAAGGGGGTAGTTTACGCGGCTCTTTTAGGGGAAAAAGGCACAAAGGACAGCAGATCAAACCATCACAGCGCTATTTACAGAAGGCACGCACAGCAAGACGGTAGCAGCCGGAAGATCCTACAAAACCGTACGGTTAAGATTCACGACCAAAATTCTTCTCAAAAACAAGCCATAAAATTACGGCGTTATTGGGGGATTGGAACGCGTACGTACTAAGAGGACTTTAAAGACCAAACATCATCTTAAGACGGGGAAAAAAAGCGACGAGCGCGGACAAAACGCATTCCGGCCGGCGGATTGCGATTGCACAATTGCTGGGTCAAAAAGGTAAAAACAAAACGTATAAACGAGATCAAATAGTTTTACTTACCGTTTGTAGATGACTTGCAATCAAAATATCAGATTCGAACGGATGAAAATCCTCCAGAAGACTATGAAGCCGATACGGGCGGTGGAAAAATGTTTAATCGACGAGCGGCACACACGACGATAGCACAGCAGAGTCGGAAAGAGAGCGATCCGAACGTAGCGCACCGGACTGGGGTGGTGGTCAAACGAGAAACATGGCCGCCGGCGCTCCGGTGCCGGCACCGATAAATCTGTTTTGCTTTTTCAGTATCGTTTAAAACCAAAATCTTAATGTTTTCGTTTCGTAAGACATTTTTAATTATCGAAAATGTCATTTTTTTTGGTAATTCCATAGCTTTTAGGCATTTTTAACGTCCAAAGTTCCGTTTGCTCGCAATGGGTACGAGATTAATTGACCACGGTAAATCGATGTTACTGGCACTGTTACCGTTGCCAACCCAAGGGACACGTAGTTGCAATGGTTTTCAAAATGTTAAAACATTCTCACAATATACCGTGGTTGTAGGATTGCATTATGAAAATATGGACAATGAACATACCTAGGCTATGTGGTACGCTGGTACCTACTACGTGGTTTTCACGTGACCGTGATTTTCTAAGTACGAAAACATTATAAATTAATAATTATTTTTTATAAGTTATTACTTATTACTATTTACTTAAATTTTATGTTTTGTTATTAAATGTAGCACAATTTCGTCCTAGTTATTTATTCATATGTTAAGGTGGATATTTCCTTTATCTTCACGCTTTCCCTTAGGTATTTTAAAAAAAATTTGAATTCTAGAAAAATTAAAAAAGTATCCAAATATTTCGATATTGATTGTTGTTTAACAGTTTAACATATTTATTCATTTAATTGATTCATTAATAAGTATTATTGTATTATATAATAATAACTAACAAGTTATGTTTAAAAAATCAAGTATGAATATAACTTTAAAAAAATTTAATAAATTAATGATTTAAAAAAATATATGGATAGATATTCTGCCTTCAAAATCGTATGGTTTCTGATTCTTTTTCATCCCTAAACACAATCTACAAGTCCATATTTATTGATTTTTATCATACAATCAACCATATTTGTTTGGATTTTTAAAAATATTATTAATAATAATAGATATTGAATTTGATCTCTGGATTGAAAATTTCAATGAATATTCAAATATTTGAATGCTGGGTTCTTACTAGGTATATTTTTTAAAATTTACCATTGAAACGAGACCTACTCATAGTGTTTGTCCCACCTGTATTTTTTTCATTTTTTTGTAGCATCTACATTTTATTTAACGGAGAGGAAATCTGCAAATGTCTACCCGGAAAAATGAACCAGAGGAAATTAAATGTCCTATTTCATCGAAAATAGTCGTAAGGAAATTGTCAAATGTATGATTACTATTATAGGCTACAGCATTACGCTATTACCTAAGCATTATTTACTTTATGAACTAAGAACATAATGTATTAATGTAGATTTTAGGTTTATTATCGTTAAGACGATGATTCTGTTTTTATTTTATTAAGATATTAGATAGGTACATGTAATAATATTGGGTAGGTATAGGTAGGTACCTATTTACGTATTACGTCTCCGTCATTTATTTACAAATTTACTTGCAATCAATTAATTATTCACAGTTCATAGTATCTGACATAACTATAAGATATATCAGTGGCGCAAATAGGAAAATTGTTTAGGAGGAGCACAAGCTTTAAAAAAAAAATGTTTTCAAATTATAATATATATTATATTATTATTTTTTGAGGGGGCTAAGCCCCCCCCCCCCACCTATTTGACACACAATTAATATTTCAGATTATCTACTACGAAATTATAAATTTGTAAAATTGTGGTGAGTCTTCAACTCTTGACAATATTATATCAACACATGCCCTCGTAAATCATAATAATATATTATAATGCGTTATAATAATGATTATTAATGATGTAATGTAAATATTGAAATTAGAACATTTATTATTGACAATAATAATCGACTTGCAAATAGTGTTGAGGTTATAATGGATTTGCATATCGTACAATTACTTTAGTATAATAAATAATAATATATATTTGGGTGATTATTTTACCTATAGACTATATGGCATTTATTATGGCTATTATGAAATATAATCTACCAAGTTCCTACTATAATACATTAATACGTCCATACCGATAACCTGTGAGCTGTAACTATCAAAAACGTAGATGAAATATGAATCATGTAAATACTAACAGCTAGTGCCTAGTTGGTACCTATAGTAACTATATGTAACTATAATATAGTTACATACCTATAACATATTAAATTCCAACTATCTAAATAGTGCTTGAACATAGGCGCGGATAGCGTTTGAGATTTAGAGGGACTAAAGCTGAACTGGCTAAAGTCCTATATATAGACTATAACAAAAATTAGATAATAATATATTTTACCTACCACATTATCGTATAGAACAGTGTGGATAGAACAATTAATAAATATAACAGCTTAACATTTCAAATTAATCTAAATATTTAAAGAATCAAAATTAAAAAAGTGGGTAAGTGGATGTCACTCTGCTGTTCAGTAGGTTACAAGTGGGTCACATCCATTACGGATGGTGTTAAATTTGAATTCAATGATATAATATCATTGTATAAGAAAGACGATTCTAAGCGAAAACGGTCGGTCAGCCTATGATATTATTAAGTATATTTGATGATATTATTGTGAATAAAGTAATTTATATATTTACCTATTTACGTTGAACCTTGTTTTAAATTTTAAATCCTTAACTATAAAATTTGAACATTTTATAAATTATTAAATACAAAATAATTATTAAGCTTTAAATTTGATACATTTTGTCAAAATTCGAACTTTAAATGCTTATAAAAAAAAATTGAGCCTATGTATTTTTTTTCAACTGCTATTGTAACAATACATCAGGAGCCTTGTATTCAATTTTCACAATTTTTAACCCAACAAATAAAGTTTTATTAACATTCATAGAAAAAGAAGACTAATAAAATTGAAAACTGACAATGTCTGTAAACAGCCCAAATTGAGTCAAAATTTTATGTTGTAAAATGCTAATATAAACATTCAATTAAATTTTCATGTATCTACAGTTATTCATTTTTGATTAACAATAAAATAACAAAACCGCTATATGAGAAATCGAGTGAATATCCAATATTGTAAAAATATGAATTCCAAACGCTCATAAAAATTTAATTTGATTTGCTTGTAGACATTTTTTTTTTTTTTGATAAAGGTAGACCTACTTATGAGGAATTTTGTATTATATTTTCAAATCTTAGATACAAAAAGAAAAATTTTTACGAATTCTTAACTCAAAATAATTTGCTAATTTTCGTGATTTTTCCGTATTTTGTCAAGATTTGAACTTTAAATGCATATAAATAAAAACTGTGACTAAGGATTTTTAATATTTTTCAAATGTCCTTGTAACAATATAATAGGAGCCTTGTATTAAACTGTTAAGCTTTTTTCTCCAACAAATAAAGTTTTATTGACATTCATAGAAAAAAAGACTAATAAAATTGGAAACTGCAGAAAATGTTCCTAAATAATTCAAAACAAATCAAAATATTTTTTAAATTTTATCGTATATAAAAAATTCAAATATAAACGACCAATGAAAATTTTATGTATATACGTTCATTTGTTTTGGAGTTACTCCAAAAACAAAAATCGATCTTGTGGTAGGTATTTTGCGTAAAAATTCACGTTTTTCTTTAATTTTTATGTAGTTATTCCTAGCGCATTTGAAAACTATTGAGAATTTTAAATGATTAAAATAAATAATTTTTGACTTCCCCAATGCACCAACAATATTCACTTTCTCATCGAACAAGATACTGAAGTTGAAAATCGAAGTATTATTTCGACAACTTATCGTGTACACAGACATAAAAAAAAAAAAAAAATTAAAAAAAAAGACACATCATTGTAAAATCAATACATTCATCGTTTTACTCAGAATCTAAAAAATAAGTTGCATTTAATATAGTGAAATGTTTTATTTTATAAGTATCCACAAATAACATCATTATTCTTCGTTAAATTATCTTATTTCATCCAAATTTGAACTAAAAATGTGTGTATAGCAAAAAATCTGTGGAATATATTTTATTAGAGTTTTTGGTAACAATAATAATTACAAAAACTAAATTTGAAAATATTTGTGATTTTAATCAATATTTATCAAAATTTAAATTTTAAACTCTAATAGAAAATCATTCTTGCGTAGCTATTAAGTATAGCTTATATACTTTTAAACTTCTATAAAATATCTTGAGACAAACCTTTTATTACATTTATAAGCAGTTTAACACAGCTAAACATTTTATATTGGTATTTATATAAAAAAAAAACTAAAAATGTCTACATTTTCAATGTCTATAAATATTAAATAGTTAAATAAAAGTAAAAATATTTTTTAAATCATACACCATGTGTCCACGTATATAAAAACTAAATTTTTGAATTAGAACAAATTTAGAAAATCATTCCATGGTGTATAATTTATTTTCGAGTGAATATCGAACGTAGAAAAAACCTCATTAAAATCGCTCATAAAAATTAATTTAACTTTCCGGTAGATGAACTTTTTTTTGTCACAGGAAAAACCTATGCAGAATCTTTTATTAAATTTTCAAATCTTAGATAGGTATATAAAGAACATTTTTATAAATTTTGACATTTGAAAAAATAAATTTTTAATTTAAGATTTTGGTTTTTAGAGGCCCGTGTGCATTGCACTCCAATTGTTGCGGCACTGTACCCTACAATATAAGTAGATATACTTTTATAGCCATATAATACAAATTGATAAACCATAAACATTTAAAATATTGTAGATAGGTAGAGGATTAAATTACTTAAATATTAATCTTTGTTAACAATAACTATAATTTTAATGAGTGGTATTCTTGAATTATCAAAGACAAGTATATATAATTGTATATTGTCATTTGAGTTCCTAAATGTAAATAATTTCAGCACAGCATACAATTTTGTATGTTCTACAGTTTTGTAAAAAATTATACAAAAAGATTTTTAATGATTTACTTGAAAGATTTATAAGAGGACTATACAGTTTATTTTTCATAATATTTTATTTTATTTATAAAATGTTTTAATACTGATACACATTTGCAAATTTTGCTGTAGGTATTATGGTGAATCTCTGGAATATAATTTACATTATAACCAACAAAAAGTGTACATTTCTTGGTAAATATTGAAAGGAAGATTATGTGATGTGCCAATGTGTGTTTATTTTACTGAAAACTGATAAGTACCTACCCAATAATATATTTGGAAAAAAATTGTTTTTATGTAATAAAATATTGAGGTTAGATTTCATATATAATACAATAAATTGAGTTTTAATAAACATTTTATAAAAGGAATCAATAAACAATAAGTAGGTAACGTACATTGTACATAATAGATTAATTACAATAAAAATATTTTTTTATCGACAATATTAATTATTAACTATATAAAATACTATTTAACTCTTAGGACAAAATGTTTAATACGAAACACAAATACTATTTTAATACAAAGTATAACAATTGAGTTTTAATTTAGGAAAGGCAACAGGGAATGCTCTTACATACATAAATTTAATTTACAAAAAATTAAACAGTGGCAAGATACAACTTTCATAAAATACTTAGATGTCGAGTTAAATTAAAGTTTGCTAGATGTCAAATTAATTTAAACAAAAATATTGTATTACAAATATAAATAAATACGGATGTTATAACATAGGATTTTGAATAAACATTAAAAAAAATAAGATTTTTCAAATTAAATTGCAATATAGTGAGGACTGAGGTGCTTATTGCTTAACAAATAACTTTGAATATTTAAATATGTATAGAAACATGTACATCACATTTTTGGAAACAATAAATAATAATAATAATACTTGGAATACTTGATAATGTGAAAAATAAGTGGCAATAATATTAAGCACCTACATTCTTCTACAATGATTCATTTAATTTAAGTATAAATTAAGTTCCCTGTGACCAAGTAAATAAATTAGACCAGCTTGAGTTTTGGTCTGCAAGTGATCCTAAATTCACAAACAAATTGTTATTAAAACTTAAATCAAATCATATTAATTATTTATCATTTTTACCTTTAGCAATAGTCTCTATTTGCTTCTGCTCATCTGGACTAAGTTTGAGCAGTTTGTTTATCACTGGTACTAAGTGATATTTTTCTACTCCATTCGACAAAGTTATAAACTATTTAGAGAATAAACATAGAAAAATAATCATACTGTAATAATAAGTAAAGATTAACATACAAAATACCTTTAAAATTATATTTTTTAAATATTCCATATTTTGTATTTCAGCATGTCTGTCAACGCTACGCTGCAATCGTCTAATATCTTCTTTAAGAAATTTATTTTGTTGTTCATATCGAGAACAATTTTTTTCAGCGTCATTTAACATCATAGTTAATTGTTTCAATTGTTTCTGACTAGTGTTCAATTCACTAATTGGGTCACTAACTATAATATAAGAAATTTAATGATGAATATTTACAAAATTATGTAAAGCTGATAGTTAATTACCACTATTATTATCAAACGATAATAAATCTGCCAAAGGCATAAGTGTTGATTTGCTGATTTTTCGAACAGATTCATTCGAACTTGCAAAATCTGAAAACTAAATAAATATTTATACATTTTAATATAATAAATATTTTAATATACTAACCATTTCATCATCATCATGAATATGATTTGAAGAAGTTGATTTTTTAAGTTTATTTTCAATAACAGGTAACACAATGTTTGATTCTGTTTCATTGAAATTTGTTTCTTTAGCCAAAAGGATTTCTTGTTGTAGTCTGTTAATTTCATTTTCATGTGCTAATCGCTCGTTCAATATATTTTCCTATGAATTAGAACAAGTTATTATTTTTACTTTTCATTATAGTCTAACTTTCCTTTATTAAGACATATCGGCCATATGTTATTTTATCCCAATAATTCAAAATCAAAATAAAAACTTAAAAATTTGATGGTAGTTTTGATTTATTGGTATGAAAGAATATTGTTAAGTGGATGTCACAACCGCATGAGCCCTCTTACAAACATATAACATAGACATAACGTGTTTAAGCAGTCTGAGTAGAACTCACTTAATTTTGGTGTTAGAATAAAAACATCTATTACAAAATTAAAAAATAACAATATTTTGGAGAGCAAGACGGAGTTTTTTTTAAAAACATTTAAATTTTGAAAAGTTAAATGTTGAAATTTTTGCTATTTCTAAACAGTTTAATAAACATTATACTGGGAATAATGTCAGAAACGCACCGTTTTGCCTTCAAAAATATTGACACATTCAATTTTATAATGGCTATTTTTACTCTAGAACCAAAATTGAGAGAGTTCTACTCGGACAGCGTAAACACATTTTGTCCATGTCGTACGAGTGTAAGACGGAGACAAAACAAGCAGATTAAATTATACCTATTTATGAAAAAAAATATCACCGGATGGACAGAATAATACACATTTAACATCAACCATCAACAACAGTAGAAAAATTGCTGCACTAACCAAAATAACATTTAGAAACAAATATTTATTATTGGTTATAATCGATATCTACTCAATAAAAATATTCTATAATTTAATGGCCCAGATAAGCAGTAAACATTTCTATAAAAATATAAGCTTTTTTTGGTGATTGAAGCATTGTCTCGACCAAGCGTTTGTCCTAATTATTTGGTATCCCTATTATGGAAAATCTATTGAACAGATAAATATCAGATCATATTTAACTAACATTTAAAGATGTCTTCTCTTTTTCCAATAAGGATTTAATATTTTCAATTTCATTACTCAAACGATATATTTCTTTGTCTTTTGTTGACACGGTCTTTGTAAAATAACTTAATTTCTTTTCATATTTATCTATTTCTTTTTGTAACAAGATCATCTCTGTATTTTTATTAGATAATTCTGACCTAAAAAATTCATTTAAATTATAAAAAAAAGTTATGATTTTGTTGTCGCTAAGTACTCACGACACACTCTGTAAATTGTTTTTTGAGAGATTTAAAGTCTTGGTAACTTCTTGTAATTGTTCACTTAATTCTGCAACTTTTCCATGGAACACAGTGTCTTGTTTGTGTTTTTGAAAAACACTATGAGCTCTTACTTTATATGCTTCAAACTCATCAAGTAAACTTTGATTTTCTTCTGTGTACTTTGAAATAGATTCATTAGCAGTTTTTATTTCCACTTGCAGTCGCCGAATCTAATTTTAATAAAAATTAACATCATAAGCAACTATTATGATAATTAGTATGAATTAAAATAATTTTTACTTTTTCAGTTAGCTGTGAGTGTTGCAATTGATAATTTTCTTTTTCAGTTTCATATAGTTTTTGTAACTCATCATATTTACTAGTCAAATTTGTATTTAATATATTTTCTTGATTTAAAGCAACTTGGCATTCTATTAAATTATTTTCTTTTTCATTTAATAATGATTCAGCGTTATTCAACCCTATTCTACATACTTCTAACTGATGCTAAAATTAAAAATCATAAAAATGAAAAATATGATTGCTTAATTAATATAATTTAAAATTCTGTCGAGTTAATAAATTATACAATATACAATTCTATACAATTTTATGAGAAATTTAAGATTTTTGTGTATTAAGTAATCATAAATACATTTAATTTAAATTGAAACATAAATCTAAGATTTATAACTTACTAAATTTTGTTTATTTCTTTCTTGTTCAGTAATAATAATATGTTCCAAATGTTTAATTTGTTCATGCAAAGAATCAATAACACTATTGGCGTTTGAAAGTTCTTGTTCTAAATTCTGACTATGTTGCTTTTCTTCTTTTACTTTTTGTGATAATTCATCTAAAGTTTTCTAAAAATTCAATAAAAAATTTAATTAATTATTAAAATTATAATATAGTATATAGTACCGACTTCATAAGAATTTAATTCAAGGTCTCGAATATTAATTTTTTGTTTTTCCGTTTTTAATTTCTCCAATTCAGATTCCATTGATTTAATTTTTTCCTTTGAAACTTTTAAATTATTTGAAAGTTCTTTTATTGATGATTCTCGATCTGCTTTAAGTATTTCAGCAGCTGATTTTTCTTGCTTAAAAATATCAAGTCTTGAATTTAAAGATTTTTCTGCTTCCTTTAAACTAAAATTGAATATAAATAATAATTAAAACTATAATAAATACAATTTATTATTTTAAAAAATATACAAATTAGTAAGTTACCTAATTATAGTATTTTGAGCTACTGATAGGTCGTTCTTTAAAATTTCAATATCCGATTTTAATGTGGTGCATAGGTTTGTTTGTTCTAATAGTTGATTTTCTTCTTGATTACATTTTTTTAATAATTCTTTGATTTCCGTACATTTAATATCATACTCATCACATTTAATATCATATTGTTGTTGTAAACACTTAATTAAATTAAAAAATTATATATAAATCTCAATATTAACTATGTAAATTTGAATTAATCTTGGAAAATCCGCCATAAATGTATATATTTTTGAAATTACTGACATATTATTTATTTACATATGTTTTCATGAAAATAAGATTATAATAATTAAACTTGACATTGAAATTTAATTTGTATAATTGATTAGTAATTTGTACTTTATAAGCAATTATCTCGGGAAATCCACCCACTTTACACAATAAGAAAATTTGTCTCTTAATATTATTTTATAATCACCAATATTTTAAATACATAATTTTATATTTTGAGCGGATCGATGATTGTATTAATTTTATAATGATGTGTTTTATATTTTTTTTTTTTTTGTCTGTGTAAGTACATGATAAGTAGTCGAAATAATTTTCCGATTTTCAACTTCAGTATCTTCTTTGATGGGAAAGTAAATCTAGTTGATATTTTTTGGGAGGTCAAAATTTAGTAATAAGTTTCCATTAGTTTCCAAAAAAAACAGGAAAAACAAGAAAAAATCAAGGAAAAACGGGAATTTTTACGCAAAATCGATTTTGGTTTTTGATGTAACTCTACAACAAATGACCGCAGATATATTAAATCTACACTTAATATTTATATTAGAATTTCTTATAAACCATTTTTAAAATATTGTAACTTGTTTTGAGCTGTTTACGGACATTCAGTTTCTAAATTTTTTAGTTTTTTTTTCTATAAATGTCAATAACATTTTATTCGTTCAGTAAAAAAGGTTGAAAAATTAATACAGGGCTTCTAATTCTTTGTTACAAAGATAGTTGAAAAATATTAAAAATACAGTCACAATTTTGATTTGTAAGAATTTAAAGTTCAAATTTTGACAAAAACGTCAAAATCACAAAATCTGCAAATTAATTAATAATTCATAAAAATTTTTCTTAATATCAGTGTCATAAGTTTGTCTAAATTTTTCAACAAAAAAAAATGACTACCGGAAAGTCAAATTAAATTTTTACGAGCGTTTGAAGTTCAAATTTTTACAACAATGGTTATTCACTTGATTTCTCATGTAGCGATTTTCTTATTTTGTTGTAATTCAAAAACGAAAAACTGTTGATACACGAAAACTTCTCTTTCACTGAATGTTTATATTTTCACTTCCTATACACCATAACATTTCGAAAAAATGTTGACACTTTTTGAGCTGTTTACGGACATTGTCAGATTTCAATTTTTTTAGTTTTTTTTTCTGTAAATATCAATTAAATTTTATTTGTTGGGTAAAAAAGCATGAAAATTTAATATAAGGCTCCTGATATATTGTTACAATAGCAGTTGAAAAATATTAAAAATACATAGGCACAATTTTTTTTATAAGCATTTAAAGTTCGAATTTTTACAATATTTATCAAATTTAAAATTTAATAATTATTTTGTAGTTAAAAATTTATAAAATGTTCAACTTTTATAGCTAAGGATTGAAAATTTAAACAAGGTTCCACATAAATTACTTTATTCACGTTAATACCAAATATAGGTACTTAGTAACAAGGCCGTATATGAGGAGTGGTTTTGGGGGTTCGAATGTAACCTATTGTACAGCAGTGCAACATCCACTTCCCACCGACTACCCACCTTTTTAATATTAAGTCCTGTCCAGACCAAATAAACATATGTGTTTCTAACATTGTTTCTGATTTCTCATCATAAGTAGCAACCTAAACATTTGCCAACAACAATGTCGAAAACTTATGTTTCCGACAAATGTTTCTTGGTCTGCACCGGGTTTAATATTAAAAATTATGTATTTGAAGTTTTGGCGATTATAAAATAATAATAAAAAAGTTTTCATATGTTCAGTAAGTGGACTCAAATAATTTGATTAAAAAAATTTTAATACTATACTCATTTCCATGATTGAAAGGTAGTTTCGCGCCTATTCAAAAATCACTGGGCCGTAAAATTCCCTCTACATAACTGCCGGCATATAGCACTGTGGTGAGACATGTGCAGCCGATGACCAGTACTTTTTTCTCGCAGAAATGAGTATAGAATAACATGTCTATACTCTGTCCCACTAGAGATCATGCCATGGCCCGACCAAAATCAATTTATCTGTCTCCATGCGACACCCTGCCATAGGGGAATCGGTTTTGATAGCAGAGTGACTTGGGGGATCCAGAGGATGCACAGAACCGGAGCGTTCTGTCCTGGGACAGAGTATAGATACACAACATTAATTATGTTTTAATATTAAATCTTACTCGAGCAAGTTTGCTTTGTTCAGCTAAGGCTATGACCTTATTCATTAATTCACTTTTTTCTAAACTATGCTTCTTGATTTCATTTTCAATGGACTGTTTTAAATCGGCAATTTGTTTTTTTTGTTTTATAGCAATGGCTTTTAACTAAAAAGA
The DNA here is from genome assembly GCA_008086715.1 of Sitobion miscanthi. Lineage (NCBI taxonomy): Eukaryota > Metazoa > Arthropoda > Insecta > Hemiptera > Aphididae > Sitobion > Sitobion miscanthi. The sequence continues at coordinate 28,008,527 of CM017798.1, read as the reverse complement.
AAAATGTAATTAATTATCAATGTTCTCTAAAATAAGTTATGATTTAATATTAACCTTTTGTGAACGATCCTCTTGACTTTCATCAATTTCACGCATTTTATAAATATTGTCACCTTTACTAGTTGATGTAGAGCTTGAATCATCTATAAAAATAAAAATATAAAAACGAGCTTCAAAAAATATTACTATATAAGACTCAAAAGGTACCTAAATTTTCTTTTAAGTGTTGTAATTCCATATCCATCTCATTACACAATGCATCTTTTGCTGTTACTAATTCTCTTAGATTTAATATTTCTGTTTTCAGTTCTTTAATGTTTATATTTTTGCACACTATTTCTTTTTTCAAACTTATAATTTGTATATGTACATTATCAATAAAACTATTTTTGGAAATGTTTAAATTTTCAATTTCTTCAATTTTGTTCAACATAAATTCTACGCATTCAGTTACTAAAATTTTTTGTTTTGGCAATATTTCATTCTTAATTGTATAAAGATATTTTAAGTTTTTTTCAAGTTCAACATTTATGATTAGTTTACTATCATCTATGTTCTCATTTGGAGTTTGCTTAAGATTTGAGTTCTTCGTAGAGTTCTTTATTTCAGAATAATTAAGGTTGGTAATTTCATTTGCAAAGATTTCCTTCTTGTAGTTATCCATTTTATCTTTTAATGATAAAATGATTTTTTCTTTTTGGTTAATTTCATCTTTTAAAGTTTTCTCAGAATTTTCAGATGATAATTTAAATAATTTATATTCTGCTAAAGTGTGTTCAAACAATTCAAATGTTTCATTTAATAAAGGTCTCATCTTTAAAGGTGATTTATTATTTTCTATTTTTGAATTTTGTTTTACATAATTTTCAAACAATTCATCTAAAAGTTTTAGACAATTGGTGAAGTTTTCCTGTAAAATATTTATATTAGAAGATAATAATGAATTTTTTGAATTTAAAATAGTAGTGTTTTCTGTAAGATTGTTGATTTCATTATTTTTTACATCTATTTCTTGCTTTAAGTCGTTTATAATACATTTAAACACATTTTCTTCTTTCTGCATGTTTTGTAATCTTTGTACATATATCTCTCGTTCATTTTCATAAGTTTCCATTTGTTTAGAAAATAATTTTATTTGTTTTCGTAATTTGTTATTTTCTTCTTCGGTTTCTACATGATTATTTAACTTTTCATTTATTACAGTAATATTGTTTTCCAATGTGTTAATTAAATTTGTTTGACCATCAAATATTTGTTCCCTTTTTTCACAATGATTTTCTAATGAAATATTTTTCTGTAATAATTCATTACATTGTTGTTTAATTTTACTTTGGGCTTCTTCCAATTTTAATTTATCACTTTGTAATTTTTTGTTATCATTTTCTAAAGATTTATACTTTATTGTATTACATTTTATCTGTTCTTTAAGATTTGTTATTTCTTGATCAGCACAAATTCTAAATGCCTTTTCATTGTCTAAGGTTTTTTTCATTGCATCTAATGCATGTTTATTACTTTGAAGTGTTTTCTGCAAAGCTTCAACTTCATCTTTTTGTTGAGCATTTAATATGTGAATTTTTTCTTTTTGGTTGATAATTACTGATTCTGCTTCTTGTAATTCTTTATTCTTATTCAGCAATTCCTAAAAAAATTGAATATTTAGGGTAAAGAACTTTAAGTGGGAGGTATGCATTTGTTGTCTGTCCTACACACGTAAACATGGCAAATATTTTAAGTACCTAACACAGATCAATTTTAAAATTTTATGATAGATATAATAAAAAAAGTCAACAGTGAAGAATTTGCAAGCAAATTATGATTTTTCTTATGCAAAATTTTTCTATATACTAGTAACTAATTAGGATTTAATATAAATAATATAAATATATCAGTTTTATTACTATAATTTAAATATCTTAATTCTTTACCTGTCTTTCTGAATGTTCATATAAGCGCTGCTGGTCAATAAATTTTTCCTCCCAAATCTTTTCTTTAATATGTAATTCTATAAAAACAATAATTATTATTAATACCTATACCTTAACATTTTGTTTTAAAAATTTTTTTTCTTTAACACATTCACTGCGTCAAATAATTAGTTGCGACACGTACGATGCGTCACAAAATATATCGAGATTTCGCTAGGAGCGTGCCACCAATTCGGACAATTTATTATTGTCGGATATCGCCGACAGGCGCACTTGGTGATGTAATTATTCATAAATATTTCTGGGAAAGGGCGTAATTTTTATTTTCAAAGGGTTATTACATATTCAGGGGTGGTTCCAGGGTGGTAAGGGGGCTTGGTTCCGTACACCCCCCCCCCCGCCTAAGCCACATTTCTAAAAATTGTATGTTGATATATATATATATATTTTACTATACATACATATTTAAAAAAAATATAAACATATTACAACTATTGACTATTATTGAAAACCCCCCCAATCAAGTCTCTGGAACCACCCTGTACTTGTTAGCAATTAGCAGGAAAAACAACATTTATAACTTTCAATGTATTTATTGTATTTTCCTTTAAATAAATTATTACAACATTTAAAATAAAATAAAAATTACCTTTGTTCTTAACCTAAAAAAAAACATAACAATTTCTTAACTAGTATAGCATTTAAAACAATAATTTTATTTATTGGTGGTAGTTTTTGAAACATGGGTAGACACAGAGTCCTGGCTCACCTGGGCATGTTGGGCAGTAGATGTCAGTTTCCGAACGTTTTTTGGTTTTAATACACTCTTGGCATCGACGAACTTTTTTCTTTTTCTTTTCATTTCTTTCGACCATTTTTGGATAGTGATTTCCTGTTTTGGGTTGAGGAGTAAAACGTGGTGCTAAAGTAGTTTCCAGTCCTTCTTTTATCAATGTTTCAATGACAGACAAACGAAATTCGTATAAATTAAGTTTTGATCCACTATATCTGTTGAATAAATTATGGCTGTTTACTAAAATAATTTGGAGAATGTGAATACCTAGTTTTTTATACCATCTCATAGTTTTATGTTCACATGAGTAATAGGATAACATTTGATCTGAATGATCTATGCCCCCCATAAACTTGTTGTATTGAAGTATAGCTTTCGGTTTTGTAATTTGGTTTCCCTTTTTATTAATTTCTTCCACCAAAGTTCCGTCATATTCTGTTAATATTACAAGTACGTCTCTCCTATCTCTCCACTTCATTATACAAGTACCTTCTTGAGTAAACCTTTGAATCATTTCTCCTTTGTTTAATTTTTTTTTAATTACTTCTTGAGGATTATTCTTCCTATTTGCACGCAAAGTGCCAGTACAATATGTATTATTGTTTAAAAGGTATTGAGCTAGCTCCACACTATTATAATAATTATCCATGTATATGCTATGACCAACTCCTAATTTGCCTTCTAATAATTTTTTCACAACATTAGTTACATGACCTTTACCTCCAACTTCAGTATCATTTGAACCAGAATAAATTATACATTTTAAAACAAATCCCAACGAATCTGTCAGAACATACATTTTAATTCCATATTTATGTCTTTTTCCGTGAATAAATTGACGAAAAACCAAACGGCCTCTCCACAGGACCATAGACTCATCTATGGCAAGCACTCTAGTTGGATATTGAATTCGATCGATATTTTCATGAAATATATCTAGAAGAGGGTTAATTTTATACAAACGATTCCTAGGTTGGGGCGCATCATCTTGTGCTGGATTTTTCGCAAAATGTAAACAACGTAAAATTAACATCCATCTATCTCTACTCATACGAGAGTTAAAACATGGCAGGTCAAAAAGATAGCCCCTCTTCCAATAGTCTTGTAGTCTATTCGTACGAATAGTTCCCATATGATACAGAAGACCCAAAAATACCTTGAATTCAGCTACAGTTAAGATTTTCCATTTGGTAATTCTAGATTTATCTGTTACATTTTCACTTAAAAATATTTCTTCAGCATAATAATTGGTTTGTTCTACTATAAAAGTAAAAAGGGTTTCGTTCGCGCATAATTTAAAAAAATCATATGGGTTGTTACCTGCAGGTGAAACGATAAGACCTGTTGTACCAGTAAAAGGTATTGGTTGTGCCATATACTTTTCTTCATGCCAGACATCAGATCCATTTTGTATACTTTGAGTTTGTTGCACATTTGGTTCTGCCTGTTCTGGGGTTTCTTCCTCATCGTCACTACTGTCAATATATTCTCGTACCTCCACCAACACTTCCACCAATATCTTATCGGAAGACCAGTCATAATATGGTTAAATCCTCTGAAGTCAACATACCATCCCTGCTCGTTGTTTTCCGTAATCTTTTGGACGGGCCCGCTGGATCATCCATTTTATTCTCGACAATTTAAAAAATAATTGTATAACAGACGAGAGACACGCACAAGATTGACAGTACGAACAAAAATAAACTGAATAAGAAATCATACTAATCATAGTATTAGTATTATAGACAATTAAATCGATGTACAAATGAACAATAATAGATTGCGATAACGATAATCAAATAAGAAAAAATCGAAAAAAAATCAACAAAATAAGTTATTTATAAACGGATTGGACTGAAATAACGAGAATTTTTCTGTGCAGAGGCGTGTGTAAAAATAAAAACATTACTGTAGTGCGTCACTATCTTATAGCACATTTAATTTAACATACCTAATGTCGGCTATATCCGACAGGCGCACAGTTCATATACCTACACGTCGGATATATCCGACAGACGCACCGTGAAAAAACAGGTCCGTCGGCTATAGCCGACAAACGCAGCGAATGTGTTAAATAAAAATTGTCATTTAATCAATGAAAACTTAATTGGGAAATACCTTCATTTTCTTTTTTTATTTGAATGATTTCATTTTGGTATTTAGTACAAATTTCTTCCTTTGACAATCTTTGTAAAACCTAAGCATACATTAAAAACAAATTATATACTTATTACATAAGCAGGAGTCATAAAAGTAAAATTTGGAAATTAATATCAACATTTCTTATTATATATATATATATATTAATAATATTCATTGTAATACCAACAAATTGTATAACATACATCATCACTATCATCTGAATTACAAATTTCCATAGTAGGTAGGTACCTAAAAATTGTTAACACTCAAAATTTAAAACTAATAAATGGTCATAACATTTCTATAAGAACATTATAAATAGTAAATACTGTAAATTAATTAAAATAAATAAAGATTAAGCAAAAAATCATAATGAAATTAAAAAAAAATTGAAAACGTAGTAGTTTTGTTTTAGTTGTACCTACTAACTAATACTTGTAACTACTACAACTGTTTATTGGTTATCACTTATCACTTATATTATCAGCAATATAATATGTAAAATCACGGACTATCTTAAACCGTGATCTAATTGTCTAAAGCCGTGGTCAAGATACTACCATAGAACGATTCGGGCCAATGCACAGAGTTTCATACATAGATAATATAAGAATATTATCTATCGTTTCATACCCTGATACCACGGACTAAAATATGACTGGAAACAAGCAGCTTATCACGGCCACGAATGTATGTTCAAGATTTATGTGGCAAAGTGCGGGGGGTCGCTCGAGTTCCTGAAGTTTACAGCGCCCTCTGCATTTAACACGGACTAAGATACAAATTGTGTAGCCAAATAAAACCATCGGTAGCGCTGAAAACTTCAAGAACAGTATTCTTATCAACTAAGTGACACTTTTTCGTAGCCGTCCCCCGACCCTCGCCGACCATGTTATTTCCAGTCCATTATACCTTAGTCCGTGCTTGATACTACGTGGTCCGTGATATAAATACAGAGACATATAGAACAACTATAGCCGACTATAATTTGTTATTGAAGCCGCGTCCCCACCCCATCCGCTCTATGCCCAAACGGCAATGTTTACACCTGTATATGATAGCAATGATCAATATATATATATATATATATATTTTAAATATGATAAAATATAAACATTGCCGTTTAGACAAATGGCGATACAACCTCAAAACATTGCATGACAGTTGTATAGTAGTCGGCTATCTAGTTGTTCTATACGTCTATGCACGGTCTTAGAAGATCTTATTTATATAATGCACAAATTTTTAAATTACAGATTAATATATTAACAATTAATTATGACGATTATGTTACATATATTTAGAATTTAGATACCTAATTAATATGATAATCGGCATGATTTTCAGAAGCCAATTTTTCTATATCAATTGAACATCCTGATGCACGATTTTAAAGAAGAGTTGTGAATACGGTTTCTTGATTTAGACTTTATTAAGGGTGTCGGTGCCGGTCATTTATTAAGGAGTAAAATTAGGCAATTCAGTTCACATGTTGTATCGACTTCGCGCGGAATGTGAATGTGTGTGATGAGTACTATGTAAATCAATATTAGTGTGAGTGAGCTATAATTACACGCGCAGATAAAGATATTCACGCAATTACGCACGTGCATGCACAAGTCAGTGGTTGACTTCGATGAATAAAAATGCTTTTACAGGAAAAATTCTCACGACTCGTTGATATGTCGGATTTTGGTCATTTTTTGTTTTGTCTGAAAGATGAGAAGTTTTTACAGGTCAGCTGAAAGCTGGAATTTTTATTTTTCTTTAAATAATGACATGTTTTTGTATCAAAAACTACCGGCTCCGACCCCATTAAATTCATATGGTAGTAAATGCCGATTCACAAATAAACCTACGTACTTCCTAATAATGAAAAAATATCAAGAGAAAGATTCCTACATACAAATATGGAATTTTATTGGATGATGTCTTAATTTTTTCATGGCTCATTATTGTGTATTTCATTATGTGTATCATTATATTATATGGTTGTAATTTAAATTGATTCAAAAATGATTCTAAACAATATAGGTACTGGAATACAATTAATCACGCCTCAGACCATTCTAAATTTGATTCACTATTAATTTGGTAAAAATTAACACACTTCATTATATTTGATATAATTATTTTTTTATAATGAACTTAGAAAAAACGTATAGTCATTGTACCAGTATCACTAATTCTAATTAACCAAGTAAAACAGGTCGACGTATACACGAAATGTGTATTTAAATCAAAATAATATAATATGTTCATTCAAACTTTTGTAAAATTATTTAAAAATTAAATACTTAGGTGTAGACGTGTAATATGTAAAATATCTTAAATTAAAAGGCTATATAAAATTAGTAGCAAATAAATTAAGAAAAATAATTTATGCTTTCAAAAATTTAACTTGTATCTTACAATTTAAGAAATTTGGACAAGTATACTATCAACTATCAAGCATTAAAAGTTTTACCTTTAATTAATTATGGAGATGCGAAAAAACTATAGGTTCATTAAAATAAAATATTAAAATTAATTCCAAAAAAACGGGTAAGTGGGTGTTGATTTGCTGTACAGTGGGTCACTGTATTGGATAGTATTACAATATTTGAATTCAATGTACCAATATCATTATATACAAAAAATAATTCTGAGCGCAGACGGTTTGCCAGTTTAGGATATATATTATGTATATAAATAAATATATATTATTATTATTCATTATTAATAATAATTATAATTAATTTATACTAATATAAAATATAACTAAAATCGTTATTCTTGGTCATTTATTATGTCATTTCTTCCAAATTTGAATTTAAAATAACCATAAAAAATAATTGTGTATATATATTTTTTAGTTACAGTTTTAACTAATTATGTATAACCTTGTTTTAAATATTCAAATCTTAGGTTAAAAAAACTAATAATATTTAAAATTTCGTTAGGAATTTATGATATACATTACAATAATTATTATTTAGTGGTAAATTGCCACATTGTTAGAGAATCCAGGAATCCATCACTATTATAATAAAGATTATTAAACTTTCATTCTGCTCTTTAAACTAAATTATGGTATTTCCTATTTATCTATAGAGAGTAGTTAAACCTACCAGCAGTTTGCCATCACTAGTAAAATCCAAATATACCAATGCATGGAGAATGCATTAACCAAACCCCCGTTCTATGTCTCAAATTCAGAATAACACTTAGATGGATACTCTTAATCAATTTTATTCTAAAATTAGGTATAGGTCAACAGTTTAAAACGTTACCCAAAAATTGTAAAAAACTTTAAACTTTTATTATTATTCTTTTATTAACCTCTTTTTTTAATTATGTCTTTATTAGATTATTATATTACAATCTATATATGTGTACAATAAGCAATAGTTGTGGGAAGAAAATACAAACTAAGAATAAGGAATGACATGGTAGGCAATCTCACAGAAGTCTCACATTAGAGACACCTAATAATCATAATTTTAGCTTATTTTAAAGTTATTAGGTAATTCTATTATCTAGGGAATCTCATAGGCTTTTATTGATATTTCGATTTTTAAGTGAGTTATAGACTATAGTTATGTAAAATATTAAAACTTTAAAATTCTCGTAACTCACTTTAAAATAATATTATTAACTTTAAATTTGATAATAGGTAAATTGACTTTAATATTAAAGCTAATGCCTAATTGCATAAAATTGATTCCGCTGAACTCAAAGTTGCTATGTTTTATGTTCGTAAGACAGAGACAACACAATACACTTGGTGTGGTATTGGGTGGTCTAAAGTGCTCTTAATAATATTATCAAAAAAACATATCACGGAATATTGTTAGTGACATTGCAATTGAATACACTCATAACAGTGATCCACTTCACACTTAATGTATAGTAAATCGGTACCCACTTGCCTACCTTTTTCCATTATTATTTCAAATTTTCGCCAGACTTATCATTTTGATAATTGTTAATTCATTTAGGGTATCATTATTTATGAAACAAAAATTGCGTAAAAAGCAACAAGTTAAGATAACATAGGAAGCATTTTCAATATTTGTTTTATTTAAATATAACAGCCTTCTCCAGCGCCCTTTCAACAAACCAAACGCACATTCAATAGATACTCTTGTTTTCGAGTGAAGGTAATTACATTTTTTTTACGCTGAGTTATAGTTGTTGTGATTTAAAATATTATTTGTTGATATATAAAACTTTTACAGTATATTTGATATTCACGCAATGACATTTTCAAATGTAATTTTTTTGGAAAATATGAATTTATATATATCTATTTTACTACAGTAGTAAATACCTAATACTAAAATTAATTACTTTATTCACAATAATATAATCAAATATATACTTGGTAATATCATAGGCTGACTGACCGTTTTCACTCAGAATCGTTTTTCGTATACAAAGATATTACATCATTGAATTCAAATTTAATACTATTCATTACAGTGACCCACTTGTTACCTACTGGCTACTGTACAGCAGAGCGACATCCACTTGCCCACCTTTTTACTATTAGATTATATTCTTTTTTTACCCACTTTACTATTTTACTATTTTTTAAAAGATAAGATATATTATAGTTTAGCAAAAAAACTAGTTACTGAGTAGTATTTTTATATATACAGTGGAATCTCTACAAGTGGAATTTTCGATAATTCCAAGGAATCCGCCGGCCGCTGCATTTCAGTGTACCTATTATAATATGTGTAATTAGTTTTCTCTATAATTAGAATTTCTTGATAAGTCATTTGAGTTGAATTTTGGCTTATAACTCGAATTGTTCGATATACTGAAATACAATTTATGTAGGTATGTATGTTTATGTACATACTTATTATAATAACATTATTAGTAATCGAAAACCATTAATTTTATCAATTTTTATATAATACTAAAAGGCCGGATATACGGGTATTATAAATTTGATTGAATTTAATTGAACACTTTAAAGGTCCCCCCCACACACTGCAGCGGTGGCGGTAGCGGTTACGGCAAAATGAGTCCGGACACAATTTTACCGCCACCGCGGCGGCACCGCCAAGACAAAAGAATTTTACCGCAACCGCTGCAATGTGTGGCGTCCTTAAAGCTGTGACTATTTGGAAATTAAGAAAATTAAAATATAAATTTCTTTCGAACGAAACAAATAAATTGGCTTTAGATACTGTAGAAGATCCGAGTTGTAGTAAGAATAATCTAGGACAAACTCGTACCGTAGAAAAACATTTACGAAGTATATTATGTTTAAAACGAGAGAAATTATAGAAGACCACTCAGTTGTAGAATGTACAGTTTGTGTCGACTATGCCTGTATTGTATTTTGAAATTTTTTTAAATAAGGTTTCATTGTAAAAAATTGTATTAAATTGTCAAGGTTTTTGATCGATCAAAATCATTTTTATCGACAATTATAGAAAAAAACAACTGGCTAAAAATGTCTAAATAGCTCAGAGCGTCAATATAGTTTAAAAATTATACTATTATGTAAGTATCAAAAATGCTAGAAACATTTGGTAAAAATTTTAAATATCTATACGGTTATTTGTTTTTAAATTACAATAAAATAATAGTAAATTAATTTTATCAAATGCTGGTTTTTGCGAAAACCTTTTTCTCTATTTTTTTAAAAAGTACTGAACATTTTTAATTATTACCATTTACTTCTCAAAGTACCAACTAGATTTAATTTACTACCAAAAAAAATATTGAAATTAGATAATCAGGATTTTTTTAGCGCGATGTTTTTTTCTTTGTAATACAATTTTACTTGTGAAGGATTTCACACACCTTATCCAGTGTAACTACAAATTGTTTTTATAAATTATAATACGCGTTTAACCTCCAATAAATATTTATTTAAAATAAATTGTTTTACTTTTTCATAATTAATAATTATAATGCAAATGGTAAATGGACATTTCCCCCTATTCTTTAAGTTTATTATTAACTAATAATATTGAATTTAATAATTATAAACATTTTTTTTATTTTCATAAATATAATAGATGATAAATGTATGTTTGATCAACTGAACTACTTGAAACAAAAAAATTTAAAAAAAAAATAAGTATAAAGTAAAATATAATTAATAAAAATGGTTATAAATTCCGACATTAAAATTATACATTTTGTGAAAAATATCTGATTACTGATTCTTTTGTTATTTCTAAACACATATTTTTTAGCCTTTGTTCATATTTATTTATTTTTTTACTAAATCTAACATTTTGGATATTTAACAATTTAACAATTACTTTTAAATTTATTCAAGTAGTTCAATTGATCAAAAATATACATCTATAATTTATTATATTTATGAAAATATTTGAAAATATTAGACAATAGGCAAAAAAATAATTTCATATAAAACACTGAAATAATATTATTAAATAGTTAACTTTAAAAAAATATGGGGGGGGGGAAATGTCCGCATCAAAAATATATCGTGAGAGAAATTTCCTACTACATCGAAAACAGTCTGGGGGGAAATTTCCGTGATTCAATGCAAATAGTAGGTAAACAATAATATTTATACTTATCACTTTATCAGTCTAATGCAGCGATTCTTTCTATCCATATTATTGTTTATAACTTCTTCCATGTCACGGTAAATGTTCAGTATAATATGTTTTTATATTAACTAACATTAAGTCGATTTTCACTTATTGTATTCCTCAGAATTCAGATATGTTTTCAACCGCCTAGTTGTCGAAAATGATCTTACACTAGTTGCAGTAGTAACTGGTAAAGAAGCTAATATAATTGAAAGTCTTGTATATTGAAGAATATAGGTAATATGCTTTCATAGCAAGTTTTTTTTTTTTTTATTTGTTGTTTCTATAATGCAAATTTCCCTAAAGTCGAATAGTCGTCAGCTTCAATGTCAACTACGTAGTTTTTAAAAGTGCTTTGAAACATTCATCACTATTTATCTTTATATTTTATTCTTTGACTCCTAAAACCGCACACTTTTGATACGTTAAATAGCAAAAATTCATCTTTACTAGGCCAATAAATACATTTTTCAACATTTAATATGATGACAATATGACATTCATTAATTCATTTAAAATATTAAAAACTGATGATTTAGCAACATCAAAATGATCACATATAGTTTGCATTGAACCTTCCTTCCCAAAGTACCAAAGAGAAAAAAGAATTTTTTTTTAAACAAATAGGAACATTTCCAATTTCCACCAATATAATTTTCATTTGAAATATCTGGTGAAACTTGATTTGAGAAACGTAATAAGGTATAAAACGTATCTTGCGTCATCCTATAATTTACATGAAAATCATATGCACTATACTTGGTAATCCATACTTCAATCTCTGCACTTGGGTGAAAATGTTTTTCCCAAATATCACTACATAAAGTACGCAAATGCTTCAGACGTGTAGACTTAAATTTCATCATAAACATCATGTTATTAAACACCATGTCATCAGATTCCATCATGTCATTCATCATCATAAGTAAAATATTTATTTTATTTTGTTTGGAACTCATTTTCACTTATAATGCAATGAAACTTTTAATTGGTCGGTGAAGTTGTAAATACTAAATAGTAAATTCTATAAAATATAAAATTATAAATTTATAATATTCAAGTCACATATCCATATTATGATTTATGACATATTGACACATCAGTTATCACTATCCAAACAAATCACTTTTATTACAAAGTTCAGTAAACGTGTTTATGGTATTATGTTTTGGCGACACAGTAAACGTTTTCTAACCACTTTCTATATCCATAAACTTCTTCACTAAACAGTTTACTCCGCCAAAACACGGCTATTGGGTTCTCTAAAAATCATGGATAATATAATAAGAATGGATAGGACATAAGAACTTATCACATGAAACTTAAGTGATATTATTTTTAAGGTTATATAGGGCAAATATTGATATGATAATTGATAATTGATAATAAAAATATTAAACAACATAATTTTATTCTGTAATAACTAATAACATAATTGATTAATTAGTGATATTTATCAAGACGGCTAGGCAACGGCGGCACGTCTGTGCAGTCTAGTTTTGTAAAGTGACCGGTGACGCCGTACGTCGCCGTGATCTCCGTACAACCTAACCTAACCGCCCGCCAAGTCTTATTAGTCTTAACACTCTTAACCACATTTTTCGCTTATAATACAGTTTCGTAATTTCATACTATTATACTGCGTCAATTTATACCGTTACATATTTATATTCTATTATACTGTGATTTTAAATCAATAAAGAGTCAACCACCGTAACTGTTTTGAATCCTGATCAGAATCACCGCCGAAATCTGTCGGTGACTGGTGGGCCGTCGTATTTTTCAGTTTTTACAAAATACAGACGCTAACACATCAGAAGTAGGATATACCCGAAGTATATCTCTTCGTTGTCATTCGTTTCGGACGTGAAATTGTGGAAACGCGAAGTCACGAGGTTTCCGTCCGGCGTCCGTTTGCGTTAATTCCGTGTGCGTTTACGGGAAAACCCAAACGTCCGAGTGAGTCCGTCTACTGTACGCCGCTTCGATCGTGCGAGTGCGCCAGTCGATAGTCTGCTGCATAGGCACTTAGATCATATACTATGGATGAAGCTATCCGTATACCGAATTGTGTCCAACATTATCCCCACCACCTTCAAAATTTCACGGTACACGACACTAATGCGCATGCTCAGAAATATATGTGAATGATACTGTCAAAGTGTCATACTCTTAGATCATATACAATGGATGGAGCTACTTTAATCATTTGCTGTGTCCAACATAATCCCCCACTTATTAATTATTTTACAGTGATTTTTGGCGAAACGCATGCGCAATAACTCGTTGTACCTTGAAATTAAATGGATATTGGGGGGTTATGTTGGACACAGCTCGATGTACGAGAAATACACACATAGTTCCATCCATTGTATATGATCTAAAACCTGCGACTACCATCAAGGCGCCGACTTATCAAGAACTGTTTGATTTGACCGCCAAATTACAAGCCCGGTTAAACGGTTTAGAAAAAACAGAGGCTGTCTTCGGAGACGGGGTCCGCACCTACATCTACTCCGGCACCTGTAGAGCAGCCATGGAGAGATTTTCGCATGCTGCCGGATTTAAATGGTTCTGTACCGATGTTTACGGGACATGAGATCAGCTGCGCGGCTGAGGACTGGATCGGTTCAGTCGACGCGCTATCGATTATCGACAATATTGGCCTGCCCCGTACAGACTTCAATACTTCCACTACTACGACCACCCACTCCAAAGGACTCAATCATATATATAGGAGCCCAGGACAAGAGCTCGTTAGACGGTTATATAGTATGGGTTGAGCTAACCATTAAACGGTTAGAGACATTCAGAGACAGGTCGTAACACCACTCACAGTATAAACACTATCTTAAGAGTCGTAACATCACTCTTTTACACCATATATTATAACATTGTAATTTTGTATTTCGTTAATAAACATTCATTATAACTTAGTACATCACGTATTTCATTTCTGCGTTGATGTATATATCGTCGTCGGTTGGGACGTAACATGGGCATCCACTCCCAGGAGCTCGCCTCATTTGCAATGAGTAGGACACATAGTTCCGTTTCGGTTTTGCTTGCTGACTTACAGGAGTGGTAACGCTTGTAAGAATTACGTAAGACGCGATTCCCGACACATCCGAAGATTATTTCCACCGCAAGGCCTAGTAAAAATAGCCAATAGATGAACAGCTATCGCCGTGGAACCGAGAAAGGTACGTTAACACCGGACACTCATAAGGGTGCACCCGTTGCTGCGACGGAACCCCGTAGTTTTCGTCCACATCCACGGTTCGCTGTTTTAATTGTAACGGCAACGGTCACGAAGCCGCGTAAACCATGTTCACTTTGTAAGTTGACATCCCACTCACGAAGACAGTGTACCGCTGCCGTCGGTGTAGCATCTACGTTGCACGCTGAGACGTATCGAGCCGAGTGTGCACCAAAAGCCGCCGGGCGAAATTGCTTCATGAAGGATGTCTACTTCAATGAGGTACTCGCTACTTGTTTGATTGACTCCGGGTCGTCGAACGTACTGGTGCGCGCCTGTCTCGCGGACAGATCGAATATCGTGGTCAACTGCGTCTCCCGGCGGTTATTCACCGTAGGAGACGCGTACCAGCCGAGCGTAACGACTCTAAATCCGGGATTGATCACACTGCGCCTCGCACCCATAGTATTAGTATGGACGACCGCAGCGGCAGCATGTCTGTGCAGTCTAGTTTTGTAAAGTGACTGATGACGCTGTTTCGTCGCCGTGATATCCATACAACCGCTCGCCAAGTCTTAACCACGTTTTTCGCTTATAATACCGTTTCGTAATTTCATACTTGAAATGGCGCCCCTACAATTAAACACTTAAAAATATATAACTAATTACTTTATTTGCTATGCTATACAACCTGTACATTCTAAAAATTCTAATACTAATTCTGAAATGGCTTTGTTTACTAAACAAAAGGAAAACACGAAAATGTGTAAATACTTATACTTTGGTCTTTGAGTTATATGGAAGTATATTTCACAAATTAGAATATAGCTGGCTGCGCGCGCAGATCGTATTTTGGGGTATTCGGAAAAAATAGCCTCGTACTAATGCATTCAGTTTATATGTTCAAATATAATTTCATTCTAGGGATAGAGGAATGTAAAAATCCTTATCATAAAATAATGTTAAATATGTATAATAGTAATCTATGACTTTCGTAGACTTAGCGAAATACATATTATAGGAAAGAGCGTGTGTAGATCGAAGGTGACGACTACACCCTGTACACGCATTCAAATGACGGCGCTCTGTCGTCTCGAGGCCAAATTTCCCCCTCCATGTGGCCACTGGTCTATGGTACACACCCGCCGCCGAAACCGGCGCTCTCTGACGTGTGGCGATCTGGCCGGTAAAATGGTGGGAATGCGCGAAAAAAGACGAGTTTTGGTCCACCGGGTTAGGTTAGGTTCATTTTAATGAAAAATGAAAAAAAAAAACCTAACCGGGTTCATTCTCTCGTGGCTCAGAGTATAGAAATAGTACACACCTTGAGATTGTACGACGGCATCATAACAAAGTGATTCCGTTTAGCATAAATAGGCAACAGCGATCAAAGGCGGGGAGTCCGAGTCGAGTGACGACAAACATATGTACTTCATTTTGGAAGAACTAACGTTTTACAAGTGTTAATAAAAATACTTTAGAGATACGTAAATTTTTGTATTTTTATTACACCTATAATTCATTATTGAGTGCTGAATCGGTTACAACAAGACTCTGTTAACTTTTTTATGTTAAAATTTTAAGAAATTTCTATGATAACGTTTGGGGAATTTTTGAAACTTTTTTATGATTTCGTTGAGGAATTCTCAATTTTCGATCTGGCAACACTCAATTGCATAGGTTATGAAACATGATTAAAGATAATTAATTAAATAATAATAATAATAATACATATATTCATAATAATTATTAAATCTAGCTATGGTAAGAAAAATTATGATTTGATCACATGCATTTTGATAAAAATGCAGAAATGCAGAATGATGCAGTGCCCCGTGCGTTCCCCTTAAAAATAAAAGTAAGGGTACCTTAAATTTTCTGAAAAATTAGTTGGGGTACTCCATCCCCCTCCCAAGTCGAGCACTGCGCGTTTCCGTACCAATACACCCCTGTATAATGGATATATATATATGTTTTAAAAACAAGATAAATTATTTGTAATAACAGAACTCATATCCGTTATAACTAGAGCAAGGACTTTCTTACATTCGCATATTTCTTCTGGTTAACTTTATCGTATGCAGAGTAAGTAGACAATACATTTCATAAAGTTTGTGACCAAAAGCTCAAAGTTTTGACTACAGTCTAGTTTAATGGACTTATTTTTGATTATAAGAGCATATTTTGAAGAATTTTCAAAAATCGAGTCAGTACTTCGGTGAATATTTTTCACGAATCAAGGACAAACATTACTATATTTTACTGTTTATATTTAACTATTTAACTATAATTTCTCATCAAGACTCATTTTATCTTAATTGTTAACGGGTAGATTAGATTACAATAAAGTGATATCAAATTATGTATTACCTTTATTTTTGTGTAACAAATAACAATTTATACGTATCAAAATAATTATTTAATTCTAGAACATCGCCGCATGTATATTACGTTTTAACGTGTGAATATATCTAGTAATTAAACTTATAAGGATAATATAAAATTGTAAAAATTTAAAGAAAAAATATAATTTTTAGAGCTATAAATTGTTGTGTTCTAATTTTTAACATATTTAAATGTTTTGATGCATAAATGCATATTTTTAAATGCATATGGCACGACGGTCACATTTCTCGTTGATCTCTGCGAACTTGGAAGCGATGTGGGCAGTGTGGCAACACTAGTTCAATTCAACAACCTAAAAATACAGATATGACAATTGTAATAATTGTTTATGACATACTTAATTTTTAATTACGGAAGTTAATTACCTGGGCAGTGGAATCAGCAGCACCCTTGGTTGGGTTGTCCTTTGTGTAGATCAAATGACCAGTTGTGGTTGATTTATCGGAATCGACTTGTCCGATGACAACAATGTTAAGATTTACCTTTTCTTTACCCATGGTTAGTCTAAAAAAATATTTTGAAGTTGTAAAAACTCAATAACATACAAATCAGTAATCATTTAAATTAAATAAACTAAAATTTAAAAAAAAAATTAATAACTAGAAATTATTACACAAAGGTTGGAAAATTTCAAATGAAATAAATAGATGGTAATTAATATTGATCAGCTTATCTGAAATAGCTATTAATGGCACTCATTAATTTGTTTGGAAAAAGTCTAGATAAGACGAAAAATGTTTATACCAAAACATGGCTAGGTTAAATACGTATAAACTAGATAAAAAAATATCATACGTGAATTGCTACTAATTAAAAGTTGATTTTGCGTGGTATGCAATTTAACAATTTAACAATTTAACGTTTTGTCAAAACGGAAATTCAAATATATTATATAATGCAACAAGGTTAATGAACCGAAAAATGACGCATTATCAAGTGGATCACCAAAAACGCATTATTTTAACCAATATCTTTAGATATGTATCACGACGACAATGGTACCAACCAATGCCCGGCCGTCGAAATATACTCGCACCCTATTTAGACAAAATTCGGGTAACTTAAAATTTAAAATATTTTCGTTAAAATATTAAACGAAATTGTAGTTACTTTCGATAAACAAATTTTTATAGTGGACTTAAAATGCACGGCAATCTTAAGTGACCCGACGAGGATTCTGAAACCAGTCTAATAAATTACCACAAAAACAAAAAAAAAAGTTGACTGTGACCACTGGGATTACAATTTAATTTTAAACGAACCTTGGCAAACTTTCAAAGGGGGCAGTTTACGCGGCTCTATTAGGGGGAAAAAGTACAAAGGCAAGACATCAACCCATCACAGCGCTATTTACAGGCGGAGCGCGCAATAAGACGGTAGCAGCCGGAAGATCCTACAAACCGTACGGTAAAAATTCGCGACCAAAATTCTTCTCAAAAACTAGTCAAAAAATTACGGCGTTAACGTCGGGGATTGGAACGCGTACGTACTAAGAGGACATCATAGATCAAACAGTTTCTTAAAACAGGGGAAAAAAAAGAGACGAGCGCGGACAAAACGCATTCCGGCCGGCGGATTGCGGTTGCACCATTACCTGGTCAAAAAGGTAAAAACTAGATCAAATAGTTTAACTTACCGCTTGTAGATGACTTGCAATAATAATTTCAGATTCAAACTGATGAAAAACCTCCAGAAGACTGTGAAGCTGACGAGCGGAACACACGATTATATAGCATCAGAGTAGGAACACAATCTTAGCACACCGGACTGTGGTGGTGGTCAAACGAAAAACATGGCCGCCGGCGCCGGCACCGATAAATCTGTTTTGTTTTTTCAGTATCGTTTAAAACCAAAATCTTAATGTTTTCGACTCGTAAAATATTTTTAATTATCAAAAATGACTATGTTTTTGGCTATGCTATAGCTTTTAGTCATTTTTGACATCCAAAATTCCGTTTGCTGGCAATGGGTACGAGAATAATTGACCACGGTAAGTCGATGTTACTGGCACTGTTACCGTTGCCAACCCAAGGGACACGTAGTAGAAATTGGCTAGACTAATGTGAAATAATTTTAAATTGGTTTCGTCCAGCGAATTTCTAAATAGTTGCGAAATGGTTTTAAAAATGTTAAAACATTCTCATAATATACCGTGGTTGTAGGATCGCATTATGAAAATATGACGGTGATTTTCAAAGTACGAAAACAATATAAATAAATAATTATTTATTATTAGTTATTATACTATTTCCTTAAATATAATGTTTGTTATTAAATGTGGCACAATTTCGTCCACAGCTAATTATGGGGGACCAATTCATGTGTTAAGGTTGATATTTCCCTTATTTTCACATTTCTCCATAGGTATTTAAAAAAAATTGTTAAATCCTAGAAAAATTAAATAAGTATCCAAATATTTCAATATTAATTGTTGTTTAACAGTTTAACATATTTTATCATTTCATTGATTCATTAATAAGTAGTATTGTATCATATAATAATAAGTAACAAGTTATGTTTAAATAAAAAAAGTATAAATATAATTTTTAAAAAGGTGGGTAAGTGGATGTCGCTCTGCTGTACAGTAGGTTACAAGTGGATCACTGTACTGGATGGTGTTAAATTTGAATTTAATGATATAATATCATTGTATAAGAAAAACGATTCTGAATGAAACCGGTCAGTCAGACTATGATGTTACTAAGTATATTTGATGATATTATTGTGCATAAAGTAATTTATATATAACCTATTTACGTGGAGCCTTGTTTTCAATTTTCAATCCTTAGCTATAAAAGTTGAACATTTTATAGATTTTTAACTACAAAATAATTATTAAATTATAAATTTTATAAATTTTGTCGAAATTTGAACTTTAAATGCTTATAAAAAAATATTGTGACTATGTATTTTTAATATTTTTCAACTGCTATTGTAAAAATATATCAGGAGCCTTGTATTCGATTTTCACGCTTTATTTCCCAACAAATAAAATTTGATTGATATTTATAGAAAAAAAAACTAAAAAAATTGAAAACTGACAATGTCCGTAAACAGCTCAAAAAGAGTCAAATTATTTTCAAAATTTTATCGTGTATAAAAAATGCTAATATAAACACTCAGTGAAACTTTCAAGTATCTAGTCATTCGTTTTTTAATTACAATAAAATAAGAAAATCGTTACATGAGAATCGAGTGAATATCAATGTTATAAAAATATGAATTTCAAACGCTCATAAAAATTTAATTTGATTTGCTTGTAGATATTTTTTTTTTTTTGGTAAAGGTAGACAAACTTATGGGTAATCTTGTATTACATTTTCAAATCTTAGTTTTAAAAAGAAAAAAATTTATGAATTCTCAACTCAAAATAATTTGCTAATTTTCGTGATTTTTCCGTATTTTGTCAAGATTTGAACTTTAAATGCTTATAAAAAAATATTGTGACTATGTATTTTTAATATTTTTCAACTGCTACTGTAAAAATATATCAGGAGCCTTGAATTCAATTTTCACGCTTTATTTCCCAATAAATAAAATTTTATTGATATTTATAGAAAAAAAAACTAAAAAAATTGAAAACTGACAATGTCCGTAAACAGCTCAAAATTAGTCAAAATATTTGGAAAATGTTATCGCGTATAAAAAATGAAAATATAAACAACCAGTGAAAATTTCATGTATCTACGGTCATTTGTTTTAAAGTTACAACAAAAACTAAATTCAATTTTGTGAAAAATCGATTTTGCGTAAAAAGTCCCGTTTTTCCTTAATTTTTCTTTTGTTTTTCTTGGGGCTTTTGAAAATAACTAGGAATTTTAAATTTTGACCTCCCCAATGCACCAACGATATTCACTTTCCAATCGAAAAAGATACCGAAGTTAAAAATCGAAGCATTATTTCGACTACTTATGGCGTAAACAGACGCAAAAAAAAAAAAAAATATAAAAACACACATCATTGTAAAATCAATACATTCATCGTTCCACTCAGAATCTAAAACTAAAAAAATTGAAAACTGATAATATCTGTAAACAGCTCATAAAAAGTCAAATTATTTTCAAAATGTTATGGTGTATAGAAAATGCTAATATAAACATTCAGTGAAATTTTTAAGTATCCACAGTCATTCGTTTTTCAATTACAACAAAATAAGAAAATCGTTACATGAGAAATCGAGTGAATATCAAATGTTGTAAAAGTATGAATTTCAAACGCTCATAAAAATATAATTTGACTTTCTTGTAGATTTTTTTTTTGTTAAAGATAGACAAACTTATGGATAATCTTGTATTACATTTTTAAATCTTAGATTGAAAAAGAAAAATTGTATAACTCTAAAAAAATATATTACACAGATTTTGTATTATAGACACATTTTTAGTTCAAATTTGGTTGAAATAAGATAGTTAAACGAATAATAACGATGTTATTCATGGGTACTTACAAAATTAAACATTTTACTAAATTAAATGCAATTTTTAATTTTAATTTTTTAAATATTTAGATTTATTTTAAATTTTAAGCTGCTACTTGTTAATTGTTTCATAAACTTATTCACATTGTTCTACGATAATGTAGTATAATATCTCATTATAGTCTATATTATATAAGACTTCAACCAGTTCAGCTTTAGTCTCTACAAATCTCAAACGCTATTCGCGCCTATGTTCAAACACTATTTAGATAATTGGTACTTAATATGTTATATGTAAGTAAGTACTAACTAGGCACAAGTTGTTAGTATTTACATGATTCATCTACGTCTTTGGTTGTGATAACTCACAGATTATCGGTATAGACCAAGGGCATCTGCAGGGGGGCAAGTAGCAGCAGTTGCCCACTAAAAACACAAAAACCCTTGGATTTTTCTGGGTTGATTATCATAATTATTATTGATGATTTTAATGTTCTAAAAAAACTTAAAAATGCCCTAACAATTCTAAATAGTGCACTAAATTATTTTTATTTTTAATATTAAAGGTATAAATTCAGTATACATTAAAATATACATTTTAAACTTTTAAATGATTGTATAAATGTTTTACAGAGTGAACTTATCATTTGAACTACTTATTTAATCTGGAAATTAAGCACTTTATTTTCTATACCTATAACCTATAGGTTTAGACTTTAGATCATATATATTTATCATAAAAACCATGTAAAAACATGTTTATCGTAAACATGTTTATCACAAACTTAATATTTACCTCAATCATTGCTGTTGACCGTTGTAATATAAAGTATCGCTGAAAATGTCTGAAAATGTCCGTCGTGAAAATTATATATTTGTAAAATTATGGTGACTCTTGAACTCTCGACTATTTATCAACACATGCCCACATAAATCATAATATTATAATTTATAATATTATATTATAATGCGTTATAATATGATGAATATATTAAGTTTGTGATAAACGTGTTTACGATAAACATGATTTTACATGGTTTTTAAGATAAATATATACGATCTAAAGTCTAAACCTATTCACAAGTTATTACAATCAAAGACGTAGATGAATCATGTAAATACTAACAACTTGTGCCTAGTTAGTACTTACTTACATATAACATATTAAGTACCAATTATCTAAATAGTGTTTGAACATAGGCGCGAATAGCGTTTGAGATTTGTAGAGACTAAAGCTGAACTGGTTGAAGTCTTATATAATATAGACTATAATGAGATATTATACTACATTATCGTAGAACAATGTGAATAAGTTTATGAAACAATTAACAAGTAGCAGCTTAAAATTAAAATAAATCTAAATATTAAAAAATTAAAATTAAAAATTGCATTTAATTTAGTAAAATTTTAATTTTGTAAGTACCCATGAATAACATCGTTATTATTCGTTTAACTATCTTATTTCAACCAAATTTGAACTAAAAATGTGTCTATAATACAAAATCTGTGTAATATATTTTTTTAGAGTTATACAATTTTTCTTTTTCAATCTAAGATTAAAAATGTAATACAAGATTATCCATAAGTTTGTCTATCTTTAACAAAAAAAAAATCTACAAGAAAGTCAAATTACATTTTTATGAGCGTTTGAAATTCATACTTTTACAACATTTGATATTCACTCGATTTCTCATGTAACGATTTTCTTATTTTGTTGTAATTGAAAAACGAATGACTGTGGATACTTAAAAATTTCACTGAATGTTTATATTAGCATTTTCTATACACCATAACATTTTGAAAATAATTTGACTTTTTATGAGCTGTTTACAGATATTATCAGTTTTCAATTTTTTTAGTTTTAGATTCTGAGTGGAACGATGAATGTATTGATTTTACAATGATGTGTGTTTTTATATTTTTTTTTTTTTTGCGTCTGTTTACGCCATAAGTAGTCGAAATAATGCTTCGATTTTTAACTTCGGTATCTTTTTCGATGGAAAGTGAATATCGTTGGTGCATTGGGGAGGTCAAAATTTAAAATTCCTAGTTATTTTCAAAAGCCCCAAGAAAAACAAAAGAAAAATTAAGGAAAAACGGGACTTTTTACGCAAAATCGATTTTTCACAAAATTGAATTTAGTTTTTGTTGTAACTTTAAAACAAATGACCGTAGATACATGAAATTTTCACTGGTTGTTTATATTTTCATTTTTTATACGCGATAACATTTTCCAAATATTTTGACTAATTTTGAGCTGTTTACGGACATTGTCAGTTTTCAATTTTTTTAGTTTTTTTTTCTATAAATATCAATAAAATTTTATTTATTGGGAAATAAAGCGTGAAAATTGATTCAAGGCTCCTGATATATTTTTACAGTAGCAGTTGAAAAATATTAAAAATACATAGTCACAATATTTTTTTATAAGCATTTAAAGTTCAAATCTTGACAAAATACGGAAAAATCACGAAAATTAGCAAATTATTTTGAGTTGAGAATTCATAAATTTTTTTCTTTTTAAAACTAAGATTTGAAAATGTAATACAAGATTACCCATAAGTTTGTCTACCTTTACCAAAAAAAAAAAAATATCTACAAGCAAATCAAATTAAATTTTTATGAGCGTTTGAAATTCATATTTTTATAACATTTGATATTCACTCGATTTCTCATGTAACGATTTTCTTATTTTATTGTAATTAAAAAACGAATGA
Organism: Sitobion miscanthi; assembly: GCA_008086715.1. NCBI lineage: Eukaryota > Metazoa > Arthropoda > Insecta > Hemiptera > Aphididae > Sitobion > Sitobion miscanthi. The sequence goes on along the minus strand of CM017798.1, from coordinate 27,984,353 downwards.
CTAGATACTTGAAAGTTTCACTGAGTGTTTATATTAGCATTTTTTATACACGATAAAATTTTGAAAATAATTTGACTCTTTTTGAGCTGTTTACGGACATTGTCAGTTTTCAATTTTTTTAGTTTTTTTTTCTATAAATATCAATCAAATTTTATTTGTTGGGAAATAAAGCGTGAAAATCGAATACAAGGCTCCTGATATATTTTTACAATAGCAGTTGAAAAATATTAAAAATACATAGTCACAATATTTTTTTATAAGCATTTAAAGTTCAAATTTCGACAAAATTTATAAAATTTATAATTTAATAATTATTTTGTAGTTAAAAATCTATAAAATGTTCAACTTTTATAGCTAAGGATTGAAAATTGAAAACAAGGCTCCACGTAAATAGGTTATATATAAATTACTTTATGCACAATAATATCATCAAATATACTTAGTAACATCATAGTCTGACTGACCGGTTTCATTCAGAATCGTTTTTCTTATACAATGATATTATATCATTAAATTCAAATTTAACACCATCCAGTACAGTGATCCACTTGTAACCTACTGTACAACAGAGCGACATCCACTTACCCACCTTTTTTTTTTTTCTATAAATATCAATAAAATTTTATTTTTTGGATAAAAAAGCGTGAAAATTGAATGCAAGGCTCCTGATATATTGTTACAATAGCAGTTGAAAAATATTAAAAATACATTTTTTTGGGCACAATTTTTTTTTTATAAGCATTTAAAGTTAAAATGTTGACAAAATTTATCAAATTTATAATTTAATAATTATTTTGTATTTAAAAATTTATAAAATGTTCAACTTTTGTAGCTAGGGATTGAAAATTTAAAACAAGGTTCCACGTAAATAAATAAATATATAAATTACTTTATTCAAAATAATATCATAAAATATACTAATATTTTCAATTTTATTTCTCAAATGATATATTTCTTTGTCTTTTGTTGACACGGTCTTTGTGAAATAACTTAATTTCTTTTCATATTTATCTATTTCTTTTTGTAACAAGATCATCTCTGTATTTTTATTAGATAATTCTGACCTAAAAAATTCATTTAAATTATAAAAAAAAGTTATGATTTTGTTGTCGCTAAGTACTCACGACACACTCTGTAAATTGTTTTTTGAGAGATTTAAAGTCTTGGTAACTTCTTGTAATTGTTCACTTAATTCTGCAACTTTCCCATGGAACACAGTGTCTTGTTTGTGTTTTTGAAAAACACTATGAGCTCTTACTTTATATGCTTCAAACTCATCAAGTAAACCTTGATTTTCTTCTGTGTACTTTGAAATACATTCATTAGCAGTTTTTATTTCCACTTGCAGTCGCCGGATCTAATTTTAATAAAAATTAACATCATAAGCAACTACTATGATAATTAGTATGAATTAAAATAATTTTTACTTTTTCAGTTAGCTGTGAGTGTTGCAATTGATAATTTTCTTTTTCAGTTTCATATAGTTTTTGTAACTCATTATATTTACTAGTCAAATTTGTATTTAATATATTTTCTTGATTTAAAGCTACTTAGCATTCGATTAAATTATTTTCTTTTTCATTTAATAATACTTCTAACTGATGCTAAAATTAAAAATCATAACAATGAAAAATATGATTGCTTAATTAATATAATTTAAAATTCTGTCGAGTTAATAAATTATACAATATACAATTCTATACAATTTTATGAGAAATTTAAGATTTTTGTGTATTAAGTAATCATAAATACATTTAATTTAAATTGAAATATAAATCTAAGATTTATAACTTACTAAATTTTGTTTATTTCTTTCTTGTTCAGTAATAATAATATGTTCCAAATGTTTAATTTGTTCATGCAAAGAATCAATAACACTATTGGCGTTTGAAAGTTCTTGTTCTAGATTCTGACTATGTTGCTTTTCTTCTTTTACTTTTTGTGATAATTCATCTAGTTTTCTAAAAAATCAATAAAAAATTTAATTAATTATTAAAATTATAATATAGTATATAGTACCGACTTCATAAGAATTTAATTCAAGGTCTCGAATATTAATTTTTTGTTTTTCCGTTTTTAATTTCTCCAATTCAGATTCCATTGATTTAATTTTTTCTTTTGAAACTTTTAAATTATTTGAAAGTTCTTTTATTGATGATTCTCGATCTGCTTTAAGTATTTCAGCAGCTGATTTTTCTTGCTTAAAAATATCAAGTCTTGAATTTAAAGATTTTTCTGCTTCCTTTAAATTAAAATTGAATATAAATAATAATTAAAACTATAATAAAAACAAATTAGTAAGTTACCTAATCATAGTATTTTGAGCTACTGAAAGGTCATTCTTTAAAATTTTAATATCCGATTTTAATATGGTACATAGCTTTTTTTGTTCTAATAGCTGATTTTCTTCTTGATTACATTTGTTAAATAATTCTTTGATTTCTATACATTAAATATCATACTCATCATGTTTAATATCATATTATTGTTGTAAACACTAAAAAATTAAATGATTATTTTTAAATCTCAACATTAACTATGTAAATTTGGATTAATCTTGTAAAGTCCACCATAAATGTTAAATTTTTGAAATTACTAACGTACTAATTATTTACATATATTTTCATGAAAATAAGATTATAATAATTAAACTTGACATTGAAATTTAATTTGTATAATTAATTGGTAATTTGTACTTTATAAGCAATTATTTCGAAAATCCACATACTTAACACAATATGAAAATTTGTTCCTTAATATTATTTTGTAATTACCAATTTTTTAAATATATAATTTCAGATACCGAGCAATGAATGTATTGATTTTACAATGATGTTTTTTTTGTGTCTGTGTAGTATTAGTTTTCATTTAATAAAGGTCTCATCTTAAAAGGTGATTTATTATTTTCTATTTTAGAATTTTGTTTTAAATAATTTTCAAACGATTCATCTAAAAGTTTTAGACAATTGGTGAAGTTTTCCTGTAAAATATTTATATTAGAAGATAATAATGAATTTTTTGAATTTAATAGTACTGTTTTCAGTAAGATTGTTGATTTAATTATTTTTGACATCTATTTCTTGCTTCAAGTCGTTTATAATACATTTGAACACTTTTTTTTCTTTCTGCATGTTTTGTAATCTTTGTACATATACTTCTTGTTCATTTTCGTAAGTTTCCATTTGTTTAGAAAATAATTTTATTTGTTTTCGTAATTTGTTATTTTCTTCTTCAGTTTCTACATGATTATTTAACTTTTCATTTATTACAGTAATATTGTTTTCCAATTTGTTAATTAAATTAGTTTGACCATCAAATACTTGTTCCCTTTAAATTCCTTTTCATTGTCCGAGGTTTTTTTCAGTGCATCTAATGCATGTTTATTACTTTGAAGTGTTTTCTGCAAAGCTTCAACTTCATCTTTTTGTTGAGCATTTAATATGTGAATTTTTTCTTCTTTGTTGATAATTTATTACTGATTCTGCTTCTTGTAGTTCTTTATTCTTATTCAGCAATTCCTATAAAAATTGAATTTTTAGAGTTAAGAACTTTAAGAGGAAGGTATGCATTTGTTGTCTCTGTCCTACACACGTAGACATGGCAAACATTTTAAGTACCTACATTTTGGTCTTCTAACACAGATTATTTTTAGAATTTTACTATACATATAATAAAAAAAGTCAACAATAAAAAATTTGCAAGCAAGTTATTATTTTTTTTATGCAACATTTTTCTATATACTAGTAAGTAATTAGGATTTAATATAAATAATATAAATATATCAGTTTTATTACTATAATTTAAATATCTTAATTCTTTACCTGTCTTTCAGAATGTTCATATAAGTGCTGCTGGTCAATACATTTTTCATCCCAAATCTTTTCTTTATTATGTAATTCTAAAAAAAAAAAAACAATAATTGTTATTAATACCTATACCTCAACATTTTGTTAAATAAATATTTTTTCAATAAATAAAAATTGTCATTTAATCAATGAAAACTTAATTGGTAAATACCTTCATTTTCTTTTTTTATTTGAATGATTTCATTTAGGTATTTAGTACAAATTTCTTCCTTTGTCAACCTTTGTAAAACCTAAGCATACATTAATAAACAAATTATATACTTATTACTTATAAGCAGGAGTCATAAAAGTAAAATTTGGAAATTAATATCAACATTTCTAATTATATATATATTAATACTTAATAGTCATTGAATGCCAATAAATTGAATAACATACATCATCACTATCATCTGAATTACAAATTTCCATAGTTGGTAGGTACCTAAAAATTGTTAACACTCAAAATTTAAAACTAATAAAATCTCATAGCATTTCTATAAAAACATTATAAATAGTAAATACTGTAAATTAATTAAAATAAATAAAAATTAAGTTAAAAAATCAAAATGAAATTAAAAACGTAGTAGTTTTGTTTTAGTTGTACCATACAGTAATAAGAGAGTTGAACTTGAGTACCTGTTACCTAATAGTTATAACTACTAATACAACTGTTTATTGGTTATCAGTTATCACTTATATTATCAGCAATATAATATGTAAATATTATCGTTATTATCATTACGATTTAAGATATTGTGATTTGTGGAGGGCCATGATGACACTATATTTTAGAGAAGATTTCTTGGAACGATTCTAGTTTAGCAAACTATCGATTTTTCAAGTCTTGTTTTTCCAAAATGTACAAAAAAAAAGCCCGGACAAACTTCGTTTTTTGAAGTTATTGATGAAAAATTACATTTAAAAAAAAAAAAAAAAAATTTTTAGAAACGAATATTTTTTAATTTTTATTCCGAAATGTGTGGTTTTTAACGCTCAATATATTGGTAAAATCAAAACTTACCTAACATACTTACTTTTGAAGTTTTTACAGGTATTAAAAGTTGCCTAATTAATGAAAAAATGTAATACAGTAAAACAGGTATATAGTTACAACTATACCTTATCTATGTTCAATGCTCGTTGGGCAACCATTTTAATATAATATTTAATCGTGGCCCATATATTCTACTTTTGACCGCCTGGTTACATTTATGTGCGGTTAAGCCGGATTCACACGGTAACCGTTACGGTGAAGTGTGAACCCGGCTTATACTGCTTACACGGTTTATGGATTATGACACAGATATATTATAAAAGTTAAAAAGTTACTTTATATATCTGTGGTTTATGATTATTCTACAGTTATCTACTTGTCACTACGCAAATATATAATATTATTATATATTTATATGCATACAACCTACCTACTTATTTTATTTGTTCAGTAGGTAGTTTTGATTCTGAGCGGAGCGATGATGTATTGATTTTAGTATGATGTGTGCAGTACACGTTGATCACTGAAAAGTAGTCGAAAATAAAGTTTAGATTTTCAGCATATTAGATTCTGAATGGAGCGATGAATGTATTAATGCATTGTTTGGTTTCCACAATGCTTTGTGTTTTTTCGCATTAATTTTTTTTTATCTGTCGTCATTATTTGGGGTAGTAAAATGTCTCCGAAATTTGGCATAAGCATCTTTTCAAATGAGAAAGTGAAACTATAACATCGGAAAAAAATGAAGAAAAAGTGAGTATTTTTATACCTACGTAAAACTAAATTTGGACAAAATTAATTTTTTTTTTTTTTTTTTTGGTGAAACTCAAAAACTAATAACTGTTAAAATATTTTAACTCTTTCTGAGCTTTTAATAGCCATGATATAAATTTTTAAATTTTGTATTATTTTTAATTATTGTCGATCCAAACATTTTCACTAGGTAGGTACAAAAGTTTGAAATTGAACGCAAGTTTGATAGCAGCAAATATTAAAGATATATAGAACGGTTAGTCTTTATATGCATTTAAGGTCAAATGTTGACAAAATTCATCAAAAACCCGAAAATGTTATTTTTTATTTAGAAATTAACAAAAAATTATTTTCATAGCTAACATTAGAAATTTGAATAGAAGATTCCCCACAAGTCACACTATATATAGCTATGCGGTATTTTCGATTTTTATTAATTTTTTTAAAATTTTTTTAAAATTATTATATTTAATTATTTATCTAAGTATGCAGCTTGTCAACAATTAATTTAACCTACCTACAGTAATACTAATGCCTAGAGCGCGGATTCCTATGTAAAAACATGTTTCAACGATTCATGGTACAAAGAATCTGAATATAAAATTTTATTTTGCATATAAGTGCATATTTTGATATTAAGGGCGATTTTGGCGATTTTGACGATTTTGGCGCCCTAGGTACCCATATTTTGGCGCCCCTTTTTTTCTCAGTTTCCTTTAACTCATTATCGCAAAAAAATTTAAGCCTTCTCTAATTTAGAATTTACTTTTTCTCTCCGTTAAAAGTGCGGAGCTTGAAACCGGTATAAAACCATTATAAAACTGAAAACAAAACCAAAAGCCAAAACCGACAAAAATTGGATACTGGTATTATAATTAAAAACCGGAATAGAAAATATAATTTAAAAAACGGTATTTTTTTGGAAAATCTTTGTGTCTTGACATTTGGGAAAGTTTACTTTACACAACAAGCTCGATCCGGCAATTCAAAAAAATGAATAAACTAAGAATGGAGGTAAATAGTCCAGCCTTTGAAACAGATTTTAGAAACCGGTAAAAACCGTTTAAAAACTGAAACCGAAAACAAAATCAAAATTTAAAATCGTTATTAAATCCAAAACCGGAACGTAAAAATGGGAAACCGGTATACAAAATCGAAACCAAAACCGAAATTTCCTAATACTGGTATTGAAAAATTTAAACCAAAATCAAAAAAAATCAAAACCGGTATACAAAATTGAAACCGAAACCGAAATTTTTTCAATCGGTTTCAAGCCCTGTAAAAGTGATAACCCAAAATGTATATTTTTCCCCTATTGCATTTATGCTTCCACTAATTTAGAGAATACTTTTATTTTACCATTTACAATCCATTTATCCTAGTAAAAAGTCAACTTTTATAATCAAATAAAACAAATTCTAATTTTAGATTTTAGCCTTTTTTATAACAATATAGTAAAATACATTATATATATGTATATAGAAATGTAAAAGATATTATAAGAAAGATACAGGTTATCACTTATCAGTTATCACTAATATAATTTCTCAACAAATCCAATAAAATAAAAATAAATATATTTTTTTTTGTTATAACCTCTAGCAACGGCGCCCCTTTGAGGACTCAGAATTTGGCGCCCCGGGGCAATTGCCTCCCCCCCTAAATACGCCACTGATTAAAGGAATATATACTTTAAAAGTACTCCGAATACTTTTGATAAACATATGAAACGATACCAGTTATAATTTTGATATTGTATGATATTAATAGATATTATTGATTCTAAATTTCCAACTCATAAAATATAAATTTTGTATTTTTGTTTTAAATGAAATGCAAAGGAATAACATGCAAATCAAACAATTAAATTTTCATACTATAAAAGTATTTCGAATAAAGTATTCAGAATAGTTTCAAAAGTTTTCAAAATACATCACAAAATACTTTTGGAAATAGTATTATAAAAGTATTCGGAATACTATCCAAGACTGGAATATATTCATATAAAATCATATTTTTGCATATTTCACTAATTAAAAATAAAATATATGTATCGAAATATTTCCAGGAATTAAAAAAATGTGTACTTATTTTCAACCATAAACGAAGGACCTGATAATAGATAATCTATCTATCTATGATTTCAATTACTGCGATAGGACATGACCACAGATATATACTATAATAGTAGTATAATAGTATATATCTGTGGACATGACTCGAATAATTGGTAATATTTTGTTACCACGTAAATTATCACACCTTTTCCTCCGCCTTGATAACGAGTTTTCATTTTGTATTCGAAGTCTATTAAAATTTCAAATTAACAAATACCTAACAGTTTTCTATTATTTTGTAAATGTTTAACTGTGTTAAACTATTTTGTAACTGTTGTGTTTTTGTTTACATATTTTAATTTATTAAGATGCCGAAACAATAATAATATAAAAAAAATCAGTTTATTTAACTTTTTAATATAGATGGAAAGTTTTTACGAGCGATGTAGTAGTGTGAAACCTTTTTTTCGTATAATCGAGGACCGGGGAGAGAACCGTGATTTGCATTACAGCTCCCCGCGGTAATAGTAGTGTGAAACCTATATTGCCATCTTTGTGACGGTCAAATTCTGTCAAATTCCAATTTTAATCATTATTCATTAAATTTATTTTGCATATAATTACATATTTTGATGTTAAAAAAATACATTGATAAAAAAACATATTTTTGAATAGTTATATTTTACTAATATGTTTAAAGAATATTACAAGCATATACATTTTTAAGAGAATATAAGCATCATATTTTGGCTATTTTAAGAGAATACAAATCCGCGTTCTACTATTAATGTCTAATAGTAAAATAAATTACTTTAATCACAATAATGTCATTTAATTTACTTAGTATATTATAGGCCGACAGACCGCCTCTGCCCAAAATCGTTCATCGTATGCATTTATTTATCAATTTATCATTGACTTCAAATTTAACACAACCATTAAAATGGCTTATGGCATGACTATACCTATTGTACAGTAGACCACGCTGTACCCACTTGTCCAACTTTTTTTTCTTATTTTTTGGAACTTTCATTTAGGTAGGTACCATTTTTTTCTGCCGTGTAGGAACTTACTCAGTTACACACCTCATTTTTATAATCGTAGAAACTTACACAACACTCGTATGACGTATCTGTTGGAATTAAAGTAGGTATGTAATATTTAAACAATTAACCTGCTATATATTCTCGTGTAGGAACTTATTATTCTCCATTCTGTTAGGGAAATTTCAATGTATTCCATGGGAATGGATAGTGATGTAACTGCAAATGAACTTCCACTTTGATTTATGTCCGTGAAGTTTGCATCTCAACTTTATCTGATCTATTTGAAAAATATGTTATTATTTCTAAAACTAATTGCAAATATTAGTAAATTCAGCAAACCCAAATGCTATTGAAGTAGCAAGATACTGGTCAAGAATAAACTAAAACTATAACAAACCTACCAACCCTGACAATTATGTTATCATAAAGTTATAATTCTATTTTTATTTTTATTTGACCAATTTATGCATTTTATTTTAATATATTTTATTTATTTATATCCATATAGAATCTGATCTGTATTCATCTATTTTATTTTATATATCTACTTATGATTTATTACCATTTGTTCGTAATTTCGTATTCATCTAATTGTGGTTGTATGACAAGAAAAAAAAAATAGCAAATTTGTTTTTTTATGTTAAATCAATATTTATTTATTTATTTTCAAAGAATTTTATAAGTTTTTTGCCAGTCCCCACTTTGTTTGATTGAATTGTAAAACATCCCTGCAATGTTTTATGGTATAACTATATAAGGTCAAACGCATTGTTCAGCCCGATTACGTTATGTTAAAGCATTTTACTTACCTATACAGTATACATAATATTTACATTAGTACTTATAAGTCCTGTTTGAGATCAATAAGAACCTACAGACGAGAGACTTAATTCTTTGGCCGTTTTAACCATAGAGTCTGATTAAACAAAGACGTTAGATTATGATATTGATACATTTGCCAATGATAAAGCTCGGGGTAAAATTTTTAATTTAGAATATACTTAAGGGAATTCCTCCAGTGCCTCGCCTAAAATCGTCGGCCATAATACTTTATATAATATTATAAAGTGGTCCTCGAGGAATGCAATTTTTTGAGCGTGCATCGCTGGCAGACTATAATCCGCTGCCATTCCGTTTTTACGTAATGCTACACTGGCTGATTACAGAATACACAGTCCTTCGGGTCATGTTTTACATAAATTATATGATTATCACCAACCAAAGTTAGTCGTTCAATTATAATATTATGACTACGTAGGTCAGGTATACTTGCTAAATTTTATCATATTTCGTTATTTCGCAGAAAAAATTACAAGCGGCGCCGCTAAAATGTCTCATATTTCGTGCTACAATAAATTACACTTATTGACACTCAAGTTTTATAAAGATGTTATGATATTTTGATTTTAAAATACCAGTAAAGGTATATTAGACTGGATAACAATTTAGAAGTGTATCGAACAATCCATGAACAACAGCACAAGTGCACAACTTTGTGTAAAAGGAAGCAAAAGAAAATATATTAACAATATACAAACAGGATTATTATGAAATAAAAATAAAAATTTTATAGTAGGCATTTTATAATATTAAAATTACATGATATCTTCAAAACTAAATCTGGGTGGTTAAAAAGAGTTATTCATTAAAACCTTGATTCGCCAACATCAAGAGTGTAAGGGATATATATATAGATAGGGATATAGAGAAGAGAGAGATAGAGACAGAAAAAGAGAGCGTGAGAGAGAAATATGGCGAAAATCAGAGGAAACAAACATAACATTATATAATAACATGATCAGCAAAGTTAGGGTTGTGCGAGGAAGAATTGATCACTTCCCCGCCGCACAAATTAATACTGTTAACATAAATATTAAATAATAACTATACACACAGATCGGTCTTCTTAAACCAATACTAAATAAATTACTAATATCGTACCGCTGTAAGCCATACGCATCGTAATCATAATAACAACAATTATTATTTACCCTACGTTAAATTTCCGTTCGATTTCGCCGGGAGAAGTTGTCGTCGGTAAATCATGTGTAATCACGCACAACAACTACGATAATAAGTAGCACCCATAGGAATCAACAATTATAAAACGCGCGTAAACCTACACTACAACATATAGTTATGTATCAATACATGAATATTGTATGTGGCATAATAACATATTATATTATATAATGGGATATGTCGGTTGTAAATTGTAATAATAATAATATATTATTATACTATTATATTATTTATTATCATAACGAAATCAATAATATTATTAGGTACCTATATAATATTTTATATTAGATTATGTAACAATAATAAATAAATATTTTTGTTTTGATCATGGTTATATAATGTTTGGTGTGTATAGGAATACTATGTTTCGACAAAATAATATAATCATTATATTATGACATTGACGGCTACCGAACGTTGTTACAATTGTATTTAGATGACTCTCATCAACTTGTTCGAGGTATTTTTGTTTCGCTTTGCATGATCGCCGCTGCTCAGATCCGCTAGTACCCTGTCACACCATGATTTCGTTGGCGTCACGGGCATATTGGTACAGTCCTGAAACGTGTGACATGAAAATATTAGGTATCATAATAATGTGTGCATTACTTAATGACTATTCTGATGAGTAGATATTTTAGTCGACAATGTTGTAAAGTTTGTACTTTGTAATTTGCATACGGAGTATTCGTTCTAATTGATAACTATATATATTATTTTATTATTAGATTAGTTATGAAGTACAAGAAACAAATGTTTGGTTTATCCTTTATATCATTTATGTTCATTAACAGTAAACAAAACTTGATATCAGACCCAATGCAAATCGGATGGGCGATGGATACTTTCACCATGATCTATAACTCTATAAGTCTTCACAATTTAAATTTAGGAACATAAGTTAATAGTTGTACTAAAACAACTTTAGACTAAGACTAGTTTATACTTCACTAGTGTACTGTAATGCATATTATTAGGTTGTGTCTAATATAATATACAACTCATAAATAAATATATATAATAATATATATTAATATTACATTGAATGGTAAATACAAAATGGTAATACTGCAGTATACTATGCGTTATAGTAGTAATATTATATATCTATCGGTTTTTAAAAGTATTTTATGGAGGGTAGTTATTTAGGTACAGTACCTATTGGGACATTGGCGTAGTTCCATTAAATATTAGCAGGTGTACAACTTTTATTTGTGCAATCATCATAAAGACAAATTAAGCCTTATGTAAATCCAATCGTTTTGCTCGGGTGCACTAGGTATATAATTTAGATTCTGAGCGGAGCGATGAATGTATTGATTTTACAATGATGTGTGTTTTTTTTTATTTTTGTGTCATTACCATGTGGGGAAGTTAACTGGTTCAATTTTCTTATTTGGTGCATTCGAGAGATCAAAATTTTAAATTCCCAATAGTTTTCAAAAGCGCCGGAAAAAATAACATAAACATAAACATACACAAAAAACGGGAATTTTCACATAAAAACGGGTTTTGAAAAATTCGATTTTGGTTTTTGGTGGAACTCTAAAACAAATTAACGTATATACGTATATCCGGTTTTTTATATTCAAATTTTCTATACACTATTAAATATTAAATAAAATAAAATAATTTTGATTTATTTGAACTGCTTACGGACATTTTCAGTTTCCAATTTTATTAGTTTTTTTTTCTATAAATGTCTATTTAACTTTATTTGTTAGGTAAAAAAGTTCGAAAATGTAATACAAGACTCCTACTATATCGTTACAACGAAATTTTAAAAATATTAAAAATCCATAAACACAATTTTTTAGGGGTGATTTTATCCAGTAGCCGCAGTAAGTTGAATTAATATTAATATTATTTGCATATTATTATATTTCAATATTTGTATATAATAATAAACTTAAGAAGTTTTAATGTACCCACAATAATATTTTTAAATTACAACAAAATAACTAAAATCGTTATTTTTGGTTTTAATAAAACCAAATTTGAATTAAAAATATCTGTAAAAAATAACTGTTTATATGTTTTTAGATTCTTTGGTTACAGTATGAACTATTAATGAGAATCTTTGTTTTCAATTTCCAATCCTTAGGTATCAAAATTAAACATTTTTATTTGTTTTATTACAATAATTGATAATTTTCAAGATTTTGATACATTTTTGGATTTTTGGTTATTAGTTTTTGAATAACAATAAAATAAGAAAACCGTTGTATGAGAGTTTGGCAATTTACGAGTGAATATCCAATGTCTAACTTCAAAAGTTCGTAAAAAATTAATTTGACTATTCAGCAAACTTTTTTTTTTATATAGGAAAGCTTAAGGGGAATGTTATATTACATTTTCAAAGTTTAAATATAAATAGAACATTTTTATGAATTTCTAACTAGAAGTTGAGCTGTGTCACATACATCTGTACTTTCATCCATCGCGAGTGAAAAAAAATTGATCGAATTAATTTTTTCTTTAAGTTGCTATATTAAATTATTTCCTAATTCTTCAGTTCTTCTTACACAAGTCCAAGCAGAAAGGCTAATGTCCTCAAAGTCTTTTTTTTATCTGGGCAGATTTCGTCAATAACAGCAAGCATACATTTTTTAATGAATTTAGCATCAGTGAAGGGACGATTATTCTTCAATATAATTTGTGAAACTACATAACTAGCCCACACTATTAATTTATTTTGACTAATTTGTTTTTTAAAAATATTTTGTTGACTATTTAACAAAGATTTAAAATGATTAACTTTTATTTTTCTTAAATCACCAATGATATTTTCAAAAGTTGATTTATGTTCACTATCATAATGCCGTTTTATGTTATATTCTTTCATTACTGCTACTGTTTTTTGACAAATTAAACATAATGGTTTATCTTTGTGTTGGACGAAAAAGTATAAATCAACCCAAGAATTATTAAAAAAACGATGTTCATCACAAATTTTTCCTTTTTTTAGTTGCCATAATGTTTGAATTTACCTTTAAAGTGAAACTATTACAAACGCAAACAGTCACACGTACGGTGTAATACTAATCACTGTCGCTACAAACGCAAAGTAACTATATGACTGAGTAGTGCAGCCATCATTATCTTCAACTCCGATTAGATAATAATAATTTTATAGATTAAACTGACTATATAACTATATAGAATAAACATTAACTAATAACGGTTAGATTTGATTTTATTTATAAAGAAAAAATAATTAAATAATATCGAAAATTATATGAAAAATTTTATTGAACAAAAATAAAACACAAAAATTAACCACCGCATGTATGGGCCATCAAAAATTGCTTTGCGGGCCGCGGGTTGCCGACCCCCGCACTAAAGGGATTGGACCGTTACGGAAGCGTAGGTGTGCCACCCAAATTATGGAAAATGTTTTTCAATATTTGTTATAACGGGTATCTGTAATTATACAGATAATTTATTTGTTTAACAGATATATTTTCTGTTATTAAAAACAATTTATGTGTTATAACGGATACTCATATATAAATATTAAAAACAAATATGTCATTTTGTAACAACAGAAAATATATCTGTTAAAACAAACAAGTTTATACTATATACATTATACTGAACATAGTATATATAATTATATCTGTTATAACAGATAAATTATTTGTAATAACAGAAATTATATCCGTTATAACTAGAGCAAGGACTTTCTTTCATTCGCATATTTTTTCTGGTAAACTTTATCGTGTGCAGAATAAGTACACAATACATTTCACAACGTTTGTGACCAAAAGCTCAAAGTTTTTATCTTAATTGTGAATGGGTAGCGATTAGATTACAATAAAGTGATATCAAATTATTTATTACGTTTATTTTCGTATTTTTGCATAACAAATAACAAATTATACGTAGCAAAATAATTATTATTTTAGTACTATAGAACATCGACGCGTAAAAATTACGTTTTATCGTGTGAATACAAGTTACTAAACTTATAGAGATAATATAAAATTATTAAAATGAAATATTTAAAGAAAAAATATAATTTTTAGAGCTATAAATTATTGTGTTTTAATTCTTAACATATTTAACCGCATATTTTAATTTTTTGATGCATAAACGCATATTTTTAAATGTATATTTGATGATTTTTTAGCGCATGAAAGCCCTTGCTCTAGCTTATAACAAATAAATAATTTGTAATAACAGAAATTATATCAATCATAACAAATACTGAAAGTCGTTTTCTATAATTTAGGTTGCACTCCGCCTACGCTTCCGTAGGACCACCGAGCCAGACTGTGATCCAAAATTGAGGTGAGTGGTGTATAGACAGTTTTAAGCCAGTCATCGAGGTAGGGCCGTATTAGCTGGTTATTATAGTAGTCTGGAATGGATTTTTTTGGACCAGGACTAACTACCTCGACGTATTTAGTAGGTGTGTGGACCGTGGGTTCAACACTCGCGTTCAGCGATCTAATACCTACGTAGTATAGACGTATAGTGTAGACAACTCAGTGCCTGCTAAATCATATGATCCATGTGTTGCATGTCAACGCATATAGCATTTGGTAGGCATGTGGGTGATTGGAAGTCGGGTGATAAATAATTATTTATTATACAATGAATCATTATATATTAGTGTAAAATAGTTTAAAAAAAAAATTAGCACTTTAATGAGTATTGTACCAATACAATAAATAATTGTTAATCGCCCAATATAACGTAAATCAAAAAAAAAAAAAAAGTAGAATATTTAAAACACCTACAAATAACACAAATATAACCGAAATATTTTGAAAATTATTTCGTGTTTATTAATCATGAATATTCGGTGAAAACGTCGAGTGTCTTCAGTTTGATACTCAATTTTTATTTTTAAAAAATCGATCTAGTTTAAAACTGGTTTTGAGTAGAAATTCCAGTTTATCCTGATTATTTTTAGGCGTAGTAATTGGGCAATTTTGGATTTTAAACCTTGAAATAGGTACCAACTATGGATTAAATTTTCTACAAAGAACTACTTCCGAAATAGAAGTTCAAACATTTTAGATTCTGAGCGAAGCGATGAATGTATTGATTTTACAATGTGTGTTTTTTATTTTATAAATTAATATACTACCTATCTATACTTAAAATATGTTACACCAAAAATTAAAAACATTTATTGTGAACATAATTAATAAAAATTAGGGTTAAGATGTGATCTTAAAATCTAAAATATTAATGAAAATATGCTCAAAAGGTATCATAGTAGGTAATAGGTTAGGTATGCCTATAAAACAATCAAATTATAACACATTATATTAAAATGTGTTAAATTGAACTATTCATAAAAAATATACGATACATTTTTTGTAGATTCTTAATAGAAACCGAATTCGTGAACACCACTTAACAATAATACCTATACTTATGGGTATTGTGTATAATATGTAAAAGTATGCGTGTAAAAACATGAAACGCTTGAGCGAGCACTTATACACAGTAAATCTAATAATAAAAAAAATATATTTTTAAAAATGTTCTTTGAAATATAAAATTAAATTAATATATTGTATTAAAGCACTGTCCATAATTTATTAAGTTTGAATTAAAATAGAGTGGAAGATAGTAAGTACAGAAATTCTATAGTCTCAGTTATTGAGTAAAGTTCCTATAATCTATTTATGTATGTGTTTAACTTGAATTCAATAATAAATCACTGCATACGAAAACACGATTCTGAGTGAAGACAAACTGTCGGTATTAACTGTATTACTAAGTATATTCCCTGAATTCCCAAAATGTTTTAAATTCTGAGTGGAACAATGAATGTATTGATTTTACAATGATTTGTGTTTTTTTTTATTTTTGTGTCTGTCATCACCTTTAAGGACAGTATAAGTGCTTGGATTTTCTTCAACAGTAACTTTTCTGTTAGGAACGTGAATCTAGTTGGTACTTTGGGGAGTCAAAGGTACAAATTTCCCAGTAGTTTTCAAAAGCGACGTGAAAAACAAAAGAAAAATTAAGGAAAAACGGGAATTTTACGCATAATCTGTTTTCGAGAAAATCGATTTTGGTTTTTGGTGTAACTCTAAAATAAATGAACGTATATACATGAAATTTTCACTGGTTATTTATATTTGCAATTGCTATACAAGATAAAATTTTTAAAATATTTTGATTTGTTTTGAACTGTTTAGGTATATTTTCAGTTTCCAATTTTATAAGTATTTTTTTTTTATACGTCAATAAAATTTTATTTGTTGGGTAAAAAAGCTTAAAATTTAATAGAAGGCTCCTAGGTTATTGTTTCAAAGGTAGATGAAAAAAATTAAAAATCCATAGTCAGGGTTTTTATTTATAAGCATTTAAAGTTCAAATCTTGACAAAATACAGAAAAATCACGAAAATTAGCAAATTATTTTTAGTTGAGAATTCATAAAAATTTTTCTTTTACAATCTAAGATTTGAAAATATAATACAAGATTATCCATAAATTTGTCTACCTTTATCAAAAAATAAATGTCTACAAGAAAGTCAAATTAAATTTTTATGAGCGTTTGAAATTTATATTTTTACAACATTTGATATTCACTCGATTTCTCATGTAACGATTTTCTTATTTTGTTGTAATTAAAAAACGAATGACTTTAGATACTTGAAAATTTCACTGAATGTTTAAATTAGCATTTTCTATACACTATAAAATTTTGAAAATATTTTGATTTGTTTTGAGCTGTTTGCGGACATTTTCAGTTTCCATTTTTTTTAGTTTTCTTTTCTATAAATATCAATAAAATTTTATTTGTTGGATAAAAATACGTAAAAATGTAAAATGTAACAAATTTAAAATTTAATAATTATTTTGTGGTTGAAAATTTATAAAATGTTCAACTTTTATAGCTAAGGATTGAAAATTTAAAACAAGGCTCCACGTAAATAGGTTATATATAAATTACTTTATTCAAAATAATATCATCAAATATACTTAGTAATATCATAGGTTTACTGACCGTTTTCGCTCAGAATCGTTTTTCTTATACAACGATATTATATCATTGAATTCAAATTTAACACCATCCATTACAGTGACCCACTTGTAACCTACTGTACAGCAGAGCGACATCCACTTACCTACCTTTTTTTTTCTAATTTTAAACTTTTTTTTTTTAATTTAGAAACTATAGATATTGGAGTTATCGTAATAACAGATTTTGTAGGAAATTGTATAAACTTTTATTTGATACGGAAATATGATGTTTTGTCGTACCTATGAAAGCACCATTTACAATTTTCAAAACTCAAAACCTTATATATTTGATTTTTGTAGATTATGAAAAATATAAATATACAAGTATATCTAAAATTATTATTATTATTATTATTCTATAACTTCACCGAGCATTCTCACTCCCATTTTTCTTTTAATAATTTATTCATTCAAATTCTGATTTTTGGAATTTTTCCTTATACTTAAGAATCATATTTTAAATCATTTATATTTTTATATCGTTATGGTTAGGAGTCAGTATTTTTTTTTTTTAATGAGAATCGCTGACTTTTCATTTAAGTTGTTATTTAAATAACTTTTTTAAAAATGTTGATGTATATCTAAATCGAAATTCGAATAAGTCATTATTGAGTTAATTAAGTTTGTATACTAAGGATAATAGGTCCACATTGTAATAACTCGGAAACTACTTGTTCACATTTGGTTTAGATTTATAAAAGAACTCATCAAAATTTGAATGAATTTTTTATTAACTCAAAAACGGGAGGAGCTTGCTTGGTAATCACTCTGTATATAATTATTATTGTACCAACATTTCATAAGTCCGTACATTTATTTATTTATATATTATATTTGTAAACGAGTGTGAACCCTTAAACAAGATATATATAATAGATACAAGTTAAATCTGACTAATTAAAATATACACAATAAAAATCAATTTTCAAAAATAACAAAAAATAAAATTTTTAAATTTAGAATAAATTACAATAAGTATATATAACATTAAATGAATAAATTACGTAATAAAGTTTGTTAATGCATAATAATAAACATTCGATTTAATTATATATAGTGGTTTCACGAGAATATTTCTACATCAGCCCTTAAGAAAGAATATTTTTCATTAATAGTAATTTTAAGTATACAAATTGTGAAAGAGTGATTTATTATTTCATACAATTTCTTTGTTGAGTATTTGAGGTGAATTTTTTTCTAAGTTTAGCTCAAAGTGATTGTTAGAGAGAAAATTGGAAATAATATTATAATTACGTTTGTTAAAACTATAGATTGGAAGGATTTTGGAATGATTGATAACATTAGGTACATCACATTTTTAAGTAGAATCAATAGGAGTGTGGTGTAAGTCAGCCTTTTGAACAAGTGTCTGCCGAATAGATTGATGTAACATCACCGTTAGTAAACAAACAATCAAGATATCTACCATAAATATTACTTATATTATTAACTTGCTTTAACTTTAAAATATTTAAATAGCAATTCGATATAGTAGATCCAGCTAAATGATTTTTACTTGAGATATCCTTAAACCAATCAAATGTATTTGGTTTGAATTATTTAAATCACCTGCTATAAGAAAATAACTGTCGATAAGTGTTAAGGCTATAGATTCAATTAAATCACAACGATCAGAGTAGCTATCGATGGTCGCAAAAAGAGGTATATAAACAGATAATTTTCCATACATTAAATTCCTTAAGGCATAAAACGAATTCAATATATTAGACAGATATAGATATTAAGAATAACCATGTTATGTAAAATGATCTGTAGTCTTGTCTGTTGTTGTCCAGCACTGGTTTTATTATAAATTATAATACAATTAATATAGCTAGTGCATACTACGTTGGGGAGATTAAATCATATAATGATATATCAAATAGATGTATACCGAAACAAATAGTTATTATAGTTTAATCATTCAACGTTAATCTAACTAATCTAACATAACCAAACTAACCTATAGAGAACGCAAACAATACAAGAAATAAAAACTTTTTGACGTTTATATTGATTAATAATTGTTATATGATTTACTTACGATTAAATATTTCTTAGGAGTGACGTTGTCTTGAACAAAAGATGTTTGCGTTGATTTTTTCATCAATGACGATGTAATTTTATCGTCTGAAGATAATAAATATATAGCGAAGTCAAAACCTTTAACCAAATCTGTTTGTGTTTTGATTAAGTCTGTAAGAATGAAGTAAATTAAAATAAAATATTATATTATGTATGAAAATGAACGAACAAACGTTTACCTTCATGAAAATCGATGTGATATTTCTTAGTTATATAATTATCACGATGTTCCATATTTTCCACCAAGTATTGGGCATTTTCTTTGTTCGCTTCGTCGTAAAATACTATTACATTATGTATTGTCTTCTCCGCTGTAAACATCGTTAATAAAAAACACACATGTAAACAACATGTAAATAATTATAGAAATAAAAAAAGTAGTGAAACATATTATATTGTCGTATTTTATTGTTCTCATAAACATTATGTTTTAAAAAAACCTTACATAGCGCATATTTATCACTTTCTAATTTTTTCTTCATCTTTTGATGCGTCAAGTAGAACCACCGGCGTTTCCAAACGATCAAAATTAACGCAATCATGACAAAAATGATCAATTTAAGGTCTCTTTGCACTTTTTTAACGGATTGTTCGTAGTTAAACACTAAAAAATAAACAACAGAACATATATAATTGACAATCGATCCAACTATAATATATAAAATGATGTAATGTTTAAATATTTAAAATTTAAAATTAACCATCATCAGTTTGACGGATTGTGGTTGGAAAAAAATATTGCTTATGTCACATAAACTACAAATACATAATATAATATGTTACCATTTCCCCATATGTTATGTAACAGTCACAGGATACAATATTTGTAAATAATATATATACATATTACTTATAAGATAAATTATAATACTTATTTTATTTATTTTTTTTTAATTCTGAGCGGAGCGATTAGAATGTATTGATTTTACAATGATGTGTGTTTTTTTAATTTTTTATTTGTGTCTGTATAGTGTATACACGATAAGTAGTCGAAATAATGCTTCGATTTTCAACTTTAGTATCTTGTTCGATGGGAAAGTGAATCTAGTTGGTTTATAGGTCAACATTTAAAATTTCCAGTAATTTTCAAAAGCACCGGGAAAAACAAAAAAAAAAAAAATGAAGGAAAAACTGGAATTTTTACGCAAAATCGGTTATCGACAAAATCGATTTTGTTTTTTGGTGTAACTCTTAAACAAATTACAGTAGATATTTGAAATTTCACTGAAAGTTTATATTAGAATTTGCAATACTGACAAACTGTCTCCGCTCAAAATCAATTTTCGTTTACAACAACGATATTATTATATCGTTGAATTCAAATTTAACATCACATCCATTACAGTCACCCACTTGTAAATTACTGTGCAGCAGAGAGCGACTTCCACTTACCCGTTTTTTTTTCATATTTATTAAAAATTAAACAACGGTCCGCTGACCGTTTGTACTATACCTATATCAAATTTTGAATATGCTCATATAATATTATGTTAAGTACATTCGATTTGGTAGTACTAAATATTAGCTGCAGACAATAAAATACAAACAATAATACAACTCACCGGGTTTTGTGATGTTAGTAAGCTGGTGCACAATTTGGTCATCAGTATTGCTGATGGAGCACATATACTGTCCATAGTCAGTCTCTTGAATTGTGTTTATGAATAGAAATGCTCCCAATACTTGGTCATTTTCCCTGTATAAAAAAAAAATATACAAACATTAAAACCACGCATACCTAGTTTCTGCGAATATTCAGTTTGCTGATTTTGTTTTTAAGTATGATATTTAATATTATATGATGATACCTAATAACTTCTTCTATTTTATATTTTTCGTTTGAAACAATTGTCTGTTTTTCACCAATTTTCTTCCACGTTATCGTGTTGACGGCATCTGGAAGACCGACTTTACCTGCATCAATCGTATTTCAGAATTTATTAAATTATTTTTTTCACGATAATTTATAAACAGAAGATAATAAACCAGTATTTTGCACACTAGGTGAACAATCGTTGATATACTTACCTACGAAACCCTCGCAGTATAGTCTGACAAATTCTCCTGGTAGTGCATAGTGTATATTAGCCATTTCATATGTAGGCAGAGGGTCTTCCCAATAAGACTTAACATCTATAAAATATAATAATTCATATTATGAGAACACAAATTAAAAATATATTAGAATTATGTTCCATTGAAAGATTTTAATGAGCAAGTTCGTGACATTCCGATATGTTGTAAATAACAATAAATAATAATCTATTATAGACTAGATACAACAAACAAAGAAGAAAAATGTTGTAAAATGTGGATTACTTTATTACTTAAGGCATTCTTTGTTTTCGGAATGGAAGAATAAAATATTGTTGAAAATTGCAATTTAATTTTAAATTTTACATTTAAATTGTAAGAATAAAAATCTCCATACACTATGAATTTGTGAATAATATTGTAGTTAATTAAATGTTTTAATTCATTAAAACATATTTTATAAAATTGTATCTTGATTTTTGTTTGATATTTAAATTTTAAAGTAAGTATCTACCAATTGTATTTTTATTGAATTATTGAGTTTAATTGACACCCTTTAATTCAGAGCGGTGAGATAAATGTATCGACTTTATAATGGTGTAAGTAATTATTTTAAAAAAATGCTCTAATTATAAACTTCAATGGAAGTCTTATGTCAACAAATTGGATCTAGTAAATGTCGATAAACATTTGTGGTTCGGTCAAAACATTTAATACGAGTTTCCTTATATGTTGTAAAATTGGAATAATAACAACATTTGCGTAAATCATAATATAGCGTAGTCACAATAATTTTATAAGCATTTAACGAAAGAATTCGTCAAAGAAAATTGAGTTTGCAAAAACTGGTTTTGCGTATAAATTTCAGTTTTTCCCAATATTATTAATTATTATGAAACGAACTGGGGAAAAAATATACAACTTAATGTAGTAAATAATAAATATATACTAATATACTATTATAATAATTGTTTAAAAGTTGCACCAAAAACCAAAATCGATTTTCTTGAAAACAGATTTTGCGTAAAAATTCCAGTTTTTTCTTAATTTTTCTTTTGTTATTCATGGCGCTTTTGAAAACTACTGGGAAGTTTTTACTTTTGAACCCCCCCCTCCCACCAAAGTACCAACTAGATTCACTTTCCTATCAGAAAAGATACTGTTGAAGAAAATCCAAGCATTTTTACTGTCCTAAAAGGTGATGACAGACACAAAAATAAAAATAAAAAATATAAAAAAACAACACATCATTGTAAAATCAATACATTTATCGTTCCACTCAGAATTTAAAACATTTTGGGAATTCAGGGAATATACTTAGTAATACAGTTAATACCGACAGTTTGTCTTCACTCAGAATCGTGTTTTCGTATGAGGTGGTTTATTATTGAATTCAAGTTAAACACATACATAAACAGGGGCAGACTGGCTACTTTTGGTCCAGGGTACAAAATTAATTAGGGGCCCGTACATTTATTTTTAACTCATTAAAAATTAGGAATGAGTTCTACATTACAATAAGAGTTAAATAATAAATTGAAAGGGCCCGAAAATGGTAATCGGGGCATTTATTATAAATACAAATGGGGGCCCGGGGTGCTACGTGGTTTATAGCACCCTGGGTCAGTCCGCCCCTGTACATAAATAGATTATAGGAACTTTACTCAATAATTGAGACTATAGAATTTCTGTACTTACTATCTACCACTCTATTTTAATTCAAACTTAATAAATTATAGACAGTACTTTAATACAATATATTAATTTTATTTTATATTTCAAAGAACATTTTTAAAAATATATTTTTTTTATTATTAGATTTACTGTGTATAAGTGCTCGCTCAAGCGTTTCATTTTTTTACACGCATACTTTTACATATTATACACAATACCCATAAGTATAGGTATTATTGTTAAGTGGTGTTCACGAATTCGGTTTCTATTAAGAATCTACAAAAAATGTATCGTATATTTTTTATGAATAGTTCAATTTAACACATTTTAATATAATGTGTTATGATTTGATTGTTTTAAAGGCATACCTAACCTATTACCTACTACGATACCTTTTGAGCATATTTTCATTAATATTTTAGATTTTAAGATCACATCTTAACCCTAATTTTTATTAATTATGTTCACGATAAATGTTTTTAATATTTGGTGTAACATTCTAAGTATAGATAGGTAGTATATTTATTTATTTATGTAATGTGTTTTTAAATCAATACTGTTTTAGATTTTAGAATCATTATAGTTTTAATTAAAATCGTTTATACTCTTGACTCTTGAGTAATGAAAAACGGAAACTTTTGATGATTTTTGATATTGCCAATTTATATTCCAAGAATATATTATTATATAATTCCAAAAACGAAATGCTTTAATATTGCCTTTGGGTTGGTGAGTACGGTTTTATCAAATTATCTGTTGGGCCAGAGATTCTTAGTACTCTGACGTTTTCTTATTTATAATAATATCTTGTTCCGGAAAACTTTCTTCCACTTACCATCAGATCGATGAACACGTTTGCTTGAAGTTAAAAAAGTAATACAGAAAATGATGAAAAACTGTGTATATTGATCATTTTTGTAGCTGGAATTGTTTGTTTACAAGATATTTTCTTATCGTCGTTTTCAGAATAGATAATAAAATATATTATAGAGAATAATTTCAAGAAAATTATATTTTATGGTCCGATATTTTGGTTTTAGAGTTATTGATCAATAATTATTATTCATTTTATTAACATATTATATGTATTCTTAATTACAAAATTATTAATTGTTATTCAAAACAAAGTTTTGAGAAAGTACATTTTATATATAACCTATAATTTTATAGGACAGCGTACCCTATAAATTATAATAGTTTAATACTTACAATTTAAACAACGTGACTAAATAAAATCCGATATGAGAATGTTACAAATTCACAATAGTAATAAAATGAATTAAATATACAAATTTTACCAAATATTTTAAGAGGATGCAACATTGTTACCCATGCATTTGTTGTCTCCGTGTATAAACACGTGTGACACAGAAAATTTTCATTCACTAGTTTCCATAGTATGTGCTGTTAGTTTTGATGTTACAGTGATTTGACCTAATTATCAATGTTTATATAATAACATTATCTGTGCTTAAACGTTGGCTTTTAATCGATATTTTAATTTTCGAGCGAGATATGAGCATTTCTAATTTTTGATATTTCACATACCCATATCTTGCTTGAAAATAAAAATTTCGAAAATCGAAAATCAACGCTTAAGCACAGATAATGTTCTTACCTAAAATGTTTATAATAGGTCAATTCACCTCTAGTATCAAAACTAACATCACACTGTTGAAACTAGTGAACGACAATTTGCTATGTGTATAAGACGGAGACAACAAATGTATGGGTAGCGTCCTTTTAAGAATTATTTAGTTTAGGTATATAAGCTTGAAATAAAAACTTTTAAATTAAGTTTGAAATGCTGCGACAGCCAACGTCCAAATTAAAGGGCTTATATATGTAAATATTTCGAGTTTAAATTATTATGTCTGTTGAGCATATTTATATAATTTTGAAAGTTATAAAGTTTATCCTGAGGCTAAAGTATAATAGGTAGGTCCAGAGGTACTTAAGTAGAAATGTTCAAGGATATGGAGAAACACCTTATATGTAAATAGTATGGGTATATATACCATTATACCAATGTTGCTAGTATAGTCACTAATCAGTATATTACATTATATTATTATGTAGGACCTATACTTATTTATATATTATGTTTTCATTGTTAAATATTCATTGTATAATTAGGTAAGAGAATATAAGAAAACATTCAAATGTGAAGTATACATTGTTAAGTATAAAGATATAAAATATTAATAATAATATTATGCAGTTGTAGTATTTTCCTATGTGCTAAATTGTACTATGAGACACAAACTAAAAACATGGTAGCTAGTTAAAATTTGTTCATATCATCAAAAAACCTTGTTAATAGATATTTTTATACATTTATATTTTAGTTATTTTTAATAGATACATTTCAATTAAAATATTTTCATTTTTCGTAGTAAATGAATAAATCACTTATTTTTTCAATAAAATACATTTTATATTAATCCACAATCCTCATTATGAATTATGAACTTTACCATAAGCAGCTTTTTTATTGAGTTTAAAACTAAATAGTTTATTTCATGTCTCTATGTGTCCCCGGGGAATTCATCAATTTATTTAATGCTGTTTCTGCGATTATCTTTCTGATATACATTCAAGTCGGTTCAATTCGTTCACGTATATTATTATGTCACTCAATGTTCAGTGTATAAAAATGTAAAAACGTAGCATTATATCATTATCATTTAGCACTTCGCTGTATAATTTCAATTTTTATGTCAAAATCGTTATTACTTAAGTAATTTAAAATATTTTAATTGTTTCATGCCAGGTCACATAAAAATTGGTTAATTTAACAGTTCACTAAGATTTAATGAACCAATCAGGGGCCTGGGCCACTAAATCTTGTTTAAGGGACCATTGTTATTAGCTCACTATTGATTCGGGCGATTGTAAATTGCGCCCACAGTGAAGAGGTAGTTAAAGTACTATAGTAAATTGTGCCCGTCATTTACGATAATTTAGGTTTTTATAATTATTCATTAAATGTTTAGTGATTGTTCATGCAACCCGGCATAAGAGTAACATTTCTGTAACTTTACGAGGAACAATTGACTTAAATATTTTATTTTTTTTTATTATTTTAAATAGTATACTTACAATTTATACAACAGACAAGGTAGTATAAGTAAGTGCGGTGAAATAAATTAACATTAGACATAAAATAATATAAATAAGAATAGGAAGTCAGCAGTGCCACTTGACCAGAAATAAAAAAAAAATATTTTATAATTTAAATGAAATGTTCGTATATTACTTAGGCCATATATATTTTATAATATAATATATATGTTACGATAAAGTATATGGTTCAGACCATTTGACTAGCATTTTAGCATGTATTTAGAGTATATTTGTATATTATTTTAAGAATAAACTACTCAAAGTAAAGCTGATATCTTGTATTCAAATACCACTAGCAACAAAATGTATAGCAATATTGCAAATGTACTAAGTACGTCATGCTTATATTACGTTATGAATTGTAAACATTAAAAGCTTATTAATTATTTTCTAGGGCAAATAAATAAAGGTACCTATGAAAAGGTCCCTTAGAACCTTAAGTTGATACTTGATCAAGACCATAGACGTACTCCCTCTATAAATATTTAGTGGCTCAATTGTGGTCGGTACCTACCTATACTAGCTACTATAGCTACTACATTACTAAAGGTATGCAAATGCAAATAACATACTAATTACTATTCATAAGTCATTACCGTCATGTGCACTATCATTGCTCTTATATTAATATAATAATCATTGGCGAGACTATAGACTTCATTCGCAGGCCTATAGTTACCTAATAACTGGCACTATAGAGCGATTGTCGGACTATTGGTACGGTCCACAAAATGTATAATAAAATAAATTAAAAACGCGGAATACCTACTGGTACTCTTCAAAAATTAATTTTTAGGGGTCCTAAAATATTTACAATGTTCATATAGTTTTAAATATTCTGACAATTAGTTCATTCTTAATTCTTTAGTTCGCATTGTTCAATTAGGTAAATTTATATATATGTTTAAAAAAAAATAATCATAATAATATAGTAATCAAAATTAACACATAATATAAATACATAAAATTAGATAGAATAAAATATATACAGCAAAACTTCGGTAAGACGTAAACCCGGTAACACGGACAATTTGTTTAGTCCCGTTCAAGTAACATAATGAATTTGAACCCCGTCAAGTCAGAAACTCCGTTTAGACGAAAAAATTAGACGGCCCCAAGCGATTCCGTCTTAACAAAGTTTTACTGTTTATAATTTATGAACAATTATAATTATTATTATCGCACACCGTCGCCAGTTTGAAGCTCGGCCACGGGCGGCACTTCTCTTCGGGCAGTCACGGTGTCTGCATGAGAGAGGCCGCCATCCTCCACCAGGGCATAGTAAATACCTACGGGCTACGGGTGCCCGCTTGAAAATTCTGCCAAACTATAAACACACGAGTTTAAAACCTACAGTACCATCCCCACAGTTAAAAAACCACCCAATGAGCAATGGCCAAAGTTTTCACGGGTTAATTAATGAAAAAAAAAAAATTATTTTTATTTTATACATTATTATGTACAAAAAATATATATTATTTAAAAACTGACCTATTGTAATTTCTTTACTTAAGTAACTCTCACACCCATTGTATGAATTGTGTTGCAATGTATTTTTATTATTTTAACTTTTAGCCTTTCAAATATCGTTACCTATGTTTGATCTATCAATTTCGTAATTACATCTTACTTACACATGTGAATATTTTATTTTATACTTTGGGAAACCTTGATTGTTGAGGATTGTACCCGTTTTCCGTTTACCCACTAGGCGTTTCCTTATTAACTAACCGAAAAAAGCCCAATACACACAAGGCCGTATTTTTTTTTAAAAACTCCTCCCCAATAAAATATTTTTATAATTTTAAAAAAATTCTGAAATATCTATTTACATTTAATAATGTACAATAATTGCAGTAATTTAACTCCAGAAATATTATTCATCTACAGCCCTGGATTACACATTTACACTACACAAAAGTCAAAAATAATACAACAATAATATCCAATAATAGATGCGTAGGTACCATACTGTCGCGCGTCGTCCTGTCTTAAGTCTTAATAGTAGGTTTTTCTGAAGTCGGCAAGTCAATTTGACAATACATGTTAGTAATAAAAACAGTGGCGCAACTATAAAAAAATTTCGGGGGGGTTACAATGTTACATTATTACAATATATATGGGTACATATTACATAAGCTAAAATCCTGTATGGTTAATAATATTACATACCTACATAATGTTAATATATACACTACTGTATAAATTTCTCAATTATTATTTTCATATATATAAATATATAATATTGTTATATATCACAAGAAATTATTATTATTAGGATTATTATTCATAACATTACTCCTATTTTTTTTGTCGACTTGTTTTTCTTGGAACACTAACAG
Source organism: Sitobion miscanthi (assembly GCA_008086715.1). NCBI lineage: Eukaryota > Metazoa > Arthropoda > Insecta > Hemiptera > Aphididae > Sitobion > Sitobion miscanthi. The sequence goes on along the minus strand of CM017798.1, from coordinate 27,955,378 downwards.
TTGTACCAAAACTAGAACAGACATCTTCAAATTTTTTAAATATATTATCAAACTCAACATCAGCATTTGTTTTGATTTGTTTTATAGTTGATTGAGTCATATCAGCAAATTCAAGAGTAGATTCTAAATCTAAGTTTCAGTATCTTTCCAAGTAGATATTTTATTAAGTGCATCCACAACTACAGATTGAAGTTCATACAGTAATAACTAATAATATAATTTCAATAAGTTCAAAGAAAATATTTTGAATTGAGATCACTGCTGTATTACATAGGTTATTATACTAGGCCTTGGAGAAATTTTGGGGGGGGGGGGGTTACAACCCCTTAACTCCCCTGGTTGCACCACTGAATATAAAGATGATACCTGATTTTGTCAAACATATCTTTGTAAGTAAATAGTAATTATAACAATATGTCTATCACGATATAAAGAAATTTTTTTTAAATATAAGTTGTTTCGGTACCTAGCTAAACCCACAAACATTCACCCTATTCAAGCCTTCCAGTCAATTACCCTAAGACTCATCACCGGTGCTCCACGGTACATAACAAATGCAGCTCTCCATAATTACCTAAAAATACAAATAGTAAACGAGCTTGCAAAAAGCCTCTACAAAAGTTTCCATTCAAAATTAACAAACCACATAAACCCTTTCATTAAAAATATGTCCTCTCTTCCATTACCACAAATTCACCGTCGTTTAAAAAGAAACTGGTCTAAAAATCTTCTAAAATAGGGGAAAAAAAATTTTCTAAAGTTCTGTTAATGAACGGCCCCCTCTCCACGTTATTCATGTTTGTATATTTTTCTATGTTATCCTTATTACTTATTGTTTTTTATTGTTAACATATTGAATATATTTAAATAAATAAAAAAAAAATACAAGTTGTAGCGGTTACCCATCTGACTTAAAACTCGGTTGACCGGCGCCTTTAAAAATTGCAGGAGCACCCTAGCTGGCACCGTAAACATGCCTATGATAATAATAAATTATAAACTATTATAATTTTTATATTATTAAAAACACAATTTTTTCAGTATTTTAATTTTTATGTTATAACTTATAATTGTATTGAATAATGCAGGTACCCTGATTGAGTTATTATCCTTCTGATTTATAAGATCACAAAGTTATCGTTCCAAATATTGACAAATTGAATTGTCTACAGTCACCTACCAAAGCTAAGATATAAATCATAAATGCTATATAGTTTTACATTTTGCAGTCATTATTTATTAATATCGTACACGTAAAGAAAATATGATAATTTAAATAATAGTGGAATGTTTCAAATTATTATGATTAATATTTTATGAATTATAACAAAATAATAAATCTGTAAGAGGAGAAACGGTTATTGTAAGTGTGAATCAATGTTGTCAAATGTCAACATTTGAACTTCAATCATTCGTAAAAATGTATGTGGCTTTATGTTAAGCTTTTATTAAAATTACCAATAATAAACTTATGAGAAATCTTGAACTAAATTGTCAAGCTTATTTTTTATTAAGATTAAAAATGCTATACATTTTTAAATACAAAATAATTTACGAATTTTCAATTTTGAATTATCAAGCTTTTTTACTCACAAATAAAAATGTTATAATATATAAAATAAATCGAAAAAAAAATATAAAAGTTAAAATTTTCAAATGATTATCTAGGTAAATAACATAAAAACATCTAACAAAAAAAATTAGTGAACAAAATGGGAATTTTTACGTAAAACCAATTTTTGACTAAATCTATTTAAAAAATCGATGTTTTGTTTTTGTTTAACTCAACAAAAAAAATAATAATAACCGATATATGAAATATTCACTGTGTGTTTATATTATCATTTTCTGTAAGTTTACGATTATATTTTAAAATTATTTGGTCTATTTTTGAGCTATTTATAGATATTAAAATATTATTAGTTTTTTTTATATTAGGGATAGCAAATTCGCTTTTTGTTTTTCGTAAACAATCATATTATTATATCACGACACTTAATGCGTACAGCAGAGCGATACCCACTTGCCCGCTTATTTTGTAGTTGTTTTTCTTAATAATTTTGAAAAGTAATAATAAGACATTTCATTTTTGACCTCCTAAATAGTACCAACAACATCCAATCGACTACCTGAAACGACTCGTAAAGTTGAAGTTTGAGACATTATCATTGCTTCAAAAGGTGGTGATAGACACGCACACACATAAAAAAAACATCGTTGTAAAATCAATACATCGCTCTACTCAAAATTTACATCAGGCGTATAATAGTACTATAGTAGTCTCATATAATCGCACTTCGTTTATAATTTACTGGAAAGTCGTGGTATATTTACATTTTACACAAGAAATTACTCCAACGAATACATGAATATATAAGTACAAGACGTGTATAACCCTTATTTACGTACCTTTGATAATATGTAATAATTTACATAAAAGTCATAAGTAACAAGTGTTTCATTTCTTATTTCGTTAAATCATTATATTATATATTATGATTTCTATACCATTTGAGTGATAATCAAGCATGGTTTTGAACTTTTTGTAAAATATCTGAGAATATTGATGTACGCACCTACACAAAATATATTTTTAACTTATAACTTATTAATTGTTAGTTTTTTTTTTTAAATCACCCTTACTTACAACCAATGTGCATTGGGTTTATAGGTATACAAAAGTGATGGTTTAGTGATTGAATTCTTTAAAATATATATAATATATTATAATAGTAGATATTTTTACATTTGTATGACTAAATTATAAAGTACCATTATGAGTAGGTACGTTTTTTTAAAATATAAATTAAATGTCCAAGTAGGTATTGATCGGTTTAGAGTATCTTCTGCATACACATGTTTAGTATTACTATGTATATGATAAGAGTAGGTATATATTATTTTTTAAATACAAAATTTGTATTGATCGAGCTGTGAGTGTTTTAATTTTTTTTCCTGTAAAGTTATAAATAATAATCAATAATTTAAATTATTTATTTACGGACTAATAATATTCGAGACTTACAAATCGATATTAAAAATTGTGACAGAAATAAGGTCATGATGCTCACGCTACGGACGGATGTAATATTATGTTGTATTGGGGAAACGAAATTTAACTTCCTGTTCGGCCATCTATATTAACAGTTAAGAATCTAAACTTAAAAAAACCCCGAGAGTTACTACTGTAGTAGGTATATCACATAATTAAACTTACACATATACAATATACAAAATCTATTATTTGTTAACATTTGTATGAAGATTTAAAATAGTTTTTATTATTAAAATATACAAAATATTACTATTTGATGAATATTCAAATACCATTAATAAAACCATTATTATATATATAAAAAAAATGAATTAAATTAAAATGAAAAGGATATTCAATTCTATAAGAATATTGGATAATTATTGTTTTTTTTTGTATACAAATATAAACTGAATATGTAGTCTTTTATTTTTAAAAATGAATACAAATTAACGCAGAAGGATCTAAACAAAAGATTAATTAAATTATTTATATTCATGTAAATCCTCTATCGTGAATAAACCATTTGATAAATATTCTCAGAAAAATCTCTGTATGTAGAAATATACTTGGATGATATATTGAATATACAGAATGGTTCAACGAGCATGCACGTCCCTATCCTTTCTTTCAATTATTTTATTCAAATTCTGATATTTGACATTTTCAAGTATAATAATCAAGCACTATATTTTCAAATACTTATATTTTTTTATAATTTATGGCGTGTTCCTGTGGCGTTAAAATTATATATGATATGAATACCTATAGTAGTTATTTTCTACTGAATTAAATGTATGTTTATTTACAGTGTTCAAATAATTTATACACTTATTTCGCAAACAGGCAAATAATAAATAGTAAATACCATCATAATATAGGATTAGTATACTTATTTAGTAGGTACTACCCAAAGTCCTATACTCATATTTTTTATTTGACCTAACCAAACACGCTCACCCCTTTTATCTTACAATAATGCATCTACACAAACTCTGATTATTGTGATTTTTAAAATACTTTTATAAGGTACCTACCTACCTGTATACAATTTAAGAATTGTGGCAACTGCTAATACAAACTTATTTATTTTAAATAAGAACCACATATTTTTACAGTAAATTGTAAAACAGGTGAATTTTCTTTAATGTTGATATATTATGATACCCAAAATAGAACGAGAAGTTTCTAAGAATTATTAAAATGTATAATACAGTATAATTTAATACATTAATGTATTATACTATACTATAAAAATAATAGCATTTAATAAAAGTTTTACACAAAATATAAAATATAATATGCGATGTATAATAGACTTGTATTTATTATACTTAGAAAATAATTATAAATTATAAAATATAAATCAATGTTATATCTCCCAAATCTATTATCATGAATATTGTACACAATGTTAAATAACTCAAAATTAAAAATTATTCACTTGAGATACATTATCATTTTCTAAGAAATCACGAGCTTAACAATTTACGGTAAAACAGGATAGTTCTCCTTTGATAATAAGATGCTTGTATTTGTAAAAATTACCGTTTTTCCTTCATTTTTGTTCTATTTTTCCTTGAAAACTATTGAGAATTTTAATTTTTACCTCATGAAACACTAACTAGATTCATTTTTCCATCAAACAAGATACAGTTGAAGAAAATCGAAACAGTGTAATTGCCCTTAACGGTGATAAAAACACAAAAATTAAAAATTTTAAGAAAACGCACATCATTGTAAAATCAATACATTCATCGATCCGCTCAGAAACTAAAATAGAGATTTTAAATATTATAGCACTTTTAGCCTATATAAATTGAAATAAATAGAAAATAATTTCTGTTGATATAATTGTTTTCATGGTAATGTGGAAATTTATCAACTATATGTTTAGTATAAAGTGGAGTAAAGAAAATTTACAATTTGTATAAATTAACATAGGACTTTATAAAGCTATTAATAAAATTTTTAAGAAATCAAAAATATTTAGTAGTTACACGCCTACACATAAAGTATTTTAATGCAATATTATAAAATCTAAACCACTTAACACTCTATAGTTTGAATAGAAAGCTTTTGAATTGTATTACATATTTACATCTCCATACTTAATGACATAAAAACTTGTACAAATAAATATATTACAATATACGGTTGGAAAATACTGGAGTGCAGCTGATGATTAAAAATTAAAATACCTGAATGGTCTTAAAATGTTTTGAGTATTTTCAATTATTCAAATATTAATAATGAGTGATAACAATGAACACAAATTTTATTGTTAGATAATAATGTAATGCATTATTTTTTATTTTACTTTGGTTTCCAGGCTAAAAAGTATTTTATTTTATGAATGTAAGACGGTTAAAAATATGCAAAACCATAATATATGCCACCATAAATTAAAAAAAAACAAAATGTACATCAGTTTAATGTACATCATGTTTTTAAAATGCTATTATATGTATATATTATAACTTATAACATATTACTATACATTATTACATTATTGATTATTCGTAATATTATGGTGTAGGTATTGGAAATCCATCCACCCGAAATGAATATTTAAAATTACACGGAATCTGGATAGACCTGCACTAAACATCGTAATATTAAATATTGACCGGTGATGTTATTACCTATGTTATAATGTACACCAGAGGTCGTTAAAATATAAAATGCGTTATCAAAAAAAAATCAAATATTTATTTTTTTTTACGAAGTCTTCATTATGCTTTATTCATTAGAAAACACTATCTTAAAATCTAAATAAACATACACATCATCGCTGTACAAACCTAAGCTGACGTTAATCGCATTACCGAGAATTCGCATTTAGTTGGTAGAATGTATTTTACTATTAATAAATCCTGACCGGATTATTTAGCAACGTTTTTCATTTTTCCATTAAAACAGAGGTGTTATTTTGCTGACACACCGTTCAATGGCTACGTCATTTGCCCGTCCACACTATTAGCCTATAATTTATATTGCTATTAATTATTATTAGATATGTATATTATATTATGTAAAATACAATATACGACATATTGTGTGATATCTGCCGAGTCATAAACACAAAAGATGTACAATTTAATCCGTAACCATAACAACACTACGATTATGAATTATCTATAAACATATATAATATTAATACACGAAGATACCTACTATAATATAGAAATTTAATCAATAATACTTATCTTCCGTGTACATATTTGACACTCGTCATTTTTTTTTTTTAATAACCTTATTGTTAGATAGAATTTATAGACTATAGTGTCCAATCTTTTAATAAACGAATTTACAGTACATATTATAGCAGATGGACGACCATATTATAGAAATTGTTTTTCTTTTTTAATAACTCTAGGAAATATAAAAACTAGGTATAGGCACGCGTTAATTAGTAATTGGATTAATTATATTTCATTATCAAACATATATTATATTTTAAACTTGAGTTTTTTTAAACGACAAAAACTGATTTACATACCTATAGGTCATTCGTACTACTTAATAGTTAATCTTTAGATAGACCTATTTTATTTATTTGTTTGACCTTTCGACTACGATTATTAATTTAAAATTAAATAAATGCATGGGATTTAAAATTTGATAAAACAAATTGTCAACTTTGTAGTAAACCGACGGAGTAATTTTTCTATATTTTAAATATCTTTAATAGTAATTGACAATAATACGCTTGCTCGTTTTTGGCAATAACAATATCTATACTCCGGCTGACGAGAGATCAGTACCGTCACGCGCATGCAGAATGACCGACAGCGACGGTGCGGGGCCCGATTTCCCCCCCCCACTATGTGCCGCAATCGTCGCGCGCTACGACCTGTATACAGAGCGTTGAAAATGTGAGCGATTGAGTGGGAGATGCGCGAAATCGGACACGTTTTGGTCGAATAACGGTACTGATCTCTCGCGGGCCGGAGTATAGATCGGCTCCTTTTAAACTTGATATCCACTTCCTAGACTCTACCGTGCACGTTTTTATCCACATAGGTTTTATATAAATATAGGATTAGATCGATAACAAAATTAGAATCAGTACAACCAACACACTTTTAAGACTTAGCTGGTCGTGGAGCTCGCCCTCCACATCGCCACAAGTTTAGGTCTATTTCCAAAATACTTTTAACTATAGTCTGTCTCACGAGAGAACGGGACCGGCGGCCGACCAAAACTCGTTCGCTGCCACGCATCCCCCACCAATTATCCGTTGTAAGCGTGATCACGTGGTTGTCCACTCACCAATCGAATCAGTCTACATGCGCGAAACGGTCCCGTTCTTTTGTGAGACGGACTATAAGTGTTAATATTTTAATAACTAATTTCTCGGGCAGATGCTTTTCGGTCTGTCCTCAAACTTATATAAATTTCATGAACAAATATACTATGTTTAACTTAATAAAATTACTTATACTTAAATTACTGTGTCACTTGTACTCTGCAACCTCTCCTTTGAAAAACCTATTCAACCATCTCAACGTCGTCGAATTCAAAATATAAGCGTTAGTGAGGGATCACTACAACTTGTACGTCTTTACACGATATAGATACGTTCTTACTATTTTGCATTCCCGACTTATTTATATAAGACGAAATAGGTACTAACCGAATGTGACGAGTTTTATTGAATGATTTACAATGTTTGTTTGATTGGCCAGCTGACAAGTATACACGCCATGGTCGGACGATGTCAAACTCCGAGTGTATATGGTTTGATTAGCGCTTTCGGGATTCAATATGAAACTGGAGACGTCACTAGGCCACGGATAGGGTCGATTATCCTTGAACCTGTAAAAATATTTAAATAATGTCATTATTTCGTGGAATACCATTACATTTCGTGTGTTTGCTTTAGGGGTGTACAAATTAATTTAGTTATTTGTACAAAATACACCTTTTAGAGAATGTTTTAGGAATACTAATATATAGGTAGTAATATTCTATTCACTTAATATATCTTCTTAACATGTTATTAATTTAGAGAAGCTATACAATCAAGTTCAATCAATAGTTTGTCGCCGTTTTCAAGAACACCGAATAAAATATATGAAACCGTTAAGGCCGCGCGTACATTGGAGAGCGTCGCGCAAAAATTTTAAGCCCATACAATTTAAATCGGAGTGCGTACATTGACTACGAGCGTAGTTTTAAAGCGTCAACGGCGCGGCACGTCACTAATCAAACATGTTCGAATTTTGACGCTCGACGCTCATATATTTGGCGGGCGCGAACAGTCTATAGTGGTGGTGTCGTAGATAAGGTTTCTACGCTTACATAGATTTATATAACCTAAATAAAGGTAAATTGTATAGGTATACGTAGCTGGTAGTATAGGTAGATACCGTGCGTACATATTTTAGTTCCTAGGATAATTATTCCAGGAACTATGGTACGATAACTAATGATCTACTAATGATCTCGTATGCTTGCATGCTCTTGTAGTTCGTATCGTCATGACGGGTTTAGTTGGTTTCAATTATTTTAAAGTAAAACATTACGAATATTTCGTTCCCGAAAATATGCCGAAAAGAAGTTCATTTCAAGATAGCACGAGGGAAATTTTAATTTCCGAAGTTCGAACTCAACCATGCTAATGGAATGATGAACATCTCCAATATAAAGATAGCGAAAAAAATAAAAAAATATGGGAAGAAATTGGAAAAGTGATTGAAATGACAGGTATATCAATATATTATGTAATTATAATGTAATATACATATAAAATCAGGGCGGACTTAGATACGATCGACGCGTGTGACGGCACAGCATAGATAATATATAGGAATACTATGTTTTACAATTGTCAATTTGTATTTGTATTTGCACTGTTATTTTAAATAGTTGTTGATCATTAATTATTATTATTTATTATAATTTATCATATCAATATTTATTATTTACACCATATGATCTTAAAAATGTATCATTGAATTCTCTTGTGATAAATCTATATGTCCTACCCATTCTTATAATATTATCTATGCGGCACAGGATGCTAAAATCAGAAGGGCACGTGAGAAGCTTCAAAATTAGAATTACATTTGATATATTTTATTATTACACATTATATTATAAATAATAAATATATTCATATAAATATCTATTTATTAGGTAGAAAAATAAATAATTTTCAAGAATGCAATTTAATAAAAAATTTTGTATTTTAATATTATTTTTACAAGAGAGGAGCGCAAAATATCAATACTTGCACTGCGATAAAAGAGCTAAAGCTGGTCCTGTACATAATAAAAAATAGTATATAACATGCTTTTAATAATACATAATAATATTTGAATAATAATAATTATTATTCTAAAGTTTAGTATCTATTTTGACTGGACTAGTTAGTAGGTAGTTAAATACATGTTTACCTTTTCTTTGTACCTACCCGTTGAGCTACTATTAAGTATTGATAGAGCTATCGATGTAATAATACCTTAGCTTTAAGTGTACTCAGAGTGGGGATTAAAAAAATGTTCTAATTTACGACACGTGAAAATTGTTTTCTATACTATACAATTTTATTATTTTATTATTTTAAAAGTAATATAGCTTTGATATTAGAAAAATGATTTTGCTTCGGAGATTCGCAGTTTGTGAATGTAGCATTACCTTATTGACTATTTTATTATTATTTAAATATTATTAAATTATAAACACATGTTAATTAGTTATAATAAATAAAATATTGAAAAATTGTTTTATATTATAATTTATTCTGTTATAATAATTGTATAATATTATTATTAGGTATTTAAAAAATAGTTCACAAATTTATTTCTTATTTCTTTTGCCTGTTGTAAAGTATTTGCGCCTCTTGCTCGTTGATCCGTTATTCCATCTTCTCAAACGGTTTGTGAACATAACATAATATTACAGTAGTCCAAATCACTATCTCCATCTTTTTCCCTGATGACGTGTAATATGCACAGACATTTTATTATTACAATAGCTTTTTAGATCTGACTTCTATATTATTTCCAAGAAGTCTCTATTATGTCCGTAGTATTCCAAAAGTACATTCTATGCATTTACGCGTTCTTGATAAATGATCATTGAAATTTTCTGTAGCCGGATTTATACCTCGAGATGGAAAAGATCGCATCAAGTATGTTTTCAATGGGTAAGCTTCGTCACCAATTAAAACGTGAGGAACTTTTATATTTATACCAGGTAAATTATTTTCTGGAGGAACGTTAAACCTATTGTTGTCTATCAAATTAAATAGCGTAGAAGATGCAAAAGTTCCACCATCACTCTGTTTTCTTCTAGCTCCTACTTCAATTGTTATAAACTTTTTACCTGCATCAGCAACTCCTTGTAATACTAATGAAAAATATTTAAGATAGTTGAAATGACTGGATCTAGAATTATTAGGGCATTTAACCTGATAGTGTTTTCCATACAGGGACCCAATGCAATTTGGAAATCCCCAACGATTATAATAATCCATAGCTACGCTCGCTAATTTTTCTTGTGTGGGAACTGGCATAAAATCACTAACAAGTTCCTCCCAAATAGCTAAACAAGTTTCGTGGACAATTTTCGCTATTGTACGATCGCCCATTCGCATAGAAAAAGCCAAGTTTCGAAATGAAAGTCCAGTTGATAAGTATCTATTAACAAAAAAATAAAAAAGTTGGTAGGTCGGTGTCATTCTGCTGTAAAGTAGGTTACATGTGAATGACTGTAATGAATGGTGTTAAATTCTAATTCAATAATAGAATATCTTTGTTTACAAAAAATGATTCCGAGCGGAGACGGTTTGTGAGTCTAGGATATTTTATATTATATTTATAATGTTATTATTAAGACATCAGCCAGTTCAGTTGAATTATTAGTATTTTTTTTAAATATAACACAAAACTAAAATCGTTCTTCTTTGTTTAAATATCTGATTTCGTCAAAATTTGAACATAAAATAACTATAAGAAAAACTGTGTTTTTATATTTTTTGATTACAGAATAACCTACTTACGCGGAACCTTGTATTAGATTTTCTGTCTTTACGTATGAAAGTTAATTATATACATTTTTAACTACAAAATCATTTTAGATTCTGAGCGAAGTCTTTCTGCCGGCGATATTGGTTTTTTGAAATTAGTAGTTTTTCTCCTAATACGATGACTAATTTTAGTTAAAATAAAATCGTAAGTCTCAATTGACATTCGAAGATATTCAAAAAATCTCGTTGGAGAATTTCTTAAGTCAAAAAATAAATGATGGTACTCTCCGTATATTTTCCTGCGACGATTAATGGGATGAACTCCAACCCTTTTCTTTTCCAACAATTTTTTACGTAAAATTGGATTGTCTAAAAGAACCATAAGACGATCTACCGTAATGAACGACATGGTGCATACTGAAATAATGAGTATATAAAAATGTTGGTGTTCTACATCTAAAATGAACAACATCGCTCAAAAGTATTGTGCATTATGCGCATCTTCGACGCTCGTTGCTCAACGTAAACGCTCTCCAATGAACGAGAATAAGTTTAGCAAGTTATAAATTTGAACAAACTTCCAAGAAAACCAGAAATCAGTTTTTGATGAAGCAAAGGCTTCGTTGATTGTAAACAAGAAGTAGTTGTAAGAAAAACAAGCAGTTCGAAAATCAACGTGAATTTTTTAACACTACACTGTAACACTCAACGACAAAATAATAAAAAAAGTGTACACAACTTTTTACTATACCAACAAGTTGAAAAATTATTTCGTGTTTTTCATTAAGTCTGCCGCCTTTCTGGCTTAATGACTAATTAACAATAAAGTAATAAGAAAAAAGTTTACAGTTTATTTTTTCTTCTTTATATTTTAGATTCTGAGCGAAGCGATGAATGTATTGATTTTACAATGATGTGTGTTTTTTTTTTATTTTTGTGTCTGTCATCACCTTTAAGGACAGTAAAAGTGCTTGGATTTTCTTCAACAGTAACTTTTCTGTTAGGAACGTGAATCTAGTTGGTACTTTGGGGAGTCAAAGGTACAAATTTCCCAGTAGTTTTCAAAAGCGACGTGAAAAACAAGAGAAAAATTAAGGAAAAACGGGAATTTTTACGCATAATCTGTTTTCGAGAAAATCGATTTTGGTTTTTGGTGTAACTCTAAAATAAATGAACGTATATACATGAAATTTTCACTGGTTATTTATATTTGCAATTGTTATACAAGATAAAATTTTTAAAATATTTTGATTTGTTTTGAACTGTTTAGGTACATTTTCAGTTTCCAATTTTATAAGTATTTTTTTTTTTTATATGTCAATAAAATTTTATTTGTTGGGTAAGAAAGCTTGAAAATATTAAAGAAGACTCCTAGATATCGTTTCAAAGGTAGATGAAAAAAATTCAAAATCCTTAGTCACAGTTTTTATTTATAAGCATTTAAAGTTCTAATCTTGACAAAATACGGAAAAATCACGAAAATTAGCAAATTATTTTTAGTTGAGAATTCATAAAAATTTTTCTTTTACAAAATAAGATTTGAAAATATAATACAAGATTATCCATAAATTTGTCTACCTTTATCAAAAAATAAATGTCTACAAGAAAGTCAAATTAAATTTTTATGAGCGTTTGAAATTTATATTTTTACAACATTTGATATTCACTCGATTTCTCATGTAACGATTTTCTTATTTTGTTGTAATTAAAAAACGAATGACTTTAGATACTTGAAAATTTCACTGAATGTTTAAATTAGCATTTTCTATACACTATAAAATTTTGAAAATATTTTGATTTGTTTTGAGCTGTTTGCGGACATTTTCAGTTTCCATTTTTTTTAGTTTTCTTTTCTATAAATATCAATAAAATTTTATTTGTTGGATAAAAATACGTAAAAATGTAATGCAAGGCTCCTGATTATTGTTACAATAGCAGTTGAAAAACATTAAAAATACATACGCACAATTTTTTTTAATTAGCATTTAAAGTTAAAATTTTGACAAAATTTATCAATTTAAAATTTAATAATTATTTTGTAGTTAAAAATGTATAAAATGTTCAACTGCTATAGCTAAGGATTAAAAATTTAAAACAAGGCTCCACGTAAATAGGTTAAATATAAATTACTTTATTCACAATAATATCATTAAATAGAACTTAGTAATATCATAGTCTGACTGACCGTTTTCGCTCAGAATCGTTTTTCTTATACAACGATATTATATCATTGAATTCAAATTTAACACCATCCATTGCAGTGACCCGCTTGTAACCTACTGTACAGCAGAGCGACATCCACTTACCTACCTTTTTAAAATTTCAATCGTATTTTAAACGATGATGACAAATTTGTTACAACGGTTACCCACAATATCCGATCGTCGTAATAAACGATAGGAAATACCTAAACAGCGAAACCGGTCGTTACGTTGTACGCACGATGACGTGTATGCAACAATAATAATAATATATTATTGTAAAAGTGGTACACGATGCGGTGGCGATTGAGACGTACGGCACATCGTCTCGTGCTGTTATAGAGCGATCACCGCCGCCGCAACCGAGCCAGATCGAACCAGTTCGCCCCGAGATATTCGCAGAAACCGCCGCCGCCATCGAACACGTACCTAACAATATACCTATCGGCTATCGCTCGCGTTTAGGTCATTGAATTTGATGGATTGTATACATCACGGTCTGAGTGTCACATGGTGTTTACACGGCGTGGTATTAAGTGCAACAGCCAACAGTGCGATGTTATATGAGAAAAAACCGAAAGACAATATGGTAAAAAAAAAATAACATGATAAACATTGTCTTAATAATAACAACAATAAATCACGGAATTTAATTAAAAAAATTGTCAACCGTGCCTTACTTAGGGTTTTAAAATATAAACATACGCTCATACGCGTATATAGCTATAATAAGATAGGTATATATCTACTCGTCAAGCTTTTCCAAAAAAAAAAAAAATATAAAACTTAAATTGTACACAAAGAGTTGTGTATATTACGTCCATAAAATATATATTATCGATTATTGTTTATATTGCATATTTGTAAAAAAATAATCTGAGTTAATGAGTACCTAATAATATTTTAAGTACCAATCTACTCAATGGTTTTTACCTACAACTATAAATTATTATTTCCTATATTCAGTATATTATATTGCTGAAGCATAAATTAATTTTGTGTGCAGTTACATATTTATTCTGGTTGATCGTATGATATGCTAAGTGAGCACACAATTTGTTTCATGACATGATGATTTAAATATTGAAAATTTATAGCGAATATTTTTGCATATTTTAACATTTTTCTATTTTAAGGGCTTATTTTACAATTTTAATAGCATATTTCATCTTTTAATGCATATTTCGATGTTTTTTTAGACATTTTAAAAATATACAGTATGATAATATAAGAAAAAAATATCATATTTTTATAGTTTCGATTAATATCAAAATAAATTAATAGGTATACTTGTAGATATAAACGGTTTTTCCAAGTATGACCTTAGATCAAGAATCGGGGTAATAAAATACATAATAAGATAAAGATTTTAAAGACTAAAATTTGTTTTAGAATACATTGTTGATATAAATTGATTCCTATTTTTTTCTTATAAATTAAAACTACCTAAAAAAAAAAAAAAGATAAGTATTTATAGTAGGGTTCGATAATATTTTGCTAATTTTATCATGCATATTTATATTTTTTGTTCATATTTTAACTTTTTAGTGCATATATTTATGCATATTTAGGATTTTTAGCGCATATTTGGTTGGTTTTAAATGCATATAAATCCGCGCTCTACTTATAACGAATACACAAAGGTGGGCTTTAACTAGTTAATTTTCTTATCAATTTATAAACTTTACTAGTTTAAATGTTTAATCTGCAGTTGAAATAACTTAACTTACCTAAGTTTACTTAAAAATAATCCATCAAGTTAAAACAATTTTGAAATTATTCAATTTTGGTATTATATACGTAAATATTAATACTAAAATAATCCAGTACTATAATAATACTAATATTTCTGTTATTTTTTTTGATAAAAATATTTTGTAAAAAGATATATGTATTTTAGTATATTAGATAGGCATAATATTATGTGACTTTAATTTGTTTATTAATAATCAGTTAAAGTAAAAAAAGGTACATACACCAGTAGCGTACGCAGGATTTTAGTTCAGTTAGGGTTTTACCTGAGTAAAACTTTACATTATTTTTTTCTAAACCGTTTTTATATAATTGGTTACAACAAATTATAGTTAGTCTCAAATTTAGTCTACATTTAGAACACTCGAGTGTTCAACCCGGACACCTAACCATCTATAGAGCCTCTTCTGGTCGTAATAAACATGGTAATAATCGATAGATTATGATATACGATGATACACCATTTGACGGTTATGGCAGACGTTTAGCAATGTTCTAAACTAACCAAAAAACTGAAACTGCGATTATCGACGTCTTTGTCATATTAAACAATTTATTTTATATCTATTAAAAATGACCAACAATTGATCGACACTGTATTGAAATTGTGATAAATAAGATTTTTTTGTTAAAGGGTGACATTTCAGGGAGGTCAGAACCCTAGAACCCTACCCCTGCGTACGCCACTGACATCAGGGTTGTTATGTTTAAAACATCACAAAAAAAAAACTTATTGATTTCGTTTGAAACGTTTAAAACAGACGTTTGTTACATCAATAAAAAACATGTGTTTAAAACAATATTTTTAGTAAATTTTAAATTAAAACAACCAATGGATTTTTTCTACTCTGCGGGATACTCTTTTTTAAATTATTTTTTTATTGAAAATCAACAGTTTCAACGATTTCAACATTAAAAACGATGACATTCAAAGCATCCAATCAATTGTTATAGATAAAACTTAAAATAAGCACAACCCCCCGCATATTTTGAAAAAGCTGTTTAGCGTTTAATCTTATAAGAAAGAAATAAAATATTATTGACTATATTAAGTACTAAGTACCTAAAACATGGTTAAAGATTAGGTAATAGGTAAAATAAGACATTAACATAATAAGAACACTAATAAGTAGAAACAAAAAGAAATGTATTCATTGATCAATATAAAAAAAGATCAAAGGTATGTAAATCTTACTTAAACTGAAATATTGTGTTTAACTTTGATTACTCTGAAATAAAGGGTTTTTTACATGTTTAAAAAGTTTTTTTTTTGTTTTAAACGTTTTATTTGTTTTTTTTTGTTTCTTTTAAAAAAAACCGTGTTTTTTAACAACCCTGACTGACATACACTGCACATAAAATTGAAAGTTCAATAAAAATTGTTATTCTAATTTAGGAAATTAGAAAGAACAGTCACTTTTTATGTGGTCCACACACTATAATTTAAAAAAGTAGACTAACTTTTGTTAACTGAGTTAAGTAAATATTTTTTTCCTATTAATTTTTAACTTATCGAGTTAAATTTATCATTTGTTAACTGTTAATTTTTAATTTATCGATCTTGTGGTCTTAACTATACTTAACTTGAGTTAATTATTTTCATTAACTTGCCCACGTTTGCCGGAATACATATTATATGATGCAGCAGTGCAGCCTACATTATACAACAATAGTTTCTAATAATAAATAGAAAAATTGTTATTTCTCTGCATCATTGTATTTCATAAAAAATGACAATTAACGGAACATGGACCCACGTGCAGGTTTTGCTGTGATACAATAATTTATTAGAACGAAGATCGTTCAACTCGATAACATTCATCTCCTCTCTAATTTCATTATTCTATTCAACGGGTGCCATCGCACTCACGGGCTCATCAATCAATGCCAGTCATATTAAAAATGATATTTTTTCTTACTACATTCTAGTCATTCTACTCCGATAATATTATAATGGACGGAAATGAGCAAGGTGTGTGTGTGTATATATACTATAACATACATGATACCATCCATAAAATCAATTTTTTTAAATCGGTTTCGCGGTATTGCATCCTCGCTAAATGTGTAAACGTCAGATGAACACAAGATATAGTCAGAAAACAAAATAATAACAGTGAAGCGGGTGAAGGGCAAATAAACTTAAAAATGATTAATTACATCCTCATAGAAAAAAACCAGAATTTATATAATGAAATAAAATAATGGACTTTTAATACAGCTTTCAAATTGTTGATCATTGCTTTAAAATGTACAATAATAGTACACCACTACCATGGTTCATGATTCCGCCATAGGCCGATGTTATTTTAGGAACACAAAAACCCTGTGGACAAAATTTATCTGAACACAATATTTGTTATCCGGGACGTAACTAATTCGTCTCTATGATATTATGAATAGTGCATGTTTCCTGCCTCATAGGCAAAAATCTATTAAAATTTCAGAGGGCTAACATTATTAACATCAACGTGAGCCCCCCACTCCGATCCTACAAAAATAAAAAAAGAAGGGGGCTTGACAGACTTTTGGGCCTGATTTCCGCCAATGTCCTGCCTATAAAATTAGAATACTTAAAGCTTCAGAATACGGTGTGTCTGTATTCTAGATTGTACTAACGACCAAATTCATTTATATTGAGTGTCATATAAACAAATAGACAGCTAACCACTTCTTCCAATATGCCCTTAAATTACTTTATTTATTAATTGGTGTCAGTTTTTCCACGCTGTAAAAGTAAATTTATTCGTATTTTAATTTTCACACAATTTTACTTTTCTTGAGTTTTTCTATATTTATGAAGTCGTAATTTTAGAAATTTAAATTCATGTAAGCTTAGTAAAATACACTTAAAACTTTTCGGCTTTCGTCATTTATTTAGTTGATTTAAAAAGTTTTAGAAATATTCACTGCACGAATTATATTTTCCATTTATTTAAATAATATTTTGAGCACTATTTTATTATATAAAGTTATTGGTTATACAATATACGTTATGCATAATAATATAAAATAAAGGTAAGCAAAATTTCTTTTAAAGATTATTTTTATAAATATATTATCCAAAATGAAATGAACATTTTTAATATATAGTAATAATATTTTTACTCTTTTTTTTTTCAATTGTTATAATAATATAGCTAAATACTTTGGTATCTCAACATAAATCCAATTTATTTCACGTTTACATTTATACACCTTATAAATAAATATCCTAGTACAGTTAAAATCAGGTCTTCCGTTTTCCAACTATTTTTTAGTTAACGAATTCAGTAAATTTAAAAGGATAGGTATTATATTATATTAATTTTATTATATTGATACCTGTATTAATAACTAAATACATGTCTTACGCGTGAGTGCCGAGTAAATTGTGAAAATCTTGGATATTAGTCTTACTTTCACAGGGAAATGTATATTTATTATTTAATGATCCCAAATAATTGCAAAGTTCAAGATAGTCTGTACACATGTTAATACACCCATTTGGATTACCATGGTTGAAATGTACAAGGTTATCTGGTTGTTGCATGTATTAATCAAATATTTGTCGATGAAAACAAAAATGCAGCGTAAAGGGAACCAGCCACGGACTAAGATAATATACGGTCCAGTATAATATCTTAGTCGAGCCAGCTATTTATCATGATAAGAATAATTTATATTTGTGATATCTCTTTACACAGCCATTTCGTATCTGATGATAACAATCCGAGTCAATACGCAATAACCTGTATATTTCAACCACGGTGTATACCAAGTTGGCATCTCCTATATACTATTTTTAGGGATTTTAAAATTAAGTTAAACAAAAAATTAAAACCTTTAGGAATTGCGAGAATAGTTACAAATTTACAATACAACCATAATGTACCAGGTTAATTACCCGTGGTATAGCATTATACCTATTTGTGCATTCGCGCACATAGAATGTAAGTGCACGGCTGTATATACGAGTCGGCCATGATACCGAGAACGACGTCATGAGTATACAATACACATTGTGTATTATTAATGCCCAGGAGAGTTAGTTCGCTAATTATTGTCATAGTTGCACATAAACGTCGGCCTATGGGGCAGATGGATCGCGAGGGGGTAGATATAAATGACAGCTGCAGGCCAAAGAAACTCTACATCGCATTTGTAATGTAATTTATATAAAAAAAAAAAACAACAAATAACTAAGTCGTAATGTGTATAATATACTATATATAGTGCTCGAAAAAAGCGCACGCGAGTGTACGATTTTTCAAAGCGAATAATGAAAATTAGTTCTTATTTTTAATTTGAATGCTTAATTGATAAACAACGAATTATTTGTAAATAGATACAAAACTATTAATTGTTTCACCAACTTATCAATTAAAACCCCGTGGCAAAATTAAACACGAAGATTAACACGATTACTGTTACTTTGAAACGAACTAGATTCTTTCAGGCGTATTTGTTGGTTCGATTTATAATTATAACACCCGCCGTATTTTTTATTCTTAAATTAAATTAATAATTTTCTTATAATTCATTAAAATGAGACGAAGAAAAATAAAATAGAAATGGGTGAGCAGAAATTGCACAATAGTAGGATGATATAGATTATTACGGTATTCAACTAGATTTGTAGAAATGTAGAATAAAATGTATACATTATCACATTAATACAATATGACAGATATTTATCACAACCGTTTTATTATGTACAGTGTACACATATATGAATGTATTGGATAAACGAGCGATTAATGTTTAGATATTATATATCACACGTTCTCCAATGAGCAATTGAAAGGTATTGAAAAAGTAGAACGTTTAAATCGCGTGGAAAGTATCTAGACAATAAATCCATAAAAAAAAATAATTTGCTCTGCTGGAGGAGACGCTAAACACGACAGCCGATCAACTTGTTTTCCGATTGTTTTTTTTCTGTTGTACCATATTGGGCTCGTCGGAATAGCATAGCCGTTTGATGTCGAATAAAGTTTTTTCTGCATTTTATACCTGTTCCGACAGACTTAATAGAACACAATAAACAGACACTCGAGTATTCAGCCAGTATAGTATCGTGGTGGTCAGAATTATGTTTTTTATATACGTTTAAAAAAAATGCATACAGAAATTGTTTTTACATTGATTTTTTATTGATGGTAGGGTTACGTCGTGGGTGGTATTCGGGTTTCATTCAATATTGTATCCTAGTACCTACCTACCGATTGCAGATAATGACCGGTTCACCTACAGTCTACACTCTACAGACTAATGAGTAACGAATAAAAACTATGACACATATTAAAAGTAAATGTCCTTTGTATTGTGTCAGCGTTTGTATATGCCAGATGCGTCACAACAAATTCACCAAAAATTTCACTAGTCACTTTACTTTTTAGTCGTTATCTCGGTCCTGACTCCTGAGAATTTAAAAGATAATATTAAACGAAACCAACATAGATTCAGTAAATAAATATTTATAAGTACATAATTTAATTAATGCAAGCAAATGGCACAGTGAAGAAAAAATTAATAGGTATTTTACTGTTACATATTAGTGTTACATTTTAATGCCTGTTCTTGGGATTTTAATAAATATACCTTATATGGCAAAGTATCGACTTTGAAAACAAATCACTAACTTTTAATTTAACCAAATAATTTTTCAAAAATTTTAATTTAGGTTCCTATAAGTTAAATTATAGAAATAAGAAGGAAATAACTAATAACAATATGACTTTAAAATACATAAGCTATAAAGTAATTTCGGATGGTTGAAATGTAAAATCACACATGATATATAGATTATAGGTATTATATTATTATATATGATATATGTCCTACAAACAAGCCAATTGTATTACCTAATTAGAAAAACATGTCATTTAATATTATTTAATTTTTAAGTTGAACTAATAGGCAATCAAATTACAACAACTTTTGTTTTACATAAAATAATAAAATGTGTATTGGTTTTATTAGCTGGAAACGATGGAATAAAAGCTAGGTGGGTACTAAAAACAATTAACATATAATTAAATAATGTAGGTATAATGAACCCATAAAATAATTCAATAATTTAAAAATGTAATTATATACCTAAGCATACTTACGTAATGGTAATTTAGGAATAAAAAACCTGAATTTAAATATTTCATACATTTTTTTGATTTTTTTCGTCATGGATCATGAAATGTTTAAATATATTTTGGTCATAAACACAATATAATGCAGGGTTTTAAAAATCTTCCATCATTTGTATTAGGAAAGCCCGGAGGGGTCGCATATCATGATATCCTGCTGTCTGCAGATAACGCACTTATGGTCATATAAGTATTTGCTACTATTAGGAGTTAGGTTGACACTTCACATAAGACTAATTTTGATTTAAAATGTTAATTATATATTCAAATCATGTTATGTGATCTTCACTATATGAACTTGGTTTTTCAAACATTCTGGATGTAGGTACGCTGAATACTGAATATACTATTACTAAATAATATACTTAAAAATGTATTAACACTTTTAATCCATTAGATGTTTATTAATTATGTAGATTATATTAAAAAATCAAGGCTTGGCAAGTCAATTTTTTTTTAACTCAGTTAAGTTTAGTTAATATGCAACAATAACAAAAAGTTAAAAGTTAAAAGTTAATTTAATTAAAGGTTGAACTCAGGTAAGTCAAAAGTTGATACACAATTTTTGTTTACTTTTTATTAAGTTAAAAAAAAATTAATTTTTGTATACAATGCTAGCATACTTAATTTGTTTCCAAACCAAAACTAAATTATAAAATATAGTGTTTATACTTTATACAGTATTTCCATATAAGTTAGAACTGAAAAATATAACATTTTTAACTTTAAACAATTCACGGTAAATATTTTACTTTCTTGATTTTTAATCCAGTAAATATGGTAATTGAAATGAAAAAGTCTAAATTTTGAAAACTTCAAGAATTTGTGTTAAATAGGAAAATAATAAAAATGTAACTCAGTAATGATGCGTAAGTGGGTAGTTTAGATAGCTTTAATATAAAATATTAATGTGAGAGATTTAATATCACAACCAAGCGGTATAACCACTTGAATCCATAAAAACGTCGGCGTGAACAGTCCCAAAATGTCTATTTTTTAACTTTTCTCCTAAACTATGATAGCTAGAAAGTTGGCTGATATTTCACTAAAAAGAGATTATCAAGTAGATACTATACTGGAATTAAAATTTAAAAAAAAATATTTAATTTTTCACAGATAAAAAAAAAGAGTTATATTTCGCTAGATTTACTATTAAAGATAAAGTTCTGAAAATCTTCACTGCACTTCTCCTAACCAATGTGAATTTAACATGACTCCAAACAACGAAATCCGCTCTTCGGTTTCGGAGATCTATTTCACTAAATGAAAATGATTTTTTGTGGGGCTGTACACACCGACATTTCTCTGGATTTAAATTGTTATACCGCTTGGGTATGATATAAGTTAATACATTTCTAAAAATTAAAAATCAAGAAAGTTTACATGCTGATCCCTGACTTGGCAAGCGTTTTTCGACATGAAAACGAAATAGACTAAAATAGTGAAATGTAATAAAACTAAAATAAAAATAAATTAACTTAACTTGCAACTGAAAATGAAAAAGGTTGGTAAGTGGATGTCGCTCTGCTGTATAGTAGGTTACAAGTGAGTCACTGTAATAGATGGCGTTAAATTTGAATTCAATGATATAATAGCATTGTATAAGAAAAACGATTCTGAGCGAAAACGGTCAGTCAAACTATGATGTTACTAAGTACCTATATTTGATGATATCATTGTGAATAAAGTAATTTATATATAACCTATTTACGTGGGGCCTTGTTTTAAATTTTCAATCCTTAGCTATTAAAGTTGAACATCTTATACATTTTTAACTACAAAATAATTATTAAATTTTAAATTTGATAAATTTTGTCAAAATTTGAACTATAAATGCTTATAAAAATTGAAAACTGACAATGTCCGTAAACAGCTCAAAAAAAGTTAAATTATTTTGAAAATTTTATCGTGAATAGAAAATGCTAATATAAACATTCAGTGAAATTTTTAGGTATCTACAGTCATTCGTTTTTTAATTACAACAAAATAAGAAAATTGTTACATGAGTAATTGAGTGAATATCAAATGTTGTAAAAGTATGAATTTCAAACGCTCTTAAAAATTTAATTTGACTTTCTTGTAGATTTTTTTTTTTGTTAAAGATAGACAAACTTATGGAAAATCTTATATTACATTTTCAAATCTTAGATTTTTAACTATTTCTACTTGTTTTGAGCAATTATATCCATGAAAATATTTTTCTCATTTTGTAAATTAGTTTTCAGTAAGAAATTCATAAAAGTTTTTTTTCCAGAGCTAAAATTATAAGTTGCAACAAAAGATTCTCCACAAATTGTTCTACCTTTAATATAAAAAAGTTTTCCGGTAAGTAAGAGTAATTATTGTATAGCCATAAAATATTTTTATTTTTATTAATTTTTGACACAACATCTCCATTCAAAATCATTTTTCGTATGCAATGAATATAACACATCAATTACAATTACATGCTCAACAACTACTAAACAGCAGAGCGGTACCAACTTGTCTACTTTTTATTATATTTAAAATCTTTACAATACCTATTATAATCAATATCATTTCAAGGAGAGGAGGGGGCTTGAAAATTAATTTCCTACAATTTAATTTTTATTTGTTCCAGTCTAGTAATTTTAGACAATTTTGGCGAAAACTTCTACTTCTCAACTTACTTTTCTAGTAGAAAAAATGCTCTGATCTTAAACTTCGATGCAGGTTTTTGAAACAAATTGGATCTAGTTGGGAATTTAGGAGGTCAAAATTGAAAATTCTCAGTATTTTTGAAATAAATTTGTTAAAACTGTTCGGTAACCTTTGTTAGTCCGTGTTTTCGCTTGGATTGTATTTGATTCATTTTCATTATCTTTTCTAAAAACGTCAATAAAAAATTATTCGTTCGGTAAAAAAGCTTGAAAATGTAATACATGTTATTGTTATTGCTATCTAAAATTGTGCCTATGTATTTTCAATATTTTTTAACTGCTATTAGAACGATATATCAGGAGCTTATATTAAATTTTCATGCTTTTTTACCCAACAAATAAAATTTTATTGATATTTATAGAAAAAAAAACTAAAAAAATTGAAAACTGACAATGTCCATAAACAGCTCAATTGGTTTGGATAATATTTTTTTGAGGTTCGTGATAATGTGCGGACGCCAGGCAGTATCGTATGCCTTAGCTATATCAAGACATATACCATTCCCAAAGTTTAATTATTCTGCATGGTATTTTCAATCTCAGATTGGATTTTCATTAATGAAAAGTGTGTACCGCGAATGTGCCTGAAACCTGAAACCGCAATCATCTTTCCAGCGATTTATACGAAATACTTGGACCAGTCTTGCCATCACCTGACATATTCGTGTTCCTCCAGGAGACAGGATTGGATAAACTAGCTGAATACATAACCTTATAATTATGCCCATATAACCTACTCTAGACATTTGTTGTTATGAAACCTTTATATGTGTCTTATCCCAATGGCCAAGTTGCCAAGGTTATTTCTTTAAAAAAAAAAAAAAGAAATATTAATAATGTCGTATTTATTCAACGTTTTCAGCATATTTATTCAATTATTTTCATTTAAAAATGCTTTATAACCGGGTGGGCAATACTGTATTTCCGAGATTTTCAATTTTTATTCCAAAATTGGGAAAAATGTAGATAGATATTAGATAGGCAGATACTTATAAATACTTGGGTCATATACTATGGATGGAGTTACAGCGTATAATTTTATTCCGATACAGCGACGAGTCACCGAAATAGGTAATCAATGTGCGCAAGCGCAATGCAACTCCTCGCATAATTATCCATAGGTACAACAGGTATTTGTGGATAAATATGCGAGGAGTCGCATTGCGCATGCGCATATCGACCACCTAATCCGATGACTCGTCGCTATATCGGCAACGTTTTTTGTATTGATTTAATACGCTGTGGCTCCATCTACGGTATATGATCTAAGTATAAATATAGAAATAATTAACTTTACTGTTGATAATTACTATTATCAGTTATGAAGAACTAAGTTTATCGTGCATATTATTATTATATTATTTCGCGGAAATAGGCAACAGCCAGGTGATTGGGTGGGCTTATTATTTTAAAAATTGAACTGGTTGGTATACCTAATATACTTTCGGCTCCTCTGTACAAAATTATGTAATCATTACATGTGTAACTACTAATTTTATTGACGAAATACAATAATAATTCATACTTAAAAACACACAATAATAAACATTAATTTCAATATCAAATATGATATGAAAATTATACGTGTAATGTAGGTAGATAATAAAAATGTAATTATATTTATTGGTATATTATTGTGGTATATATATTAAGTCAAGAAAACCCGAAAAAACTAGTCATTGACCAGGGATGACACAAAACGTTCTTACTTTAATATTAAAAAATATATATATTATTCGTCTTATTAGTTATTACAAATACTTTAATACGGCAATAAGCCTCACTACATACAATAAGAGTATATAATATGACATATATTATTATTTAGTTTCATCGGAAACCACGTCTGTCAGTTTTTGTACCTTGGCGAACAAACACGTCAAACACAAAGTATTCTGGGAAAATAATCAGAAATATAATAATATTTCAGTCATTTTATACATGTTGTTTAAAAATAAATAACGTAGCGTAAGTATACTATATTATATAAGACGACAAAATTCATTTTTAATATTAAATTTAATATTTTTTGTCAAAGAAATAAAAAAGACGAATATAGACGTCCTATAAGCTACATGCATGAACAATCATCTTAACATGATCAAATAAAGTTTATGATTTGAGTTAAATTGATAAAATATACATATTATAAACTAGATAGCATTACATTTGATTTATACAATTTATTAAATAATCATCTGTTGTCTCTGTCTTAAAAAATTACAAACATACAATATGGAAAAATTGTATTTATAGTAGAATCAATTTTGTACTAGCTTTAATATTTAAGTGACCTATCTACTGTTTCAGACTTTAAGGTAAGAATATTATTTGTGTTAATATGTTGTTTCTGAGCGGAGCGATGAATGTATTGATTTTACAATGATGCGTGTTCTTTTTAATTATTTTTGTGTCTGTCATCACCTTTTAGGACAGAAAAATGCTTAGATTTTCTTCAACAGTGTCTTTTCTGATAGCAAAGTGAATCTAGTAGGTCCTTTTTTTTTGGGGGGGGGGGGGGGGGGGGTTAAAAATAAAAAATTCCTTATAGTTTACAAAAGCGCCGGGAAAAACAAAAAAAAAATTAAGGAAAAACGGGAAATTTTACCCAAAATGTATGGTTTTTGACAAAATCGATCTTGGTTTAACTCTATATTATTACTCTAAAACAAATGACCTTAGATACATGACTTTTACGCTGAACATTTATAATAACATTAGCCGAGGCATTAGCTATACGCACCATTGAATATTTAAAATATTTTGACTTTTTTTGAGCTGTTTGTGGAGATTTTCAGTTTTCAATTTTTTTAGTTTTTTATCTATAATTGTCAATAAAATGTTATTTGTTGGGTCAAAAATTGTGAACATTTAACACAAGGCTCATGATATATTGTTAATATAGCAGTTGAAAAAAAAGATATAGGAACAATTTTTTTAAAAGCATTTAAATTTAAAATGTTGACAAAATTTATCAAATTTAAAATTTAAAAACTATTTTGTTGTCAAAATGTATAAAATGTTCAACTTTTATAGCTAAGGATTGAAAATTTAAAACAAGGTTTTATATAAATTACTTTATTCACAATAATATCATCAAATATACTTAGTAATATGTCATATTACCATAGACTGGCCGACTATCTTCGCTCAGAATCTTTTTCTTATATACAATAATATCATATCATTGAATTCAAATTTAACATAATCCATAACAGTGACCCACTTGTAAACTACTGTACAGCAAAGTGACACCCACCTGTTCACCTTTTTTAAAAATAAATTTGTATGCGAGTTACGAATAGTCCTATGTATATGTAAAATTACAATTTAAAACGCATTTGCTTAAAAATGTATTTTCATACATAACCCATGTGTCAACACCAAATTCCTAAGATAATAAAAAACTATTAGGTACACTTCATTAAATATGTAATAGTAGGTACCTACAAAGTTCCACTTTCCATTCAATAAATAATTATTCGGGAAATCTACCCAACAGCCGAGAGAAACTTAAAATATTTCCCTTAGGGAACTTATATTTCATAATTTGGTTCCAAAAAAAAATTTTAAATATGTTGAATTACATTATTTTTAATTAGAAGGCCGTAACTGGGGGAGGGGGGTTCCAGACTCCAGAGGTACAAAATTCGTTGAAAAAATATAAATATGTAAGCACTAAACATATTGACTAAAACATTGTGTGTATATGGACGTATGGTATAGGTATAGTATATAAAAATATTTTAACCCCCCGCTGAAATTTGTTTTCAGTTACGCCAGTTATGGCCTGTAACTCTGGCCGTACAATAATCCAAACGAAACACACTACGCGAGATACACAAAATTGTTTCAAAATACTTGGGAAGTTTTTTTTTAACCAAGTCTAAGAAATTAATATCAAAAGCAAGTATAATAACAGAAGTTCTCAGTTCAAAGTAAAAAATTGAGATATAATATTAAATTTCAAGAAACACGTCCGAATACATATAACATACATGCATTGCACATTGAATACAATACTTATTACTTACAGTTTACAGTGGAATAACTAAAATAGTATACTGAGTATATTGTAACAAACATTTATACCTATATAATATATTATGTATACTCGCATACCTAGAATGTGGCTTATAACGATATAATTTGCATATTAAAGCGTATACTCTTAGCAAAAGGTACTTAGCAATAAAATTATATCGGACCAACTAGTTTTAATATTAAATTAACATGTATATAAAATTTATAAACATCTGATGTCAATAAAAATTATATATTTTTTTAGTAAAAATACAATTTTAACAGGAACTGGAAGCAATCATTAATTTTATACAAAAATCATTTTGGCTTAAGCTTTTGAAAACTTAAAATTTAAATAAAATCAAAATAATAGCTACCTACAATAATATTATATAGATTTTTTTTTATTGGTGTTAAGCCTGGTAACTGCGGCCATTAGCTGTAGCATGGTACTGTAGTGTTTTCGGTACAGTGGGGAGCGGTTGGAGGAACACGTTTTTGTGTTTGGCAGAATTTTCTAGTGGGCACTAAAGACCTGCAAGGGCCGGGCCGGCCCGACCCGGTCCTTAAAAAGCCCGGTCCGTAGTGACATTGGACCCGGCCGGGCCTTTGAAATAAAATAAAGGGCTGGGCCGGGCTGGACTTCGAATAATAAATCAAGGATTGGACTGGGCTTTTTAAGGATTTTTCTTTAACAATAAATAATCACGATTTAAAATAACAAATAATAATGATAAAACCGACGTTGGTATATAATAATATATTGATTGGTGGATATAATAAAGCTAACCGGGCCATGGCTTTTTTTTCACAATATTTTTTGGACCGGGCCTGAGGATAAAATTGATGGATTGGACCGGGCCGAAAATTTACGGCCCTTGCAGGTCTATAGTGGGTACCCGAAGGTATCTGCTATACCCGGATGGTTCCACGACATTTGATCCGGTAAATAATATCCGGCGACAAATGATCCGCGTCATTAGATCCAGTGCAAAAATATCCTGTACCCAAATTAACCGGGTTAAAAATATCCGGTATTTTATAAATAATATAAATGTAGATATAATAATTGTAGGATAAATATAATCGTGTTTCTATGATAAATAAATAATATAAAATCAAAATTATTGACAGTCAAAATATAAAATAATTGTTTTTCTATGATAAATATATATAATTTAATGAATAAAAATTGAAATTATGAGCAATACCTTTTAAGTAATTTAATATATCACCTCTTTGGTAATTTAATGCAATATTTTCTAGTCGCTGGTCTAAATCTTTATATTGTTTTCTTTTGGATGCATGGCTTTCTCCTAAATTAATTTTTTCTATTTTAGCTTCCACCAAGTTTTGTTCAGTTTTAATAAAATTAATAAATCTCCATATTGTCGTATGATTGACTCTTATGGAAGAATTAAATGCATTATGCCACCCCTCTACTGCATTGTTTATTCTTGGTCGTTTCATTAAAACATTTTCATACACATTCCATATGTTTAAAGGAAAAATTGGACTTCTTCTTTTCCAATCCAAGTATCCTCAAAGTAATTAAGGATGGGCTGGAAAAGAGATTCATTTTCTATGTAGTATTCTGACTCTATAAGTTCTTCAAATGCATATACTACATCGTGTACAGGTACGAACGCCAAAGCACAACTGTTTTACTTAAAGAGAAAATTTTGTGTTTTCAGAATACATTTTTTGTAATCCTATTGATTGTATTTTACGCCAAACACACTGACAAAAGTGAAAAAAAACATCCATTCATTTTTGCATTAGGAAAAATGTCTTTAGATGCTGAAATAAACGCTTGCTCAAAATCACTTTGTATTGACTTTGGATCAAGATCTGGCCTACATTTCAACAATTGATTTAATACTTCTGTGTATGTATCTTTTGTTCTATCAGTCATTAAAACGTAAACTAATGGTAATACGTATTCGTTTTTATGACAATGTATATAGTATACAACTGTGAAAAAATAGATGGGACCGATTTAAAGGTTCCATCGGATTTTTGAAGCTCAATCAAATTACATTGAGCCGAAAATATTAGAATTCGATTTTCAGTATTTTCATTATCATAAGTTAGAAATAATTCATTTTTTTTCAGTAAATTTGAATAAATCAGGAATGATCAAACCGTTTACGTGGCTAGGATTAATTGGTGGATTTTCTTTTATTACTCGTGTTCTCTGAATTATTCTATTTAGCGCTTTAGTCGTAGGTAATTGTCCTATTACCGGAACAGACACATTTCAGATGTTCACTGATAATATTTCTTGTGCTTTTTTGTTCATTTGCAGCTGTTTCTTTCATAGAATTAACCACCTTTTTAGCTTCGACTTGAGCAATATTTTGTGAATGAGAATGGTCCGTTTCTTTTATTAACTCCCCCGAAATTGTTATTTGTATTTTATTTAGCTATTATTATTGCCAAATAACATATCTAGTAATAATATTATGTACGTAATCATATATTAAACGCGCCATATATTAGCGCTCGCATAACAATAATAATAATAATATCGATGGGACCGTATACAGTACGTGTGTAGTAGTAGCGCGACAATATCGTATATTATACAGTGCGTAGATAATATTATCGAGCGCGTGACCATGAGATACATTGATGTATTGTATTGACTATCGTACTACATAACGTTATTTCGTACGTTGCATTTATATATAATTATTAATTGCGTTAAATTAAAAATAATATTACAATACCTGATTGTAGTATGACATCGGCCTTTACGAAAAAATTTCTTGTACTCCGTGCAACGCCACACAATTTTTGCATCGTATTTCTGATGTATGTTATGTAAACATCCGTTCAATAATAAAAACTGTTTGTCTTTTAGACTTATAACAAATTCGAGTGGCATATTTAATTTTATTAAAAATAATTTCGAAAAACGTTTAATAAAACCTTACAGGTGTTAATGTGTTGAAGTTGTGTTGTGTTGTGTTGTGTTGTGTTAAAGTGTTGTAGTGTGTTGTATTTATACAACACGAAAACCAGAAAACTGATTATCGCCGGTTATCGTTGTCACGGGATATTTTTGATGCCGGGTTATTATCTACCGGATCATATTTCGTCGGATATTATTTATCGGATCAAATGACGTGTCACGTACCCGGATGGACCATGGCGGCCTCTCTCTCCGGACACCGTGACTGCCCGAAAAAAAGGCCGCCCGTGGCCGGGATCGAACCGTCGTCGGTGCGCATCGCAACCGACGCCTTATTCCGCTCTGCCACTCCATCCCCCAATATTATATTAACTATTCAATAATTAATTTAACTATTTAATAAATAAATTAACCTACTTTATATTTTTAAATGTATTTTAATATATTATAATATCCTATATAGGTATTATGCATGTGAACATTTTCAATAATATAACTATATTATTATAATTTTGCATAATTGTATATTATAATATTGGTAAGTAAAACATTAACATATATTATATACATATAATCATTAAATCCATTTTTAAGTGACTTCCTCTTAGTATCTAATAAGCGTATGTAATTAGAAATAAGAAGACAGTGACATAGACCCTATAATGATCTCAACAAAAAAATAACTGCCTATAATCTATACAGCAATTAACCAATATTATGTATAGCTCGATAGCTGTTTTATAGACTGTACTAAATATTCACTACAGCTTACATAGTTTAATACATTAAATAAAGAATTATTTTGGTGAGAATTTCATGCAGCAAATTCTATGTAATCAAGCAAATACCACGAGCTACGTCCACATCGTATTTAGAGAATCAAAATAAATCAATAGCTGCGTCCACTCTTCACCTGTCCTGTAGATACATACAAATATACAATTGTAACATTTTCGACTAGCGATGGAATATTATCCTTCTTACGGATTAAAAAATTGGTTTTCACATTTTGTCAGACCACGTTAAACAGGATATAAATAATAAAATAATAAGAATAATGTGTAAGTCAAAGTAATAATATTATTCATAACTTATATATTGCTTATTTTGCACACTACAGTTGTATTACCCCGGGAACCAAAATAGGTTCTGAGTTCTAACTAATTTAAAAGTTTAACTTTAGACTTTATGTTCCGAGTTCTGTTGAACAGGCAGATGAACAATTTAGTTTTTAAATTTGTGATTTAAATGGGTATATAAGTTTAAACCTATAATATGACTATATGGTTATATATTGTATCGAACAATCTGAAGTCTGAACTTAACAAATTTACAGTACCATCAGGCATCAATCAATAACCATACTATAGATTTACAGAACTTGTCTAAACCTGCGTGCTGTGTTGGTCGATAAATGCGTAAAAGACATCCGATTTCTGAATAAACACGCATATACGTATTATAAAATATGTATATTTTTTACGTATTGATTGTGCTTCTAGTACACGGAATTTCATGAAGGTAACGCCGCACAAGAATAATGTACAAGAATAGAATAAAGGCCATCATTTTTTCCGAGAACAATATTGAATACACAAAAGAGACGCCCAGAAAGCAGCTATACATACTTTGTATTCTTCTTTCGCAGTGGTAGTTGCAAATAATGGTCGATTATTATTCCAACGTAGGTACTTACCAAGAAGCCACAATGCAAGACGCCACTATCGTGTACTTAAAAAGACCACAAATAATATTACTCTTTGACGTCTATTCATACTGACTAACTAACTAATTCGAATACATATCATAAATTATAATACCTATAAATATATATATATATATAAGATCAGTCCACGTGGGAATTACTACCGTGTGGGGGTGCTCATAGATTGTACCTATATTACTACCTATATGGTTATATCTGGTGCCTACTAATCTGAAGTCAGTACCCAACAAATGTACAGTACCAATCAATATCCGTTACATTAGATTTAAATGGTCTCGTTTGTATTGATGTGAAACATCTAATGCGGCGGGTGAAACCAGCTGTTGGCGCTCGTAAAGTGCAAACTGCAAACTGCAAAGCGCAAACTTGCAGAGCGCGTGTAGCCACACGTTCGAAAACATATAATGCGCTTTTAAAATAAAGAATAATTTATCTAAAAATGTTGTTTTTGATTATACTTTATATTATATTTATTTACTTCCTTTCGATTTCCATGCATATTTTCCACACGAAATAATTCCGATGTGCCCGCGACTGCTCACTTTTTTGTAATTAGTTATTACTTATACATACATATTACATACATCAATAAATTAGTTCGAATAAGATTTTAAATAAGATGTGTGAATGACAATTATTATCAATACCTATTTGTAGTAAATCGACATGAATCGGAACTAATTAGGTAGGCATAATATACAATATATTCCACATGGACCATATGGGGGGCACAGGGAAATAATTGATAAGGATATATATTTGGATACTCACCATTCGAGACTGAGATACCTCTCACCGCAACAGTGAAGCGTCTTAAATGAGTTGAGGGGCCCGTACTCGGCGGTGCTCAGTTCCTTGGTGAACCGAACGCCGGAGTACCGCTGCTGTGCTTCGTCAACTTCTGGGAACAAGTTGTCATCGCAGTACGCGGCAGAACCGCCTCGGACTACGGACGCGGTGGCCAACAACAGGGGAAGCAGCAGGGGACGGCCGACGGACATTTTCGTAAACTGCAATCACAGGACTATAGAATGGAGACGAAGAGAAGCCGTAAACGCTGTCGTTTCAAACGAACGCTGAACAGTCATTTCATAATATAATAGTTCGTGACATGCCACGACGCTTATTACGTTTTTGAGACGCGATAGAACAGCGACAAACATGCGGCGAACAACCTTGCCGGTACACACCACACTGGTGACTGATCGTAATTCGTAGCCCGTAGGTCCGTCGTCCGTCTACTGTCGTAGTAGCCGTAGACTCCGCCGTGGAAGCCGTCGGCGCGCGATCACACTGAAACCGCTCTCCGATCCGCTCACTTCCTCCTCACGACCAGCCTGTACCAGTAGGTAACTACGGGTGATCACGCTTGAAGAGGCGGCGGGTATTGGTTGGCCGGGTTGCGCGCGCGCGGGCCATGTTCCGCCGCCGTTGCCGACCACCAAACAATACACGAACATACACTTTGTATTTTTAATTTTTACCGAGAATCCACCTCCTGCCCACTCATCATACATACAAGTCCCACGTTAATGACACCGCTGAGCAATCGTAGGTACGTAAAACTTGTTGCCACCGCACTGAAACAAAGGGTTTTTGACTTAAGTCCGGGACTGTGGACCACATCTATACCACGTGCAACCGCCTGCTGTAGGTATTTCATCTGTAAAAGCAATAATAAGGATTAACGACTATTGTTTTAGTTATTTTAATTTATTTCGAGTATTAACCAGTTTGAACGCATATAATACGATTAATCAATAATACCTATCTAGACAAATATTATTTTTTCATATTTTTAAACTGCATATTAGGAATTCTATATTTTTTCATAACATCATTATAATTTTACCTCCTCCTCCTCCTTTATTTCCTTGAAATGGGTATCGTCTTTCGATTTTTATGTAGTAACATATAATTTTAATATTCAATTCTCGAAGATTATTTGTCTGAAAATATTGATACGCGTAATCATGTATGGGTACTATTCATAAATTATATCGGTTTATTATATGAGATGAGTTACTTAATATAGTTAATGCTAAGTTTTTGGGAAAGGAGAGGAGTATACGTATCTTATATTATAAATTGTATTTATATAAACAATATTATTGAATCAACTCTATGGTCAGCTAACTCATTGTAGTTAAATGTACAACAATGTAGTGTAATTGACCATCTATAGTATATATTATACTCTATAGGGATACCAAATAATATGATGACTACCGTCATTGAATGTTTCTGAGAAAATAAGAGGATAATACTGTTGTATATCACAATACGATAGCATTATGCTTCTATTCAGAGTTGTATATCATTCCCGATTACCATCATTGTGGGTGGGCCGGAGGGGGAGTAGTGAGAAGTGACCTATAGTCGATTAATTAAATTACATTGGACGAAAATGTATTCAAAGTTCAAAACTAACTTATAATACTAAACGTCTATACGTAAACATATCACAACTACACAAGGCCTTTGTAATTTGCTAATTCCCATTATAATATATTAAGCTATATTAATAAGATGGATTCCAAATTATATTAACCAAATCCTAAATCAAATTGAACTGATTTCACAACCATGTGATTAATATAGTGTATTCTCGTGGTAAATTTGAAAAATACTTAAATACCTCTAGGCTCTAACTAGTTTAACTAATATTATGCCTACTTAAGTTAAGAATATTACTTTAAGAACATTATAAATATCTATGTATATAATAAATAAATGTACATACATACGTATAGGTAAGCTAAAATCAAATAATTTGGACTATAAAGTCCTGTACTATATGTGTCAAGGACGCCCGTAAGAGATGGGGGGGTGGTAGGTGGTGCAATGCACTACCTTAGAAAATATTAATTTTTTTAAAATTATTTAAACTTTTCAAATAAATAATAAAATTTGTACTGTGGCTGATATGGTACACTGACACTGTACTACAGTCATCATGAAAGGACGGAAATACCATATTTTGGATTTTAATTTTACCAACGTTGATATCATATTTAATTAGATAATCGTGATACCTATGTGATAACATAATATTATTATTATTATTATCTACTTTGTACACCGTAGTTGAGCTTGAGTGGTCACTGGTCGAAATATTTTTTTATTTGATATCATAACAGAGTCTATATTGTGATTAATAAATTACTGATCAGTGTAATTTTGAACTAACCAAAATTAGCTATGTTTTAATTCCTTGTTTTATATAATATGCTGATCATTGGTGTGTAAAGATTTTATATAAATGTGGGAGTATCCGAATTGAATCCTAGATAATATTTCTGATCAAGATAAACTACTAATTGGGTCCGTCTATAAAAACGGTATCATACTAATTGGGTCCGAATAGAAAAACGATAACACATTACAGTTAGGTCTGACTATAAAATAATACCATAATTACTTAAAAATAAGAAGTGGGCAGAACAAACGAAAAATTATTTTATTGAAATAAAATTGATGAGTAAAACAAATAGATTTGACTTTGTAAAAGCTCTTTCATTTAATGTTTACCAACCACGTGAATTTTTTTAAATTATATACCATTTACTAGTGTACAAGTGTACTATTATCAATATTATAAATTCAATCAACTATGTAATAATTATTATATCATATATTATATATTAGAACCTTAAAAAAAAATATTTTTAATCATGCCTGTGTTCTAATTTATAGATCACTGACAGCCCTAAATCTTGTAAAAATTAGTAAGGAAATGTTTTTTAGACCCAACTAGTAAACGCCGATATATGTAGTGTTATGAGGGTGTAGGGCTTTGCCCCTCCGTGTCATATATTGACGCCAAAATTATTTTGTCCTTAGTGAGCTAATTCTCTCCAGAAGTCCATGTTATGTTATCAACAACATAATATTAAATATATCAACGCTAAAAATGGCTAATCTATTAACTGTAAACTGTATTAAACAGTTAGTTATTTTTTGTTCTAGACCTTGACGGCTCGATCCGGTTTTAAAAATATTATGTTTGTAAATTGCCATTTAAACATAAGATACAATTATTTTCTTTAAAATATATCATACTATTTGCAGCGTTTGTATTTATGTGGATCTCTAAACGTAATTACCAACGGTCGCTGTTTGGTGTTTACGCAATATTTCGTATTCGAATAAATATTATAAATACGATTGCAGCGTAACGTTGGTTTTATAAAGCGTTTAATATAATATTATAATAAAAAAAACACATAGTTTACAATACGCAGGTGGCTATAATAACTCTTGGCCGATCATAGCTGGGTATATTTTATTTTTTGCTACTGTAGATGATTTTTTGAGCTGAACAGAATAAAAATGTATAACGACATGGACTTTGACGTGGCCGCCAACGACATTTCCGAGCAGGTGGTCGTAATACGCGATCCCGAGTTGGCAATGACGATAGAAAAATGGGTGTTGAAGCTGACTGCGGAGAACCGGGGCGCAAACGAGCTCAAGTACCTGCAACTGTTGCAGTACATGATGGCCCGGGGGAGGATCAACGGCCCGTTCGTGAGGGACCCGCCGCCGGGCCCCCTGGTACCGTTAAGTCGGTACGTAAATCCACCTCCTTGCAGTGGTCATGACCGGGTCACTGGCGGGGTCGAGTGTTGGCAGACGAGCAACTGTAGCAGGGCCGCGCAGACGAGGTGCGACGACACGGACGGTGACTATGAAGACGAGGACTTCGAAGAGCAGGCGGACAACGACGAAACGACAGTGAACGGTGACGCCGTTGGAGACTTGCACGGCAACGGCGAGGAACTGCAACCGCCGCGGTTGGAAGACATCGGCCAAGACGACGGGCTGAAACGCGACGGTCATTTGGCGGGTGGTGGTGGGGGAGAGTGCCGTGGAGCAGCCTCAAAGAAAAACCCGTTCACCAAATTATGCGATCCGTGTTTGGACAATTTCGGACGGCACTTGCTGAAGAAACAACCAGGACCGTTGGACGCAGCTTACAGGGACTTGCTGGGAGACTGCGCGCTGCCTGTACTCACTGAAGCCGAACAGAAGACAGTCTGTCCGGAGATGTTGCAGATTTTGGAGAATGTCGACGACACCACCACGTTACAAGACTTTTACTTTCAGGTGGGTGGATATATGTCTTATACGCGGCTTTGGGATAGCTGTATTTATTATTTATTTATTTCGCAATATTCAATTATAGCTGAAGATAGATAAAATCTCTGACCTTTGATGTTTTTATACATCAGTATTCAGTAATATTGTATACCTGTGTCCTGTGATTTCCCTGATGGTTTTAGACGTTTCATGTGATACAAAACATAATAACCGTACAACACGATGCGTGATTATCGATTGGCCTAGATTTTGGTTCCCAGAAGGATAAAAAATTGTTAATACAACCGACCGAGCGTTAAATCTTCAAAAGTGTGCACAGGGTTTTTTTCTCTAAAGTAAATTAAAAATATTGCGAATCGTCAATTTTTTTGGTTAATACGGCCATCCTTTGTGGCAAAAGTTCATTAATGAAGCCCATGCGCGTTGTTTTCATTACGCGCAATATATGGACCGTTTCACTGTCAATTATTGGATTTCATTTCAATTCATGATATTTGCACCCTTTTCAAGGATTGAGCAAAATTAATTTACCGAAGTTGTTAAATATTATTATTGTTAGTGCAAATATTTATTTATTCTGGCATTCGTTCATCGTTGGATTTTCATGTTACATTGTTACAGTATTTCAACTTCAAAGTTAAGTGTGCTTGTAATGTGCAGTGTATATAGATTTAATATAAATTAACACTGCGTGTTGATCAGTTATATAATTATAGATTGCATTTACACGAAAATGGCCTTTTTATATATGTGCTGCTGTAGTGTAAATAATCTGCAGTTAATAGCATAATTTACAGCAGTATTTATCTCCAGTTATACACTTCTACTTACAATTTTATATATTTATATATTGCATATTGCATGTATATACTATATTCATATAATACATAGGCGCAAATCGCAGGGAAGCTAAATGGGCTTAGCTGCCCAAATAACCTATATACCCCTTAGCCCCCCGCCCTAAAAAAAATATACAGGTTTTTAGTTGTGTGGGATCGAAGCCTCACCAGTCACCACTCACATTGATGTTAAAAATGTCAGCCCCCCAGAAATTTTAATGGATTTGCGTCTATGCATATTTTAAATAAACTAAATCTAATTGACACTTTTGCTATATTTGATCATTTTTATTCTTTAACCATAGATATATAATAATAAATTATAATATACTAAAATAAGTATAAAATTATCAACATCGAACAAACAAGTGGCGTGTCCAGAAAATTACCAATGACGTGTGGAAGGGGGGGAGAGGGAATTAAATTGTATCCAATAGGTACAAAAAATTATATATGTTATATAAATTGCGTTGACAAAAGTATTTCGTTTTTAAAATCGAAACACTGGTAGTGTAAGGGATAAATATATATTATATTATCTTTGTTGGCATTTTAAATTCAAGTATGTTAAATTTTTTATTTATACGTGATTAAAAAAAATAAAAATAAATTTTTTGTATCATACCTATAATAATTAATATTATAATATGCTTTATGCATGGACGCATGGTTGACTGTAATCGCAGTTAATAACTATTAATACTATGGGGATCGAAATTTCCAGAAAAAAGGGTTTTCCAAAAATACTATAGCTAAAACCACCACAACTTTTCCTGGAAAAATAAAGTATAAAAACTTATATATTTCTTAGATGTATTGATTCAAAATTCAAAAATAAATACACACAAATACATAATTATAATATTTCCAGAACAATTATCCTTGCTGAAAACGTTATTTTACTAGGATAAACATTACATAATAGACTATAATAATAGTACCTATTCTAAATTTCTAATTTCTACTTTAATAAAGGAAATTATTAATTTTTTCTTCAAATTCGTGTATTTTTGTAAACTAAAACATTGGAGGTGAAACCAGAATTTAATATGTTCAGCTTTGTTATGAAGCAAAAGAAATTTCAAGTTAGTCACATTAGTCCGTACTTTGCAGTAGGCCTAATCATTATAGCTTAATTTATTACAAAAAAATGTTTTTACTAAAAATAGCATTCTGATCCTTTGTTTATTTTTTTAATTGTGATTTTTTTATACTTTTAAATAATTTAAATCGTCTTTTCAGAAATCCATCGTACACTTTTTAATTTATAAAATTTTATATTCTGTTTTTGATGCGTACCTATATAATAATATTTATTTTATAACATATAGGTTCAAATGTATAATATAGATGAATATCACATATTACCAGTTTATTCAACACACATGCTCGTCCCTGTTTTTCTTTTGTAATGAATTTATTGATTTTTTAAGTAGCCAGTGCGGGTATGTACACAAATTATATCACACTATTTCTATCTTTCAATTCAGGAGACAGTACAGAATTACTCAACATAAACTGCATTATACGCCGTAAAAATGAGTATCTATTTGTACTTATTTATATTAACATAAATATGTTTTTGGGCTGGGTACAAATATTTTTATTTTCTATAGTTGATTTTGCGTAACACTTTGAATATTGAAAAGAATAAAATGTAAAAATTATTTAATTCCCACTAGGTATATAATATACAATTAATGGTTACTTATTAATGATTATATTATATTTATGATTCATATATTTTCTTCGAAGTGGAAAATATGGAGTAGCGTACTACGTTTTAGTTAATAATTGAACAGTACGTACCTACTTTGCCATAAATTATAATACAAAGGTTTTTTTTTTTAAATAGGTAAGTACTTATATTTTTATGCCATTTGAGAATTGCTCAATGGCAATTAAAATTCCTATTTTATTTAAAAATTGTCCATATTTGTGCTGTATATTTAAATAGCTGTTGATTTCTACTAAATGTCGATGCTTTTAATTTAAACTAGTTTTTCGGAATTTTTAATGTGCTAAAGAAAATAGTTCATGATAATAGGTTTAAAGATGTGGGAGGCTGTAATAATTTATAAATATTATAATAGATGCTTATATGCAATAATATATGAATATTTTATATTTTGTAATTTTTTTTAAGAGTAAAATACCAGACTAAAATATATTAAAAGTATTATTAATTGTTATTATTATTATTATTATTACAACGTAATATTTAATATCTTAGAAGCCACTCAGTTGAATTTCTATTTAGTAACATAAAAAAATGCAGGTGGTTCTGGATTGGAAAAGAGCAATGTTTATTCCGCCATTGCAGGATGCTTACAAAAATTCCCGGTCACTAAAAATATAACAATTAGTTTACCAACTTGAAAAAAAATATAGGTACTACAAAATTTAAAGAAATCTGCAGAATTTGAATAAATTTAGGTATATTTCGTGTATGTATGGTTAAGGACAAACGGGGAGAGCGTGTTTGGTGAATCATCAATCATCATTCTGCAGCAATATAATATATCATATAATAATAATTTGCTTACTGAACTGCGCAGGTGGCGCTTTGCACGTGCGACCAGGGCGCGCTAATGATGAAGTTGGCGGACGCCATGGTGGACGACTTCAGGACGTTCGTGTCGGACGTGTTCGAGAGCCGAACGGAACACATCAGCGACGGTTTGGCCAAGGAGCAGATGGCACTGTGCGAAAAATACGCGTATCTGTACGACCGGACGCTGAACCGGGCCACGCTGGCCATGGATTTCCTGCGGGAAGCCATGCCGGTGTTCAGCTGGCACAAATACCAGGCGGAACCGGATGAGTACTTGAAACGGACGATAATGCGGCGGGCGGCGGTCGTGGCCGCATCATCGGGAGACGCAGCGGCGGCTGCCGACGGCGACGGACGTCCGGCCACGCGCGCGCCCGCTTCGCTCACCGATGACGAAATCGCCGAGGCGGCCGGTCGCGAGGACGACGACGGCGCCCAGCAGTCGGTCATCAAGAAGCT
The DNA here is from genome assembly GCA_008086715.1 of Sitobion miscanthi. Lineage (NCBI taxonomy): Eukaryota > Metazoa > Arthropoda > Insecta > Hemiptera > Aphididae > Sitobion > Sitobion miscanthi. The sequence continues at coordinate 27,913,986 of CM017798.1, read as the reverse complement.
ACTGTACAGGATCAACTGGCTGCGGACCGAAGTGGGCCGGGTGGATTGCGAGGGACAGCGGCTGTACGAACAGCACAGCGAACTAACGGTCAGTTTAGCTGACCTCAACCGCCGTTTGTCCGACGATCAGTGCCGATCGGCCGGTGACATTGACCGCCACAAAAACGAACTTACCGTGCTTCGACAGCGATCGGCCGACCAGACGGCGATCATCGATCGGCTCATGGAGACCATACAGTTGACCATGCAGGACAAGCAGCCTTCGTCGGCCGTATGTTAGCAGGCCCCCGCAGTGACGTCATCGCCGACTAAATGATTGATTTCAGTGTCCGCTGCCCTGTTCCAGCTATAAAATTATATTTCACATGAGTCATCGACTATAATAATATTTTATTACGTGTACTTTCGTTTTAATTATATCTTTTAACGTTAATCATGATACAAATCTGTCCGTCAAAATCGCATTGATTTGCTAAAAATATAAATGTTGCTATTATTACCTAATCATCTCCCATAATCGCATATGCATATTTAGACTATATTTGGTTCTGTAAAATATGACAATAACATTTTCTTGCAATAAATTTGAATAATAAAATTTGGTTGCAACAAATTTAATACCTACATATTTGATTTTGTACATAACCTGTTGCTGGTCGATCCATACAAACTTTACTTGTTTTTAAATATTGCGGCCGAATTATTTCCGGCCGCGTTTAAAAACTAAGCGATCAAGTTTGCGTCATCGGTAATCCAAATTTTTTTAATGAAAACAATTTCAAAAAGGTGGTTAAGTGGATGTCGCTCTACTGTACAGTAGGTTACAAGTGGGTCACTGTAATGGATGGTGTTAAATTTGAATTCAATGATATAATAGCATTGTATAAGAAAAACGATTCTGAGCGAAAACGGTCAGTCAGACTATGATATTACTAAGTTCTATTTGATGATATTATTGTGAATAAAGTAATTTATGTATAACCTATTTACGTAGAGCCTTGTTTTAAATTTTCAATCTATAAAAGCCTAATCTATTCAAGCTATAAAAGTTGAACATTTTATACATTTTTAACTATAAAATAATTATTAAATTTTAAATTTGATAAATTTTGTCAAATTTCGAACTATATAAATGCTTATAAAAATTTAAAACTGACAATGTCCGTAAACAGCTCAAAAAGAATCAAATTATTTCAAAATTTTATGGTGTATAGAAAATGCTAATTTAAACATTCAGTGAAATTTTGAAGTATCTACAGTCATTCGTTTTTTATTTACAACAAAATAAGAAAATCGTTACATGAGTAATCGAGTAAATATCAAATGTTGTAAAAATATGAATTTCAAACGCTCATAAAAATTTAATTTGACTTTCTTGTAGACATTTTTTTTTTGATAAAGGCAGACAAACTTATGAATAATCTTGTATTACGTTTTCAAATCTTAGGTTGAAAAAGAAAAATTTTTATGAATTCTCAACTCAAAATAATTTGCTAATTTTCGTGATTTTTTCGTATTTTGTCAATATTTGAACTTAAATGCTTATAAATAAAAACTGTGACTAAGGATTTTTAATATTTTTCAAATGTCATTGTAACAATATAGTAAGAGCCTTGTATTCAATTTTCTAGCTTTTTTACCCAACAAATAAAGTTTTATTGACATCCATAGAAAAAAATACTAATAAAATTGGAAACTGAAAATGTACCTAAACAGTTCAAAACAAATCAAAATATTTTTTAAATTTTATCTTGTATAGCAATTGCAAATATAAACAACCAGTGAAAATTTCATGTTTATACGTTCATTTATTTTAGAGTTACACCAAAAACCAAAATCGTAAAAATTCCCGTTTTTCCTTAATTTTTCTTTTGTTTTTCACAGCGCTTTTGAAAACTACTGGGAAATTTTTACTTTTAACCCCCAAAGTACCAACATGATTCACTTTCCTATCAGAAAAGTTACTGTTAAAGAAAATCCAAGCACTTTTACTGTCCTAAAAGGTGATGACAGACACAAAAAAAAAAAAAACACACATCATTGTAAAATCAATACATTCATCGCTTCGCTCAGAATCTAAAATGTTAGTTTTAGTAGTTTTACATAGTATAGAGATGGAAAATAGATTTTCAAGTGTTGTTTATGTTACTTAGATGTTAAAGAGGAATTCTGACTGTCTTGTGAGTTGTGACATTCCAGAATGAGTTCGACCATTAATGTAACTGACAATCTAGACGTTGAAAAACTTTCCTAAAACTTTAAAAAAAAAAAAACAGAATAGCTTATGTCAAATGTCTATAAATAACTCAAAAATAGGCAGAATATTTTAAAAATGTAATCATGTATAGGGAATGCTAATACAAACATTTGATAAATTTCATACATCTAAAACTTATAAGTAAGTTATTCAATTTAGTAACACAAAAAAATATATCGATTTAGACAAATATATGGTGGTTGCGTATAAATCTGATAAGTACACCACCCACTTGTTTAAATTCGTATTACCAAAATGTCCATAGTTTAAATAATAAACTGTCATGTTTAAAATCTCAAGCTCATCCTTGCTCAATATATGATGTATTTATATTCACAGAAACTTGGTTAAAATAAAACGTAATGTCAACTGAATTAGGTTTTTATAATTATAATATTTTTAGACATGACAGAACTATATGCCTATTGAATCAAATGTTATATTATTTAACGAATATTTCAGTACGGTCGAGCTGTTATGTAAAAAGTATGTAAAAATGCAATTCTCTTATTGTTTGGCGATTTTAATTTACCATCAGCGAATTTTTCAAATGCGTCTTCTTATTTCAATGATAAATTAGCTTATTTAAATTTCAATCAAATAAATAGTATCAAAAACAGTAAAAACACTATGCTTGATTATATCTTAACAAACTCTACTGATGTTGATATTAAATCTTGCATTAATCATATTATCCCTATTGATGTATTTCACCCACCAATTTTAGCCACTTTTACCCATCATATTATAGATTATTTACCAATCATAGAATATATACATAACTGACACGGCGCAAATTATATTTCTATTGTAAAATATTTAGGGGAAAATTGTCGAAGAAAAAACTTGTTTTATATAAAAAATGTAATCACGTCATACATGTCAAATTCGCCGTCAAATATTCTAAAGTTAGCTGGTAGTTATGTTGAAAATATTGATTTTTTTAATCTTTGATAGAATTTGCCGTTCAAATATTAAGAAATATGAAATAAAAAATTATAAAGTTTTTTGTTTTTATTTTTATTATTTATTTAAGTTTTTCATGCATTACTTTGTATTTTGTGTATACCTTTTGATTTAATTTTAAAACTGCTGTAAATTATAAATTCGTACCTATCATTAAAGACTCATATCTATAAACATTTTGTATTATATTATATATAAAAAAAAAATGTAAATTGGAATTAAATTTCCGTTAATAAAGATTATTATTATTATCATTATTATTAAATTCCAGTTTTCCCTTAATTTTTTTTTTAATGTTTTCAGGCTATTTCGAAAAATAATTGGAAGTACTTTTGACTCTCTTAAGTACCAAGTAGATCAAATTTTCTACCAGAAAACACCCCCAAAAATGCATTTTAATTGATCAAAAAAGCAAGACATTAACGAGTAAAAAGTAAAAGTTAAGTCAATTTTAACTTAAAGAGTTAAATTTTAGATTCTGCAGAGCGGAGCAGATGAATGTATTGATTTTATAATGATGCGTTGTTTTTTTAATTATTTCTTTTTATTCGTATGTCATGACTCACGAGTGTTATCACCTTTTGGGACAGTAAAAATGATTAGATTTTTTATTGTAACTCTAAAAAAAATAACTGTAGATGCAAGAAATTATCACAGAATGTTTATATTAGCAATTTCTAGGCACCATACAATTTTCGATAAATTAATATCCCTTTGAGGATTTTGAGATATTTATAGGTCTAGTTTTATTAGTTTTTTTTTTAAATATTGTCTATAAAAATGTTTAAGCTCGGACAAAAAACTTGAAAATGTAACGCAATGATTCTTATAAGTTGTTGTTAGTGAAAACTGGAAATTAAAAACAAGTTGAGCGTAAGTCAGGAATAATTTTTTCTGAGCGTCTAAAATTAAATGTTGACAATTCATAAGAATCTCGAAAATTTTCAAATTATTTTATAGTTAAAAATGTTCCGACAAAATTTATCAAATTGAAATTTTACAAACTATTTTGTACTTAAACATTTATAAAATGTTCAATTTTTATATAGCTTTGAGTTTGGTTAAAAATTGAAAATTTAGAGAAGGTTCCACGTAAGTAGTTGATTCTGTAACCAAAAAATTTAAAATAATAATATATAAATACAGTTTTTTTTTTAGTTATTTTAAGTTAAAATTTGGATCAAATTACATAAGTACTAAATAACCAAGAACAAAAGTTTTAGTTATTTTCTTGTAATTCAAAAATATTATTCGTGGGTATATGAAACTTCTAAAGTATATTATTATACCTACACAAATATGATAATATGCAAATAATAAAAATGTATTTAACTTACAGGCCACCTTATTAATAATAGCAATATAATTATAATATAAAACATCTTAGGCTAACAAACCGTCTACGCTTAGAACCGTTGTTCGTATATAATATATCATTGAATTAAAATTTAATACCATCCGTTACAGTTACCCACTTGAAACTTACTGAACAATAAAACGACACCTAATTACGCGCTTTTTTTTATTATGTTTAATTTAGTTGATTGAACCATGCCAACTGAAGAGGAGGCTTCTAAACTCGGTAGTGGAAAGTCAGCTCCTCTTTTATGCTGCTCCGGTATGGTCATCCACCATCAACGCCTCGGCAAAGGCCGAACCTCCGGAGGCCTCAAAGAGTCACTACCTGAAGGATCATCAGTGCCTGTACAGGACGACATCTGACGAGGTTGCCTTTCTCCTACCCGGAAAGCCACCTGTCACCCCATATGCGGATATAGGAGAAGGGAGCCCCGTCATTTTTTAGTTGTGTGGGATCAAAGTTCCCCTACTCATATGATGTTAGTATAATGTTAGCTCCCCTGAAACTTTAATGCATTTCCGCCTATGCGGTCGACCTCATCGTTGCGGAGACGAACAGAATGTAGCTCAGGGCATCTCAGGACCCCTTATAGGGCGACCATCACCCCAACCTCAATCATTATAGTTGTATTATAAAATATCGCAAAATAAACTTTTTAAATTAAAAATAAAAACATTTTTGTTTTTTTTTACAGACTGATTTTTATTACACTCGATTCTGAGTCAGAACTAAGATCGTTTATTTTATAGATTATGAGATGTAGTGATTGGGACCAAGTCCAATACTGCAATAATGTCAATCAAATTATTTCTTTTTTGATAAAAAAATTAAATGTTTATTGATGGCATACCTACAATAGCTACAACTTTTTAAGTTTGTGGTATCAATGACTTAAATAGGCTAGAAATATTTAATTTTATAAATTACCTAAAATTATAAAACCAACGATAACATTTTATCTATTAAAAAATAATGTATTTAAAAATTTAAAATTACATAACAATGAATTAAAATTAATGCTGTAAGATTAAATTTTGACTAACTATATGTACGTATAATTCATAAATATTTTTACATTCCTTATCTATATGAAAGAAAATATTTCACACAAATACTTTTTAACTAATAGGATAGTGAGACAAAAAATATAAAAAGGAAAATATTTAGTACTCCCCTTGACAAATTCCTGAGGACGCCCTTGGAGTGGGCTAAGTCAATAAAGATTAAGAAACCTGAACACTGATGGAAGAAACAATTAAAATGTTACATACTTTAATTTATCTACTCATAATCACCCACTATTTAAGGCATAAATCATTCATATGATAAAAAAGATACATGTTTTTTAAAAATTAAATAAGAAATATTTTAATTGTCAACAGTTTTAAATTTGAAATAAATACAATTTCGCAACCTGTAATGGTAATAATATGTTATCAATTTTATTTTTAAAGACATTTAATCTATTATTATTTATTATCATTGAGTATCAATGTTATTTTTCACCTACCTATTTAATGTTTTATGATTCAAAAATTCAAAAATCGTGATGTTTAGATCATGTATTACTATGTATACAAATTTCGATACGTCTCGCAGGGTGGGCCACAACCCCCCCCCCCCTATGCTGAGCACACTCTCTTATGATTCCAGAACTGGGGCAGCCTCCGGGCCGAGCCCTATAAACGCCTGGATCCCTCTCCTGTGGTCAAAGATATGCCGGACATTCGCTGCGGCCCTATCTTCGAAGACCTAGTTTTCTATCGGGAGAGAGGAATTGTCCTTAAGGAGGCAGAAGAGACGTTCAGGATCTTCTATAAAATGGTTGAGGAGATCCTGATTCTCGAGGAGAGTGCACCAGGCGACTGAGGCTGTTGGAGACTAAGACAAGCTCGGGCTTAAGTTTGAGAAAAGGACACATAGTACGGGACGTCCAGGACTGCAGGTTTAGGCCGGTCCGAGCATTGGACGATGTTTAGGGTGGCCAACTTTGTCGGTTCATGTGCCCCACGTGGCTTCGCCAACTGTAAAGGATAGCTGCTATGATGTTTGTAGCTTCAAGATATTATAAATTATTGACTTAATAAACGATGCTGCATGGGGACTAAGCCATGGGAAAACAGTTCAGCTCTCATGTGGTGATGACATACAGTAAGAAAAGAAAAGGTAGATTGTGTGGTGTTATATTCTTCTTCTTAGATTTTATGGGCCATTAAGACTATATAAATCTTCAATATCCACTAACAGCTGCTCATGTTTTCAACTCTGGTCCTCCATTCAGTGATTTTGCGTCTTTATTGGATTTTATTTATGAACTGACAGTTTGAAATTTTGAAAATATTTCAGTATATCTTAGAATGGAACAGTGCCGATATCATAGCATAAATCGATCTACTAGTCACCACTATTTCAAGATGGACAATGGTCAATGAATATACCTAATGTATATTATACTTACATTTAAAATATTAGGTAGTGGAGTTTAGATGGGTAAGTTGTCGAGGAACAATAAAATTCACTGATTATAATATTATATTTAGACACGCACACACATAAACAAAAATACGCTTTTTCTTCTTCTAAAATTGTATTCTAAAACATTTATTTATAAATTATTTGAATATTTGATCCATTTCAAAGCAGAACTCTGCACTTAACATAATACAATACTGTACTACCGATCATACAAAAATATTTAATACTATTGACATAAAAAATAATAATGATAAAATTGAAGTTAAACACTTTAAACTTGCGTCAGTCTCAAAAATGTCTTTTATTTTGGAAACAATGGAAATTGTAATACATTTCAAACTGTTCAAACTATATTTTTTATACAACTAAAAAAATAGTTAGTTTTCAAAAATGTAGATTAAATGACGACAATTTGTATTCTTATATAATAACACGTAATTAAATCTTTTGCTTCAAGATAAAAATCTAAATTAAACTATGATGAATAAGAAAAAACAATAAAATAAATAATCTCACTCAAATAAACCTAAAATAATAAAATAATTTTAAATTAAACAATATAAATAAAGTTATTCAGTAATCATAATTATGTTTTAAAGGTCAAAATTAATTATGACAAAGTATTCATTCATTTTACTATTCATTGCAATATTGAAATTTGTTAGTATTAAACTGTTTTGAGTCTCTTAATTCAATTAGGTAAAGATTACCAGTCTATGATGACTCTTAAATTACAAAATTCTATTTAATACAAAAAAAATATGTGTAACAAGATGAAAAAATATGATTGCTATCCAATATTAGGTTATTATACAATAACTGGTATTTTATAGAAATAACAAATATAAAAAGGAGAAAAAAATATTATGTGAAAAAAAATGTATGTAGATAATAGAATATATTACCTAGTTTCTACTCTTTAAACTCGATTGTTAGGACTTGAACTGATCCAAACACGATTATCTTTGGCATTAATGTCCTTCTTCTTATTATCTTCAATTTTCTTCCATAAAGTTGCTATTTTACTAGTGACTTCTTTCTTTTGACCAGATGTTGTCCTAACTGAGCACCCCGAACTTGTTGCTGATATGTTCGAATTTAAACTAGTATTGCTATTTGTCTTAGCCACTCCAGTCATAGTCGGAAGACTACTATTGCTACCAGCCCATTGATCGGCACTACTTTTTAAACTACTATTACTAACTGAATTACGAACACCACTAGAACGCATATTTGTAGTAGACTGTTTATTGGTCGGTGGCTTAACCAGATTTGGTACACTAGTATGTTTCTTGCCAGTAGATCCCGGAGTAGGTATACGAGATTCTTCTTTTACAAATGTACCTTGTCTTTTAAGGGGAGTCTGCTTTTTCGTAGGTGTTGACTGTGAACTTTTAGAGGTTGTAGGGGATGGTTGAGGACTGCTTCGAGCTACTATCGGTATTCCACTACCCCGTGATTTTTTCTTACCTCTAACAGCCTTCACTTCTGATGGTTTCACAATTCTAGCTGAAGAAACCCCAGTATTTGACTCATTCCCATCGCTGGAATAACCATCAGTACCTTCTGACGTGGTACTTTCATCAACATGATTTTTAAAGTTTGATGTGAAGTCATTATCTTTTGGTCGGATTTGCACAATATTAGTTAGGTCTAGATCAGCTAATGTGCGTGTACGAAATCTATCTTTTTCAGATGATCTCTTAATTTGGAATTTTTCTTTTGGTGACCTTTTTTTTATGGCATCTTCAGAAGATTGAGAGTCTGATTCATTCAGAGGTGATGACCTGATTTCAGGCTCCATCGAGTTTTCTCTGCTGTCGTCAGAAGTTATTGTATAGGTATTATACCTGGAAATAAATATTACAATTTATTATCTACATACTATTTTAAATAATTATTTATTTACCTGTCCTTCTTCATGTTTCGCTTTTGTTTAGGTGTTAGTCGGCGTCTAATTTGAGCTGGACTAGAATGATTAGGATCTGAAGACATTTCAGATGATGGAAAATCATCTACCAAAGTTAAATCATCCACAGCTGTATAATACTGAGCACCAATCGACTGGTCGACTATTTCAGAACGAATACTTGATATACTGGTAATACTGTTTTCCATCTCAAAATCAGTAACCTCATCCATGTAGGATGGAGGGTTAATATTCTCTATGTTCATACAACTTCCCAGTGAATCATTTCTATCATTAGACGTTTTTCTTTTTTTATCAAAACCACAATTAGATTGAACACTTGTTGTCATGGATAGCAAACTATCCATGTCTGAAGGAGGTTTTATAGCGTCCAGATGTGTGTCTTCAAAATCTAAAGAAGATATGATACCTAAAACGAACAAAAATACAATATTAATAATAATTTACAAAAAATATTAAATCTATATTTTTACCCATTTCTCCTTTATCCAGTTTTATAAATTTTGGTTTAGAATTCTCTCCTGCGCTTAAGTAAGAGCTTGTGAGAGTAGTAAATGTCAACGTTTCATCATCTTTCCATGTGGATTCGTCACTTTCATCCCGTTTATATATAATTCCATCAATAATATCTCCTGGTGTAACTGTACTTGTAGACTCACTAATTTCACTTTCCGATTTAGGCCCAAAAGATTTTTTAAATTTGTTTAACACTGGTATTTCTCTTTTTTTATGAGTTGATCCTCTTTCAATGTTTTTTATTCCTTGGCTAATACAATTATTTAATAAATCATCTTCATTTTGTTCAAGTGAACTATTTGTCACTTTTGATTTTATTTTTTGTAAATTTGTCATACCTGCTTCAATACACTCGTTTAACAAAGCTACTTGTTCATTATCAGACAAATCATCACTATTATTTTTCAATGTTTTTTTGCTATTCCTAATTCCAGCAGCTATACATGATTCTAATAACTCTACTTGTTGTTCATCAGTGAGATCACTATCTGGTTTCTTGGTTCTTTGCTTAACTGACAATATTTGTAATTTGGATATGGCTGAATTATTAATACCTGTAGCAATACACTGATTTAATAATTCTTGCTGTTCATCATCAGGCAATTCTTCATCAGTAATTTTTAAAGTTGTTATTTTTTCAATACCGGCATTTATACATTGATCTAATAAAGCGTTGTTATCATCATCATCATCATCATCATCTTCAGACATGGGTTCACTATTTAATGTGTGGGCATCATGTAGTGAATGAGATCGTGGTATTCTGTTATCACATTTACCAGAGTCATCCAATGAAAATTCACTATCTATGGAATCGGTCGACATTCGTTTATTAATAACTGTTACGGGATCTGTAAATATGAAATGTTTTAAAAATTTATATATTGAAACAAAAAGAAGAAATAAAATAAACTTACCTTCTATTTCAGAAGAATTAATTGAATTTGATACATGTGATTCTGTTGAAGGAGAATCCAATACTAATGATCTGAAAAACAAAATTAATTAAATTATAGGTTAAATTTAATGTTAAAGAATAATCAAACCGGGGCAATGATATGTTTCCTGAAGTGGGTATAGCAGAAGTTTGATTAAACTGAAGATTTAAATTTCCTACTGGTCTACCCGTGGTTTGATATGAACGTTTCTTGCCAACCTAAAATATTATCACAATTTAAAAAATATAATACAAAAACTAGTTTTTTTCAAATAATAGAACAATCAAATTTTAGTTTTAATACAACATTTTCAAAGTTTTATTTATATTATTAACAATGTGAAAATTTGAAAAATAATTTAAGCACTCCACAATATTACTTATTTAATCAGTTGCTCTAATATTCTGTGACAACTTTAGTGATTTTAAATAATAATACTAAATTTTTAAATGTAATTAATTGTTGCATCCACAATTAAAGATAGTACTACTAAAGCTGTGGTTGCACATAAAATTGTTATGCGGTATGTAATGTGTTTAAATCATTCAGAACCTTCCAATAACATGACTGATTCGTATGTATTCACGTATTTTCATATGTATGTAGAAAAATTATTTTAGTAGGTAATTATATTTTCGAGGCAAGTGTTTACCTCATGCGAATAAAAGTGATATTAGAATACTAAATATTTTTGTTATGTATAAGTGCTATATGCACATACCCTGGTGTGCAGTATTTAATTAGCTATTTTTTTTTTTGTTCTGAAACTGTAAAACTGTAAACTGTAAACTGTAACTTGCATCATGATAAAAATGTCTCTATCAGCTCTAAAAAAAATAATATTAGCTTAAAATTCTAAACACTCCTTAATGCTTGTACCAAAAAATATGATCACAGTAAAAACAATAACTAAAAAATATTAAATTTCGGATTTTTTTCTGACATTCCTAAATGTTAAGTGGTTTGAATTCCAGAGCCAGTTTTGCTTTGATTTCAGTCCCTGAATTAAACTAACCAATCATTATGTAAAACAAAAATATTCAAGTAATTTACAAATATTCTCAGGTCAACAATTAAGTATAATATAATATATTATTGTATTGAGAAATATTGTTTGAATGTTTAAACTATAGAGAATTTACATAAATTATAAGAATGAAATAACATTGTAAATATTATTTATATTGATGAATATTAATTACCATTTTCATAGATTGTCGAAGAATAACATTGGTTTCAGAACCATCCTCTGAAGGAGTAATCATTGATAAATCTGAATGTGAAGTAGCTGTACTTATGTTTGCTGGAGTTCCTTCTGTACAGAATCCAATTATCTCATCACCCTAACAACAAAACAAAAGATTTTAAGGCTAACCTAACCCTTTAAATTTTTTTAGTATAAATTATTATACCTCATTTTCAGATATTTTATACTGTGAAAAACTAGATTCTGGACATTTGTCAACTGCTTGGCTTATGCTTTGCACCATGACTGGAAGTCTAGATCTAAAAAAAAGTAGTTAGCAATTACATTATGAAACAATTAAATTAGGATTATGTAAGTTATTTGTGCCAACCTAGCGTGAGGTATAAATCCTGGATTTTTGTTTTGTAAGTACGGAAAAGCGGAAGAGGGTGACTGCAAAAAAATAAAAATAAATTATTAATTAAGATTTATTTTATGCTTCACAAGACGTAACAATTATTGAATCTTGTTTACTCAGACAAAATCTATCACAAATGAATCAGCAAACTCAAGTGAAAGTTATTTACTGCCTACAGATCAAAAATACTAACAGAAATCAATTATTCATGGTCTCATGGTCCGATCTCATTATTTACTCTCAAATCATATTTAAAATCACCAAACCGTTTTTTCACTTTTATTTGACATACCAGTTGTTTACTTACTTCGAGGAAAGCATCAGGAGTTAATTGGAAAGATTTAGACGTTTTATCAATAGATGGAGATTCATATTGCTTACCATGCAATACATTCCTAAACAAATTATAATTAATTTTATTAATTAAAACCATTAATATTACTTATTTTATTATAGGATTTTAAAAAATATAAACATTATTACAGCAATAAATTCTTTTGTAATCCACTCAGAATTTAATATAATGTTCGATTATTTCTTTATAAATAAAAACTGTTTTTAATAAAATAATATTGTATACTTACATAGAATTTTTTTCTTCGTTCAATGATGGTAACATATTTTGGCCTTGAATATATTGTAATTTGATCTAATAATAACAAATAAAACTGAAAATTATCAAAGTAATTTCAATTTGTTTAATACTTACTCCTGGAAGATCGTCATCAATGGTCAAGCTACTTAAACTAGTACATTCTGAACCTTTGCCAGGCATTTTTTCTTCTTTAAAAATAGTCACACTGTCTTCAAAAACACTTTCATCTTAAACAATGAACATAAGTAAGTTTTAATTATCATTAAAGCTTTTTCACAGTTACTGAAAATTGTAATCTTATTTAGTATTAATACAGTAATATTATCAAATCACAACTTCTTTACATTTTATTTGATTAATTAGTTTTAGCTCTAGGAACATTGAAAAGAAATAATATAAGTGTAAATTCAAGAACCTGCTTTAACCCAATTAATTAATAAAAACAAATTCAAAATGGAAAAAAATATTTAGTAGCAAAAATATGGTAGTTTATGTAACTCCCAAGATAACCAAGTTTAAAGTTTATATACATAAACCTTCTAGCATACGTTCAGAAAAATCAAGTTTTAAATTTTTACTAGTTTAGTAGTTATAAAATCTGTAAATAATTTTTACACTAAACTTATGTTGTGGATTTATATAAAATAAATTAAATTAATAACATTGCTTATGTTGTGTGAAGTGGCCATCCAATTAATCCAAAAAATTTATCAATTTTTAATTTTTTAGTAATTTATAAGTGTACAAGCTATTATAATTACAACATTGATATACTTTACATACCAATAAAAATAAGAAAAATTAAAACATTTTTTTTTATGATGAGGTTTATAAAAGATAATTTATGCTGTACTTTATTACTTTAAGATTAAAAATATCATTTTGTTTCAAACCTAGTAAAATAATAAAATTTAAAAAAAAAAATTAAAAATTGACATGTTATTACTTTTGAAACACGGAGGACTAGGTGGAACTGTTAGAGTTGGTGAATCTGGAATTTCACTTGGTGTAACTAAACCACTGGTGATGCGACTAAAAAACAAAAACAAAAAACATACACATAAAAAATGAACATCATGAAAATCACAAACTTCATTTATACCTGCACTCACTAACAGCAGAACTACCAATATAACCTTCTTGTGGTTCACAGCTTCCAAGTGAAGCAATAGAGCTACTCCTTGAGAACATCAAAGGTGTTTCAAAAGTCACCATTTTACCTAAAATTTAAAAAAAAAACAATACAAATAATTTTTTCTAACTTTTTTTAAATAATAATATATATTCTTACCATCTTTTAATTCATTCTTAGGCTGCACACTATCTGGTGTTTCACTACCAGAATTGGGTACATTCATACTTTGTTCAGGGAGGCCTGTTCCAGATTCATTACGATTCTAAAAACAATTATTAGAATTGCATTAGAAATTAGGCTAGTCTTAACATGTTTGATGTCAAGAACCCAGCAGTGATTATCGTACAACAACCCCTTATTTATTTAAGACATTCTTTGATTATACTAATTAATACTTTTAGTTATATTTTTTTCAATAAAAAAAATATTTCAATACAGTTGCAAATTGGCAATAAACTTTAAAAATAGATATGCTGTCTATCTTTAACTTTTTTATTTCAAGCTTATGAATTACTAATTGAAAAAAATCACAGCAAATACACGTATTTACCGTTTATTAGCAGGACATAAAAAATCAAAAATTTAAATTATGTACCTATATATTTTAACAATATGCAGTTATTGGTAGTTAAAATGTTTGATAAATTACCACATATTAAGATAAAGTATACTTGAATTACCTTGTCATCTAAGCCACATTTCCTTAAATCTGTATATGATGCTGCATTAGAAAAATTGTAGGGGGTACCTTCTGTACAATAAGTCTGTGTTGTATCACCGGTTAATACTTTTTCACCATTATCATCATCTTCACATAACAAACTATAGTTAGTTGCTTCATCTAGTGAAGTCTCGGCATATCCATTGGAAGATTTTTTGACTTTCTCTTCAAAACTGTTATTATTTTCTATTTGCTGAATAGAATCTTCAGAAAATTCTTTAGTAGAAGGTTCAAATTTTTCATTTTCAGTTTCAGTTGTCATACAGTTATTGTTAATTTTAATAATATTGTAAGACTGCTGTGAGATTTTTGTCAAATTTGGTTTCCTAAAATAAATTATATTAAAATCAATTCTACTGGTTTAACATAATTTTCAAAAATTAAAAACAACGTACACAGTAACTTTCAAATCATCACTATCTGTTATAGTTTGTATCTCTTTATTGAAATCATTTAAATATGAATTATTAGCAATAACAGAAGTACTCTTAATTGAAATATCTTCAAGGTTGTTCAGGTCTAAATAAAAGTATTATAATACAAAATCTGTTATTCATGTTATGTATTATATCTTTCATTTTAGCTAACCTGGATCGGTATTATATGCAGGCATTGCATTCATAAGATTATTAAGTGCAGCTGATGATCCAGTTGCAATCATCTTATGTTTAGAATGAATTAACGACCGTAACATAGGTATAATTCCCAAATTTATCATTGTTGTTTGATCACGAACATTACGTGCCGATAAATTCCAAATGGTTCCACATGCATTACTCACAATTGTTAAGCTTGGAGACTGTAGTTGTTGCATTAACATTTCAAGTACATTATGATGTCTTAAAATATCACTGTTAAAAAATGTACAGAATAAAATACATTATTATTTAATATAATGAATGAAATAAGTTATAAATTACCGATATTCTTCATGAGATGCTATAACACATGAAATATTCCTCAATATTCCTCCAGCATTTTCTATTATTGTAACCGATTTAAAAGGACTTGTTCCACTTAATGTTTTGATCAAAAATTCAATAGCTCCTTCAACTTTGCATATTTCTTCCTAGATAATAAAAATATTAATTAATATTAAAATTATTATTATATGTCAATATATCACAATATTATATGTATATTATTTAATATACTTTATTTTCAGGAGAGTGAGCAGAGAAATTCCAAAGAGCAGACAAAAATGATTTCATTGTTGTTTCTTTATTTGCTTTCATTGAGGCTTCCATTAATGCTTTAACTGCACCTACATCACGCAAAATTTCTTTACTAAGTGGATCAGCTCTCCATGATAAATTTCGTAAAACACTAGCTGTGACCTATACAAAACACACAAGTACACAATTCAGTAAAATATTTATAATTTATATTTATTTATTTTTCAATATTTGAATACCTGTCTGAGGTCTTCGCACTGTATTTGTAACTGTAATATTAAAACTTTGAGGAATTGTTTAAAAGAACATAAAAGTGTTTTGGTAGTAGCATCACCAAACGTTAAATTAGTTAGAGCCATGCCAGCATATCGCCTTAGGGTTACACATTCTGAATTAGATTCCAAATCTGGTTCACTTCCATGAACTTCATGATCAACTTGAATCAGTCTAGTAACAGTATAGATTGCACCTTAAAAATAAAATAAAGTGTTACTAATTAAAATATATAATAACATGCAATAAATATATACCTAATAAACACATAGCAAATCGATGTTGACTATCAAAAGATAACTTCATTAATGCTGCAATCGCAGTAATGGGATGTTTGCTAATATCCAATTGTTTAAGTACAACAACTGGTGTATCACAGTATTCTCTCATGCTTTCCAATAACTTGTAAACACGAGACTCTCGGCGACCTTGTTTTTCATCTTGATTAAAAGTTACAATATTTTTTAATGCTTGGCTAGCATTGTGACGAACTACAATATCAGCGTTCATATCATGGACAATTTGCACAAGCAATGGAACACAACCTATCAACATAATAAAATGTTAAATAATATATTTTAACAATATTGTAATTAAAATAGTAATTATATTATAACACACAAAATACAATTAAATTAGAAAACACCTTACCTGTTTGTCTCATTGCTGCACAACAATCAGGTGATTTGCTCATAGCTAAAAGAACTGAGACTGACTGATATGAAGATTGTATTGAATTGTTGTTTTCCAGTAATGACAAGAGATTATAAACAATTTCTACTTTAGCTCCTAACTGTTGTTGGCTGCTAGATCTCATTGATAGCCCTTTTTCACATTCTAAAGATGAAGTTTGAGATCGTAATAAAGATGAGTCTGAAGACAAGTTTGTGGGTCCTACGCTGTGCCACATATTAAATTTTTTGTCAGCTAAGATGCCAGGGGGTGTAGGTAAGCAACCCTTAAATAAAAAATGAACAGCAATTAAAATATAAATTCAATATACTATCAGGTCTTTTCATACTCATTTTTTTCAACTTACATCAGGAGATATTTTAGCTTCATCTTCTTCTTTATCTTCAGCCATAGATCTTTTTTCTTTATCTATATGTTGATTCTATAAATGAATACAATTTATTAACAAAGCACATACTATAAAATATATTTTTATTTTAGGATCAATTCTCCTCGTGCTAACCTCATTTATCATTGTGAGGTGACTGTTATTATTGTAAGAATGTTTAGCACTATGTTTATTGTCATAAAAAGACTGTGTGAATGACCAGTTATTAGCTTGTCTATTGTCTTCAACATTGCATGGTGACAAATATTGATATTGAGTTTTAGATATAGAATGTCTGAAGTAATATGAAAATAATATGAGGTAAATCAAGTTGTAATTATGCAAATGTTATATCTAAAAGGCAAAGTTTTGCAAACTTACTTGCTTGATAAGACATTATTATTTTGACCATCATTATAATCTATTTTACTATAACTGCAATTGTCTGAGATTTGATTGTTATTATTGTTTTGAATATGTTCATTATCATTCTTAGTAGTAGTACTCCAGCGAGTTCTAGGAGGATTAGAAAGCGACCTCACATGATCCAAGCTAGGTGATGGAGGTACAAGAGAAGAACGAGATGATGAGGAGGAACGAATAGGAAGTCTAGATTTTCGATCAGAATACATAATGTTAAGTCTCCAGTTTAAACGAAAATAAGAAATTTATAACTTTATTTAAAACGTGAATTAATAATAAATTATGAATGATGACATAAAATAGTATTTGTAACAAACTGTCAAGGTATATTGCGTATAAAGTTTTCTAGATTGTGATCAATATTGTAACTAGGGTGAATTGAAGGGGAGTGGCAATCAGCTGTGTATGGTTGTGGTGTATTTTACCCCCAGAGAGAGACACTTCTTTTTGTTTCTTACAACATTAGCAACACAATAAAATAATTTCTTTACTTGTTTATAAAATCATACTTTTTAATAACCAAAGAAAATGTATTGATCTTGACATTAGATTAAATATTATTTGGTATTAACTATTAATTTTTTTTTTAAATACATTTAATAATTGAGTTTGTATGATAAAATTGTTATTGTTATTATTTTTAGTTGTTATATAATCTGAAGATTACACTCGTGTCAAAGTGAAATATTAATTTACATTGTAAAATATAATATTTTAAAATATATAGAAAAGACACAAAAATTACATTAATATAATTAATGCTGGAAGTTTTTTTTCTTAATTTAAAATATTATTTACAATTTAAACAATACTTAAAATTACATTAAAGTAGGTACTTACTAAAAGTACCATATTCAAAAATAACAATAAAAGATCAACAAGGACATTTTGTTGTGCCATAAAGACTCAGTAGTGCTATAGAGTTTATTATAGGAATAATTTGTTGTAAATTTTAGAGACAATCTTTAAGCTATTTTTTGAAGTCTTCTAACATTTTCAGGAAGTGTGACAAAAAACAGGTATTTGCTGAGAGTTAATTTAAGAATTGAATTTTAAAATATCATGATTTAGTTAGTTAATCTTAGTGAACATTTGCAAGCAACCTATTAAGTTCCCCAGAATGGACGTTTCAGTAGCAAACCATAATTATTCTACAGGATTAAATCAAATGGATTATGAATTTATGGGTACTAAAATTTGAAAGATAACCAATGTTAAATTTGAGAAATAGCTGGAGTAGTAAACTTAACAAATCGATAGATCAAATGGAATTATTGTAATTTATATTTAATAATATAATTTTATAGATTGAGATGCATTTACAAAAAAAATAATGCGGAGTGAAATAACTGGGTTTCAGATATTTTTTATACTACCAAATATTTGTTATTGTTGTTTAATGGTTGGCTGAGTTTAAGATCATTTAGAAATAATAACATTAATATGAAGAACTATATATATATTATTTTAATGATGGTAATTTCCTGACAAGCCTATAAGATTTTTTAGTGAATATGACTGAAACATAAAGTGAAATAAATACAGTTGACAACAATTTATAAGTACCTAGATTGGAGGTTCCCAAACTTTTCATAGTACGACACATTTTGGAAAATGTTTAAATTTCGGCAACCCACAACAAACTCATGATCTTTTTCTTGTTTATTATCACAATTTTTGTAATAACTTTTAGTCTGGTAGTATTGTGGTGACATGTCACTGATACATGTCTCGTAAACTGTAACCGTTGTAGATAATGATCAATGGTAAAACTAAATTAAAAGATCTCAGTATATTGTACAATATTGGTCAACAGAAAATACTGTATCATATTATACTTATATTTGTACATAAAATATAAATTTTCTTTTTAATATAATATATTATATATTACAAAAAAAATATAAAATTATTTTAAAGTTTCAAGCAACCTATCAAAAATATAATAGTTTGGGAACCTCTGAACTAGATGACACTTTGTTAAACATTCTTACACAGTACTTGTCAAACTAAGCAATTTATGTGCTATAAACTAAATGAGTAAATAAAACTAAAAAATGTTTACCTGTTCAGAACTAGATTTGTTTTCTAGGGATAATGTCATTTTTGGTGACATATCTTTTGATGGCATCCCTTCGTTCAATTCAACTAAGTATATTAAGTTTTAAAAAATGTATTAATGTAAAGTCTTTGGGAAATTTTCTTTAGGTTACAATAGTCTATTTCAATGCTAAACTGTACCTGGAGGTAAATGTTGAGCTGATAATGGTGTATTCAATTGCCTTTGAAGTTGTCTGGTTTCTTGATTAAGACTGCGCACTGTTTCTAACAGCTCTTCATAGCTGGAAACTGGAAGTGTCATATCTCATAACTATAAAATAATGTTTTAACTGAAATACAAAAATACCCCATATAATAATTCATTCAAGTAGTAAAAATTGTTATGTTATTTATTATTAATGGTTACACATTACAAAATGTATGTATTTTTGTTACACTTATTTCTGTAAACAATGTACCTATGCTATTTCAAGGACAAGACAATTTCATGGTCTAAAGCTTATATTATTTATATTACTTTATAACATAATTTGATATAATTCAATTTTTAAAGCATTAAATAAACTATTATTCTTCAAAATTTGAAGAAAAATTGTTCTAAAAAGGATATATTATACTCAAGGTTTAATAAATATGTCAAGAGTATAAGTAGTAATTCAAATCCATATAAGGATAGTAACTTCATACTCTAACATAGTTCAATCTTCATAAAAAAAAAAAAAAAGAAATTACTAAGCAATTTTAAACAAGGTTTTAAATAAATAAAATATGTGCATTACTGTAGTACATGGGCTAAAATACTGTGTTCCCCTGAATAACGAATGTGTGTCCCAAGTTTTAAAAAATAGATTTTTAATTTTGTAGAAATAATTAATCATATAATATTCTAATTTACTGGTTACCTATTCTGTTACCTTAAGTTACTAACTTATTTTATTTCTATACCATGGGCAAGTTTGTTGTAATAAAAAAAAAAGAAATTATTAAAGGTCAACACAAAGTAAGTAGGTGGGCAGGCTTAATATAAAATAACTCAACAAGTACATAAAATATTTAAATTATTCTATGCTGTGTCTATTGAAATACAATATTGTTTACTGTAACCTACTGAAAAGTTAACAAGTTAGAGCATTGTAATTTATAGCATATTGTCATCATGTTATATACTTACATATACTATAGCATATTATAATTAATATGTATTGTTATTTATTTTAAGTCTAAAATGCGTTAAAATATTAAAAAATAAAACCTTAAATCAGAAATTGAATTTTAAAGAATTAGCTAGAAATTTTATCTTCTTTAATAAATATAACTAAAAGGATCTACATACATAATAATATATATTATATTAATATTGTATTATAACAGTTTATTTAACTAACAAGCCCAATATAATTTTCTAAACATCAAATTTGTTTTTTAAAAAACCTTGAATATTCTTATAAACTATTTTGTTACATAAATTATATTCTAATTGATGATGATAAACTACAAACATATTTACATATTTTCCAATTTACTACACACATTTACTGCTTTAACTGCTTTTAGTGATTTAAATAAATTATAAAAGTTACCTTACAAACTCGCTTACGGGATATATAAGTGGTATATAAAAGAGGGGGGATTTGGAGTGTTACAACCCCCACAGGTGTTTTTTGCTATTGAAATCGTCAAAGCTAGAAAGTAACAGTTAAATAATAAGTGTGTCCCTTGAAATCAGATGTATTTTAGGCCCTGCTATAGTATACAAATGAAACATCTGTTTAAATTTTATCTTAAGTCTTAACTGTAATAATGAATATGGTTATTATATGGAATATAATCCCATTATACAATTTTTACTTAATTAATTAAATTTTTAAGATAAATAATTAAAAGAATCATTTATAAAAGAAAGTTATTGATTGACAATTTGATAGTAAACAGTATTGTATTTATATATAAAATACTGCAAGGTACTTAAAATTGTTATAATGTATATTGCCATATTGTAATAGAATGCCCAAAGAAAATATTCAGGACAAAGGGGCATTGATTTATTGTGGTTAATATGTATTCATTGTTAGAGAAGCAAAGAAAAATAGTTGTATTATGATAAGCTAACCTATAAACATGTAACACAATACAAGAAAATTATACAAAGCCTATCTTTTTTTTCTAGTACAATTTATACAAGTTTTATATAGTATAAAATATTAGATTATATAAGAATTATTTGCATAATGCATAGATAGACAGGTAGTAAAATAAATTAAATGATAATATTAATTAATTATTTTAAATCACAAAGTTAAGTTCTATCTCAAATCTCAAAAATAAAATCTTTCTAAAATATCCTTTTAGAGTTCTAGACTATAGCTGCTGGCCAACCTAAAAAGGTACCTGAACTGTTGTTGGCTTTCAATATAGTATGTTTCAAATAAAAGTGTCCCAATTGTCAGTCTTCCACCTAATTTTTGTGTAACCTAATCTATCTAACTTACTTGTTCTATATACATTCTACAGGTTAAGAATTCTACGATTAAAGCAATGTTTAAAATAAAAGTAGTAGGTCATACTTCAGTTTTTTACATAAAATTTAATAATTATGGTAAGTAATAGGTATGGTATTTAATCTTTAGAATAAACGTAACATAAAATTCAACCCTGATACAGCAGTATTAGTGGCAATCATGAATAAAAATACGTATAACCAGGGGTCCCACAATGGGTGTTGGATCTGGAGTACAGGAGGAGCTAGACTATTTTAAGGAGCCTGTTGAAATAAATTTGTAATTTTTGAAATGCTGATAAGAATACTTTATGATATAAATGTATATTATTGTATTATAATATTATAATATATCAATTGAGTAATTTTGTTATTTTAAGCTATGGGTTAATCATTGATTACTTAGAAATTGTGTATGGGACACCCGCATTGCTTGTAATGGGTTGAAAACTTTGTTGGATATTTCATAAAGGGCCTGCAAAAACATTTAGTAAAGGGGCCCAAAATTTGATGTGGGCTGGGTATAACAATAAAAAGCAAGAGAATGAGTAAGGCAATAATGCATTTAATAGTGACATTAGTAATGCTACATCGGGGAGGTATGAGGAGCACGTAAACAAATTAAACAAGTCATAAAATAGTAAAATACACCTCAAAGAATGAGAGAATACTTGAACATACAAGGCATAAATTGTGTCTAGATTCTAGAATTTTTACCTGCATGATAAGAATAATTATTAAAATGAAGGAATCAATCAGCCAAATATTTTTGGCCCCTCTCAGATTTTTGTACCAAAAAAATTGCAAAAAATAACAATTAAAAGGTGTTAATGAAATAAGGTAAATTGTATTGAATCCAATTAAAATATATTATCAGTTAAGTTCGGTTAGTGTAAACCAAATCTGAATCCGATGAAATTAATATGGTTGTAACCCAAAATTTTTATAGAAATTGGATACCTACAAGAACTTCTTTAGAATATTTTATATAGACAAACATTGATGAATACTATACATAAATATATTATATGAAACAAAATTAAACAATATAGGTACCTATCTAGATAGTGAATAAGTTATAAAAGTAAATTACGCTTAGTTATTAATATAGGTAAGTGTGTGTCAGGCTTTTAGGCTTGTTATAATATAACAATTACCTTGTGGGTATGTAAATATTGACAAAAACTGTGGATAAAACCCAATTATAATTAATATCCTAGATGACACACTTAAAAGAAATTAGAGTCCATTATCATTATCAATAAATTAACTCTTATTAGTTATTAAAGTTACTTACAAATAGAGAGCCTTAATACAGCTAGTTATCTACGTACAGCTATTTAATGTTTTGGGTAGCATCATTATACATTATTTTTTTTTAGAAACAAATTTTAAATATGTATATTATGAGCAATAGGAGTGTATATTAAAAATGTAATAATTCAACATGTTAAAAAAATAATAGTAGGTACTGATATGATAAAACTATAGATTAGAATACAAAAAATTTTGAATATTGAATTATTAGAAGTATTACCTTCATATTACTAGTGTGCATATAACCGGTAATACACGGGTCTAAATGTCCAACAAATAATCCTGATCGACAAAAATTCAGTAACCATCAAAGGAAAGTATTTGTGTATCTCCCAATAACAAACCATTGTTATGTAATAAAGGTCTATTATATCTAGTACCAAATTAATAATAAGGAACACATTATCTGACTATATTATGTCATGTAAAAAAACTAATCTGTCTAGACTGGTGAACACCATAGCGAGGGAGCCAACACTACTTTACACATTAGACCCATGCAATATTGTAAGTGTCAATTGTAACTTGATGGTCGCCCAACTACCCTCAGTTTGGATTTATAATCAGTCGAAATGATGGTTAAAATATTTTTGAAAATGTTAATAACGAGTAATTTACCTGTGCGTGGAAATCGCTCCGATATCCAATTCGACCACCAATTACCAAAGTGCCGGGTGGAAAGTGATGTTCAACGTTCGATTGAATAGCGAGTGATCGTTTGCTCGGAGGAAGTTCTCGCGTGAAGAACCTTTCAAGATCTTGCGTCGAAAAGTACCGAAAATCAACAGCGAGTGGCGACTGGTGTGATAAAGTACACTGTCACTGTGCGCCGCCGAAGAGTGCGGGAGGCGACTGCCATAGACAAGTGTACAATACTATTATATCTCATGTACTATACAATACTACTGTGGACTATTGACTACTTGAGTGTGAAGTGTACTCAATCGCAAGACACGGCGACCGACGACGAGAGCAGACTGGCAACTATAGCAAGCAGCGACTAGTGAGTACTGAGCAGTGACACTGGCACACAGCGAGTACCCCCCGAATGTACGTTGTATGTTGTATAGTGTTGTGCACGGGCACTCCATTCAATTATCGGCCTCATGAATCGCCGCTCGTGTGTTGATAGCGGTTATGTTGGCAACGAAATTCCGTAACGTTTCGGATTTATATTTTTCACGGTCAAACAATCCAGACATCGTTTTTATATTCTACTATAATATTCTGTTTTCAATATTCTACTTTTATTCTGCTACTATCCCACAGACTTATAGTCGTGTACTATACCACACGAAATCTGTGAACCGTCTCAGTATTGTGATCGCTGTCCAAGAATAGCTTATCAGTTATCGCCAGCAATTATCTGATCATCTATAATATAACATCTAAATAACATTATTCTGTGTTACAAATGCAGATGAACACCGCAACTAGGGGAGCTAGGACTTAGCCCCTGACTAAGATTTAGCCACCCCCCCCAAAAAAAATATTATTTTTAATAAATAGTTTTGTTAGGCCCCCCAGAATTTTAATTCTAGTTGCGCCTATGATGAACACACTCAAATTAATGACCATACGTACTTACCAATATATATTGGTTAAACTAACCTATTTATTAATTTATTAATTAATAATTATTAATATTTACAATTTATTCACCACCTATCATAAATTTCAAAATCATTAATAACAAATTTTTGATATAACTTCAACATTATTAAATAATAATTGTCTTATTATTAAAACATAATATTTTACACGTTACAAACTTACAACCATAGGTATATCAAATCCAAACTTTGAAACAGACATTTGATATTGATTACTAATAATAATATAAATTTGAATGTATTATTTTAAACCTATTTACTGTATTGTTGTACCTTATACTGTAGGTACTAAATGATTCAACATTGATTCTGTTTTATATTTGAAATATCCCTCTTAATATTTAAAATGGAGAAGTAGGTAAACCATAGCTGTAACAGGGTAACATACCTAATATACTTGTCCTAGTTGTCCTCAACCAATTTTTAATTCGTTGCATACCTACAAGAAAAATTGTGGTGACATATTACGGAAAACAGAACTTATTAGAATAGTAACTGAAATTTGAAATATCTTTTTGAATTGTTATTTTTTTTTAATAAAAATGTCAAATAAAAAAAAATCTCGCATAAAATAAGGGTTTCGCTCTTTTATTGCATTATTTTTGGTGTTTTATAACAGTGGCTAGGGGGTGCTGAATTGAATTGCGGAATAAAAAATCCCCTAACTAAAATATTACTCACAACCACATGCAAATTGTTGAACAAATATTTTTTAAACGTTAATTAGTATCTATAATTACCAGTTACCACATAATTAATATCTAATTACAAATACGTATATTATATTATATTGTATTATATCAATATATCATTGAAACAATTAATATATATAATAGGTACCTACTATAATTAATAATTTTCGAAAAATTAACAGTAATATTTTGTATTACTTTATTGTATCATTCAAAAAATTAGTATAATATATAATATTATAAATAATTTTCTAAAATTTTAAATTACAATATTATAATTTGCAAATTTTTGTAGTGAAGTTGAATTACAAATAATATATTATCGTAATTTAAAACAAAATATTATTTATAGTGTCATTAATATTCTATTATCACTATATATCATTTTTTTTTTTAATGAAAATTTGTAATTAAATATTAATAATGTGGTAATTATAAATACCAATGAGCGTTTGAAAAATATTTGTTCAACCATTTGCGTGTGGTTGTGAGTATAATATTGTAGTCTGGGGATTTTTTTTCTTGAGGATTTTTATTCCGATTACCGCTGAATTAGAGACTGGGGCTGTTATTGTGCTAAAGCACCCCCAATCACCCCCCTAGTTGCGCCTATGCACGGCGTTGTTCCTCGGTAGACGGTAAAACCGAGAGCCGAGAATCACGGGCCGCTGCCCGCTAGCAGAGCCATGTGCATATATACCTAGTAGTCGAAATAATGCTTCAATTTTCAACTTCAGTATCTTGTTCAATGGGAAAGTGAATCTAATTGGATTTAAAATCCCAATAGTTTACAAAAGCGCCCGGAAAAACAAAATAAAAATTAAGGAAAATGGAAATTTTTACACAAAATTGATTTTGGCTTTTAGCACTACTCCAAAACAAATGATTGTAAATACATGAAATTTTCACTGAATTTTTAAATTAAACTTTCGTGTACATGAAAAAATTTTCAAAATAATTTGACTTGTTTTGAGCTGTTTACGGATATACTCAGTTTCAGACTTTTTTAGGTTTTAGATTCTGAGCGGAGCGATGAATGTATTGATTTTACAATGATGTGTGTTTTCTGTTTCCAATTTTATTAGTCTTTTTTTCTATGGATTTCAAATAAAACTTTATTTGTTGGATAAAAAAGATTTAAAATTTAATACAAGGTTCCTACTATATTGTTAAAATGCTTTTGAAAAATATTAAAAATCCTTAGTCACAGTTTTTTTTATAAGCATTTAAAGTTCAAATATTGAAAAAATACGGAAAAATCATGAAAATTAGCAAATTATTTTGAGTTGAGAATTCATAAAAATTTTTCTTTTTAAATTTAAGATTTTAAAATGCAATACAAGATTCCTCATAAGTTTGTCTACCTTTATCAAAAAAAAAAGTCTGCAAGCGAATCTAATTAAATTTTTATGAGCGTTTGAAATACATATTTTTACATTTGATATTCACTTGATTTCTCATGTAACGATTTTCTTATTTTGTAGTAATTAAAAATGGTATGACTGTAGATACTTGAAAATTTCACTGAATGTTTTTATTAACATTTTCTATACACGATAAAATTTTGAAAATAATTTGACTCTTTTTGAGCTGTTTACGGACATGGTCAGTTTTACATTTTTTTAGTTTTTTTTATATAAATATAAATTAAATTTTATTTTTTGGGTAAAAAAGCGTGAAAATTTAATGCAAGGCTCCTGATATATTGTTACAATAGCAGCTGAAAAATATTAAAAATACATACGCACAATTTTTTTTATGAGCATTTAAAGTTCAAATTTTAAATTTTATAATTATTTTGTAGTTAAAATGTATAAAATGTTCAACTTTTATAGCCAAGGATTGAAAATTGAAAATAAGGTAAATAGGTTATATATAAATTACTTTATTCACAATAATATCATCAAATATACTTGGTAATATCATAGGCTGACTGACCGTTTTCGCTCAGAATCGTTTTTCTTATACAAAGATATTACATCATTAAATTCAAATTTAACACCATCCATTACAGTGACCCACTTGTAACATACTGTACAGCAGAGCGACATCCACTAACCCACTTTTTTTTCTATGAATGTCAATAAAACTTTACTTGTTGTATGAAAAAGCTTTTGATAAAAATTGTTAATATGATTTTATAGTTTATTCAGTGGCATAAATAGGGGGGGGGGGGTTCCTTTAGGAGTTCAACCTATATTATAACATACATAAAATATAAGAATAAATAATATTTGATCGCTTTAAATAGGTCATCCACGGATGATAGTAGCGAACATAGTGTTTCCCGTCGTATAATATAATAGGTATTAGGTACTGCCATCTGCCATATTTATTATTGCCCATAATTATTAAGTAGACTATTTTCTAGCAACTCTGTTCGCTGAGAGAATGTGGTCAATCAAAAAGTCTTGCAAAGTATTTAAATACTTTTATAGTATTTGGAAAGTATTTAAATACATGGTAAATATTTGTATTTGTTCTTAAATACATTTTCTTTATTAAAGTATTTTAAGTGGGTATTTTTTGAATGGATGTGTTTGTATCTGTATTTAAATTCAATTTGAAAAGTATCTTTTACAAGACAGCAATCAAACCAAAACATGTTCTACCAGTCTGTATTCGTACACCACTGCAAACACTCAAATCCACACTTCTCAGCACCAGTCAGATGCGCAAAATAACTACATTCTCTCGGCAAATCAACTATGTATATGATACATGTATGCGATATGGTGTACGCAGTCAAATAAGTACCTACCAGAATATCTTAATACAATAAGAAAATTTATCCTTCTTAAGTCTATGAAAAGTGTTTAAAATTTAAATTTAAACTAAACGTGCAAAAAATCATTACATTGATTCCAAAATACTATTTAAAAGTTATTTAAAGCTGAAAACAAACTATTAGTTAGGTACTTATTATTTTTATAATGAGAAGTTGATACTTGATATGACTAAAACTAAAAACACCTAGGTAGGTATACACCCACATAGTGAATCAGAAGGTTAAATTAGGTTGGATGCATCATTATTGCACAACCTCCACTCTCCAGCCATCAACCAATAAATAAAAATTTTCATATTATTTACCCCGCATAAAGAAATATTGTATGCATATTATCTTATATCTTTAAGGATCCTTGGTTTTACATAGCCCTTCTATATAACTAGGATATTGTTTTTTTTAACAGTTTTTTGTGTGAGATTTTTCCAAATACTTATAAAATACATTAGTATAATGTAGAAAAATTGTATAAAGTTTCACTTCTTTAATTGGAAAATAAATTTCTAATAATTCCCTTTACATGGTGTGACTCCAAGTCAAAACTAACTTAAGATTACCTATGTATATAGGTATTTTATTATTTAAACGCATCTTGTATATAATATTCTTAAAAAAAATGGTATATTAAAATGTATTATTTACATTGTCCTGCATTGCATCAATAAAAAAAAACATTAGTATGCAAATTCGAGAAACTCAGATAAACAATTTTGCATAATTGTTAAGAGAATTCAAAATTACATTTTAAGTGATCCACATTATAACAATTTATATTTTTTAAGTTTAAGGTGAAACTTTATATTTTACTAAGCCAATCACGAGATTAAACAAATCTATGAGCCTATGCATAGTGAATATTATGTTATTCTTAAAACTAATTATGGATAATTGATAATATAAAATCAATTTTTATTAGAATGGACTTACAAAAATAAATTTTTTTTTTAATTAATAAAAATCTCTTAGTTGTAAAATTATTTAAAAAAATTAATGATATTTTTAGTCACATTCATTGTAACAAATCATCAATTGAGCTTTTAATTTTGAATTTAATTTTATCTCATTACTTGACATAGGGTTACTGTAATTGGCGCAAAAAAACCAACTACATTTTTTTTTTATAAATAAGTAATTATGCAACTATAATACAAGTAAAAATTTGCTTAAAAATTAATTTTTAACAATTTGTAATTACAAATTGTATTAATCTATAGTATAATATTGTAGATGATACTTTAATACTTATTTAAGTCTTAAAAAAATAATGGTATAAGTAACATTAATATAATATTTTGTAATTTATTATTTTCACAATTAGATTTGGGCTGGTATTTTCGGTAAACCAAATTCATCAACGGAAATTTCACCAGGTTTACTAGGCTCCTTTTCTTTTTGTCCAGGTTCTTTGTCTGGAACATTCACTTGGTCTAGGTAAGATGTATCATCATCTAAAGCTAATTCATCACCAATTGCTTCAAGCTCTGCATTTAGTTCATCTTCATCAATATCTGGTACTCCATATGTTCTTCCTAATGCTTCTTGTACTTCATTTGATTGATCTAACATATCAGCCATTTCATCCTGAAGATCCTATAATAAAATTATACAGTTAATTATAAAAAATGACAAATGATTTAATGTTTTAAAGAGTGAATTCTTTGAACAGATGACTACTCAGAATTTTTAGTAACATGTTACTTTCCTTCTGGCTTCTACCAATATAGGCTAATCTTTTAGTTTTTGTCACTGTATTGGTTGGTAATTAATTAAGTTATCAAATTCCAATCAGTAACTGTTAAGTATTAGATTTGATACTATTTACTAGAATGACATAATTATTTCTTGGTTATTCTACCTAGTCCCTAGTAAAAATACCCACATGTATTTAAAATCAAGTTCAACAAAGATTTTTAGGAAAGTACTGAATCAAAAATATATAATATTTAAATTTTAAAACTTCTTTAGGGTTCATTTTAAGTTATAGTGTGTATTAATGTATAGCTTGCACGTTGTAGCCTTTATAGGTATGTATTATAAATATAAATTTATGCACCATCAAATTTAATGTAAAATATTGCTCCTTATATGTAGTACAATATTCTTATTTATTATTGTATAATACTAGCTTTGGTATACCTCAAACTAGGTGTAAGTGAACCTTGTTTAGACAATTTGTTAAGAATGTCTTAGGTCCATAGTCCAAATACAATAGTTGCATTACTCTGTACATGTTTATGTTTTTTGTATATCGAAAAGCAGAAAAATTTAAAGTTATACCGTTCAAAATAAGAAACGCATAGGCGGCCACGGGCAAACAGTTTTGTTATGTAAATCTATGCAATTCTTATTTTGAACATGGTATATATTATGATAGTTTCTAGATATCAGTCATCACAAATATTAATATTAATCCATCTAAAGCGGTTTGAATAAAATGTAGAATAGCCCCTTCCTTTTAGTTTGTCAATTGAAAGCAATTCTTAAATATCATGAATACTCATTGGATCTAGTAACAAATATTAAAATAATTGTATCTTACTTATTATTCTTACCTCAATATCGTCGATATTAATGTTCTTAAATTCTTTTTTCATTTGTTTCATACCGGTTTTCATAGCAACTACTGTTGATTGGGTGTCTTTCAATGACTGAACTGCATAAGAAGCTTGTTCCATATTGAATGACTGATTTCTTAAGTTTTCAGCCTGACTTTCATATCTGTTAATAAAACATAATAATAAGTACTGATAAAAATATTTAATACAAACCACAGACTAAAATATAATTATATCTTAGTCCCTGATGCAAACCCATAATTTTAATCAGATGCAGAAATAGGGAGTTAAGGAATTTCAGCTATGTCCTCCCTTTGGACATGATATAATAATTATATGTATTATGTATATTATAATAAATACTTAATATACTATAATATCAATATCTTTAAAATATACATAGTATAATTGTTAATATAGTTAACAAATTTGCAAATTTGTCATAAAAAATATAAATCTTAAAATTAAAATGAATGATAAATTATTAAATTAGATTTGTTATAAAATGTGCAATATTACCTATTATTAGGGATGGGTCATTTGGGAAAAGTGCAACTAACTAGGTATGAAATATCTTAAAATCAAATATTATATAAATTTTTAAATAATGTATATTATTTTCTATAGCTCACTGTTTCCTTTGCTTCAAGACTCTTAAAGCTTTTTGTTTCAATGAATTCTTAGCTGGGCCTTCTCTCATCTTGGCCATTTGATCTTTCAGTTTTTTTAACTCCTTGTCAAGTCTATTAATTTTCTGTTCTACCGATTCAGCCCGATCATCTACCTACAAACAATTTTAAAAATATAATTACAATTTACGAGCACATCTAAAAATCAAATTCTTAAATGTAGGTATAATATAATTTATTTATATAATTACTCCTTTTATGACGGCGGACATATCCGGAGCAGGCGCTTTTTCTTTAGATTTCCCGAATATACGGTTCATTTTACTTTGTGGTTAATACCTTTTTTACTAAACTATATAAAAAAAAATCTTGCTAATTAGATTAAAATCTTGATTTCTTAATAATACTGCAAGCACAGCAAAATAATATTCGACACTAATAACAGTACAACCATTACAAAATAAACAATAACTTATTTAATTTTTAGTCTGTAACATAATGACTGATGATTCACTGTTCAACACTCATGTCTCTTCTACCTCTATTGTAGAATTATAAAATATAGATTATTCTGTGATAATTATCTCAATTACATTCTGATAACAGCACTAGTTCTCCCGGAGTGTGATAAGAAATCCTATACAGCATAATACCATAAAACAATAAAAATAAAAATTACTTTCAGTCATGCACACCAGTGATGCCCCCCGCCCGCGTTGTCACGCGCTCCGACAAAAAAATCAAAAATATCTTCCGAATGAATCACAATAATAATATGGTCCGAGCACGGATTAAGATATACTGAATACGAAACGAACTTGTGATAAGTGAAACCCGCACCTTCTCACTTTGTTACTAGACTACTAGCGCTTTATAGGATTGTTGTATTAACCGGGAGAATAAGGAACTAATAGTTCACACGTTAGCGGTTAACACAACAATCCTATAAAGCGCTAGTAGTCTAGCCGCAACGTGAGAAGATGCGTGTTTCAGAAAAACATTGATAAGACCTTTCGGTTTCGTACAGAATTCTGTGTCCTGTATATCTTAATTTGTGGTCCATGGGTTCGAGTTAAGTATTAAACACAATAATCTTGGTTACTGTAAATAAAGAACTAGAAGATATAATAGAGGAAATTCGGAATTGCGGAAAACGTTTTACAGAACAAACGCCAACGTAGAATTTGTGGAAATATATACCTTATACCATTTACATGGTACCACATAACCTTATCTAATCTATAAAAATATTAATTATTATCTTTAATTTTGAAAATCTTATTATAATTATTATAAAATCTTATTTAATAAAAAAAATGGCATTTATCATCAATGCTTTTCAAAGATGTAAAGCTCTGGCTAAATTTCAAACGCCAGTGAACGATACATGTGTAAGTATATAATACATTAACTATAATCATAGGTAGTGCTTATAGAAATAATAATGTTAAATCTTAATTCATTGTTTTAAAATGTTCTAGTTGGGTGTGCTTCCTTGTTATCAACAAATTCGTAATAAATGGCCAGACTTTAGAATGAAAAAAGATGCACGGAAAAGAGACACTCTTAAAGAATATGGTGTATACAAGCTGCGCTATAATGCACTTCGTAAGAACAGTATCATTCCTTTAGAAATTCAAGTAATTAAAAATGAAAAAAATAACGGTGAAATTTATATTTTTGGGATACCGCTTAATTTGATGAACTTCTGAACTATTGTATTTTTAAATTATAGGAAATTGCTGACAAAGAAATCTACAATTGTCCGAGGGACGCTAGTATTACTAGAATTGTACAGCGTTGTCAGGTAACTTCTCGTCCTCGTGGTAATGTCAAACGATGGCGTTTGAGTCGAATAGTGTTCAGACATCTAGCCGATTATAACAAATTAGCAGGTGTTCAAAGGGCAATGTGGTAAATAAATGTTCTTATACTAGTAGTTACTCTTAATTACCTAATATACTTATATCATTATTTTCTTTAGGTAAAATCAAAATGAAAAATATTGCTGATGTATAGTCTTGTTTAACCAACAAATTAATTAAAATAATTTGTATTATACTTGAAATTTGGAGTTATATTCATGATTATTGTGTTATAGATCAAGTAAATACAATGTTGATGAAAATAATACAATTTGTTATACATTTTTTTAAGTTTTTACCTATTTATTTTATGAGTGAAATGGTTTTTTTTTAGTTAATTTTTAAATATACAATCATCTAGATATTTTTATGATAAATGCACATCTAATTAAATTAAACTTTATAAATAATAATTTATTGGTTTAGAACAAAAGGTTATTAAATTGCTATCTTAACAGTGAACACTATTTTGTAAATAGACCTTAAAGTATTAGTGTGTGTTTCTACAGGGCCAGACTAGGCGACTGTGCTACTATTCTACAGCACAGTGGGGCGCGGGATTTTGTTATGTTAAAACAAATGTATAAATATTAAAAACAATCTAATTATGCTTACAGGTTTATTACTAGTTAAACTTAGTATAGGTA
Organism: Sitobion miscanthi; assembly: GCA_008086715.1. Classification (NCBI taxonomy): domain Eukaryota; kingdom Metazoa; phylum Arthropoda; class Insecta; order Hemiptera; family Aphididae; genus Sitobion; species Sitobion miscanthi. The sequence continues at coordinate 27,879,894 of CM017798.1, read as the reverse complement.
GCACCATATAATATACTATTATGTTCAATTTAAGATGTGTGACTAAAATATTTTATGTCAATAATACAAATCAGTACAAATGTACTGAGCGTTCGGCAGTTGACAGTATTATCACAAAAACACAGTGGAAATTTTCAAAAATTAACAAAATACAATATAGTATACTGCAATGACGACCCACTGTGGTTCGAAAGTGAACATAAGGCGGTCTTAATTGACTATTTTCAAAATTGGAAAACTCAAATTATTTTACACATTTTTATCCCTATATTCTACTGAATTGAAACATAGGTTCTGAGGTCTATAAAAACGTTTTTAACCAAAGTTATAACCGTTGAAATGTGATAAATTTTTATTATATTCGTTATTTTTCTGAATTTATTAGAAAGATATTTATTTTATTTTTCTGGTCTAAAAATATTCTTTTTTCTTTTATAATTGATTTTTTTAATTTAGGCAATAGGTCATGTAACGTAAACCAGTATGTAAAATATTTCTATATGTATATAATTTTTTGAAGATCAAATAATTGAAGATTTATTATAATTTGCTATATTATTTTAATTTAAAACTAATTAAAAGACTGTCAATAAAAATTACTCAACATTACACTATTCCCAATACAAAAATATTGTAAAGGAAATTCTTAAGTACCAATAAATATAAACATTGTTGTCACTTGTGTTTTCAATGTCTAAAAATAATATTATTATTATAAGTTGGAATATAGTACCTATGTAAAAACTAAGTTATATTAATGCTTATAACTGCTTTTTTATTTATGCCTGTAGAAAAAGATATATTGAATGATTTAAAGTTTGAAGATATTTTTGACATTATTAAAAACTTGTATTATCATACTTAACCTAAATTATTATCTTACCCACACGTAATTAAAATATAACAAATATATAATTATAAGATTTAATTTGTCATACTGCTATGTACTTAGTGTTACTGTTTTATACCTATGTATTGATATATTTTATATTTTCTTTGTAATCAACATAGAAAAAGTTCTTAAATTTTAATTCTTGTACTACTTAAGGAACTATTGAGAAAAATTTAATATTTTGTTAGTTTAAGTTGGGCCGATGAATGTAGGAAAATGGGCCGGTTGCTTACAGAGAATAGTGGGCCGAAATCCTTCCAGTCCGGCCCTGAGTTTCTAATTAATATGATGTACCTACTGAATATTGATCTATAATTTAGCTATTATTTAATATTTTATTTTTCTCTATTATAAGAAAAAAATATAGCCAACTGCACATTTCTTCGGTAACAGATTATCCCTTAAGGTACTTAGGTGCGGAGTATTTTGGAGTATGCCAATGTAATCTACGATCTCAATACAATAAGTAGCTTTCTTAAAATTGTATGTGTGCAAAGATTGTTTCTTTAGTTTGCTGGTTCCTTGCTACAAATCCCTCATATGCTACATCATTATAAACCTGTAGCTACAAGACTCAGATTAGATTCCTTGGCTGATTGCAGACATTCACTCTAATCTCAAGTTTTTAAAAAATATCCCATCTGAAAAAACAGACTCACCTACTCTCCTATCTTTGATTAGTTTTAATGTACCTCAACGATCTGTCCCTTTCTCCATTCCACTATCCTCCATAGACATGTTAAATTTACCTATTAGGCATGTAATATCACTTGCCAATGAGGATGACCTCTCCTTCTCTTTATAAATTATTAAATAATATTGTATATAAATCTTATTATATTGTAAAATTAGTATTTGTACTTGTTCTTGTATATATAAATTTGGTATGCACTATTGGCCGTCCAGGCTTACTTTGAAACACCAATGCCGGATATTTTTTCGTATCATTTAGTGATTGGGACTGTTGAGTGTAATAATTATTAATTTACAATGTACATTGTACATATATATAATATAATATATTGTGACTTGGCGTGGTACGTTGGCTGCTACTAGTCACGGAATGCGACTGAGAGTAACACCCGCTGCTTCTAGCTCCCGGATGGGTGACCACCAGAGTTCGTAGTAGTAAAAACCTTGCCACACGTATGCGTGTTTGCTTACCTACCGTAACAACCGTTAGAACACCTTACCTTACCAACCATAGTCTATAATCCTCTACAACAGGTAATGGTCATAGTCGCCGGGCTTTAGTTCAAAAAATGTTGCCATTAATTAACCCGTGGCAACCTAGGCCATTGCCCATTGGGTGGTTTTTAACTGTGGGGGAAGGTACTACCTTTAGGTTTTTAAACGTGTGTTTTAGTTTGGCAACATTTTCAAGTGGGTACTCGTAGGTATCTGTCATGCCCGGGGGGGGGGGGATGGCGGCCTCTCTATATAGACACCGTGATTGCTCGAAGAGAAGTGCCGCCCGTGGTCGAGGTTCGAACCAGCACGGTGCGCGTCGCAACCGGCGCCTTAGTCCGATCGGCCACTCCGTCCCCCTATAATATATTATAATACAATAATATAATGATAAGTGATATTTAAATTGATAATTACACTAAAATTAATAAGACCACAACAGTTGTTTACTGTTTAACTGTAACTGCATGTCTGCATAGGCTACTACCTAGTTTTATATATTATTTAATAAATCTAGTGATATTTTGTTAGAATGCGTATTACACAATATTCACAGGTGGTAATGCAGTAATGAAAGAAGGTTTTTGTTATTAATATAGTTGAAATATAGTACTATTTATTAGTAGGTGTGCTCTGGAATTCAATTTTAATTAAATTATCCGTACGTATTATTCAGATAGGTAATCAAATTCTAAAATGCAGGTCATTTCAATGACTTGATTTTGTACGTCTATAACTAATCATATTTTTACATTATTTTTGAATATTGTACCCTTAAACATTCAGTAGGTATAATGCCGGGTCCACAGGATTATACTATACCATATTATACTTGTCCCAAGTCCAATCACAGATTGGACAATCTAAATTGTTTTTTTAAAACAGAAACAAAACTAAAACCAGACTGTGTGGACATGGCATTAGACATTTGAGGTTTCTTCATTTTGAAACATTTACAACTAGGTACCTAATCAAAATGTTATAACTATTATAAGAAACTGCAAGAACGAAAAAACTTTACTTACTGATGATAAAATAATCAACACACATAATATGTTTTACAATAAAATTATGAAGGTATATTTACGATTTTTTAGACGAAATCAACATTGAAATATAACTTTTTCTAGGTATAAAGCCAAATACTACTTATGACCTACCACTATTATAGGTAGGTATACTTAGTTTATACACACAAATTCATAATACACCGTAACGTGTTCCACTGTCGTGTAGGCATTTTTTGAAGGAAATTGGATTATACATAGTTGCGGCCATAGTGTAAATTTAATTTCTAATCATATATACGTATGTCGCATGTGCTATACTGCTATGGCCTATGACACAAAACTGCTGTTAAAAAATAAAAAATTGATATCTCTAGACAACTCTACGAGTGTTTCATAAAATAAGTGAGCATACATTTTGAAGATAACCTACATAAATCATAAATGGAATAATTCCATTAGGTATAGTCCATATTAGTATGAAAAACCTATATAGTATTCACTATTTAGAATTTCTCATTCGGGAGAGAGAAAACTGAAATTTTTCATAAATTTTTAACACTATATTTATGTAGTTTGTATAGTGTTATTCACTAAATATGCTCACCCTCTGACCCTCCTTTATGCGAATTCTGATTTTCGGAACTATTAGATATTATATTCAAAGCCCATATTTTCAAATTCGTGAATTTTTTTGTACTCAAGACTTCAAGAGTGTCTTATGGCGATACAAATTTTTGTTTTTCAAATGAGTAACTCCCATTTTTACTGTAAATTATTTAGTGTATACTTTTTTAAATTGTTTATATTCCTAGTACAACATATTTTGAACGAGTAGGTATCTATAATAGTACAAAAATAGAAAAAGATGTAATAATGTAATATTGAATCTAGTATTTATTATGCTTAATTAGATTATTTTTACAAATTATAAATATCGATGGATTAATATTAATCATTACAATTTTCAAATATGTACAAAAGTTTCAAGAATTTTAAAAAATGGTCTTTAAGTCAGATTTTGAATTACTGCATTATTGAAGAAGAAAAAGGGCGAGTGAGTGTGTTTAGTGAGCCCTGTATGTTCATGATTCTAATAAAAATTTAATTTAATTTAATCATTTTCTATTGTAGCTGGGGATTTTTACCGTATTTTTATTTCAAGGCTTTTTAACGGGATTTTTTTCCGAATCGACAAATTTATATTAGATATATATAATTATTTGTTCTATATGTTGTAATCAAAATGTGATTTGTTTTAACGAATCAGCAATTTAATAAATCAATATTCCCATATTATCGTTACATTTTTTATAGTTTCATAATTACTTATTTATCAAATGATTTGATAGTAGTAATTACTATCATTTTATATCATACGTAACATATTCCGGCATTCATCAACTAGAAATTAGATATAATTTTGTATAGGTATATTTTTTTCAACAAGATCATCTATAATATACTATATTAGTATACTATTATACTATAGTTGATCCCGCGTACTTCGTTTTCCGTAAAAAAAATACAACTCTTAAAGAATTTGTGATTGTTTAACTCCTTTTGGATGTAACTCGCTTCAGTAAGTGCAACTCAGCCACCTTGGTAGGACATGTGCGAAAATTCGATTTGATGTATGCTCGTACCTGATCTACCCTAATAAACGATAATAAATAAATAGTAATAATTACTATTAGGAGAAATAATTAGTAGAAATGATTTGTATTATAATGATTTCTACTAATTATTTCTCCTATACAACCAGTAGCAACCATTTATAAACAAAAATTTCCATCGTAAATATCAAAATATCTGTTTGAGCGCCTCCCCGGGTTGGGTCCAATTGTGAACCCAAACCATTCAAGGGCCACACACATAAAACTTCATCAAATTCGGTTCAGCCGTTTAGGAGGAGTTTGAATACTTACACACTGACAGAAGAAATATATTATACACCTATTAAGATTATTTAGTTTAATTTAATACAACTACTATAAAAGTGGTACCTACCAACTCAAATATTTTTGTTTAAAATGTATTATTTATTAAATTACCATTTACTGAATAGTTTTAAATTGTATAATAATATATTTGTATATTTAAAATATACCTAACTACGTACCCATAAGGTTAAGTTATATATATTTGTGGATATTTTTACAGAGTAATAGGTATTATTCTATTACACAAATAAAACTGTTTTATACCGACCACATACGTTGGCATTTGTTGATTTGGAGATGATTTACCTACCTATCTACGTTTTGGTAGATACGGGTATTAATGTATTATAATGTTACTGCGTCTGACCTAATAAACATAGATGAGTAGGTACACGACCATTTTATTTTTTTAAATACCTACTTCCATATAGTCTGTTTATATTATTTCAGAAATAAAATAAATACACTTATAACCAAAACTAACTCATTTAAAAAATAAGCACCGGACACCGGTGTTTGGCACACTGCAGTAGGCACAATGCTCATATATTGATAATTATTGATACAAGTAGATATATTGATAATATTATGCCTATGTAGGTAGATGACTAGCCGATGAATAAAACAATCGGTACCGAATGGCGTATATTTTTATGTTTTAAATTATTTTAAAACTTTGGTAATATCATTAAACATATTATTGTCGTCTCGGAATAAAACAATTAATACAAAGTACAAGCATAAAATATATACTGCAGATTTATCATAAATTGAAATTACGCTTGATTTATCGTGTACATATCCATAGTCCTATATATTATAATATATGAACAGTATTATATTCGTCATGGATATATTTAACTATGTATATTATAAGTATTACAATGTTTGGTGATTATTCGACGAAGCGAAGAGTATAACAGAAAAAAGTAAAAAGTACGAACACCTCCTACCTACGATTTACACTGTACTCGAACGTGGGTATATTTTTTTACATGCCAGTGTTGTGGTATAGCCATGTCCGTGCAAGAGGGAGGCAGCTCCTCGTCGTCGTATCCGGACACGCGGCGGCTGCGCATTGACCTAGAAAGTAGAAATGGCATCGGCACACACGATTCGGTCGTGATGGGAAGGATGTGCGTAGAGTTGCTCTGGTTGGCCGGCCTTGGCAATGCGACTTGCGATCATTATCGAGGTCAATTAACAAGGCCAAGCGCGGGTAGAATCCATCGACGGCGACGTCAGGAGAAATAAATTATATAGGCCAAAATATCCATTTCGCCGTCCTCGTGGAAAACTAATTTTTGTACGGCAATTATATGATTGCTTTTTTTCTCGACACCGAAAAAACGACTAATCGGATAGTAAAATTAATCGTACATTCGTACAGTAAATTATCCGTGACGACATTATTATTCGTGGTAATTTAAAACGACTATAAATTTCGGCGCGGGAGCTTAAGCTTCAAGTTTAAATACATAATATAAATTACTATCTGAGTAGCAATATTATAAAAATATAGGGGCCCGAGCACATGTCGAGTTCGTTTGCACGGCGTTTACCAGACCAGTTGTCGAAAAATTCGTGACGAGTGTTGAAAAATTGTCTCTCGTGATGAATGATGATACATTGATATTACATATTGTAACATAATATTATGTATAACATATTAGGTAAATATTATATTATACTAAAATACAAGAAAAATTGCTTAAAGTCGTCTGAAATTGTGTTTTAAAGAAACACGAATTTCCGCTACGAATTTTTGGGCTATTTTGACCATATATAAAATATACAGGTATAAAATGATATCCAATCATAATAACTATTTTATTTGCCACCAATGGCAACATTATATAGGTAAACAAAAAAAAATATAGTCTTTCGTGAGTCAACTAAATTTAACATTTATGTGTTGAAAAGTAAAAAGCAAATAGTAAAAAGTAGCCTCTTACACTACTGACTAAATCTATTGACAAACATTTTATGAAAATTGGTCAAAAACTATGGATTTGCATAAAAGTCATCCATTGTATACCTTTGATTTTATATAGTAGACATTATATTTATTTATCATAACTGTATTAGTCGACTTCACTTGGATTCGAATTAATATATATCTTTTAATCGTTTTCCACTTTGTTTCAGTTGAAATTTATAACACAATTACAATAACAATAATTCTATGGTTTTCCATTTCCATAATTCTGTACTGCAACAACTGTGTTCATATAAGTATTTGATTAGTTTTAAAAAAAATATATTTGTAATTTTATATGCCATTTTTTTTACTAATTATAGTTTGATATAATCCATAACCAATAGCAACCATTTAAATAAACAAAAACATATTTGATTTTCGTGAGCCAAAACTGGACGCATGCCTAAGACCCTATTTAAAATGCAAAATTAAAAAATTGGCTTCGAAGTAGGTACACATACTCAGACCTTATATAGGTATAGGGTTACCTATATGCACCAAATTTCAAAACTATGCAGAGTACGATATACTTGACTGTGGATCATACACACACACACACACACACACGTCGCACACAAAGATTGTCTTTTATTAACATAGATAGGTAGGTACTAGGACTCTAGACACACATGTAAATATCATATAGGTAGGTAGTATTGTAATATGTAATTTTATGGATAATGACCTACATAGGTTATCATTAGGTTATTATTAGATAGATAGATCAGTTTTGGATAACTGTGTGGGTACGGTAGGTACCTAACCTATACCTATTGGCTATTTATTTTGGTTTTATTAAAAAATCTTATGTTTGCAAAAATGGTCTTATTAAAGAATAGAACTCCATAGTCAATTTCGTTTTTAATTTTTAAAACATTTACATTATACAGACATATTATACCTATAGTTTGTCAGTTTTATTTTCTGCCTTTGTAATATATTATTATGCATTATTATTTATTACTCAGTTTTCAATCCAGAAAATTTTTCTGGGGAGCTCACTTTTGTTTTATTTGGGAAAGTCAGTTGTAGCTATACTGCCAATACATACTTAAATATACCGTGTTTATACCAAAAACGGTATATTTTAGTGAAAACCATTGTAAATTTAATGAATAGGTACATTTTTTTGAAAGTCGTATCTGTCAGGGGTGCGAAAGTAATTTCAGGGGTACTTATGCCCCCTCCCTGAAGTATACCTGGATTCAACATTACCTACACGAATATTAAAATATAATAGATATACTTATGCTTTGGGGTGGGAAGTCGGCCTTTACTTTTTATACTGGCATACTGTACATAAATCAAACCAAACACAAAACGTCAAAATACACTCGGTGATAATAGAATTAGTCATTAATCACAATAATAATAAAATATTAATTGTTTTTATTGTTATTAAAGCGTTTATTAGGGACATATTATTCGTTTAAGTAGGTCATCAAAAATTTGTTCTTGTCGTATTATATAATTAAAGACCATAGTATTAGTATAAAAAAAAGTTATATTGTCATTATATTGTTTTTAGAATAATTATATATACACCTATAGTACCTATTTTTATTAGACTGTGAATTTATGCACAGGTTACAGGTACTGAGATACCTACTTATCATTTCGGTGGTTTAATTTGGTTATGGTTTCCGAAAACTCGGTTTTATATTGAGGTTTATCAACTTTCATTTTCGGATTTGTGTCCATTTTTTATAGTTGGTTAAACCGGTTTCAAGCTTTGTGTTTCACTATTTTATATAGCTATATACTCGGCTACTCAACATACTTTTTTAATAAAAATATTACAAATGTATTTTTATTATTTTTTGATTAATTTGTTTACTCACGACTAGATTTGTATAATTGTATATAGTAATAATTCAGATAGTTTCTATCCGGTATTTTTTAATTCGATAAATACCTACCTATATTTTTTTGTGTAAAATTATTATTATGTGGCTCATAAGTTATTAACTTTTAACAATATTTAAATATTATGTTGTATCATAGTTATGGCAGAGAACTTTTTGTATTTGCATATTACTAACTAAAAAAAGGCCAGCTAGAAAAAATTTGATTCATGTATTACGACAAAGCCAAATCTGTAATTTTATGTTCTATACTTTTGCATAATGAGGCAAGTCTTGCTTTATGAGACATATTTATTTAGGTTTTGCTTTTTGAAGTATAATTCATTTTTTTTAAAATAATGTTTATCAAACCGACAAACAGTTCTTATGCCACTTGATTACTTTAAGGCATCCACACACTGCTGCAGTGGTTGCAGTGGCCTAGGGAGTAAGGACGCTGGTCGATTGAGTATTTAAGCTAGTACACTCGTGTACCGACTTAGGTATTATCCACATCTTATTAATCATTGTTTCTATTTTAGATGCTATTAATTATATAATTTATTTTTAATATTAATTATTAAGAGCATGATTTATAAGTGCTTTCATATTTTCTGCTTTTTTAGGGCTATAATAATATAATATTATGTACTCTGGCCTAGTTATGCTAATCTTATACATACTCAAAGATAATATCAATACCTAGTAAGTGTTATGGAAACATAATACGAAGGTAACATGAACCCAATAATGATATAAATACATCATGTTCCATCTATGCCTACCCCACACTACGACCTATCCCAATACAACACTAATATTTACTATCTACACACTGTAAGAAGCTGTCGTGGAAATTAGAAAATCAAGAAAAAGTATTTCTCGTAGGGTAGGGTTTCACATAATACATGAAAAATACGGAATTGGTTCCGCTTAAAAATTAAGTGTACGAATTGATTCCCGAAAAAAATCACTTATCATCATACCACTGTTCAAATTGATTCTCATATGTCAAATAGGTAAAACTAATATTATTAATAGGTATTAGTTAAAAAGTTAATTTTAAAATGGTTTTTTTTTTCTTAAAATGTAAGTTTATCGGAGTCAATTTCGTATTTCGTATGTTATCTGTAAACCTCCAGGAAACCAACTTGTGGGCGTCCTTATAGCATATAATGTAATATATTTGCAAGTTGAAAATATAGTATAAAAACTATAAATACCAATATGGAATAATATTAATAATAATTAATTATAAATGGATAAATTGATACATAATTTATAAAATTTTACATTGTAAAATACATCACAGAATCCCTGCTCTAAACCCTTTTTCTAAACCCTTTTAAATTCTAAATGGAACATTGAATATACCTATTGATTTTATAATGATGTGTTAACTTTACTTGTGTCTGTATACACGTTAATAGTCGAAATAATACATCGATTTTGAATTTCAGAATATTTCTGGTGAGGCAATTTTTTGGTGCTTATAAAAGTAAAATAGTAAAATAAATTACTCTAAAAATAATGTCATAAAATAAACTAAGTAATATTATGATAGATCGTCTTCACTCAGAAACGTTTTTCATATATAATAATTTTATATCATCGAATTCAAATTTAACACATGCATTACAGTGACCCATTCAACACCTACCGAGGGGTACCCATTTGCCCGCCTTTTAGATCCTGGGCGAAGCGATGAATGTATTGATTTTACCATGATGATTTAAAATTTTTGTTTCTGTTAATACGATAACTGATAAATACCTATCTAGTCAAAATAATCCTTCAATTTTCAGCAACTTTTCTAATGGAAAAGTAAATCTAGACAGTGCATTATTGAGAGTTCAAAATTAAAATTTCCTTTTCCAGGTAATTTTCAATAGTGTTTAAAGGCGTCAGAAAAAGCAAAGATTAAATTAATTTGGATGAAACTAAAACATAAAGCCAATAATAATCTATACTAATATAATATGTTAATATATAAAGCTGTAGAGTTTGTTTGTTTGAACGCGCTAATCTCAGGAACTTCTGGTTCGAATTGAAAAAATATTTTTTTGTTGGATAGTCCAATCGTCGAGGACGGCTATAGGCTATATAAAATCACGCTACGAGCAATTAATAGAAGTGCTCAAACAGAGATTTCGAGATTTACGATGGAAATATTTGTTTATAAATGGTTGCTATTGGTTATAGCAGCGGTTCTCAACCTGTGGTGCGCGGAAAGCTAATAGATGGTACGCGAAAAAAAATCTCCCTTATTATAAAGGAAATTGGAATGAAACATTATTAACATTAAATATTATTTATTTTCGAACTGTGTAGGTAGTACTCGAATATAAAAAGGTTGAGAACCGCTGGATTATAGGATAAATAATTAATAGAAATAGTATTTATTTATTATTGGTTGCTATTGGTTAATCGGGCAGATCAGGTACAAGCATGCATCAAATCGAATTTTCACACATTGCCTTATTTGCCTACCAGGGTGTCTGAGTTACACTTACTGCAGTGAGTTACACCAAAAAGGAGTTGAACAATCGAAATTTTTTTAAGAGTTTTAATTTTTTACGGGCCACGAAGTGCACAGGATCAGCTATATTATATATAAATTAATGTTTGAGTGCAGATCTCTGGGAAGAAGATGGGCTAATTTAAAAAGGGTTAAATTTGGTTTTTTTTTTATTCATTGAATTTTATTACGGTTAGGTTAGGTTAGGAATATGTATTAATAATCCACCGTATTAAATAAAAATAAACTTGGTATAACTTTGATACTTAAGAGTTAAATCATACACTTACGTACAAACAGCACTGGGTCCGCGATCTACCTGCGGTAGATCGCCTACCTGATAATATTCTGCTGTGAATCAGAATTTTTATTCCAGGCAACAGAAAAGTTAAGATAAATTTTGAACACCAATACACCATACACTGAATATTAAATAACGAATTGAATGAAGTTTGAGTCATATAGAGTTGGACATTGATACATTTAAAGGGCAACCAAGTGCACAGGATCAGCTAGTTAATAAATATAGGTAATACAATTATTTAATATTTTTTTTTCATATTCTATATTCTATTATTGTGATTATATCCAGATAAGCCCTTAAAAATATAAAATAAAATGCCTTTACAAAAATGTATGTATGACCTAAAAACTAAAAAAATTCCCGAAATCGACCTCAAATTTCTTCAGAAATCTAGATAAATTTGCGAATCGCTTTATTTTAAACCAAATTACCATGTTATTTTAGCACAATATGTGCATTTGTATAATATATATTTTTATTTTTTTTGTAATTTACTAGAAATAGATTTGAAAATTAACAATGCCCTAAATAAGCTTTTACCTCTATTCCAGCCTAAAACAATTATGTATTTAATAATAGATATATAAACATAATAGTAAATTATTAACTAATTTCTGATTACCTCCAATAGTGCAACATGTTATTTGTTTCAGGCAATGCGTGTTTTTTTACTTCGAAACAATTCCACATCTGAATTAAAAATATTGAATTTATTCTTCCCTGTCTTCGAATTGGTCTGCCTATCCGTGTATCTTAAAAATAGTCGATCATTTTTTGAAGAAAATGCGCATGCTCCTTATATTATTCACTATTCCCTATCTAAAAGTTTCTCAAATGTTTTTTCGGCGCAATTTATTATCAAGCAAATTTGTGTATAGATTTGATTTAAAATAGGTGGAGCTGATTTTAAAGTATCATCAGAAAACCAGAGATTGGATTAGACATCAGATTCAAACTATTAGATATACAAAAAATTATAATTCGTTCGTTTGACGCACTTAAATGATCGATACTGTCAATATCGTCATATAACAAAAATTGTTTACTATGAGTATTGTTAATTTATATTCATTTGGAAATTGGCGTAAATCGTCTAGTATTTTAGGATTAGATGGTGCTAAGAAATTTCGTTGTCTCGAGCTTTGAATTTTACGTTCAAATGTCCAAAAAAAAAATTGGAGTTACAGTAGATGACGACTCACTTATTATAACTCCAGGTTTATCATGAATTTCAACCGTGCGGTTTATAATATTTTCTATTAGTTATTACTAATTTCGCTTATTTTTGAATTATATGGGCAACGTGATCGGAAGGGCCTATAGTAATTTCTTCGTATTTTATATTTAAACGCCCTTTACATAGTTTGTCTGTACATTTCCATTAGGTATTTGACATATTTATGTATTTTTTCTGTACGATATAAGAAAATTTTTAACTGAAGCAAACATTTTCCTTGCTTGCTGTAATTGCTCACTATGAATTTCAACTCGCACACGTTAAAGCGTTAAACAGAATGTCAGTAGATACATAATATAAAAAGACTGTGGAACAACCAAAATGACAAATTAAACCTATGTACGAAGACTATTGAACAATAATCATAAACGTAATCTTATCGAATCGTTATCGCGGACTTGTCGAATCCTAAAATATTTCACTGTAGTTTCTCATAGTTAGAACACAACCAATATAAAATATTTAAACTATTTTAAAAACGAAAACGCAAAATAATGGATTTTCTATCATATTTTTATTAATTTTGTTTTTCCTCTTTTTCATTCGCGCATTTCCGTTCTCTCTTTTTCGTTAGCTGTATTTTCGGGACTCAGAATATAGGCCGTATATACTATAATACTATGATAAATATGGTTATAATTTTTAATTGTTTTATTTTCAATAGAAAATGCAGTATTGTACTTCCTTAAATAAAAATTTTCTTAATATTTAAATAATAATTTAGTAAATATTATTTTAACTATTTTACTTAACATTCATAGTTTCACTATATGGAAGTACCTTTATTAAGAACCTTAATTGTACATTTTTATTTTTATTAATTTATGACCAATCGGGCAATTTGACAAAGAATATTTAAGGATACTTACAATGCGAAGTACTTATATATAGTAATTAAACAAAAGTTAAATATTTGATTAAAATAAACAGAGATAACAAAAGAATTATAAATATATACACATCATATGTGATCCAAAAGGTAAGCAACAGTTACAACGCATTATTTTGAAGCATACTATGCATAGGGTGATTGCATCCATAAGAAGAAGAGTGGGATGGAACGTAAAGAGGAGTGTGATCTCTGGTAAGATATGATGGAACACGGTACTGGATACCAGATAGAAGAATATGATCATCAAAGGAGCTATTAAGAAGAGATGAAACAAAATGTCTTTGAATATAAACACCCGTTTAATAAGGATGTTTCCGAGGTGATAAGAATATATGACATTATATGATATTTTTCCAGATTAAATTAATAATATTTGTGCAAATATTATTTAAAATTAGAGAAACCATAAAACAAATTTACATTTCACATAAGTATATTTTTGATTCATTCAATTTAATAATAATAAATGTTAAGTTAGAAACTACTATAATAAACTACGAAATGTTCTGGCTTTATATTTGATCATTAAATAAAAATAAAAATATATAAACAAAAATATAATAATAATAGCAAGGTATTGGAGGTATATTTTCTCTGTAGAAATTTAAAATTGGCCTGTAAAAAAAGATAGCGGCACCTAGATACTATATATATAAATTATGAGCATTTAAGCATACTTATACCGGTCAGAAATAGAGCCTATTCAGTTAAGACTCAAGACCATGAACATAAATACTACAAATATACAGTAAAGACTATACTTATCTAATGAGCGAGTACAATTAAGTTAATAAAAATAGTGTAGGTGCCAGAGGTACCTATATTTTTAATTTTGTAAGTTGAGAGCGAGCCATTAGATGACCTAGTTCCGGGAAGAATACTAAAAGGGAAACTAATTACACAGAATAATAATTTTGTGCTAATTACCTAACGATTTAAAATTCATAGATAGGTACAATAATTATTGTAATATTAAAACCTAAACACTGGTGTCATTGTGAACTAATAACTCTAGACATTTTTAGATCGCAAACTCACATTTGTTATAGCTCAATGGTAGACTGACACGGCAATTGCTGATTCATATTGTGTCGAATTGTATTCAAAACCATTTTTGAGCCAGTGAATTTTCAAAATGTTTGGCTGCTTTTACAAATCAACATATAGACACAAAAGCCGACATTTTCCCCCAATCTACCCAGCAGGCTATGGTTTTAGGGGTATAATAATATCGTGCATCCATATTCTATATAATACAAATGGCGACACAATTTAACCCAATCATTTTCATTTATTCGGAATTGATTTAAATCAATTATTTTTTTCACGTTTTTTTTTTAACTTTTTGCTCGACGACTCGCAGACCGCAGTTATCTCATGACCTTGCTGCAGAGCACAACAACATTATATAGTTTACTGACACATATAATATAAGTATATTATTATGACTGTGGTACTTTTTAACCGAAGAAACAAATTTCTCTTTCATTCATTTGGGTTTATTTGCCCGTGAATAACCCGAGGAATCCAGTATAATTTCCGCGGTGCGTACACACGGCCAATCATTACGTGGAAATTTCTATTTTTTTTGCGGATATTTTTTTCTGCTCTCTTCTACTTCTCGGCAGTCTTTCCGTCTCTGTTATTCTCTCCATCTCTCTCCCTGACTCTCTCTCTCACTTTATTGAGGAGACGCACTTCGAGGGCGATGACTCTATTCCGTCGCTGCTACAGCAGTATTATAGTAAGTATATACTCACAAACAACTCTCACCGACTATGCAGGTTTTCTTTCGTCCATTATAAAATATTAGTACAACCGGTCGTGAACGATCGACTTGGTCGAAATCTCTTTAATGTATATATGTTATATACCTGTATTATCGTAATATATTTTTTTTTCAAGAAAAAATTATTTGACTGCGTTCGAAATATAGAGGTGCTCAACACGATCGGCATCGCCAATGCAGCATAATAATTGTAGGATTCGATGAATAAAATGTCAACAAAAAAAAAAATTAAAAGTCATCGTCTTTAGAAATCCATTATTTACATTATCGTCACATGTGCGCACAAATACCTATGTAGTACACTATAAACTTGCTTGCTATTTTCCTCTGTTATAAGATACGCCACGCACAATGCAGGTATTTAAGATCCAACGTCGTGCCGTGTGTATGATGATGTACATGGTATAATATATAATAATATAATAATGCTATTCATAAAACGCTTTTATTATAATATACGCAAATTAACTTTCTTTTTTATTATTACCATTAACGATAACTTCGTATAATAATATAATAATATTATACATTTTACATATTATCGTTATGATATTATATCGGTTAGTGCGTTTATAATGATATTGAATACATATTATACTGTATCATATTGTATCGCTATATCAATAAAACGTTACAGATTATACTTGCATTAATAAAGTACCCATGTACAACCTCCAATAATTAATAAATGGGTACGCGCAACGCACTTACGCGGATATAGAATATTATTGACCATCGTCGCAGCCTGTGATCCACTGGTGGTGGTGACGACGTATTCCAGGATATTATTAAATCGTGTTAGGTTTAGGTACCTACACACTTTCATCTGGTATAATATATAGGTGTATTGTATGTACGTGTGTAAGAAATGCATGTACGGCTAGTGATAGATATAAATAAATGTATAAATATAAATATATTTCGTATTATATATGGATCGGACATCGCACGTAGGTACCTATAATATATTATATCGGTTCAAATCGAACGCGTGCGTGGAAAACGAATTTGACGGATTAAATAATAATAATAATGAAAAAGAGACCACACTGTCAATTAGTCTTCGGTGTAAAAACTTGAAAACGACGATATACGTTTTTCGAATGGAAAGTGGACTGCAATATCGCGGGGGGTTTACCACAATACGCACATACACTCGTCGACACGAATTTATTGCACGTCTCGAAAACAGGGAACGTGTGGCATCGACAAGTACCTATGCCGGCTACCCATCGGGCACCAGCTATAATACATACCTATATCATGTACTCATATAATATATATATAATAATTAATAGTGTGTGTGTTGTGTTGTACGTCGACGGCCCTTTTTTGTTTTGGCGCGGCGACAACACAAACCGACGGTTTGAATAAACGACACTCGTTATACATCAGCTGGCCGCGGTGTTCGGGGGTGTAAGATATACCACAGTACAATAATAATATACGATATATTGACAAATACGATTTTCATAATTTACTTTGATTCTTAACGACGTGTTATCGAAATACCACAGTGGCACATGCATATAAATATATATATATGTACTGAGGATTCCCCGTGGAGCTCCACGAGGGATGACTGCGCTGCAGGGTTTACGACTATACGAAACGCGCACTACGAATTATAACTATGGAGGTCATCGATACTCGGCAGTTAGGAGGCAATGACCACTGCAGTGACGACGTGCGCGGAGAGCGTAGGTACACAGGTCTGTATACATATATACGTTATATTATGTGCTATATAGGCAAAGAGAAATGTCTGTTTTGATAGTGGGTAATAATAATGATATATATATATATATATATATTTAACAATAATAATATAAATTCATATATATATAGGTTTAAAGCATATAAAAATACTTTCTCTTGTCGGCCACGGCCATGGAAGAAGCAGTCGTTTTCACTATATATATATATATATGTGCGTGTGTATTATACGACGGATGAGGTGCATTGCCACGGTTGTTATACAGTGTATCATATATATTGAGGTCACAACCACCTCCACTGGCTACACTCTTCAAAAAAAAAAAAAAGAAGACAAAAAGTGGACTCCATTTATAATGTTGTATACCTATATAGTATACAGGTATATAATGTGTATATATTATATATATATATGTATGCGTTTTTACTATTCCCTCCGCCACCGCCAGTCCAAGGCGCTCACTCTTTCTCTCGGCGTACGCGCATAAAAGTAATTGCCGGAAGAAAGTGAAATAATTTGTCACACTTTTTTTTTTTTACTTCTTATTTTCGTACGTCGAAGTACTCTGTAATTTCGTCGGACCCGCTGACCGATTTTCGGGCGCGCGGCCGCGTGTCTGATTCGCACTGTACCCTATACCATCGTCATCGTATATAATACATATATATATTATAATATGTGCTTGTATAATTGAACGCTGCACCGTGCCGACTCGTGCGTGTTCTACTTGAAAATACTGAATTGCGCACGATTCAGCGCGTCTGCAGACCTATATACATATTATATACTTGTACATTATAATCGAGGCAACCCGTCGGTGGCGTCGATAATGCGACCATATCAAGTAGTCATCGCACTTCGGACTTCCGAAAACTGACTGAAAACGTATAGTGTGTCATGTTTACGGGGGCTCCCGTCGAAAATCAATTCGGTGGCCCAGAAATTGATCTGAACCCGAACCTCTGTACATATATAAATTACCCGCCATTGCAGCAATCGTACTCGACTACTCGAGATCGACCAATTGGGTTTTTAACACAACACTTTTCAAAATCCAACACATCGAATGATAAGAATATATTATGCATAACAACGCCCGTAAATGTATGTAATGTCATTAATACCAATGTTAGGATTTTCAAAACCTTCACTAAAAACCACTAAAAGAACGGTATCTGAGGGTGTTTTCGCAGTGGCCTCCCATATTGCACATGGCACATGTGCTCTATGGCACATCATAGATAACCTATTTAGGCGTGCGCAGTCTTTAATATTTCCGGTCGAACCTGAGATAACTGATGTCCCTTAAGAGGACAATATACCCAATATATGCTCTTTCCGTCTTACTAGTGCACAGCAAGGTTATTTTTAATATTACAGTAAATTGACATATTACTACCAAATTTAAAGGTAAGAATTGTACTTCCGAGGCACCTAACCTGTTCTTTTTATATTTTAAGTTTAAATCAAATTATGAGCATTTTTAAATCAGCAAAAAATATACAACTTTTTTAAGTAGATAATTTTTACTTTCAAATTTGATTATCTTGTGATGGCAGGAGTTACTTATAAAGCAATATCAAATATGTTATATTACTATGATATCAAATTACTCCAAGCCACTTCTGCAGATTTATACAAGTAGCGTCGTGAATAGCTATTTTATGTGGCAGCCGCTTCATACAACGAAGTGGGAGTGGGTATCCCAATGAATCCAATCACCAAGACCTAGACGACTAGACTAGTTTATAATTTATATTCGCATAGTCACACACGACCTGCATTTAAAATGTGTAAAAAGATAAGTGTAAAATGTGAACAAATTGGTATGTGGGTACTTATTTAAGGTAGTTGCTTCATAGGAAAAAAGAGTTCAAGCCGCCACTATAATACATAATACATTTATACCTAACTACTATGTATTTTTAATTCCGCAAAAATTTCAGGCGAGTTTAGTTGTGCGTCTAATAGTATAATTATTATATGGTTTTATAAGTTGTTATATTTATGCTTTTCCAAATTTCTGCTCATCTTATTTTGATAATTGTACATTTCATTATGACTGTTAATGGGTATTGGTTCGGGATACATCCATCATAACAACGAAAACTACATATAGGTAATACCTAAGCTTTAACAGTAACATCCACGGTTTAAGATATAGTGAGTAATTATATCTTAAACCATGGTTATCTATGCAGGGTGATTCATCAATCATGCTCACCCACATATTCTTTAAAAATATATTTCTTAAAATTCTGGTTTTTGGAATTTTGAAGTAGGTACCTGTGGCGAAACTAACTTCATTTTTCGAAATGAGGTCTTTTTACTGTGTAATTTGTAGAACAGTTGATTTTTTCGAAAATTTTGATGCGTATTGAAATCGAAATTATTACGTCTAGTTTCTGAGTTATTATACTTAATGTATTATAAGTAAAATAATCGTAACATTATTGTATCGTCACAATTCACACGAAACTCCTTAACGACATTATATATAAGACCTATGTTTAAAATTAAAAAAATCTGAATTTAATTTAGAGAAAAAATTAGGACGAGAATGCTAGGTCAATCACTTTGTAAATGTAGTATATCACGAGCTTAACTAAAAACATTAAAAAATCTACTGCCACATAATTGAATACCGACCATGAACAAGCCGATTTGACATAAATTTTAGTTTATATCAATACTCGATAGTCGATACGTTTTAAAGTCGTTCGCAACAAGGACGACGTATCAACCTATAGCCATTAGCCGGTATACGTGGTATATATACCAAATTATTTTGTATTTTCTTGTTCCTACAATAATATAAGCATTAAGTCAGGTTTACACTACACCGTGTCGCGTGATTTCGTTTTTTTATGTTTATACCAAAACGCAATACCAATGATATGAATAGTGTACCTAATAATAACATATTATTATTTTATTTTGGTTATCACTTTTCCGTACATAAATGTAACCACACGGTCAAAAATTGAATAAATTCAACTATATGCGGTATCGTTTGGTAACTGTGGTAACCGTGATTATTTTACATGTCACGGTGTAGTGTGAACCCGGCTTTACGCACCACCATTATAGTAATATATTGGCATATCACGTACCAACGTCACAATAATATTAATAATATTATACATTATTAATTATTATTATAATATTAATAGTATTATTGTACATGATATATTATAAATTGTAATATTTTTTGTGGTGGGGGGGGGGGTATACTGGTATAGGGTGCAGGGGTGGTCTGAGAATAAAAATTGGCCCCGGGGAAACAAAAAATGCAGTCCAATTTTGGGCTAATAATAAAATGTTTATAAGTTATCGGCTCAAATGTATTCAATAAGCAGCCCAAAATGTCGACAGACCCAGGCAGCGGTGCAACACGATTGCGCACTTTTTACCTTTTTACCTGATAAAAACACAACACGATTGCGCATTTTTACCTTTTTACCTGAAAAAAATAAAACACGATTGCGTACTTTTTGCCTTTTTATATTTGAAAAAACACCACACGATTGTGCACAAAATTAATTTAATTTAATATTTTTGGCGTAAATGACCCATCTATAGTTTAGTATACGTATACACAATTGTAAATAATATTTTATTACTATAATAACTGATAAGTGTTCTAATTATTTGTATATTATTTTATTTATAAATTATAAGCCACGCAATAGTCCTTGTTGGCGCTGAATATGACAACAGTGATATGCTAATGAGCACGACGGCACGATTGTCTTATCGGTCAGTCCCACCTTCCACTCATCTCTTGTTCCTATCTTTTATTCCTTGTGTTGTTATTATTATTGATTATTAGAATCACCTTATTTATTGTCTTTGTTTTTATTTGTATTATCTAAATCGTCTTTGTGTTGTTTTCCTATTATCATTTATTATTGCGGCCAACGCCCTTGTTGTCATAACATTGTTAATTATTATTTTTGTTTTTTCTGTCGTCGTAAAACTTCCATTATTCCGCTATTGCAGCGTTTTGTTTTATCATATAGTGTTTTTTTACAATTTTGTCGGGTGTTCGGGTGTACGTATTTATTGGTACACACCACGCACCAAATATATATATATTGTGTCCTTACTCTGGTACACACCAATCTATTATGTTTGTAAATCTTCGATCTTTTCAAACGGACTGTCTGGTCATTGATCAACTCAATTAGTATTGTTACTGCGGTGTTACGTGCGACGCTGCTGGAAGCCGTCACTTCTTTTATTATTGTTCAAATAAACGGCCACATATTATTATCAATCACACCGTGAGTTATTCTTTATATTTAATTATACTATTGCCATCCGTGGGTCACCTGATCCGCCGGCTTGTACGCATCCGGTGCGCCTCACCGTCACCAAGTACTATCTACTCACGCGTAAGTCCGCCAGCACTCGCCGTAGTGTGTGAGAGGCCGCCCAGGTCTTCGGAATCCACATCCAACAGGTGTCTCCACTGTGGGCAGGCTTCCGGGTCAACAAGACTTCAATAGTTTAAGTTTAGTTATTAAGGTTAGCCGACTCATGTGAGCTCCGTGGTCATTGCACATGTCCTAACCGACTACGGAGACCCCCCCCCAATAACTAAATTCTATCATCTTGTTTCCCTCAACACCATCACGTCCCTTTCCTAATCAAACGTCATCGTTGTCGTCGTGCATGTTAAATTGCCTACCCACTTTATAAAAGGCGACATAAACAATCATAATTTACAAATCACCTTTTTTTGGTCTCGATTAATCATCGAGTGGTCCTTCGGGAATTTTACTATGTCAGCTGTCCTGGCGTAACCATATTTTTGGTCCTTCGGGCCGGATGTCCTAACACACCGCGACATTATGTTTTTGTCCTAAGGTTTTGATTAAGTCTGTCGTCAACCACAGAGAACAATTGTTAATATCTGTGCGTACTGTTATAGTTGCATTCAAAAGTATTTCATACGATTGAAACACTGTTGGTTTCTCTATTCCAAATATTCTTCTTAGTACTTGTTGTTAAAATGATCTCTCCACCTTCAATGACATATGCAGATGCAAAAGCACGGATTGTCCGTTCAATTGCAAAAATCACATCATTTGTCGCTGCAGCTGGTGACTATAAAGTCGATCGCTCTAATGCGGGTAAACATGCAAAGGTAGTTAAGATGTTGTCTGAGTTAAATGAAGTTCGGCGAGTGACCGAAGATGACATTCAAGTCATGGAATCATCTGTTAGTAAAAAGTTAGCCCCTACGGATATCTTAGATAATAAAGAGAGTCTCAAACTCAGTTCTGAGTTTGATAATTTGTACTATGAACTTGCCGCATTTGCTGATGTATATCATATCTCGTTATCTCCTGCCATGGATGTATCCTCAACGAACGTAACATCTAACCAAACAACGGTTATAAGTAATTTGTCACATTATCATTTACCCAAAAGGAATTTCCCTACGTTTTCTGGAGTTCTGACTGAATGGCAAGGATTTGAAGATCTTTTTAAATCAATATTATCTCACGCACCTGACCTTCCTGATGTTGAACGGTTTGAAATTTTAAAAACCTCTCTGACAGGTGAAGCGTTGTCCCTGGTTTCACATCTCCCTTTGACGTCTGCAAATTATACGAAGGCATGGGAAGTGTTGCGTGCTCGGTATGGAAACAAGCGTGATTTGGCTCGTATTCATTTGGACGCTCTTTTAGCACCTCATAAAGTCAGTTGTAACGACGCTTCTTCGATAAAAACTCTTCTCACCACTATCCTTGAACACACTGCGGCCCTGGATAATTTAGATTTTGTTACTCGACAATGGAGCCCTATTCTTGTACACACATTTGAGAATCATCTTGATTATGATCTTCGTTCCCGTTGGGAGATTACTGTTGGAGATCGCCATCAACCGGCCACGAGTGACTTTGTAGAATTTTTAAGGAGTCATGTTCGGTCAGCCGAAGCTCGTGCAGGAAATTATTCAACGACTGTACAATCTAGTACTTCCCAACCAAAACAGTCAAAAAAGATATATACTACACACTCTCGTCCCACTTATGGACCCAAAGTGTTGACCGCCAGTGCGGCGCTCTCCACTGAATCAGGTCATCGGTCGTCTCCTATCAGTAACTGCCCCCTTTGCAAACAGCCACATTCGATTCGACAATGTCAAAGGTTTCTTAGTAAAGGCCCAAACGATCGTTTTCAGCTGGCCAAAACACATCGTCTCTGCATCAACTGTCTTGGCATTGGACACTCATCCGTTACTTGCCCTTCAAAATTCAAATGTCAATCATGCAAACGTTCACACCATACTTTGTTACATTTTGAAGCAAGTCAAACCACTAGTACACCACATCCACCATCAAGTAGTTCCATGGTAGTCCAGTCAGGTGATCCTACCAGCACGGTCTCGTTAGTTGTAAAGGACAATCCCCAGAAAGTGGTATTATTATCAACTGTACTTCTGGACATTTGTGGTACCAATGGTCATCGTCATTCGTTTAGAGCCCTATTAGACAGTGGCTCTCAAGCCAGCTTTATTACGGGCAAATCGGCTGACATTCTTATGCTCAATCGCCGACGTTCACCTGTTAGTATAACCACGTTTGCTAACACTACTGCTACTCCTGTTTGTGGATCATCGGTTGTCATTGTGACTCCTCACGGGAAACAAACACCCAGCCTAAGTATTGACGCTTTGATTGTACCACAGATCACAGGCAAAACCCCGCAAATCTCGTTCACACCTGGTCAATGGACACATATTCACCATTTGCCCTTAGCAGATCCGTCATATCACATTCCTGGTGACATAGACTTGCTGTTAGGTGCCGACATTCTACCATCCATATTATGCGACAGTCTCATTTCGGGTAGTGCAGGCGAGCCTACTGCATTAAAAACAATTTTCGGTTGGGTTTTGTTTGGTCCGGCCACTTCAGCTCCCCCTGTTTCACTGACCACAATGTGTGTGTCAACATCCAGCAACCTTGATGCAACCTTAAGAAAGTTTTGGGAGTTGGAAGAGCTACCTGTAGTTCATCACTTAAGTCCCGATGACAAAGTTGCAGAAGAGATCTACGTCTCAACCACTACTCGTCTTAGTTCAGGTCGTTTTATGGTTACCCTTCCGTTTCGAACACCGTCTCCTGTGTTAGGTGATTCTAAGTCTCATGCTCATCAACGCTACAAGGCCCTTGAGATTCGATTAAGTCGACAACCTGATCTGCGAAAACAGTACATAGACTTTATGCAGGATTACTTGTCAAGTGGTCACATGGAACTTGTACCAGTGTCTGAACGCGACAATCCACTGAATTACTATATACCCCATCATTGTGTCATTAAACCTGACAGCAAGACCACAAAATTGCGTGTTGTCTTCAATGCTTCAGCTCGTACTTCAACCGGAGCCTCTCTGAATGAGAGCATGTATACTGGTCCAAAGTTGCAACCAGACATTCAAGTTGTTTTGCTCCGCTCTCGTCTCTGGAAATACCTGTTTATGGCTGACATAAAACAGATGTACCGCCAAATCCTAGTTCAACCTTCAGATCGAGACTATTTGAGAATCCTGTGGAGATTTTCACCCTCTTCTCCAATTGATGAATATCGGCTCTGTACGGTTACGTATGGAACGTCAGCAGCACCTTTTCAAGCTCTGCGAACTATTCGTCACCTTGCGACACTGGACGGTGCTAAATGGCCGATAGCTGCTGACGTACTGCTCAACGACACTTTTGTCGACGACATTTTAACTGGTGCAAATTCAGAAGAAGACGCTCTCAACTGCCAAGACCAACTGATAAACCTGTGTGCACTCGCTCAATTTGAACTCCGCAAGTGGGCCAGCAACAATGTACAAATTCTACAAATGGTCCCACCAGAAGCTCGTGCAATGTCCGTCTCAGTTTTGTTCGACAGTGATGAACTCTCTGATTTAAAGGTATTAGGTTTAAAATGGGACCCATCTGCTGACACTTTTTCCTTAAAGCTCGACCATCGAATATCCAACCGACAAAGCGATCTGTTCTGTCCGACATTGCGCGTGTGTTTGATCCGTTAGGACTTTTGTCACCCATGACATTTTTCACAAAACACGTCATGCAGCAGCTGTGGACCTCCGGTGTCGCCTGGGATGATCCAGTCCCCCCTGAGATTGCTTCCCTGTGGGCCCGATATCAGTCTGAACTGCAGCTAGTTGAAACCATTAGCATTCCTCGTCGTATTACTTATGATCATGCTATTTCTGTACAACTCCATGCCTTTTCTGATAGCTCTGAGAAAGGTTATGCCGCGGCAGTATACCTCCGTGTAGTGACAGTCACGTCTGTGTATTGTCATCTCATAACAGGAAAGTCAAAAGTGGCACCTCTCAAGCGATCCACAATTCCTCGTCTGGAACTGTGTGGTGCAGTATTGGCTTCGAAACTCCTCCGATTGGTTGCTGACTCCTACACTAATCGCCTAACTATTGATGAACTCCACGCCTGGACTGACTCCACCACCGTTCTCGTTTGGATTAGATCTTCCCCTCATCGATGGGCCACATTCATCGCGAATCGAACCAGTTTGATTCACGATTTGACCACACCTGCAATTTGGCGCCATGTTCCCACGAAGGAGAATCCAGTTGATTGCGCATCGCGCGGACTGTTTCCTTCCGAACTCCTCAACCACGTACTGTGGTGGACTGGTCCATCTTTTTTACTGAGTCCTCCAGACAAGTGGCCAACATTACTATTAACCGAACTTGAAGATTACAGTGGGCCCCCCTCTCAGGAAGCACGGGTACCTACTGTTCTCACCGTCACTGTAGACGTCCCGATAATCGAATTGTTAAATCGCATATCATCTCTGCAGAAGATCCTTCGTGTAATCGCCTATTGTTTTCGATTTTTCAAACCCCGGTCTGACGCCCCCATTAGCAACATTATAACTGCGACAGAGATAACTCGTGCTCTCTCTGCTCTCGTCTACTTGGTCCAACGTCAAACTTTTGCCGTCGAAATTGCAGCTCTGTCAAACGATCTTCCCTGCTCAAAATCTCTCCGACGTTTAGACCTGTTTCTTGACCCGGTTGGTATTCTCAGAGTGGGCGGTCGGCTTCGCAACGCAGATATTCCATACAGTCACAAACATCCTGCTTTGTTGCCGTCCCGTCATCGGTTAACTGATCTAATTATTGATCACAACCATTGTGTGTTAAGCCATCCAGGAGCCATGACACTCCAATCACATTTACAACGTGAGTTTTGGATACTGTCAGGGAGGCAGGCTATTAGGTCCCGGCTGCGATTATGTGTTCCATGTTTTCGCACGAGACCTCAAACGGTTCAACCAAAAATGGCTGCTCTTCCTAAATACAGAGTACAACAAATAAAACCATTTGCTATCTCAGGCGTTGATTATGCTGGCCCGATATCTGTAAAAGGATCACGTGGGCGCGCATCATCCAGGATCTCTGCCTACATTTGTTTATTCGTCTGTACCGTAACAAAAGCATTGCACATAGAGCTCAGCTCTGACCTTTCAACGGAAACTTTCCTCCTAGCTTTCACTCGTTTTGCTGCTCGTCGTGGACCGATCAAAGAGATCCATAGTGATTGTGGTACTAATTTCGTTGGTGCCGCGAATCTCTTAAACCCGCTCCATACCTTCATCGCATCAGAACCCTATCAACACAGTGTACGAAATCATTTGTCCAAGAACCAAATTACTTGGTTTTTCAATCCTCCGTCTTCTCCTCACTTTGGAGGACTCTGGGAAGCTGGAGTAAAGTCGACTAAGTCGTTAATTTTTCGATCCATTGGAACCCATAGACTCACAAGTGAAGAACTGATCACTTTGCTGACAAAAATTGAAGCCACTCTAAATTCACGGCCTTTGTGTGCCCTTAGCAATGATCCAAAAGATTTAGAAGCTTTGACGCCAAGCCATTTTTTAACGCTGGAACCATCGACATCTCTTCCGGACCCTTGTTTGGAACACGTACCTCTCTCAAAAATGCAGCGTTGGCGCTTAGTGACTGATCTCCACCGGTACTTCTGGACCAGATGGAAAAATGAATATTTATCTACTCTCCAGCTGCGAACAAAATGGTCTGATGATGGAAAGCAGCTGAATGTTGGAGACCTCGTCCTAATAAAGGAACCCTCGCATCCGCTGTATTGGAGATACGGACGTATCACGGACCTCCACCCTGGTGCAGACGGAGTGTCACGCGTTGCTACTGTCCACACGTCGTCTGGAGTTCTAACTCGGCCAGCTGTCAAGTTGTGTCCAATGCCTTCTTGTTGAAGTTCCTTCAAAGTGGGCGGTGATGTTGGCGCTGAATATGACAACAGTGATATGCTAATGAGCACGACGGCACGATTGTCTTATCGGTCAGTCCCACCTTCCACTCATCTCTTGTTCCTATCTTTTATTCCTTGTGTTGTTATTATTATTGATTATTAGAATCACCTTATTTATTGTCTTTGTTTTTATTTGTATTATCTAAATCGTCTTTGTGTTGTTTTCCTATTATCATTTATTATTGCGGCCAACGCCCTTGTTGTCATAACATTGTTAATTATTATTTTTGTTTTTTCTGTCGTCGTAAAACTTCCATTATTCCGCTATTGCAGCGTTTTGTTTTATCATATAGTGTTTTTTTACAATTTTGTCGGGTGTTCGGGTGTACGTATTTATTGGTACACACCACGCACCAAATATATATATATTGTGTCCTTACTCTGGTACACACCAATCTATTATGTTTGTAAATCTTCGATCTTTTCAAACGGACTGTCTGGTCATTGATCAACTCAATTAGTATTGTTACTGCGGTGTTACGTGCGACGCTGCTGGAAGCCGTCACTTCTTTTATTATTGTTCAAATAAACGGCCACATATTATTATCAATCACACCGTGAGTTATTCTTTATATTTAATTATACTATTGCCATCCGTGGGTCACCTGATCCGCCGGCTTGTACGCATCCGGTGCGCCTCACCGTCACCAAGTACTATCTACTCACGCGTAAGTCCGCCAGCACTCGCCGTAGTGTGTGAGAGGCCGCCCAGGTCTTCGGAATCCACATCCAACAGGTGTCTCCACTGTGGGCAGGCTTCCGGGTCAACAAGACTTCAATAGTTTAAGTTTAGTTATTAAGGTTAGCCGACTCATGTGAGCTCCGTGGTCATTGCACATGTCCTAACCGACTACGGAGACCCCCCCCCAATAACTAAATTCTATCATCTTGTTTCCCTCAACACCATCACGTCCCTTTCCTAATCAAACGTCATCGTTGTCGTCGTGCATGTTAAATTGCCTACCCACTTTATAAAAGGCGACATAAACAATCATAATTTACAAATCACCTTTTTTTGGTCTCGATTAATCATCGAGTGGTCCTTCGGGAATTTTACTATGTCAGCTGTCCTGGCGTAACCAGTCCTAAATTTCAATTTTTATTTGCTATATTATTAAATTTAAATAGTTAAACTTTCAATTCTCGGACCTTAGTTTAAAAATGATACGGTAAAGTTACTGCTAATTATAAGATAAAAAAAAGGTAAAAAGTGCGCAATCGTGTTGTATTTTTTACAGGTAAAAAGGTAAAAAGTGCGCAATCGTGTTACGGCCCCCAGGCAGGGATCGCTCACCCGCCACCCTAGCCAGTCCGCCCCTGAAGGGTGGGTAGCTGCATGGTAGGTACGCTTTAAATTGTCTTAACGAAAAACTGGCTGGCGGGTGATCGTGTTCGGGGGGCTACAATGTTGTGTTTTATTATTTTATCCAACATGTGATTATCAAAAACATGTTATGGTCGAGGGAAAGCGACCCGATTCTTGTGTGTACGCACTATACGCTTTTATACATAAGATGGGAATATGGGATACACGACATCCTATTGTAGTAGTGGAAGTACACACGTGCACGTGTGTGCAACATAATATGTAAATAGATACAAAACGATTTTGGAAAACATATGTTCGACAATATATTATTTTATCAGTCGTATACGACCCACGCGAGTATGGCGTCTATACCGTCCGATAATACTATAATAATTGATGTATATCATATTATTTTAATGAGAGTATATCTAATGAATTTTCCATTTGCAAAAATATTTCGACCGGCGCAGCCCTCTCTCATCACGGTCGCAGGAATTTCGCAAAGACTAGGAACTTGCCACACACACACACACACACACACACCACACACACACACACACACACACACACACAACACACACACACACACACACACACACACACACCACACACACATTCTCTCCAATAGTACACGTTCATGTATACGCACTTGCAGCAGTCCTTATATCCGGCTCGTTTGGCGTCGCCGGAACGAAGACAACCGCACGGCGCGCGTAGCCGTGACGAGATGCGTGTTTAGTGGGTCAACGTGTTACCATGTATACGTTAGCCGTGGTTACTGTGCGGCGCGGACAAGGTAAAAGTGGTTTCTTTCTTTCTTTCTTTCTTTCGTTTTTGTTGCCGGCGACGACGATGACGACGACCACCACAATTTATATCCGCGTATCGTTTACTGCACGTTAAGTATACGCACATCGGTATTAAATTGCGCGGCGCGAACACGCCTTGCTACTTATTACTATACTGTCGTGAGGACCGCCGATATTTTTTATTTTAAAATTAGTACCCTCGATCAGTAGATATCTCAATATAATGTTCACAATACGAGATTTGAATAGTTCGTAAACCATCCGGTCTTACCTTCCATATCAACAATGACCTTTATACACCGCGGTTCATCATATTATTTATAGGTCGACTATCTTCAGGAAATATTCGTATCTACGCTAAATAATATTGTTCTGTTGGCGAGCACCATTCACGACTATATTCTCGGTCCTCGGACCAGAATGATGATTTACATTTTTACCTTACCTGCTATAGTCTTCTCGGCGCTTTCGGTGACCGGTAATATGACATGATATATATGTATTATCATACCCCTGTTTTTATGACAATATAAGCGCCAAGTGATCGCGCTCGTTTCACAAAATATAATCCGCGATCTCCACGGTATTTTTTTCTTTATGTCTACAAATTTAGACGCAGTTTAATTCCTTACCAGACAGAGGCCAATATTGGCAATCCACACTTCTATAACACCACCAGTAGGTAATAACCGCCGCCTCGTAAATCGTCTCGTAATTCCGCTGTCGATTAAATGTACCGCGGAATTTACACCCAAGGACTCCGCGAGCGTACTTTCCGCGACTCTGTGGTATTTGATATACGAGACAGTATTAAATTATAAGCTGCCAAAAATACCCTTGCTGGCTTAGATTATTGTGGATTCGGCACGGATCGAAGGAACGCGCGCAACCGACCGAATCGAGGTCATCAAGCGCGTTAAATAATAAATTGTCATTATTTTATCTTCATTTTCACGGCGGTGGTTTATTTTCTCTCTCGCATGCACCTAGGCACAATATAGTTACACACATAGTATATTGATTTTAATATAGATAATACATTCTATACATAATATTACTTAAATATAATATAATATGGTAGGTATATCATATATGTTTTGTTTCATACACACATTTTCTTAGTCTATTTTTGTCAAGTAAAGTAATGTCTTATAAAATTATAATACCGGATACCGGATTTCGCAAATCCTGTACTCCGTTTATCTAGAATTTAGGTTTTAGTTAAAAGTCACCACGATAATTAATAGCAAGTTAAACACATAATTATTTCGTAAAAATGTAGCGTTATAATAGTTTTTAAATCACAAAAATCAACTTTGCAATATTTATCATACACGTCAGATATTTTTGACAAAATATCATTCAAATGTACGTACACTTTGGAGAGTGATAAAATATACTGTTATATACTAAAAACCGTGGTAGAATCCATTAAATATTTTGTTACCTATCTGTTTAGTTTTCTTCGTCTGCGGACAGTGCGCTTTGCATACTACGCTTGCATCATATTCATGTTCGTATGTTGTCAAATAAAGGAAAAAGATATTTTTATAAATATATATATATTATATATTACATTACAACGGATTTCTGTATTTTTTAATAACACACACAAACATAGCTATAAGAATCGGAAGACTAGTACACCTTTCCAAAATAATGATCAATTATTAAAAACTATAATATCTTGTTATTATATGATACTGTTGACGATTAGTCCTTAGTGTTTATTTATTGTATAAAAACAAATCATGTATACCGGTAGGTCTAACAATAAAAAGATAAACGATAAACATATGCAATTTTAACCTTAAAACCATTACAGCAATTATTAATACTATTGAGATATTATAAACACTATATAGTATATATAGGTATATACGGGTGTTACAAAAAATTTGACGAATACAAAAATAAACTAAATAAATTAAATACAAATAAATAAGTACAAAACAAAATGGGGTCGTCTAAAAATCGGAACATATATAACATACATATATGCACATATATGGAATACATACAAAACACATGCACGGAAATCGTAACAACTTCGTACTACTCCAATTTCGATTTTCAACTGCGCCCGACGATAAATAATAATATAATAACTTACATATGTACAACAGCACAAGTAGTAAAGTGATTCGTAAAACAAATTGCAAGTGAATAATATGTATATAAGAGACTACTCGACGCTAAAATTAACATCATTACCTTTATTACATTAAATAATATATATATATATATAAATAGGCGTTCTCCGTGGGCGACACGAAAAAAAAAATAGTAAAGAACGAAAAAACCATGTTTGAGGTTAATATTAAGTTTTTTCAAAACAATTGTAGTGTTTAGTGATAGCGCCGGAGAACACCGAATAAATAACAAACAAACAAAACAATAATAAATATAAATTAATCGCGTGACCGTGCGAAAACTCGATCCACGCTCGCGGATTACTTACAAGTTGCAACAATAAAAATAGTAATAATAATCATAATTCATATAAATAATAATTAAAAATAATAATATCAAATACAAGTAATAATAATGATGATATGAATAATAATAATGATTAAGACGAATTAATATACAATAATTCACGAACAAATTACATTTTGTACTTTTTTTAAAAACTAAAATCGTTGCCCGCGTTGTTCGTCATGCACAATAATACCATCATATTGAAGCAGGTTTTCACCCATCACAACATCATCGTCGAGATTCAAACCAACACGTACATAATATTTCTTAACACAGACTATAGAGGTACAATAATAAAACGACTTTTCGCGTACGCCGTTGTCAAAAGACTAACGGACGTACGTTGCTGCGGACACGAATAAAATAATAATAATAATAACAATAATAAATCCAAAATAAAATAATAATATTCGAATCGTTTAGTGTCTTTGGTCAAAAATGCATTTATTAAACGCGACGACGCTTCGTGTGGTACGATCGCGCGTGGCTGCTAACGGATTAAAAGTCGAAAGCGAAATTTAAGTATAATTATGTTGTAATACGGACAATTTATTATTGTTAATATTACTATCGTATTTATATTATAGTTAATGTTGGTACCTGCTGCAGCCCAACGTCCCGGGGTGGCCTTAGTGGACGTACGACGGCCGGGCTCAGTCCCGGCCACTGCGTTTGTGGATCTGCGCGTGCTTGATGAGATGGGCCTTCTGCCGGAACGCTTTCTGGCACACCTCGCACCGGAACGGTTTCTCGCCCGTGTGCGTGCGCAGGTGAACCTTAATGTTGCTCTTGTTCAGGAACCCGCGGTTGCATATATGACAGTTGTGGACGGTCCGTTCCCTGGCCACGTTGCCATCCGAACAGTAGACAACGGTGCTCCGGGCGGTCACTCCTCCGCCACCACCGCCTCCACCACCGCCGCCTCCACTGCCCTTTGCCTTGCCACTCCTGTTCCGTGACTTTTTCGTGGTCATATGAGGTCCTTGACCGGGCGTGGTAGTGTGCGCGAACTCGGGCGACGGTCGCGAACTGTGGACGGCCGCGGCCGCAGCGGCAGCAGCAGCAGCAGCCGCGGCGGACGGCATGTAACCGCCCAGGTCTGTGGTGCTGACCACGTGACTTGTCGGGCTGTGCGCCAGGTACGACGGGGTGGACGACGACGGTGACGATGCGCAGTCCATGTGATAGCTGCCGGCGTCTTGGAGCGGCGCTTTGTTGGCCGGTCCGTTCTGCAGCCGGCTCTGGAGCAGTGGCATGAACGCCGCGGCAGCTGGGCGGGGCGCGGGCGGTGGTACGTTAGATGTTACCAGCTCGCGGGGTTGCTGCTGCTGCTGTTGGTACAGTGGTTTCTGCATGGAGGACGGTGGCTGCTGGTGATAATTACCTGTCCCACCGCCACCTCCGTTGGTCATGCCCGGAAACTGGGAACTGGCCACCAGGTCGTGTATGGTGACATCCGCGAGTATGCCAGCCTTGTTGTCTTGAGGCGAACCGTTCGGATGTTCATATGACGCCCAGTCGTCACCCACGCTCAGCCACTCGTCGGGGCCGTCCACTGCCGGGTGGTCGCCGCTTGCCGTCACCGTCGTGTCCGGCCCAAACGATGGACTTCCCATCAGCATTTCAAACTCGTCGAACTGATTATCCACGAACGTGTCCTCCTCCTTGAACTTGGTCAGTCCCGCGTTGGTAGACGACGTTACCAGGTATTCGTTTTGATAGTACATGTTGTTGTTGGCCGTGGCCGTGTTGTTGTTGTTCTCGGCCACCCGATTGTTGGACGCGATCGATTGGTAGTGGTGGCCGGGTATACCGTTGATGTTCACGCGCTCCGTGATTGTGTGGAACGGCATCAGCGGCTTGAGGTCGGCAAAATTCGCGGTTGGCTTGGTGTTGGGCTGATCAACGACGTTCGGTTGTTGATGGTGATGACCGTGGTGGTGATGACCGCTGTGGAGGTGTTGTTGCTGCTGCTGTTGTTGTTGCACTGACACGGCGATCGGTGAACCGTCGGCAGCGTACTGGTCGCGTCCCAGCAGGTCTTCCAGCTCGGCGGGATTCAACATGAATTTGGTGCCATCCTCGTCCAGGAAGTGCTCGTTGAACTGCAACATTTCAACCATGGAGTCGGTAGCCCCTTCGCTGCCGTTGGACAGCCGCATAACGGGGTCGCCGCTGGTCTCCGCCCTCAGCCACTCGGGATCCAGTTGGGGTGGTTCTATCGATTCGCCGCCCCGACAGATATTATCATCCAGCACTCCTATAACAAAACCACCCCACATACGTAAATAAAAATGTATATTTATGGTATATATACAATAAACCTTTTGTATATCGTACTTATATAATACAACCGACTACCTATGTAATGTGTACAATAGTGAGCGATACGACTAATACGAGACACAGCATATGTTATTACTTGTTACTTTTATTACTTATCATACAAAAGAAAGTATAACTCCGATCGGACCAATTTAATTGTTATATCATACAGACAATTTTACAGATTTTAAACAAACGGTAGCAGTAGGTAGATATTTGTATATATTATACATTTGGTAAATCATTAATACCATTAAATGTGTTCACGCGTGTTCTCTAGGAGTACAGTATTCATTAAATCTATATAGAAGTTCCGTTCGTTTAAATTTTAAATGAAATGAACAGATTTTTCCATTTAACTTATAAAATAGTTGAAAATTAGTAGATACCATTGTATATTTGTACCTGTTGTTATATTTTATTATAAATTACATATTTCTATAAAAAATATTTAATGATGTTTACAATATAATATTTATTTCCGATTGATAAATAATTAACTAACTCAAATAGTAGTTTCACTGAAAAAATATTGAAAACATAAAATACTAACGATCACAATGATATTATGAACCATCGATGTATAATTATAAGAATATTTATTGTTAACTGTTACGTAAAATAAAAATAAATATTGTTATAAAATTAATCATATGAGAATTGTGACGCTATACCGTTCATTGTAAGTTTTTAGAAAATTTGTATAAATTTGTCCACGTTTAAATGATTTTGTATAATTTAATATATTAATAATAAGGTAGACACATAAACAGAAGTTTTGCTGTTCTCTATGAGTGAAAAAAATTATTTTAATATTTATTATTAATCGTTTTAATTACCGGTAATATTAGGTAGGTAGATTTAGGGTAATAAGTTTTATTTCGTTAAATCGTATCATATTAAAATATTGAATATTTTATAACGGCTATTGAACAGGTACAATAGGTATTTGTATATGTCTATGTACAGTATACACATCAATATATTAATATATTGTTATAGTAGAAACATTCATTCAAGTTTAACTCTGCGTTTGTCATGATTTAGGACAAGTAAAAATTAAATTGTACCTATCATCGCAAAGGTAAGTTATTTGATATAAAAATAAATATACTACCAACTACTATTACTATTAGGGAGTACTAATATTGCTTTATAATAACCTCACGATGATAAAATTGAAACTACTAGAAAGTAGAACTGTTTGTAGCACACAAATTTGTTGCCAATTTTGTGTTCGTGATTTCTTTTGTAGTGTATAGATCTGTGAAACGAATTTAAGGTTTACTCGATCAAGCAGTGGCAATACGTCATATTCATACACATCGTCTGTAGATGTACAATTCGATAAACGCGACAAATTAAAATAACAATCGGTGCACGCGAGACACATACCTATACAACTACAATACTATATTATAATTTATGAAATATGAATTATACGATAGTGAATAGCAATGTATTATTCACGTCAAAGGGTCGTATACGCCTATCTACCTGTACGCCGTCTACAATACGTATTACTAAAATTTGTTGTATAAAAATAAAAATAAATAAACCAGACGAAACCGTTCAGTCTCGAAATATTTGAGCGAATAAGAAAATGTGCTCGTTCACTGTAGTCTGTGCACTACAAATATAAAAATATGTGTGTAGTTAGTATATAGTAAGGATTTACAGAATTTAGTTGGGAGGTAGGAAGGAGCTTTGATATTTTACAGCATAATCAAGCTTATCCTTTTACGTGCAATTGCAATTTATAGTGGAAGAAATCCTCTAAAGTTTGAAATGTTGAACGAAAAAATATTATCAAATCCGTACACCAGATACGAGCTTAGCTCAGTCGGTGTACGTATCAGCTCTCAATATTATTATTGTTATTATAGTTGAATTATGCTGAAATAAATATATGATGATAATAATCATCAACACATTTCAAATATTGTTTTTTTTATTATTATTATATAGTTAGTTTCTATAATAGTGGAAACAATTAGAAACAAGAAAATTTATGGCATAACCATCTTTTGATGGTTTTTGATTTTAATTATATGTTTTATTACTTTTTTATACATTTTTTGTAATTTACAATAATTAATAATATATTGATAAATGTTATTTTACAATTATAATTAAGAAATTCAAATTCAAAGATCAAAAATCAATAATTAACATTTTGTTTATAATAATTGCATCAGTGAAATTTAATAATATACTCACAAATTATCATATTTTTCTAGGAAAGAGAGAGAGACTTAGATTCTTCTTTGAAATTTGAATAAAATTAAAAAATGAATTACTATATTATAATAATATAATATGTTATATTATAGGATACAAAGTTCGGCGAATAAACAAAATAAATTAAAACTCAATGCAAAAATGATCAAGCATCTTGTAAAATAAACATAATTAATGACTTTTAACATCAACACACGAGAATTTCCGGAATTGAAATTCACAGAATTCTTGTATCTCGTCCCCATGGATATAATATATAATAACAGTACATACGTATACAGAATTGAAAGGCGAATACGAATATAAGATTAACATTGTAACATAAATAAATGGATTTTTGAAGCATCTATACCAGTCTAGACATTTGTACCTAAAAATGTTTACCTTTTTTTTTGTTACAAGACTGCATTATAATATGATTTTAGGTATGGATGATTTAGGACCGAGTATAATATATGGTCGGTAGTAGGAGTCGTAGAATAGTAGCTGTCAATGCCTTTGGCGGTAAATTTTTTTTATAGTATAATCATATAGGTATATATATATATATATATATATATATATATAATATACATATAACATGTATGGTTTTGGGGAATTTGGCATTAGATTGTTTGCCTTTTACCTACCTAAATGTTTATATTTCCCAGTACTGAAACTGTAAATAAAAAACCAGGGAAGTTATTTTGCTGCACAAAAGGTGTCGGCTGTCAAGTGTACCACCTCGTTAATGAGTAGACCTCTGTAATGGATGGTTAAATTTGAATTCAATGATAAATCGTTGCATACGAAAAACGTTTTTAAGCGGATTCGCGATCTGTCACTCTGTCAGACTATATAGACATATAGTATATTACTATACTTATTAGTATATTATATTACTTATTTTATTATGTATTTATATTTTATATTACTATAAGTAAAATGGTTTTTACAAACAAAAAAACTGCATAAGTTATATAATGATTATTCAATATAATTCTATATAATAAGTTACAAGCTGTTATTAACGTACCAATCAATACAGATGTAGCTAAGTACTGTAGAGCGGTAAGAAAAGCTTAAAATGAATCTAAATATTTGTAAAAGACCATCGGCTAAAATAAATAATAAAAACGTAATGTCGAACATTTTTAAATTCTTAATATTTTTAAATTACAGCAACAAAATAACTAAACAATTATTTTTTGTTGATGTATGCAATTTTGTAGACATTAGAACTTGACATTTTCTGAAAGATTTTACGTTTTTGAAAGAATAACTAATGAAGAACCTTGTATTAAATTAAACCGATACATTTCTAATTCCAATTAGTTTTCGATACTATATATGAAAATACGAATTCATATGAAACTATTATCTACCTAC
Organism: Sitobion miscanthi; assembly: GCA_008086715.1. NCBI lineage: Eukaryota > Metazoa > Arthropoda > Insecta > Hemiptera > Aphididae > Sitobion > Sitobion miscanthi. The sequence continues at coordinate 27,841,703 of CM017798.1, read as the reverse complement.
CTAACTAATTGATATTTATATATTATGCATCGGAGACATAAATAAATAATAAATAATAAATAAATAAGTAAAATAATTATATTAGTTTTATTTCGTTTGTATAACTATAGTCTATATGATAACAACACAAAGAAAAACATTTTTAATAAACTAAAATAAAATTTGTTTTTTTTTGTAATATTATACAATATTACGTTTGCAAATAATCATTTGAATAACTTTTTAATAAAAATCTGTTAGACATAAATTGCATTGGTTATTATTTTTATCGAATAGTACCTATATTATTTTAGACTTTTTATTTGTATATTATTTTATATTTGTGTCTGAAAGTGAAGTATAACTTTATTTATATAGTATGTACTTACTAGATTTTAATAAACACTATAATATAGTATACTATATTATATAGGCACAGTGTGCACAGTCTACAATCAACATTCCAGTTTTTTAGGTCCAACTATCTTTTTAATAATGTGAATAATCTACTAACCTAAATAATATCAGTGTTATAATTGTATAAACTTAATGTTTAGGATAATAATGTTAATTAGAATTTATAAGGTTCGTATCAGTAAAAGATTAATAATTGTACATTTATATTGTAGGTACTTCAAAAAGTAGGTCTACCGTGAAAATTAAATTTATTCAGGCATAAAAAAAATAACTAATTAATCTTTTAATATACTATAGTGATAATTATTATTCGATGTTTGCAAATAATTATTTGAACTAGATGCGCTGAACGAATATGGTGAATATACATCATTGTTATTTAAAACCACATACATTATTGTTTCTGTTTAATTAAGTTTTTAAGAACATATCAAATTCAGTTGGATATGCAACTCATCGCAAGACCATCTTTGAGAAGGATGGTACCGACCGGACGATCGCCACCCCCTTAATCTTTTTTTATATAAATTAAATGTGTTTTTTACTTTAAAATTCAGCTCATGCCTAACTGTGACTGGTAGGGTTTAAATATTGAACTTCAATAACCTTGTTTTAAAATATTATAATTATTATGTAAAGTTGTATAAAATTATTTTTGATTTGTATTATTAACTAGCTGATCCTGCACGTGATAAACTATGTAATGCCAGTGGATTTACCCTGTCTTAAACTCTGTTAAATGTAAACTACACATACTCTTAACTCAGTCGTTTGGGGGTGGTTTTTACCCAGTATAAAATACAGGTCTAAAATTATTTACAATTAAAATAATTATTTTATTACCCAATTATTATTAACCAATGGGAATAATATATAAACCAAAAAATATTCGTTTTTAATGAGCTAACAACCAGGCTTCAAGGTGTACATTCTTGGCTGTAGATCGCTTACACAAACACAAACGTTGCCTTCTATTAATAGGTATAGATTTTAATTGTGTATACTTCAACGAACCCACCTAAATATTTTCAATGTACAAAAATGCAACCCTCCCCCGAAATAAAGGCTCAGTTAAGGGCGTGACTCGTCGCATTATATACGTAGACGATATTATATTATTTGTATTATTCATATATAGACTATATATTAGTTACGTTAGTACCTAATCTTATTAGTTAATAGAGGTCACAGTCGTCGAATTAAAATATTTAACTTTTTAACTTTTATTATAAATTATTATATTTTTAACGATACTATTGGTAAGTATACCTATACTTACTTATTTACGAACGGTATTTAATTTTAGGCATATCCGTGGAAGTTGTATATTTCGTTAAAAAGTATGAACTACATAATATTATAAGACCGTAGACAAACATATCAATGTTGACTCAATATAGACTTACTTCCAAGAATCAGTTGGAATTTGTGGTTCGCGAGGACTGACGCAGTGCTTGTCGTCGTCGGACGATTTCATCTCGACCGATGAAACACCGACGCGTACGAAAATCGCATAATACCACGACTGTTGGGTATCGGCTATGGCAGTTTTAGTCGTCGGCGACGTAATGTGTAGTTGTCTTTAATATTGCACCGTACTTGGCGCTGATGCTGTTGGTCCACTACTGATGCTGCGGATTGACAGAAATTGTGACGGAACTCGATTTTTACCCTGAAGTGCACCACAACAACATAGACGGCAAGAATGAAAACAAATACATAAAAAAAAAAACAAAAAAAACACAAATATGTTATACCAATTGTTCAATAAATACGTTTACTTAAATATTATTATGTATTAAATAAAAAAGAAGCAATAAGCGTTAGTGTTCCAAAGTATTTTGACGTATACCTACGTATACTTATATATCTATAATATTATAATTATATACAAACGTGTTTATATAACACGTATACGTATAACATATATTAATATTATCACTCATAAGTAAGTATGTTGGTAAAGTTGTGTATTTACAATAATGTATAATATGTAATATTGTGTATAAGAATCATGGAAAAAATGTCTGGTCGAAATTTCTGCCGGAAAACATATCTTGGAAATGGAAAAAATAACTGTGTGTATGCCGTGATTCATGTTAGTATTTATTCTCGCAATGTAATTTATTACAGTCCGTCTATATTTTTATAGAACAAAACTATCATTGAGGAAAGTTTGTATGCTTACCAACGAAAAGATCTTTTAATATATATATTATATGGTTTATTAAGCAGACTACCCACCTTGTGTGTTGCCAAAAGACACAGTATACAATTCAATATTGATATACATCGGATTGTTACAAAATTATAAAATTATTATAAAAAGATAAAGTATATTTATATTTAAAAATTTCAACAATTAGATTTTGAGTAAATTTATTTTTAAACTTAAAAAAGGGGGTGACCAGGTCATGCTTATTGAGTCACTCTGTATAATCTGTATACAGCAAGGTAGTTTCATGTTATTGATTGAATATTTGAATGGAAGAAAATAATATTATTGTTATTATAGTTTAAATAGGTAGTTGTATAATTATAAATGTTCGAGCTATCTGTCAAATGTTAATTGATATTGATCAACTGTGCCTACCTTACGGTTTTAGTAAAATACAATTATTCAATAAGAATCCAAATAAATTATTTAACTGGGATTGTACCTTTTTGTATGTAAATTCAACTAACTTTTGACTAGTAAAATAAATGCACACTATACCGATTTTATTTTTTGCCCAATTTTATTTTTCAATTTTAAGTTAAAAATAAATTTGATTATATAATGGCACACATTTTCTTTCCCGATTTAATTCTAACATTAATTACACAGCGTGTTCAATGTTATGTCCATAGACTATAATTTTTAATGCTTACGTGTTTGATTTTTAAATTAATTTATAATGTAGGTTAAGATAGTGTTATACTGGTACATTAATTTGTAAGGTTGATGTATTCTGTTCTGATAAAGCGTATAAAGCGTAAAATACTACATTTTCTCAACTATAATTTATCTTTTATTTATTTATTTTGTACTGTATATTGTATGTAGGAATATATATATATATACATATATCTGTGCATACCCCATTGGATAATATTTTGGGTTTTTTTTTTTTTACAATATCGTTGAAATTTACATGTTATAAATCCAATCCTAAAATCGACATACGCATATTAAGCAATCGAGTATAACCCTAATAGGTGTCCATATACATATAATATATTTACATATACGAACATCATGCACCTATATGCTAACGTGGTTTATTGTGTATAGAAAGGTTATCGGAATGGTAAAATGCATTAATTCGACTACGTGTCTGACAAAAACGGGACTATGGAGACATTTATATTTTATAATTTGCCTGTACCGTTTGCGGGCAGTCGACTTAACCGTTGTCGGCGTTGGGTCGCATTCGCATACAATAATATTATACTGAAGGGTGAATATACATCTTTGCACGCTGAACAAAACGGTTTTCAACGACCATCAACAACAAAAACGATACAATAAAAAAGGTCCGATCCCGGGTCGGGTGCGAACACATTGTAAATATAACAAGTGATATATATATATATATAAACACAAACCGCCCACTGGGTTTGGACATACACTCGGAACGTGTGTAGGTCGTGGCGAAAACCCGTAGTCGGTTAATATAATAATAATAAAATCAAACGGACCAGAACAATAAGTATACATGTATAAATCGGTCGGACGACAAAGCGATTTTCGTTGGACACGTGCAATATTATTATTATTATTACATTACGGGTTGCTGTCGCACATATATTGCGGTGCAAAACAATTTATCAACGTCGTATATATTTACGAGTGTAATACGTATACCCTTGAAGAGAATATAATATATATATATATACCATAAGTGCCGCCAGTTTGCCACCACACCAGCCAATAGTTTTACGGTATTGCGTGCGGCGTACCAATACACGTCATATATTTGTTTATTTTTATTACTCTTTCGGGTGCGACGGTTTGAAAAAAGAAAATTTTTGTTGCTTCTGTATATATACATATATATATATGTTCATCGGCGCGCATCTCTCTGTGCAGCGTTGTGCGGGCTCTGCTCGATAAGTCCCCCATCGCGAACGGTGGCGATTCGACCCAAATTTCTCGGTAGTAACAGGTAGTAGAATATAGTAGTTGCGTACAATAATATTTACCATACAAGCGGTGGTGAGATATATCACTGTTTTACGACATCACACGTCATCCCGCCTACCTCACACACAACAACCTAATTTTAGTTTCGTTACTTCTACCCGAAAATTTGTAACGGTACGGATTATATTATTACATTGCGTATAACTACGTAATAATATATGGATCTGCCCGTTTATATGTTATAATAATATAATATAGGCACCATATAATATACGTACGACCACCCTGCATGTCTGTCTGCAGATTCGCTACTCCAGCTGTGCAGCAGTAATGTACACGCATGCGTATGTGGTACGTCCGTAACGGGATAATTTGTCCGCGCTATGCATGTCTCGAAGGACACCTCACGCATAGCTGGGGAAAAGGACAATTATCTTATATATTTATAAATTTCGTCGCGGAATAGTGAAGAATTTCGATGTGTATACACCGTCGAGAGAGAGAGAGAGAGAGACCTTAAGCTTCACCGGGAAGGTATATATATCTACAGAAACTATAATGCGTATACTGTCAAACGTCTAAGGCCGTGCAGACGCGTTATACCAAATGACTCCCAAGGCTCGAAGGGTCTGTATCGGCGTGTTAGGTGTATTATACGCTTCATGCGCAATTGATCAGACGAGAAAATTGACTTGATGGTTTATAGTTTATATACTTACGTATATACTACGTAAGTACTAGCTGGTATATTCTATATATATTCTATATTTGCCGACGTAATAATCATGTGTTGTAACTATCGTAACTGAATAATTAGACATTGAGACAATACAATAACCTGATGAGGTTAAATGCAGCCACCGTTATATTATATTATTATTATTGCCTTGATAGTTGAATAGTTGATAGTAAATAAAGCCCCCCAAAACCACAAAATCGTTTTTTCCTAACTTTTTTTTCTCTTTTATTTATGTCACATATATTTTAAGCTTTTCGTAGCAGGTACGCGTGCTAAAAAGTAGATATTTATATTTTTATTCATTAGAAAAAGTTAAAACTATATATATTGAGGTAGGTACCTTATAGTTATATAGGAAATTAGTGCATACCTAAATGTCCCGAAAATAATATTTTTTATATGACGACATAAGACGACGTCGTCAGTGAGTCAGCTACGAGTTACATAACCCTTTGGACATTCCAAACTATATATATATATATATATATATAATACACAATACCTCTCATTGTTTACCACTGTGAATAATAAATTCATGGACAGTGTTATTTTTCTTTTTTTTATCAATCTAGTTCGGTTTTCAATTATTTGATATTCTTACACGTTAAAGTGTTCATAATTTTGGCGTCGTTATTGTTTAAAAAATATTTTTCGGCATTGAGCTCAATATACATTATCTATTATATGTTTTTGACACTTGTATAATACATATATACATTATACACTTGACTAACTATATATACATTTTATGTAGTATGTAGGTACAGTGTACACGCTGTACACATTACAAATAGGTATCTACGTCATATAACAATTTTATCTATTTGTATTTTACAGGGAGGTTAACTCTGTATTATATATGATTAAAAATACACATTATCTATTATACCATAATAAATACAGGTCAAATATATATTATGTATCGATACTTTAATGATATATTTATAATCTATTGACGATGCAGCAGAGATGTTTCCGCTAACGAATCGGGATTTTCATCGTATGACAAAAAACAAGCACTCCTAAAACGGTTTGTCAGATGCATATATACGAAATAATGGGCTAAATAGAATGATTAACGAATGTAAAAAAAACCTACCGGAGACAATGACACGATACGCCGACGCCACAGAGCTGTCACCAGTCATCCGGACAATCGATTGCGGGGAAAAAAAATTGAAGGAAAAAAGCATTGACCCACTTGCGGGCCCGTTGGATACAGTTCAACCGTGAAACAGCCCAGATATGAATTGCCACAAAGGTAATAATAATAATACAACCATAGACAAGATATAGTGGGTATAATATAGTATAATTTTTATGTGGAAAATAATAAAACACGCGGACACGGCTTTATTTTATTTTATGATAAAACTATTGTGAATGTGAGTCATTTGAATGGGTACGTATAATGTTAAGTGCAGGTTCCCACATACCTATAAATATTAAATATTTATATGAAGAATAAATTCACAATTTAATAATAATTGTTTTATTAACTGTCAAAATATAGGTACCTATCTTAAACAATTTCGTGCCAATATTTGTATACACTTATAGTAACTGTAGCACAATCATAATGTAAGACCAATACATAGTTATGAATGATAATATTTTTTTGTAATTATTATAACCTTTTAGAAGTCGACAATACATTATACCTATAATAGGTATACTATTCAGAAGTATATTTTAAAGACTTCAACGCCCGCTGCGTTCATAAGACTTAAGATATTATATTATTATTTCTACTCCAGTAGAACCCATTATCCACTCGTTATACTTATTCATATCGTGTTCTAATAATAACGATTCAAAATTAATCTTATTCTAAATTGTTTATTACTCAAATCTTTAAATTTTTTTATTAATAAATTGAAAGATTTTTAAATTCATATGATTGTTCTTCTTTTTTGTTTATTATCTTACTCATGATATATAGGGGGAAACTATTTATATCAATTATAGCCATTATATTGATATGTATTATCTTATACAATTTGAGAAAACATGTATAGGTTATATGATATATATATATAACTACAATGATCAGCTATAACCTCATACATTTTTTTTACGTGAAATTACGAACCAATACATACGTATTTATCAATATTTTTCATATTGCACTATACGGTATACTAAATAAGTAGGTATACACTGTATAGTACTATAATAGTGTATATATATAGGTACCTACTTATTTAGTATAATTGAATGTGAAACATAAATATTTAATATATTAATTGACGACGAATAACAATATATTTTGAGGCTCTATGTTACGCGGCGAGTATAATTTGTGCTCAAAATATTCGTGATGACTGGGCAACCAGTGATGACTTCGGAACGTGGGTGATGCGTGGCGCGTTGTAGACGAAAAGTAATACATCCAATTATTATACGCATTTCGGCGAAATCGGTACATCTATTTAAATAATAGGTTTATAGTGTCAAGCGGGCGTATATTGAAAACGTTGAAAATATTCGTAAAGAAATTGCAAAAAAAATTATAATCTCCGCAAATAGATTTATGTACAATATCGGTCGATGGCCCCCACGTGCGGATATAATAATATGACAACTGCGGCCGCATAAAGATACAGTCGCAACACACATACGCGCGTAATGACGTCATTGAGAAGCAGAGAGAAAAAATAACAATGTATACATGAGACAATATATTAAATTGCGACCAGTCCGGATGAGCCATTTGCTGCAACCGTCGCTCGCGGTGCCAGGCGTTCAACATCGCGGTATAGCCGAGTGAATAATATACAGCATTGACTATACAGCGCGTATAATACCTGTATTATATACAGAATACAGATAAGTACCTTTTGTATACCTACATGACCACATATAGTACCTATATAAAGATGGACGTATATGGGAAGTATAGTAGGGAGTTAATATGGGGAGAGGAGGAGGAGGAGGAGGAGGAAGACTTTTACTGAATCCGTTCATTATATACGTACTTATACGCGATATACGGTCAGGATGAAGTATGCATATAGCGAATACACTGTACAGCATATATATGCGTGTAAACGTGTATACACGCGCACAACATCCGGCTAGACTTATGACACGGTAACCCGGTTCGCGAGCGGCTTGGCCGACGATCCGGACTGTCACTTTTTATCGTCCGCATGTACTTCCTCCTCTCCTCATGCCTAACGTTCGCTCACTCACTCACGACACACAAACACACACACACACACACATACTTGTACATTTCTCCCGACTTACTCGCTGAGGCTTTCCCACCGACTTCCTCCCCGCACGTACTGCGTTCTAAAACAAAACACTATAATCACTTACGATTCGTTCTAGACACATACGCGTTTTTTTTACGCATAATAGAAAGACAATTTTTTCGTCACAAATGTACCGCACGTAGCCACGTATAGGTATCTAATATCTATTATAATTATTATTATTATATTAGGTATCCGTCTGCGATCCATTTTGTATAATATTGTATGGACGGTTGCGATAAACGCTATATAATAGCATAGTCCTTTAATAACACTATATACTTTATGAATCGCAAACAATTAATTTACTTTGCTATTATAATCGAAAATACATTATGAATTATGAGTTTTGAGAATTGTATATTCATTAAAAACCACGAGGGTATAATTTATTAAACACAATAACTATATTATACTAGTATATTATATATTACAGGTATTCTCGTATACGTGTCGTAGATCGTACATAGTGTAATAGTGTATCGTACACACAACAATAAAATAATTTGACAATTGTTTCGATTAATATACTAACATGTAATATACCACTTAATGCCTAATGGAGAAGATTATATATAATTGTCCATAAGTTTTAAAAACATAACTAGATTAAATCATTTTAAATAATACGCAATGTTTTCTTTACTTTAAGTATTTTCAAGTTATTAACATAACATGCAATATATAATGTCTTTATGTAATATAAATACATTTATTTTAAACAGCAAATATCTTCAAAAAGCACGGATTTAATTATTTTCTTTGGGTATATGAAAGATAAAAATTAAAAACAGAAAATGAAGGGACATGACATAGGTACTATAAACTACTCATACATATAGTAGTATATAAGTATAATGTATTTAATATAGTATATGATCAATTGGTTTGTAAACATGTCAGCGCAATAACAAAATGGTATAAGTATATAATGCTATGTATGTACCTATATTATATTCTTAATGATTTTAAAAATACTTAACTAATTGTAAAGTAACAGTTATTGTGGTGTTTAAGGTTTGTAATTAAGAAGTTTTGCTTGTATAGAACTATTATACATACATATATATACATACATACATACATACATACATACGTACATACATACATACATACATACATACATACATACGTACATACATACACACATGCATACATACATACATATATACAATATTTATGTGCATACAATTCCAAAATAACCAATATAATTTTACGTTTTTCTATATACACGAAAACCCGATTTTTGTTGAACAACGTATTTTATAGAATTTTTACCACTCCGAGTGACCTCCTGGCGAGCGTACGGTACTTTTAGAACATACCGTATATAGTTTTCGAATAATTATTTTATATCATTAGGAACCGCAATACATCTAATTCAATTAAAATTTGTTAATTTTTGTAACAAAATTACAATATTCTCAAACAGACCATATTATTAAGCTCAATAGGTAGCTGTTTAAATATGATTGTATATGAGTCTAGAAATAGGATATAAAACCACGGTAACTTATGATTTAATTAAATTAATTTTAGATCTCGTTAAAGAAAATTTTTCCGTTATAATAAGTAATTTTTTTCATTAATTAAAAAATAATTAAATCCTCTACTGATGGAAAACCCGTGAGCCGTTTAAAACGTACGTTAGCAAATAATCGTGAAAACATATTAAGGTATAATATAGTAGGAATGTTGAATAATATTTAATTTTAATAAGCAATAAGCATAATACTTAACTATAATATTATGGACAATACATCATAACACATTTTATAAAATTGTCCTTCAATATTCATATAACTTAACGAAATTGAAACAAATATGTTTTTAATGAGTTTCACGAACATTGCTCAAAATTCAAACTCAAAAATATTTTTGGTTTATTCGGATGAAATTGTAGAAAAATAATCAACAAATTTAATATGATACTTATCACAGTAATACTTCACTTTTTCGGTGTAGCGTTGATGAATGAAGTATTATAAATTGATAACACTTGGTTTACGGCTATGGTGTGTGTGTGTATGTGTGCGTGAGGTGAATACTTCAACGCGGCATACACATATATAGAATATAACGTGCCACATTCTCAACAAACATAACGGTATACACACCTACTCTTCAATTGGTTCTCAAACTAATTAAAATAAAATGGTTTTTTTTAAATGGTTCAATGATTGATGTAATAATGATAACATTCGTGGGTAATACTATTCATAACAATATTAAATATACTTATGTAATTAATTTTAATGATTAAATTGTGTGATTCCTATAATCCACCACAAGCATAACATTGTGTTTACGAAAAAAACTGATTTTAAGCAGTACAAATGTATAATATTACTATATACCTACTGAATATATCGATGACATTATAAATTGTTTTGAGACATATTAAGAATTTAAAATACAAATTGTAATTGGTCAGAGCGCACATAATAGAAACCACTGGTCGGCGGTGGTCAGCAGTTCGACCCACTGGCCCATAACTTCGAGACGCATGAGTATACGAATAGTACCTACCTACGATTTTTATTCTTCTTATAATTCTAGAACGCAACCATTCGAAAAAATTGCATTAGTAACAATACAAAGCTAATGTAGTTTTAATTGTTTGTACATTTAATATAATTGTCTAAATATTAAATCAATTAATGCACAACAATATAATAATAATTAAAATATACTGCTTTAAATATTAAATGTTTATAGTGTAACATTATTCAACAATACTAAATTCAAATAAAAATGGTCTTTAAACTGAAACGCACAGACACGTATATAATATATTATATTATACATTTACATGCCTATATTGATTTTTAAAATTCATGTATGGCAAAGTTTTAAATTAAAAATTGACGAACATATTCGTACTGTGGGCAATTGGAACGAATTTGATATGAAGATAAACGATTTTTCCCGGAACCAAAATCTAAACCGGATGAAAGAGTCTTCGTGGAGATTTTTATCTACATCACCTTATATGAGCGCTGATGATTATATTAATGTCACCTGCTGATGCGGGAACCTAGGTCCGGGAAGCCGAACACAACAACTGTATTATACAAACACGGCCAAAAACGCGTTAATTAGTAGACTATTATAATATAATATGTATTTTGTTGACGAAATGTCCCCGAAGTCAAATATGTTGGTTATTTGAGCATATAATTCATGTTACATATCCCTAGGGCCGTATTATATTTTTGTCAAAGAACAGTCTGTACGCTCACGGATATATTATACATAAAATGATATAATAAATACTAAACGTAAAAACTACGTAACACTGCGGGACACATGAATAATTGACAGATGAAATTTGCATCTTTTGTTTTGCCAACATTTATGGACATGGTAAACAGTTGGAACAGCATGTGAACAATTTGAGGCGTTTATGTATAAGTTACATATATTTTATAACACTATTTAGAATTGAACGAATTCAGTCGTTTAAGTCTCCGGTCAAAAGCAATATATTAGTAATCGCATAATATTACTGACTAATGTTGTTATTATCATGTTTCAAAATAAAGTACCTAGGTATATTGAGGTTTTACTTGTTGAAAAAAAAAATGATATAGGTAGTTATTATACAAATGAAAGCTTTTTTATGTATATATATATTATATAACATTATATATGTACATTCGAGCCAAACATGTTTATATTAATGTTAACTAGCAGCCAATTCAGCCATCATGTATGTGTAAAAAAATAGTTATACTCATGCAACTAGGATGTTCGACACTAATATATATGGAATTCAATTGGACGAAAGAGTTTGTTTTTTGAGTATAAGCTCAACATTTGGTTTGTAAGGTCACAAGTAAAGATCCGGAAGAATATGTTTTAAATCACCGACGGAAAAAAATTGTAATCCAAAGTTTGTTGATGAATTTACCTGTTGATCATTAAAGGGCGAGTCCTCGTCGACGGTCATTCACCCCGAGAAAAATTATAAAAAACAATAGCTATTTTTCACAAGGTCATATTTGTTTACCGATTATAATTTAAAAAAAAAAAAATGTTCGAATTTGTTCACCTGTAAAGACAGAAAAAGTCGGCCTCGGATTTTTCGTGGAACCTACTTGTGAATTGACCATAATAATAATATAAGGATGAGAAAGGGGAACTATCGCAAGGAAATTTAAAGCATACGGGGAAGTGATAATTCCCGAGGGACATTTTGCTATTTAAAAATAAACATACAACGTGTTCCAAACTTCTGGAGCCGGAATGCCGAACAAAGAAAATTACAAATCATTATCGAGTAGGAATAGTGCGGAGATACAAGTTGTGCTTTTTATAAGCTCGCGGAGACACAGACGTTTGGAACACTATGTATTTTATGCCACTACAGCGTATGTATGTTTTAAGTCTAAAATAATCGAGCTTACTGTTACAGCAATCAAAAGTAATCGAGTAGGCCTTTCGTAAACAATCGCGGTAGGTATATACACGCCAATATACTATATTCGCCAAGTATATAAGTCTGCCGAAGACGGTCGCACTGCTGGGTTAAGACACACTCGTATATATATATATATGCCGCACTTCACCACCGCACTTGAATATAACGAAAAGTAAACAAATATAAAATATTATCGCGAATATATTATAGAAAGAACTACGACAACTGCGATCACACCGAAAACAAAAAAATAAAAATTCAAAAAAAAACTTATAATATTGACAAAAGCGGCGTTCGGTAGTCTAAGTATAAGTATTGGTACTGTCGAAAAATTTATCGTCTTCGACCGCTCGTCGGCATAAATCCACGTCCGGCGCGTCCGCGAGATACTATGCGCACCGAGTGTATTGACGCGTATGCGCGTGCACCGGCGGTCGAACCGAGCGGGGCCTCTGCCAGGGGGGTCTTGGCGGGGAGACCGCGGGGTGGGGCACCACCGCCGCCGCCGCCGACGGACCGGGTACAACGCCACCGCCATGGTGGGGTGGAAAGGAGGTAACGCGGCAGCGGCGTGCGTTTTTTCCCTTCTCTCTTCCACTTATAGGTTTATGCTATAAACATAGGTATGATGTGTACGTTCATTATAATATAGGTACGACGCGTTCTACCTGCTCCGCGGCGGAACCGGTCCCCCTTTTTGGTAGGAGTCGCGCACGCGGTGGCGGCGGCGTTACACTAACCTAGTTTAAAAAATACTACACGCGGGCAATGACGCCACGCAGCCGCACCGCCACCGCACTGCACCGCACCGTCCATGGTGTACACCTGACGAAGACGGCGGCGGCTGAGGTGGCGGCGGGTGGTAAAACGTAGTTGTATGTTTATATGTAGGCACGTACCTCTGCTATAATATTGTAGCGGCGCGGGTCGTTCTCCTCCCGAAATTATTGTCCTTCAACTTGTGCGCTTACGCTCTGCCGCTGCTGTTGCTACTTTTCTTCATCTTCTTTTGCCGTCCACGCGTATCACTAACAATATTCGGCCCATCAGACGGACGTCACGAGAGGACGAAAAAAAAACGTTTCCTTAACGTTTGTTTTGTATTATATTCTAAAGCAATATTAGTTTTCGATGTCTGGTATTATAATAATAGAATAGGATACATTTCTCGCCAGCTCGATCCGATAAGCCGCGCGGAATTGCAATTTAATTTAACTCGGACCGTGACGTTCCAGGTGAGAATTGGCGCCTGGGAGAAAAATGAAAGTCTTCAGTGAAAACATAACACACTTTTGTTCAAAAAAATCTTAATGAAATTTCGTTATAATAATAACACGGAGAAAAAATTCATACGTGAACGCGTAAAACTAGTTAATTCTTGTGTTTATAGTTTTTGAAATGTATAACTAAAGTAATAAGATCTATAATTACAAATTATACTACATTCAATGAACATTATAGATTATCATGTTAATTAAACCTAATTACCAGATAAATGTATTTAAAAATGAAAAAAAATGTCTGAAAATTTGGAAATTCTTCTTACTTTGCTAATAATTAAAAATAAACAATAATATTTAGATACTATAAGTTATTATTACTTTGATAATGTATCCATCCTTCGTCCTATTTAGATAAAACCCAATATTTTAAAAATCTTCATAGTTTGAATTAAATTTTTTAGATTTTATATATTAGATTATTAGAAGATACTAGGTACCATTGATTACAAATATTCATTTAGTATTACTTTAGTAATAATATTAGTATTTAATATTTATAATCAATGATACTACAATAGCTCACAAATTAATACACAAAGACATAAGTAATAATGCAATAGGTATAACTTTTTAGCTATATCTCTACATTACAATTGTATCTAAGAAAAATATACCATATCAAAAATTTTTTTTATTAAATTTTCAATTTATATGTCATACAATCTAATATAAATGCATATTATGTTGTATTATGGATAAGTAGTTAGTAATCTACCTAATAAATAGTTCAGATTATTGTTTATACTAAATTAATTACATTTAACACTATGTAATATTATATAATTATTTACATTATTCATAATATAGGTAGTGCTCAAGTATTAAGTTTCAATTGCTCATAATATTAAAACATTTGTCATTAGTTATTTTATACGTATTTTTAATTATTTAAAAAGTCATTAGTATTTAGTGAGAAAATAATTAAAATGCTCATACATACATTTAATGGAATTTAAAAGTTATACTATAAGTACCTACCGGGTACCTGTATTATATAATTAATACAATATTACATTGAAAATCGAAATTAAAAAGGTGGGTAAGTGGATGTCGCTCTGCTGTACAGTAGGTTACAAGTGGGTCACTGTAATGGATGGTGTTAAATTTGAATTCAATGATATAATATCATTGTATGAGAAAAACGATTCTTAGCGAAAACGGTCAGTCAGCCTATGATATTACAAAGTATATTTGATGATATTATTGTGAATAAAGTAATTTATATATAACCTATTTACGTGGAACCTTGTTTTAAATTTTCAATCCTTAGCTATAAAAGTTGAACATTTTATAAATTTTTAACTACAAAATAATTATTAAATTATAAATTTTATAATTTTTGTCAAAATTTGAACTTTAAATGCTTATAAAAAAAAACTGTGCCTATGTATTTTTAATATTTTTCAACTGCTATTAGAACGAAATATCAGAGCCTTATATTAAATTGTCACGCTTTTTTACCCAACAAATAAAATTGTATTGATATTTACAGAAAAAAAAACTAAAAAAATTTAAAACTGATAATGTTCGTAAACAGCTCAAAAAGAGTCAAATTATTTTCAAAATTTTATCGTGTATAGAAAATGCTAATATAAACATTCAGTGAAATTTTAAAATTATCTACGGTCATTAGTTTTTGAGTTGCACCAAAAACCAAAATCGATTTTCTCGAAAACAGATTTTGCGTAAAAATTCCCGTTTTTCCTCAATTTTTACTTTTGACCGCCCCGCCCCCCCCCCCCCCCAAAGTACCAACTAGATTCACTTTCCTATCAGAAAAGTTACTATTGAAGAAAATCCGAGCACTTTTACTGTCCTAAAAGGTGACGACAGAAACAAAAAAAAATAAAAAAAAAAACATACATCGTTGTAAAATCAATACATTCATCGCTTCGCTCAGAATCTAAAATACAAATTACTTAGATACTTACAGTTTTGAATTATTCTGAAAATGTGAATCTATATAATAGCATATTACTATTTTTCGATCATGGAATTCCATTAATTGCAAGATTATTTATTTATAATTAAAAAATAATATTGTTCAAATGTATTTAAGAATTTTACAACGTCAGTGAATTATAAGATAATGTTGATTTGTGTAACCTACTAATATTGTATATTTATTAATATAATAATAATATGTCATATTATACAAATATGATATATTTCAGACACTTAAATTCAAAACCGTATTAAAATAATAATGTACACAAACCGATTTTATTATTAAAAAAAAAAAATAAACAGATATTTGTTTGAAACCTACCATATAACTACGAATAATTTACTCAAGTTGTTTTCCTATCTAAAATACGAAAAACTGCTTTTATTAATAAAATAAATATTAAATACGTTTTTATAAAATATCTTGCTTTTGTGAATTAATAATACCAACTTTTAAAACTTACAGTATTATTGCATACTGTACAATAATTTTATGAAATATTTAATAATTTAACTATCTCACTGTATCTTGATGCCATAGGCAAAATGGTGTTGTTGACTATTATTGTCAACAAAATATTTATACATATTATGCCTTATTGACTAAAATATGCATATTATTTACCATATACCTAATTGAGAAAAAAAAACAAATATACTATAAGAACTATTGAAAACTTCTGAGTATATCTTGTAGGTACTTGGATTTATACATTTTATATGGGTAGTAATATTATACTCTTAGAAATTTAGAATATAATTATTATTTATGAATATTATGATAGATTAGGTTGGCACATCATTATAACATTATTATTATTATAAAGTCATATCATGATTTATACATTTTTTACTTCTAAACCCCTAAAAACTTGTTTCTACAAATTATATACAAAGACGCATACTTACATATTTTCTACAATTTTTAGAAGACTAATTTTGCATTTGTTAACTTCTGAATTCCTAATTATAAAAATGATTTATTAATCAAAATATATAATAAATATACCACTGTGTTTAATAATGTAATTATTAATAAATACCTATTTTATTTATTCATTTCATAAAAGCTAAATAAATAAGTAAGTTTGGTATTGTGCAATATTATTTTACTTCCGTCATTACTACAATTTAGTATTTTTCTAATGTGTACACTATACACTGTACCTACAAGTTACGACCTATACCTAGTGTAAGCGTATGACGTTTAGCAAATAAATTGTAAAAGTGAATATTATTTTAAACTCAAAACACACTTCAAGTTCTGATATTTGAAATAAATACTATACAATTGATCTTATATTAATTATTTGGTTATTATAAGTATGTATATAACACTTTATTGACACAGCATTGAATATAGGTACAGGGACTCTGTACTCTTCTATAAAGAAGGACTATAAATATTTTATCTACCTATCCCCGACTTTTGTTATTTTTTTAAAATAACAATTATTGTATGATCATAAATTTTACAGACCGGACAGTTAATATTATTGTTTTTAAAAGTATAATTTATTTTAGATATTATGTACACCTTTGCAGAACGGCCCACTATAAAATATCATTAAAGATTTAAAGAGCTAATCAAATCATATACAATATTGCCGTTGGTTCAACGTACACACACATAAATTCATGCATATTATTACATATTATGTACAGTTAGCCGTTAGGTATAATATATATATATTGGATATAGAAATTAGAAACCATTGGTACTTAAAAAAATATAACTTATCTCCTAAACAATCACTATACCGCTACTACCTACGTTATAAACAATGCTCACTCAGTATTGGCGTACCATAATATATATTATGATGCGGAAATATTGAATCACAATTTATAATAATAATATAAAAATCTGTTCATTAGATGGTTATTTTATTTTTTAAATTACGAACTAAAATAGTTTAATAATATATTATTATTTGTAATCAATTAATTTTATATCAATGTGGCATTCTTGATTCTTCCATAGTTCCATAAATTAATTAATGATGAAATAGACTGTGCTGAGTTACTTGAATTAATACAATTAAGAGTTCCTAATATTGTAACAAAAACAAACATCACATATTGCCAATGAATAAAGATAATAACACTGAAATAAGTCCATTATGTCACCTAATCTGATCCGCTAATGAAATTATAGTTTATAATTTTTTTTTTATTCATAACGACTGTTTAAAATTCATGTACCTATTGTACTTAAATGTTTTGCTGTAACACCTCATACCATGCTGGATGATTTGTTATTTGTCTATGTTTCTATATATTTTATAATGTAAATTAATATAAATAACCCTTTGGGGTGTTAATAAATTAAAATAAATTAGTATCTTTTTTACAGTTAAAATAATTCTAAGGATCATTTTATTGTCATTATTATATCCTATACATCTTATATTGAATACTTAAATAATTTATAAACTTATAAAACATTTGTTAATACAAGTATAAGGGATCCACAATATGCCTGGAAAAATATAATACTGATAATAACGATAACTCAAAAACATTTTGAATTCTAGCAGGTACCTTAACTGATTCAAAATCGTAGTACCTATTTATTTTATTTTATTGTGTAAGTTGCAAAAGAATTACCATTTCTGATTTTAGACATTTTTATTTTTTCAATTCAAACAAAACATCAAATTTAATAATTATTTGAATTTGTTGTACAAAAGTTTTGTTGAATAATTGAAAAATTATAGAAATTATTAACTATTGAAACTTCCTTATTACAAAATGTACCTATCAGTTGGGTTACTAAAAATGTCTTCTATGGTGGTACTAAAAATGGGAACCTCTTAATTATTTTGTCTCCCGCACAATAACGGTACAGACCGCGTGTGTATATTCTTCCATCCAAACTGTATACCTTCACAGTACTAAGGTCATAAGGTATCTCCCTCGCCTCAGAGCCATATCGTGGACCGGCAATTATCATCTAAACGTGACGACCTGATGATAATACATGAAGAATTACTGCACATTCCCGTGGCCTAACAACAAAAATATTCAGCAAAACTCCAAAGTCATGTATTAATCATGAAACAAACGGTTTTTAAGTTCCCGTTTTCGCATCAAAGAAGCGTTGTCCACGTACGTTGTAGACAAACCACAATCTGCCGCTGAAGGGTCTCACAAAAAAACAGATAATGAAATAAATTGTTTAAAACAAACTAATACCGTTTTCGTTCATAGCAGACCTGTTGACAAAAATTTGCATTAAGTTCTACAAAACGTGTTTGTATGTAAAATATTAATTAGTAATTACCTACCTATATATGGCTATAACATGAATATATTTTTTAAATGTCATCAAGATTTAACCAATATTAAATTAACTTTTTATTAGGTTAATATTTCCGTAGAGAAACGTGTAATTAATTATTCATTCAAAACGTAAAAGACATCGATTAATGATTATACATTTTCTAGCTAAAATATGTTTTTGGAACAATTGAAAGAAACGAACACTTGATCTGTATGTTCGCGCAACCGTAATAAGTTTGTTGTACGAGTGTTAATTGTATGTAACTTGGTTAATGATTTTAAATGAAAAACTCGTTTAAAAATTGAAACAATTATAACAAAAAATCACTTCTTTTTCAGTGTACTGTGGTTCTTTAGAACACTAAAATGTTGAAATAAAAAATATATATATTAAAGGTATAATAAACACATTTAGCATTTAGATTAAAAATTATTATTTATCATATTTTTCACAATATTTTAGAAGGTCTAAATTTAATATCATATCTTTAGATAGGTACATATAAAAAAATAAAATACCTATTTAAGCAAAATTTGAATAATTATAATTTGGTTGAGTCGAGTAAAATATAACTATTTGAATTTGAGGATTTACATTATATTATGTTAAAGATACATAATGATAAAAATATAAAAAAAACATAATTAAATCTGCCAATGTCGGAAACTGCAGTAAACAAACAATTGAAACAAAGTTCATTATGTTTTATGGAAACATTCATCCAACAGATTCTAACTGGTAACAATATAAACAAATCCCGAGCCACAAGCATAGATATACATGTAGTATAATATACGGGTATACATGCGCTATATCTATTGGATAAAAATCTGTCATACAAACACAAAAGTAATAAAGAAAAAAGTAGGAGAACGTACAAGAAAATAGAAAAAATATGAATACACAAAGAAAAGAAGAAAGAAAAAAATATAATAAAAAAGGAGAGGGAGTGAGAGAGAGAGAAAGAGAGAGGGGAAAAAGTGGCCACGACAAATTCAACTGGTCGAATTTTATTGGGCTGTTCATAAGAGATGCGCGTGTTGGTACAAGCCGACGGCGATCCCGGATGTAGGTCATCGAGCCGGATGCGTTCTTATATGTACAGTCGTCCAGACGTTTGGGCGGCCGCGTCTTAGAACTAGTAAATTTTAGCTCCTCCTGTCTTGCCAGCGTGCTACCACCACACTTTATAATATGTAATAATGTTCGGTTGTAATAATAAAAAAAAACCCATTGGACAAGGTGAAAAAATAATATAATAAGATAACCATAATGGAAAAAAACATGCATAACATATATATATAATCCGGGAAGAACCTTGAACTTGTCGCAAACATAACAAACATATCAGTATAAAAGACCTCCCATAAATTTAGTCATTTACGTACTGCACCCGCTGCAAGAAACATACAAGTTTTAACACTATAATATATGGTAGGTGGTCAGTACGTCATCATTTTTGGGAAATAAGAATAATATTAAGAACCTTTCCCTTTTAATCTACTCAACTGCTGTATCTTTTCCATCATTTTAGTTTTTGCCAAAATTAACTTAAAATAAAATTATAAAAATATAAAGTACTAATAATTAATAAAACAAATTGAATATATTTTTTGCATTCATAACAAGTAAAGTTTCATAACACAATAGGTCTTCGTAAAAGTTGTTCTTACAGCAAATTAAGAATTAAATAAACATATATATATATTAATAATTTATTTTTTGCAGCCTATTTATTGATAATAATATAAAAGTTCAAATATAAACAAAAAATAACGAATTCAGTTATTTTTTTATTAGTTTAAAAAATATTAATCGTATGAACTCGAAACTCTTCACCATTGTGAATATTTTATACCACGAATTCATCCACACGCTGTTAAGGTACGGACTATTATAAGTCTAATATATATATAATATCATATAATAAATTAATAACTACCTATTATATAATAGTACGTTTTATTAAGCGATATTTTTAGCAAAAATTAGTTCTCAACCAACAGAATTACTAAAAAATACAATTACTTATGGTCATGTAGAGTAAATTATAAAATATCCTTAGAAACAGAAATTGCGAAGTACCGTTTCGTTCAAAATCGATTTTTATATGCAATGATTGAATTCAAATTTAACACAACGCAGTACTACTTAATAAAGATGCACCTACACTATCGACGTCTATACTATATACAGCAGAACGTATTTTCTAGTTTTTAAGTATACATCTAGATATACCATAAAAAAAAAATTGAACTTATATAGCGACTGTATACTAATTTATCGAGATTTAATTTGGATACAACAAACCTATTCACACTACGGGACTATATTTTGACTTGTGATCTACTATATGATATAAGGAACTGTAAATAACGGATGTAGACTGTAATTCCTATAGTTTTAGGAACCTGAGATTAATATATATATACATAATATAGGCGATAGGTGACCGATGTGCTTATTATATACACTACGTGTGTGACGAGGGCATAAGGCTCTCAAATATAGGTACAATTCTATATACTGACTTCGCTCACATGTGCCATCGGCCATCGCAGTATTGCACTGCGCAACGCAACATTTAGAGCGCGCTCTTCAACAGCGACACGAAAACGGTTCAACCTTGGAGGGCGAAAATGTCGGCTACGACCACGTTTCCTCAGACATTAATCAGTCAACCGACGACACAGACAGTTTTGCGATTACCAACTGGCAAGTAGGTATACACCGTATACAATAGAATATTTTCCAGTCAGACAATCGGGAGGGCCAGTCTGATAAAAACAACGTCATCGTCGCCGGCCTTTTTTCCAGCGTTCACTGTGTTGTTGATTGCCGGACAATCAGATTTTCACGTCGTCGTCTTTTTTAATGCTACCTCAGTGATTTGAGGTGCACGGAGTTCTCCTGTTGATTACTAATAAGCTATGCTTATGGCGGGATAAATGGGTTTTTAAAACATAGGTACAGCTAGGTACTTGTTACAGTATATTTATATTTCCTATACTAAATCTAAATATAATCCTATATAGTATTGAATTAACATTTATTGGATTCCTAAATAATGCAAGAACTTTTTCCCTATATACTTGTAATGCCCCCCCCCCCCATAAAAATAAATTATTCAACAATCAATTGTTTCCTAAAATATTAATAAACCTTTAAATATGCAACTGTAATTCTTATTTTTTTTATTTTTATTTAAAGTTCATAATTATTTTATATAGCCTATGATAAAATATATGGTAAATATCATTGGCTGTATGCCTGTATTTGTTTTTAAGGAAACGATTTATGTCGGTACATTGGTACGATTATTATACATAATTATACAGTATGTGCATTGAACTTTAATAAATGCAGATAGTATATTATTATTATTGTGAAAAATGAAACTTGAGTATATAAATATTTGTTTTGACTTACTCACAGGTTACTTTTCATGTAGTATCAGGTAGGGGTTACAGCCCCCCCCAACATTTTACCCCCGGTTGTGTGCCACTGAATAGCAATCATACATAACTTGAAAAGTATTGAAATAATTAATATAAGTAAATTCAATGTTCAATAGGTATCTTATTAGGCAGTAGTTGTTGTGCTGCGGGAAAACAAGTCTGTGAGGATAGAAAAACATATAGTAATAATTATAAGCAACGCGTTTATGGCGGGAGCTACGGTCCGGAGATGCACGAAAACGAATAACAATATTGAAAAATATACCTATACGATCGGGATCGAGAATCGCGTACGGCGACGGCGACGTCCCACGTGCAGCGGCCATCGGCGTTCCCCTCCCGCCCCCCGCCTAGCGCTTGCACAAATCTTATCGTAGCAGCACTGCAGTGCACACGATGTTTATATTATTATGTAGGCCACGCAAGTGCGTGCCGCCGCCGCCGCCGTGGTAGTGTATATACATATACAATATTATACATATTGTGTGTCGTGTCTGTATGTGCGTGTGTATGCGTGCGTGCGTGCGTGTGTGTGTGTGTGTGTGTGTGTGTGTGCATATTATTTACAATACTTTTTTACATTATAATATTATATTATTATACGACGACGAAGGCCCAGGCATTAACCTACATGCGTGTGTGTATACTGAATACGCCTTGTGTGTGAGTGCGGTGTGCGCGTGCGGCACCGACGGACACAATAATATTATAATCCCGAGCCGCCAATCAAGGTCAACAGGACTCTGACGCCCTCGCCGCGCCGCCGCTGCGCCTCATCTGTCGTGCGACTGTACGGATCCGTCGCGTGTGCGTGCCTACCACACGTACGACGATCGGCAGCGTGCAATGGCCTGCGTGACCTTTGCCCGTGCCTGCGCGCCGGCAGTGTTCACCTCGGCTCCAGAAAGAAAGAAGGACAGTGTGTTAGATTCGGAGAAAGAAAGAGAGAGAGATCATTAACGCGGCGGGTCAACGACGACGGAACGCTTCCAATTGCAGATCTTCTCAATCACCGCCACGTCGGAAGGTCGTCTCAAATCACTAATATATTATACAACAGTATAGTAGTTGTTGTCTATAATAAAATTGATATTTTATTATAATCCATATAATATAATAATATATTGTACAGAAGAAAATTGTAGAGTAGATATCCCGCCATACGGCTAAATTGTATTGGTATGGCGGTAACTCGCTCGCCTCAGTCGTCGTGGGAAAATAAAATTGATGTACCATTAGAACTATAGACCGGAAGACGCGGTTACTATGCACAATATATAAATTATTAAATCGCGTGTAAGCCAGGTGTTGCTTGGTGAGGCGGGCCAGTGCGAAATTTGAAGATGGTCACGAGATTGTTAATGATCAGTCTTATATTAAATAGGCCAAACATAAACCGACCGCGGTTAACCTGTAGTGGTGGCTATAGGTATAACTGGTAAATGGTAAATAGATTAATAATAAATATAGGTGGTACCTATAATATAAAATTTCATTTATTTTTTATGTACAATTTTTAAAATAATTCGACTCTTTTTGATATTAGATACGAGACATTAAAATTTTTTTAGTTTTCTTTTCTATAAACGTCTATCAAACATGGTGGGCAAGTGGATACTCTTCTATACTATAATATAGTAGGTGTCGAGGAAATCACAATGAATGTGTTAAATTTGAATTCAATAATAAACCTATAGTTACGAAAAATGATTCTGAGCGAAGACGGGCTGTCACTCTATATTACTAAGTACATTTTATGATATTATTGGTATTAAAATAATCAATTTAACCATTAGTTATACAGAAGGTTGAATACATTTTTGCCTAAAACAGAAAACATTGAGTTTAATTGAAATATAATAACATACTTAAAAAGTTTCTAGTCCAACTACGAAAAAAAAATTTTATATTACAACAAAATAACTAAGATTGTTGTTCTTATCGTTTAAATATTTAATTTAGTCCGAAACTTAAAATGTCTATCAAAAAAAATGTGTTTATAAGATTTTTTTTTGGTTACAGTATGGGGTAGCTATGAGAAATCTTGTATTCAATTTTCAAGTCTTAACTATTCATTTTTAACTACAAAATATAAATGAAAATATGATATGATATGATATGATATGCATATTTTCGTGATTTCGAGGAATTTTGTAAAAATAAGATATGTAGGTATATGTAACTTTAATATTTTTAAATTTCTACAGTAAGAACTTATGAGGAACCTTATACCTAATCAATTTTTAAGCTTTTAGACCCGGCAAAACATTTTTTATTGACGTAGTTAAATTAAAAACTTTAAACACTTTAAAATTTTAAATGTTTCTAAACAGCTCAAAAGAGACATTTTGGTGAAAATGTCAGGTATTTTATAAAATTAAAAATTAGGTTATTCGTTTTTGAATTAAAACAAAATAAGAAAATTGTTTAATGAGTGAATGAGTGAATGAATTTACGGGTGAATATCTAATGTCGTAAAAATTTGAACTTCAAACGCTCATAATAAATTAATGTGAATTCCTGCTAAAAAATTGTTTATGTTATTATGGGTAGAAAAACTCATGAGGACCCTACTTATTTACTGCAGTAAACTGTCGATAATACCAAATTCATTTATAAATGTATTCGAATCTTTAATTTAACTTCAAATCTTAAATCCAAGGATATTAAAATAGGCGCCGTAATACTTACCACACGATCAGTGGTTTTTATAATAAAAATTCGGTACAAAAATGGTACTATATTATTTTCTGATAACCGATATAATATACATTTACGAGGACCCTTGATGAGTTGACTTATTCGCAGTGGAAAATCTGTATTCTTCCAACGCGACAACCGTGACTAGAAAAAACATGTAAAAGAATACACCATGGTGTGGAAAACCACGACAAAGAAATGACTTTGCTTTCTCTTTCACGCAGCATCCCGGCTGGAGTTTTCATGCTCTACTTATCTAGCGCTGCATTCAAGAAACAATGCTCACATCATGGACGGCTGTTCTATAATATTTCTTTGACATTAAACATTGTACACGTTCGTCATTTCTCTTGTATTTTATTGGTGACAAAATAATATTCACAAAATATATGATAAAATTCGAACAATTACAACAATTTAAAAACAACAAATATTATAATATATGAAAAATAAAAATAACGTTATATAATATGGAGATTCATAATCACTCATTTGATTAAAAATTAACAATAACAGTTAAGTATATATAAAATTATAAAATAAAAATAAGTACGGTAATGTGTATATTGTTTAGTTGGAGTGTTTGTTTTGGAATGTATGCAAAATAGTATATTAATTAGTAATTATTCTGTTTTAAATAGTCTTGAATCTTAAGCACCAATAAGTTAAGTATTCGTGTGTGCGTGCGTGTACGTATATGTCGAAGGATGTATAAACTTCACCTTAATCTTAGCAATAGTACTTAGAAACCTCTTCCACTAGTTTATCCACGTTTTTTTCGTTAATTTCAACAAATTTCTTGCTCTGTCTACTAAAATAGTATATATCCCCGGTATATATATCAAACCAAAGAGCGTGTATATGCAGGTCATACGATTCTAGACGTTTCCTGAGGAAACCGTAGCTGGCAATATTTTGCATCTGCTGTAGGGTATTAACCTATAACACACAAATACACAATATGTCGATATATATTGTTTTCTATTATTACCTACTATTTATTAGTATTATGGTGTTGTATGATATTATATAAAATCGCATAAGATTTAATAGTTCGTAATTGAAAGACTAGCAAACATAAATAAATATAAATAATAATATGCATTAGGTATCCACTGTAAGTTATAATACCTATAGTATACCTAATATAGTAATATGAATAAAAAAAAATGCATATATATTAAATTTGTAAATTTATTTATGATAGATGGTCATCGAAATGCTTGAAAATTAATTAGTTGATATAAAAAAGCTTGCTAGAACAATATATGAAATATTATAATAAATATAATTGTTATTGTATTCATTACTGATAAAAAATATTCCATTATAAACTTACAAAAATAATTTTAAGAAAATTTTACAAAAAAATATTATTGCAATAAAAAAATGATTTATTAGTTATTACTAATGACTAAAACAAATTTGTAGATTTTACATCTTTTGAAATCAATTTTGTAAAGCGTACCTATTAATATTAAATTTTGATTTGGAGTTAAGAAATCATGTAGGTAGAATTCAATATTTTATTTTAAAAGTAACTAATATAATAAAGAATTGTTTTATCAGAATTATATAGTTAGTTACCTGCGATAACTTATCTGTAACGGAAAAATTGTCTTCCGGATCAATGTAAGCAATAATTCTGCGTAAGGGTGTCTCGGCCTGAAAAATGAGTGGTGTGTCGAAGCCGGCTGTTTCCAGCTGTTGATACTTTTCCAAAGACGATATTGCATGCGTACAGAGCCATGATCGAAGCGGCGACTTCCGGCGGTTGTCGATGCTAGCAAATTCCGTATCCCTGAGCAGGTGCAACAAGTTCATTGCCTAAGAATTGAACGAACACGTTAATTATCATTCGGTGATAATAATTAATAACAATAAGACTCGACATAAAATAAACTATTATTATTAATCTTTTATATAAACACTGCCGGAAAAATAAAATTCAGTTCAATTTTATGTTTTAATCCTTAAATTTTGCAATATTTTATTTGTATGCATATTTAAAAGTTATTATCAACGTTTTATACATTACAAAATACAACATAACAAAAGTAAAATAATACATTTTTCTAGGTATATAATTCTTAAGGAAACATTTTTTTCTTATTATTATAAACGATATTACATTTAAATACAGTTTTTGTCCTGTAATCCTGTATAATAAGTAGCAACTGCCAATAAATGACCGGTATGTAGGTACATAGTCGTATAGAGTACGCGGTACAGCTGATATGCGGCCATACCACAACGGACATCAAGAAATTAGGATTGTTTTAGACTTCTAGTAGCAATGATAAGTCATGTGAACTACAAGGTGCGGTTGAACAGATTTTAAAATATTTAAATGGCTTTACCTTATATCCATTTATTAAAATACGAATACTATTTAATATCACCGGACATATACCTACATGATAGGTACATCTAATTTTCAGCAACAAGTAAGTATACCTACGTTTTAATTATGCACTAAATATAATCAAATGCTGCCTGACATTTTAAATGATGTATCTTGCATGTTTTGAATTAAATTTAAATTGCGAAACAATATTGGTTTAAAATGTTTAAAATTGGAAAATAAGTACCTACAAGATACTTAATTCTGTACAACTTGAATGATTATCTAAATGTACAGTCTAGAATCTAGATACCTAAACAAATGTAATACGTTTATAATAATAATTTAATTAATAGTACACTGTATTGATACTGTGAGAAAACAAATGAGTGTTGAAAATTAATTAAATCTTAGTTTATTTTTTATTCACCGGTATTTTAAAAATAACATTACTTTGCAATCAGAATGCCCGCAAACGATAACATGCCTTATATCGTTGTGTACACATCCTAGTTCTAAGGCTGCTGGTTCACATGTGGTATATTCATCTAGAAAATGCTGCGAATGTGGAATCAAATTTCCAGCATTTCGAACTAAATACCAAAACATAAAATTTTGACAATTTTAAATTTCACTACCTACTACATTTCAATAAATCATGTAATTTATGCAAATGTACATATAACGTATTAGTTATTAGAGTAATTAATATAATACAATTAATAAACAATAGATTAGATATATTTAGATGAGGTCACGAGATGAATCAAAGATTTATTAATTTTTTGTTTAACGCGTATATATCACTAATAATAGTGTATAATGTTTATTATATTATATTTATTTTTATTATAAATCATAATATTACATTTTTTCAGTCAACTCCTGATATAACATTATTCCCTAATTAAAAAATACTGCAAAAATGCAATAAACATAAAAATTAATAGAAATTTAATAGAATTTCGGTTCCAAAATAATATTAAAGACTTTAAGAGGATGTCAGAGCACTATTTGTTTTCTCTATGACCCAAACGCAACATAACATATTTCGTTGAGCAGAATCAATCCCGTGTTGTTAATTTTAATATTAGAGCGAATTAACATATTATCAAAACTTTAAGGTAGGAACAATGCTTGAGTTCCTAGTTTCTACGATGAATTTTTTTACAATATTTTAATTTTAATAATATACACGCTCATAAAATATTACATAGGTAACAATTAGAATATCATAAAGTAGCAAACATAGGGAATAAGGATACAAGTAATGTTTTTAACTTAAAGTTTTATAATAGGTGAAATCACTTTAATATTAAAAGTAATAACAAAAGGTTGGTTCTGCTAAACGTAAATTTGCCATATTGTGCGTGGGTCAAAGAGAAAAAACAAATAGTGCGCTGGCATCCTCTTAAGAGTAACTAATGTTAAAATATATATAAAAAATAAATAATATCCACAGTAATATATTCTAAAATAAATTATAATTTAGAATGTATGCTGCCCCTGAGTTATATAACATATACTAACCAATGAACATATCACCAATGTTGGTTTCAGTAAATCGAGCTGGCAACATACGGCTGTCCATGCAAGTGAAAAATAAAGCTTTAGGCTGAAACATATCAAATAATAATTTAAAACGACTATATTTTTAAAAAAGCGCGAAAATTTAATAAAAGGCATTTTTTTAGAACTTTTTTGGAATTGTTTAAAATGTAAAATATTTTTATGTATAGGTCAGGTACCTATAGTATATATTTTAATTCTAATGGATGTCACGTCGTGTTTGGGCCAGCCAATAATTTATTTCTGACTATCATTAAATTGGGTGAAATCTGATTCTTCTTTATTATCATGAAAGTTCAAATTGTTTTTCCCCAATTTAAAACAAAATTATACTTAACAGTCAACAGTCAAGTAGTCGACATAATTACATAATCGATAGGCTGTGGAGTGTGGACAATAGTTAAAAACAAATCAGGTATCTTGTTTTTTTTTTTTTTAAATTATCCAAGAAATGTAAATTGTTCAAATTTAATAATTATTAACATATAATATAAAATATAAACTATAATGTAAGGAACATAAATATTCTAAATTTATATCATAATTAAAAATAAGTGATCGAATTTCTTTAAAAATAAAATATTCGTTACAAAACAGATTTAATATGATTAATAATAATTAAAATCAACAAAATAATATTATACAAGTTATTTTTTATGATTTTTCATGGGATAATAAAACAGAATTTCATTTGTACACTGGACTCTGTACTATTTGTTCGTTGCGCAAAATCACTTATAAATGTATCATATATGTATAAATATAAAATTTTGTGACACAGTTTTCACTATGTAAGTATAGTACAGATGACAATTATTTATGAATAAAAAGTAGGTAAGTACGTAATTATAGCTGTCTACAGCTAGCAAAGATTGGGTGCTGGGCATTAGTTTCCCTTCACTCACCTCAGAGCAAACCTGCTAATATCATATTATATATTATTTTAATATTTAAATTTGAAAGTAATATTAATTATTATAACAGATAAATCATTTATACATATAATTTTAAAAACAATTCTGTCTTCTGAGCGGATTCCAGTGTACTTAATGAAACTGACATTATAAAATGTGCTTAGAAAAATTACATAGGTACCAACAAGTTATGAGTAAAGCGATTATGTATTTGAAATGTAGCCATTTAAAACTATATAATATCGTATCGATCATAATATTTTTAAGATTAATTTTAAAAAAACTGTTTAAATAAAATAAAATAATTTAATAAATTAAAAAATTAATTGGTGAAAACTAACTGATATAATATATTATATAAAATTAATAAAATACTTAAAAAAATAAATGCAGATTATAAGTACGTATACTGATATACATTTGTCTTCGTTATAAATATAATTGTTCGATAGTTTTTTGCAACCTTAAGTAGACGTCACACGAAGGTTTGTTTTCTTTGTCTCTCACACGTGGAATATAACAAAATCAAGTTTAGGAAGGTCAGTCAAAACTATAGTAAACTACCTATTGGTAAGTAATTTTAGATTATTATCTAAAACAACTATACCTACTAAACAAATTAATTTAAACATTCAGGAGCGTATATTGTTTCTAAAAATGTATAACCTATAGTGTCCTACTGTTCCAGGAAAACATTATCCCATTTTATTATAAGCAAAAAAATATCTAAAAACTATAAATTATACTCTATGGTCATAACCATAATTTTTCAAGGGGAGGGGGTCCATACTTATCGGAACGTTACGAAATGTTTTTCATACTATTTGGGTAGTATACCAACCCACTGTAGGTATGTCCCTAAGGGGAAGTCTGGACCCCCCACCTGGTTGCATCACTGTTCATAGGTGTATATTGGGTATGAATTAGGGAGTGCTAATAATAAAACGTATGTTACACAGATTGTGGTCCGTGGTTAAATAGTGTTCCTGAAAATGTACCCCACATCCGCGCAACCACCATATATGTACTACCTAGCTTTAGTATAACTATTGTTTTAATACTTTTTTCATTAGTAGGTAGGTACCTACGTATATAACGTATTCTATAAGTCGATCTTTCAATGCGGTATACTAGTATGGAGTGGCTGTTCTGATAATGCTATAAAACCACTTGGAATTCAACAAAATCATGCAATAAGAATATGTCTAAAGAAAAAGGATTTATATGGATCAACTTCATTGAATTATAAAGAACTTAGAGTTGAAGAGTTCTAATGGTCAGCTATTTATAAAGGCAGTTCTCCATTAAATTTCATAAAGGTTAAATTAATACTTAACATGACAATAAACAGGAAAACAGGGCATATGACATGCATGTTAGTAATACAATAAAGAGTAAAGGAAATAAGTTCTTAGATTATTTAGGTCCAAAAAATGTTGACGCTATGCCACTGTATCTGAAAATAATATTTTTTTAATAATGTATATAAGAATAATCATAAATTTAATAAATAAACTACTGTAAACTGGCTGTTCTTGAATTTTAATTGTATATCATAATACATATAAGTATCTATTAGGATATAATAAGTATCTTAAATATTGTAAATCATTATATATAAGTTATATTGTACAGCGTATACTAAATTACCTCTTTTTCTAAATTAACTCATTTACCTCCCCACAAGCTCTGCTCAATGGGGCAAGTTAAAAAATAATACGTTGTAAAATTATTTTAATTAATAAAAAAAAAATTATGCATTTGATCTAGTTTATAAATGCTGTGTAAATAATACATATAATAATGATTTATAATGACTCCAAGTCTCCAAGCTATTATCGTTTTGATGCATGTAATAATAGATAAGACTTTAGAAGTAAATATTGCCTAATTAGAATAAAATTGAGTTAAATTATATTACATTAGTCATTAAGATTATATAGGTTCTATATTTAAGAAGTATAATTAAATTTAAAAAAAATCATTCTACAAAATGTAAATAGATGCGATATATTAATAGGGTTTCTTCTTTCTTCAAAGAATGGGATGAAAAAATGGAATTTATATTTATAATTATTTTTTTATGGTTTCTTTTGTTTGACCCTATATATTTTATGAACTGCCTAATTGCCAATTTCAATTAACCACACAATTGTATAAAGATTTTGCCTAACCAAACCAACATTATTTAAAATTTGACAAAAATATTTTTAAATTTTTTTAGTTACAGACTTACTTCAGTATGAACTATTTATAAGAATTCAGAATCCCTGTTTTAATTGTCAATCCTTAGCTATATAAAAATTAAACATTTTATACATTTTTAAATAGGGAACAATATATAACAAAATATTTTTTTTAATTTTCGAAATTTTGATGAATATTGTCAAAATTTGAACATTAAATACTTAATGTTGAGAAAAATAATACCTATGGATCTTTAATATATCTCAACCGCTATTGTAACAATTAACAACTTCAACTTATGAGTTATAAGGAACCTTGTATTACCTGTTCAAGATTTTCGACCCAACTAAAATATTTTTATTGACATTCATAGAAAAAAAAACTTGTAAATTGAAAATGTCTATAATTAGCTCAAAACGAGTGTAAATTGTATCATGTTAAGAAAATTATAAAATAAACATTTGATAAAAATGTCAAATACTACGATTAAAAGTTTTTGAATAACAACAAAATAAGAAAATTGTTGAATGAGAATATGTTAATTTATACGGGTGAATATCCAATGTCTAACATAAAACGCTCGTAAAATATTAATTTTACATTCCAGTAAACTTTTTTTTGATTGTTAAATGTAGGAAAACTTAAGGGGAATCATATTTTTGAAACATTTTAGTTTTAGTTTTTCTCGATTACTTTGAAAACTACTGGGAACTTTTATACTCCCGTCGTACCAACACGTCAACACTCCACGTATTGTAACAACACTACTACCTAACTACATTAAATTTTCTACCAGTAAGTACTAAGTAGTAACCATTCTTAAAGTTTAATATCGATTCATTTTTGTACTGCTCCAAAAGGTGAAATGAACAGACGGACAGTGGACGCAATAAAAACTAATTGTAAAAACTAAAATACCCAGAACATCGTTTATTGTAATATTTTACATAGTTTGTCTTTGGCGATAATAAGTTTTGAACGAAGTATTATTAGTCCAAAATACTAGGTAGGTCGTAGGTACTACTAAAACTACCTTGGTACCTACAGATTGTACCATTAGTAACCTAAGGTAACGTAGAACATTTAGTAATAATAAATCGTTACAGGGAACAAACTATCATATAGGTATTAACATTTTTAATTTTATATATACCTATTTAGTATTTTATCAACATTTTAATGAATTAAAATAATTTGTTGTATTTGATTGCCGTTATTTATAATACCTAACACGTATTATGGCAAAATAGTATTGATTTTGTAAAAGAAACTAAATTATAGAAAACACATTATAATATATTTTACAAATATGTGAACATTAAATATAATTTTTTTATATTGATACTTTATTATAGGTATGTAATAAACCTAACCTATTGTACAGTCATTGATTTTATTATATATTATTTTAAGTATTATAAAAATCAATGGTACGGTGTACCAACCAATTTTATAATGTCTTTTAGTGATTTACAAGTTTAAAAAAAAATGGCAGTATGCTAGATGAATATTTAAGTAGATTTCACGGCCTATTTAATTTTTGGCAAAAACAACAAAGCTAAAAAATACCAACATAGTAACTATGGATTATGGGGGGCTATTTTAAAAGTGTGCCAAATTTAAGCATTACTGTGTGAATCTTATCTTTTACTAATTTTCTATGTGTTTACATATTACATATGGATTACGGGTTGTGTAAATGTGTGCGTACTAATCATTAGTTTGTGTATAAAATAAATAGCACGTGTACGTACATGTCAATAACTCATTACATAAGTACTATTTTTTTTTTTTTTTGTCAAAAATATCAGTATTTTGGCAATCATATTAATTACCCATTTATCCGATAAAATTTCTGACATATTTGAATTTGCCATAAAATGTACTTTAAACGACTTTCTTTCATTTTTAAACTAGTTTTAGATTCTAAGCAGAGCGAAAAGAATGTATTCACAATGATGAGTGTTTTTCATTCTGTCTGTCCAGAGCCATGTTAAGGGGGGGGGGGGGGGCAAAGGGGCAATTAAAGTTTTGTAAAAGTAAGTGGGCGCCTAATATGCTACCTGTGGCCCAAATTGTAGGGAAGGGGCGCGAATTGCTTGACTCTGTCTGTCATCAACCATTTGGCCATTTGAGGAAGTAAAAATGCTCCAATTTTCGAGATCAGCCTCTTTACTAATAGAAAAATGAATTTAGTTGGTACTTTTGAGAGGTCGACATTGAAAATTGCAAGTAGTTTTAAAAAGCGTCGAGAAAAACAAAAAAAGCGAAAAATTAAAGATATATTGTAATTAGAAAAATATAAAACTATTAAAACTGTAGGTACATAACTTCGGTATACTTTTGGGGGGCTAATCTATAACTCGGCGGGCTTAGCCCCACCCCCTAGCTCCGCCTATGCGATGGTGAATAAATAATTTTATCATAAGTTTGTATTATACCATTGATTATTTGATCATAAATACTATTTATAATCAATGGTATTATGTACAAAAAAAACCAATAAATATTGATGATAAAAATTGAATTATTTACGTATACTAGCTGATCCCGAGCACTTCGTTGCCCGTTAAATGTATCAACTCTGTACGACTCAAACTATGTTCAATTCGTTATTTAATATTCGGTGTATGGTGTTCAAAATTTATCTTAACTTCTCAGTTACCCGGAATAAAAATTCTGATTCGCAACAGTACATTATCATTTATCAGGTATGAGGTAGGCAATCTACCTGTAGTAGATTGCGGACCCTGTCGTGTTGTTTGTACGTAAGTATATGGTTTAACTCTAAAGTATCAAAGTTATACCAAGTTTGTCGTTTTTACTTAATTCCACCTATGAATATAATCAATTTGTACAAAATCCTATCCTAACCTAACCGTACCGATGAATAAAAAAAACAAATTTAACCATTTGTAAATTAGCCTATCTTCTGCCCAGAGGTCTAATCTACCCACAAACATTAATTTATATATAATCTAACTATATGAATACTAAGACTATAACTATATACAGACTAAACTCTGGAACTACTTATCGGATCTTCTTGTATATCTTATATATAAAAATCCGCGAAAATAAGCGAATATTAGAACTTCTTTTTTATTGCGTATCTAGATCATTAGACGAAACCTCTAAGTAATCCATCGAATATAAAATAATATAAAATTATAATTGTAAATATTTATGATGTTACGCGTATCCGAACTGCTGGTAGTGCGGAGTGCAAATGAAATGAACGTGTTTAATGTATAGGCACCGTGGCAAGGCAATGGAGAGATAATAACTAATAAATATAATTTGTATGTGTATTGGTTTATGTTATCGGTGTGCATTTTATCGTTCATTATAATAAAATAGGAGTATTGGTGTACGCGCGATGCATGAAATTATTTTTATCGATAAACTTCTCGGAACAACACGTTGGCCGGACGACGACGAACAAAAAGGATTGGTTGCAGGTAGCTGGAGACCCGCGGGCCGCCGTGCCGCACAATACGTATTGGCGGTGAATAATTATAATTGTTAATTACTCCACTAAAACGCAACATTTTTGAAAATCCTTCCTTATTGCACGGTGAAAATATGAGAAGAACCAATATTCCAAATTTCAAGTCGGTACGTTGCGTAGTTTTTGGGATACAGCGATAAGTCAGTCAGTGGTATTTGGATTTTATATATATAGAAATATATTAAAAAAGTAAAGCAAATAGTTTTTTTTTTTTTTATTATTATTAAAAACCCATGGCAACCATTTATGAACAAAAATTTCCATCTGGAATCTCAAAATTCTCGTTTTAGCACCTCCCGGGTTGATCCTCTCCCTTTTAAAATTAGCCTATCTTTAAGTTCGGCCAAATTACACACATTGTAAAAATTTCATCAAGGTCGGTCCAGTAGTTTCAGAGTTTGTTCCGGACAAAGACGGGACACGGGATTTTTATATAATATTATTAATTATTATCTAGGACTGCATAAACCACTACCCAGACCACTAACCTAACCATAATATTATGAGATAAGCACTCGGTTGTTTTACAATTAAATATCGTTATGCTGTTTGCTGGCAACACTGAGTCTGAGACGACTTTCTTGAAGTTGATAAGCGCGATAAATTGATAAGTGATAAAGCATAACTTGTCGGCATAGATATATACTTAGATCATATACATTTACTCGTCGGTGCCCAGCAAACCTAACCAAGATATTATAATGGACTGGAAACGACATGGTCGGCGGGGATCGGGGACGGCTACGAAAAGGTGTCAGTTAGCTGATGAGAACACTGTTCTTGAAGTTTTCAGCGCTACCGGTGGTTTTATTTAGCTACACAATTTGTATTTTATAAAGATTAGTCGATGTTTTATACAGAGGGCGCTGTGAACTCCAGGAACACATAGCGACCCCCCGCACTTTGCCTCTTGTACATACATTCATAGTCGTGATAAGCTGCTCGTTTCCAGTCCATCCTCCATTATATCTTAGTCCGTGGTGCACTGGTGCCCGGTGACCCATTTTAGATTGTACCAGTGGTTTTCTGTCTTCCTAATATTCGTTATTCCAGTAGACCGTTCTATAAGTTATTAACGTTGTTTCAGCAGCTGACAAAGTGACAAGACAACTGACAACAGTCAACGGCAGTTGACGAGGAAATTACTAATTAGGTAAAGCATATTTTAGACGCAGCATCTCGTTAAATATTAATGTCCAACAATGCCCCTCCTCCAAATATTAGCATCTTACGGGGACCCTATGTCATTCGTGTTAATCTTACCTCCGGGTTGTTTTTCACCTGGACGAATTGCTCGACCATTTTCGCCCTGTTCGTCCGTCTGTACTTCATTATACCACGAAATATCCTGTCCATATCGGTCACCCTGCTCTACGTCGGACCACTCTTAACTTTGACCACCACGCATCGCCCGAGCTCAACTTACAAGTAACTACTGCCTTTAAAAAGTTCGAACGCTGTCAGCGGCCGCTTGCTGCTGTGCAACGTAATGCCGTCGTCGTCGCCGGTCGACCTCTTGACGCTCAAGGGCGTTGGCCGCCTCCACCTGCCTTGATTATGATCGAGCGCGCGCACCCGCGCGTTCGTTCCGCATTACCGCATTACCGCGTGTGTTTGTAATTACTAATTTGTAGATACACGCCACACGGGAGTTCTATTCAATTTCGCACAATTAATCTGTTTCTATTCCCGCGGTCATAGTTAACAGTTAGATATTAAAATCGGGAGAATTTTGTATTAAAAACAAATCATGACGCTACTCTCCGAATCAAACACCTGTTGACGATCGAAATCGCAAATTTGCTATGATAGGAAAGCTTTCATTTACTGAACACTTCGCGTAAATATTGCTGTGCCATCTGTGCACGTTTTCATCGACGATTACAACAAGTATTCTAGGTTTGTTGAATACACAACACGATGTGTACTTTATCCATCTGAAAAATAATAATCTAAACCACTGACTAGTGAACGGATTTAGAAATATTATTCCAAATTAACAACTTTAATAATTGCGTACTGATTGACGATTGTGGTTTTATTTGAGAAAACGTTGGATCATCGCACATAAAATATTTTCGAATATTAATTCTTGATTACAAATTAGAGCCCTTCTAAGTTCTAAGATAGATATATTTTACATTGGAAATACTAAGATATGTTTTTTTCCTTAAGGATATATAAAATTTGCAAAATAATCATTAGAATTTGTTTATAAGTATTCTATGTTTTTGAAGGGCGATGATTAAATTTAGAAAACATAATTATTAGGTGTTTGATGTTAATGTTTATGTTTTTAATTATTATAGAGGGGCTACCTACAGACTAGTTATGAAACTAAATATATTTTTTAAGTTTTAAATTAATATAATATACCCGATTTATAAATTATTATAAAATATAATGGTTATCAATTAGGCTGGGTACAATATTTGTTCTAACCAATTTTTGTAATGCTTTGCTTATTGCCATATAAACAAAACAAAAGTAAACTAAATTAAATTCCTGACAAAGCGTAAATATTTTTCCACTGCACTTACCCAAAAACATATTTATGATTTCTCAATTTTCCTTGCAGAGGAAAATATCTAGTAGCAAGCTACTTACAATTATAATTTGTTTTTAAAATGATATTTAATATTACAAGTTTATTTTTAAAAAAAAGAAAAAGATTTTAAATAACCAAATACTTTTTATAATTTGGAGTAAAATTAATTATTTGAGACTTATTCAATATTCAAATGTAATTTTATTTACAGACATCACAATGGATCAAAACGTAGAAGAAATTCAACAAAACTTATTAAAATTTGGTTGTTGTCGAGTATGTGCAGTTAGACACTTAACAAAACCTTCTGCTATTAATGTTAAAACATTAATTGCTGCATCAGAACAGGATCATGATGAACCAAAACGTCTAAAGACAAATCCTTGTATAGCATGTTTGGGATTATTTCAAAATCCACAAAAAGATGATATTATCAATAAAATAATTTCTTATCTACAAACATCTAAATATGATTCGGATACATTTAATTTAGCGTTTAATTTACCCATGTGTACTATTATTCGTGGGCATTCAATAGCATTATATGTATCAAAGTTGAGAATAACATTCAATCCAACATTTCCTACAGCATTTGTTTGTGCCAAAGACGCTTGGAAACTAATGGCTGAGGACGCTATCGTAAAAGCCACCGGTAAACGTTTTGATGTACATTCACCATTGTTAGTTACTGTAGGTTTTCATTATACAGATATAAAAGACGAATGTGATTGTTTAAATGCAATTATCAAATTGAGTAACAAAAATTTACAAAATATTTTATCTCAGATGGATAACAACGATTTTGTTAGTCAATATGGTGAAATGCCATCAGTACCAGAATCAGTAATAGAATTCAAAAGTGTAGATGCTAGACATGAAAGTGTATATATTGCTGGTCGTTATAATAAGTGGTCTAGGAACCTTTCTCAAACACCTTGGATAGTAGACCAAGAAAGAAGGCTACAGAGTTCAGTTGAAGAAATAATATCTAATCCAATAAAAAAACGTGCATTAGCCGATGAATTCAAATTTTCGGCATCTGGTAGAGAAGACATTGATGTCAGAATGTTAGGAAGAGGAAGGCCGTTTGCCATCGAATTAGTCAATCCAAAACTAACTAAATTCAGCTACGAAGTAATGAGGGAAATTGAAAAAGAAATAAACAGTGGTCCACAAGTGACTGTAACACACTTGCAAAATGTTGTTAAAGACCAATTAAAAGAGTTGAAATCTGGCGAAGAATTTAAAATCAAAGTATATAAGGCTCTTTGTTACGTTGAAGGAGAATTACCGGAAAAACTTATGGAAAAACTCAATAACTGTGCCCCTCTAGAAATTTTACAGTACACACCGACCCGAGTTTTGCATAGAAGAGCTAATATGGTCAGGACTAGAACTATACACTCGATGAAAGCTGTACCAACCAAAGTCGGTATGGAGAATGGTTGTTCATTTTTCAATGTGATTTTGTCCACTCAGGCTGGTACATATGTAAAAGAATTTGTCCATGGAGACTTTGGACGTACAATCCTTGTCTCAGGACAGTTTTGGAAAACGATACAGTTGATATAATGGCTTTAGATGTTTTAGATATTGAAATTGATTGGCCTACGCCTGTAAAGTATTAATTTAATAGTGACTACTATCATAGTTTATTATCAATACATAGAATATGATAAATTTAACCTATTATGTAATTAATATTTGGTACTGAAAACATTTTTATATATTTAAAAAATCTATTAAAATAAAGATCACTAAATGATTATGTTGAATATTAATATTATAAAATATAAATAATCATGTGATGTCTTAGAAAAAATAAATTATGATTAAACTTCCTTATACAATTTGTGTACTTATCCAGTTTATTTAATTTTCTTACTAAAGAGTATATATTTTATTCAGATCATCCAATTGTATTTAATTTATGAAATTTACTTGTTCATGTACTCAAGCCCGGATTAAAGGGGGGGCCCATGTGTGTAAAGGGCCCATAATTTTCTCGGCTTAAAATTAAATCGAGTGATAATGTTCACTTTTTATTGTACTTACAAGAATATTTTTATTTTTAATTTTTTTCTTGTTTGAACTAACATGTGATTGGGGCCCGTCAACCGTGTTTATTGTACTTACAAGAATATTTTTATTTTTAATTTTTTTC
This sequence comes from Sitobion miscanthi, assembly GCA_008086715.1. Taxonomy (NCBI): domain Eukaryota; kingdom Metazoa; phylum Arthropoda; class Insecta; order Hemiptera; family Aphididae; genus Sitobion; species Sitobion miscanthi. The sequence goes on along the minus strand of CM017798.1, from coordinate 27,800,848 downwards.
TCGTTTGAACTAACATGTGATTGGGGCCCGTCAACCGTGTTTATTGTACTTACAAGAATATTTTTATTTTTTATTTTTTTCTCGTTTGAATTAACATGTGATTGGAGCCCGTCAACCGTGTTTACCACCTATAGCATGGTTGCAAAGGTGTTGTTGAAAAAAGAAATGGGCTATTTGTGTCTATTTTTGAATGACATATTACAACATTGTAATAAAATATCTATTGATTTACAAAGCAAAAGCAAGATATTTTAAAAGCTGTGAATTTGTTGAAGAGTTTAAAAAATGTTGTTTTAAGTTTAAGGGATTCAAACATGGTCTATGAACATAGGGTTGGAGAGTTTTGCTCCCAATTAAGTATCATATACAAAGATGAAAATAAAAGAAAAATTTCCTGATGGTAACAATAAAACTTTAACTGCACTTAGCGGTATTGATAAATTTCGGGTTGAAACACATCATGTAATAGTTGATAGATTTTGCTCAGAACTGGACAAAAGAATAAATGCATATAGTGTAGTAGTTGAAAATGTTTTATTCTTAACTAGACTACATGTTGAGTCTACTATTGATGTTGAGGAAAGTGTTAACAAACTACATTAGCGTATATAGAGATGATGATGATTCAATAAAGTATGAAATAGTACATTTCAAGCAGTTTTGGGATCAATTAAAACCAACATTTGATGGAAGTGATGTACTCAAGATATTTGAATGGATAACTGAATGTAATGTTATTAATATTTTCTCTAACATTCATATTGCTTTAAGAATATATCTTACCATTCCTGTTGCTAATTGTACTGCAGAGAGAGCATTTTCGAAGTTGACCATAATTAAAAATAAAGATCTTCACAAACACAAGATAATTTGTCGTCACTAATGGTTTTATCAACAGAAAATGATGTTCTTCAAAATTTAAGCTTCGATAAAACATTAGAAATATTTGCTACTCAAAAAGTTAGAAAAAAACTTTTACTTAAACAATACTTAATTTTATTTGTAAATATGTATTAAAAAAAAAAATTATGTTTTTAATATTTTTATTCTCATTAATTATCATTTATTATTATTATTATTATCATATTTAAATAAAAAGGTTTAAATTTGTTTTATTGTAACCTACTTTTATAATTTTAAAGAATCGTTTTTATTGATGGGGGCCCACAACCGTGTATTGGCCCTTGGGCCCCTGAAGGTCTTAATCCGGGCTTGCATGTACTTATATCACATCCCAATATTAAAATATATATTTGAAGGGATACAATTTTCGTTGTAAGAAATATTACAGTGTTTGGCATTAAAAAATAAAGGATAACAAATTAAGATTTTTATTTTTAATACAAAATCAATTAAAAAATGTAAATATCTTAAATCTAAATAATACTTCAAACAAATATAATCTAAACTGCATTAATCTTAAAATAAGAAATCTTAGTATGACTAAATATTAGTGTTATCAATGTATTATAAATGCATAATATAACATTTTAACGTGGGTGCTTGATTAATAGGTCACTACACCCATCATTCACAGTGTTGTCTGTTTTCATACATAAGGTGTAACATTACAAATCTTATACCCAAACTACTGTTTATTTATAGTTAATATTTTATTATTTATTCATATTATTCTATTATTTTATACATATAAACTGTTTGAGCAAAGATTTTTTTCATATATTTATTTTAATACAAATTATATGAATTTGAAAAAATTAAAGCACTTATGACTAGTTTTAAAATTTAAGATTGAAAACAACTCCGCTTGAACATAGTTTATATTTTCCTCTATAATTTCACTAACATGTAAATTTACTCTAATATTAATAATAAATGAACTGTAGTAACCCAGTACATAGATTTGTTATGTTACGTAAAATACAAGATAAGCAACACATTCTGTTCGAGCATCTTTGTAAGATATATTTTTTAAATTGTACATTTACACCTAATTTTTACATAATTTCTTATGAACTTATAACTTATTTAATCAATAAAAAGTTATAGAAATTGTATCATTTAATAATACAACACGTTCCACAATAAAAAAAATCAATTGTTTTATAATTGAACATTTATTAACAAAATATTAATGACTGGTTTTCAAGAACTAGTCAATTCTGGTTACATTTAACCCGTGAGTGGTATGGTCTGGTCCCATAGACCGCTGAAGTATTTTGTTTTGGTTTACTTCTTAAAATGTCTAAAATTAATTAATTAATTTCTTTAAACTTATAAAATTTGAGTCAAATAAAAGTTGACACTGTAAATATGTTATTTCTACAAATAATGCGACGAAATAATTGAAAAATATGGTCTTAATATAATTAACAAAACTAAGTGGTCTAGGAGTCTTGAAACCATTAGCGTAATTTTTGTTGACCGTACCACTTACGGGTTAATTTAATTAATTCCTTAATTTAAGATTATATCATTGGAATGGTTAAAAAAAGTTTTTATGTTATTATACACACAAATAAAATTTAAAGAAGAGATTACTTAGAAAAAATTATTAATTATAAAAAAAAATCATTATTGATTCGTACATGACTAAAATTACAAATTAATCACAACCATATATTTTCACAGTAGTGATTATTAAAAATGTTTTACATGATTATTTACCATTTTTGTTCATGCTATATTGATCTGTTATGCTCTTATATGAATTAAACCAATATTGTTATCATAAAAAAGTTTCTATCATAATATTAATAGATACATATTTATGCTTGACCTTTGATAACTTTTAGAACACGAACACGAAAGCAATACAGACTTATACTTACATATAACATTAGTATTAATGGAACAAAAAATTTTCCAATTTAATTTATTAAAATTCTTTTTCTTGTTGGTGAGAATTAATATTGAGAGTGGGTTGACTGATTTCACCTAAATGTTTACGTATTGATGCAAGGTGATTTTTAACTTTCTGCATATTTGGATCAATCATCAATGCTTGTAAATAATGCATTTCTGCGAGATCATATTTTTCCCAACGATGATACAAAACTCCTATAATAATCAAAGAAACAACAATTATTATAAAAAAAATAAATAAATTAAATTAATACTTACCCAGATTTGAATGATATAATGCAACTAACATAGCCTTAGAAGATCGATGTTTTAATTTAATTGCAGCCAAAAAATGTTTTTCCGCTTCTACAAATTTATCTATTTTACCTAATATGTTGGCTATATTAAAATGTAAATTTGGTTCATTTGGTAAAATAGAGAGGGCTGTGCGAGCTACATTCTCTGCTCTTTTTAATTCACCAATTGACTCTAGCAGCACAATCATATTATTCCATGAAATTACATGAGTTGGTTGTTGAAATGTAGCATTTTGCCATGCAAATAATGCCTTAGTCTTCTCTCCCATCTCCAAGTACTAAAAATAAAATTTTATTATACAAATGAGTATCATCGCATATTGCATATAGACCTCACTAAATTTCCCAAGTTGAAGTAACAGTGAGGATAGCTTTTTCTGTGTTGTAAGGCTGTTAAGTATGCATATTCAGCTTTATTGTATTCTTGTTGAGCAGATAATACAATACCTAAATTCATCCAAGCAGCAGCAAAATCATTTCTGAATAGAATCAATTATATAAATTATTCATGTTTGAATTGTACACAATTTTGTTTAATATAATTAAATAAATTTGGTTCTAATTAGGTTTGGTTCATAAAAATATTTTGTTAAACAGAAAATGTTGTTAAATAGAAGTTTCACTGTAATTTATTGCTAATGGTAATGATTATATTTTAAGTAAATATTATATTCAGTTTTTTTTTCTCACCTAATAGTAACAGCTTTTTCTAATAAAGATCTAGCCTCTTCCAATTCATTTTTGTCTTTTAAAATATTTGCTAAATTATTCATCGCTTGATCATACCTTGGGTGTAATCTAATGAATGATACATTATATCAATGGTTTGCTTTTATAAGAATAAATATATTAGTTTTACAATAGTGCATGTTTATAACGGTCTATAGCTTCTTGTGTTTGTCCGATATCAGCTAAACTTTTTGCTAAATTATAATGTACTTTAGCATTCATTGGGCAAACTTTTAATGCACTTCTAAATAATTCTAATTCAGAACTCCATTCCTTACTGCGTTGATATGTTCGAATAGAATGTACACAAATCAATAGTAAAATGCACATTCTAACTATCTAAATTACAATGAATAAAATGTATTAACGATTAAAATATGTAATCAAAGTTCAAACAAATGTTTATGCAACAAATATTACATAAAGATTATAGGTAATATATGAACTTACTCTTTGAAAAAAATAATTTAAACATAATCTCCTGATACCCAAGACTATAATTATTATAAAACCAGCTGAAGGCAAATATAACACTCGTTCTGCAATGACAAATCCAACTGTAAACATTAAATTTGAAGCAGGCAGAAACGATAAAAGACCTAATAGAAATCCCATTTGTAATTGTCTGAAAAATATTATAATTACAAATATTAATTAACAGATATACAAATTTAAGAAAAAAAAACTTACTTTTTATCATAATTTTTTGAAAACAGGATCTTATAAAATATTAATACAAGAATTGTCCAAAATCCAAAAACAATGAATAATCTTGGATCTTTAGGAAATGTATTCAAATATATCAGAGGGATACAGCCCATTGACCAATCAAAACATAGCCAAACAGGACATATCATTATCCAAATATTAATAAAATAGATATAACTGTAATTTACAAACTGAAAAATTGTTAAATTGGTATAAATTGATAAACCATAGTAAACAAAAGAAAAAATTTTAAATTTATATACTCTTTCAAATGGTGTTGTTAAAAATGATGCAGGATTATCAATTTGTTGAAAAATAGGAGGTGAACCCATAATAGTCCATCTGCCATAAAGAATAATACAAAATCCGGCAGTCAATATAAACAGCCTTTCTAATGATTCTTTTTTAAGCAATCGAATTATTTTTGAGGTTTTAATATTTTTCATAATACTTTGAAACGTGATTTTGTTGATCACAATAACTTCAAACACACCACAGAACGTCTATAATTAATAACCCGCATGTTTTATTTATTTATTGAATTAAACATAATCTAATAATAAAAAAGTTCTACCATAATCATAAGTCCTTGTTCTTTGCATAACATAGCCATAGCACTTAATATACAACAAAATACTGTAGCTATTATGTTGGTTAATGTATTTATTTGTTTAGCTTTTGCAGTTCTATGATAAATAATGAAGACGAAAAGAGACAAACATGCACTAAGTAGATCAGCACGTCCAACTATACCAGACACCTGAAAATAAATAAATCAGTACATAAGTAACTTAATTTATTATTATATTTGTAATATACAACTATAGAAGTATAGAACATACCACTTCTACATGAACAGGATGCACCGCAAACATCAGAGCTGCTAAAAATGAAGTCTTGGGAGAATCTCCATTAAATAACAAATTATAGACATGTAACAGTTGACAAGAAACAATTGCATGTAAAACTATATTGGTGAAATGTAATGACTTTGGACATAAATGTCCATTATTTAACCAAACATTAAACCTAAAAACAATGAAATTGTTAATTGTTTAATAAATAATAATTCAATAATCAATAACTATTTAAATAGAAAATATAATATGTTTTAAGTTTTCTTGTAGATACCTAAAGGACAGTATTGTAAGGGGTCTGTATGATTTATGACTAGCCTGGTTCGTTAGTCTTGTACCCCAAAAGTCGTGGCTAAAAATTTTGACCACTGGTGTTTCTAGGTTTACGTCGTGATTATTTACAACTGCCTCAGAATCATCAAACACAAAAGCACCATAATATGAGTTACCATAACATAATATAGATACAAATGCTACTATTAAAACATACAACCAGACTGGAAACTCTGTAAATCACACATTGATAATGATTACATTAATTTAAATAAATATTAAAGTTTAACCGTCTTACTCGGGAATGGTAATTTTGAATCCCAAGAGACAACTGCTAATTGCTTAGACTTCATAGTTAATTCTATAGTAATATTTCAAATGTTAACTGCGGCTCAGCTCAGTATTCTCAAGATGCATATTAATAAAGTTAAATTTCCGTGGCATAAGCAATATTTGAAACATACTAAACGTTTCAAAATAATTGTAATTAAAACTATCAAACAAACAAAAATACATAAGTGTTTGAATAGAAAACTGACTTACTAATAAAATAGAAATAGAAAAATAAGAATCATGCATACTTCTCCATTCTCCCTAAACTTGATACTACCAGAAAGTTATGCTTCAGTACCATGGCATTATAGATTTTAGCTGCTCCATCGCGACTGAGAAGTGCTATCCATCAAACCGGTAAATTACGATGACAGATAAATATTTATGTTATTCATTCGATTTATAGTAAAGTGTTCAGGGTTGTAATATGTAATTTAAGTAGAAGTGTAGCCGTGTAGAAACTAGAAACGTCCTAGTAAGTTGTAGTAAGACCACTCACCAATAACCAAAATTGAAAATATATTAAAATTGAATATTATAAAACTCATTATCAACAATTTCCCAAGAGCCAAAATGATAAATGATAAAATGTTATCGCTGATTTTTTTAATATGATATCAGACTATAATTTAACTAGCTTTATAAGTGAAACTCCGGGGACGTTGTACTCGCTGAGAGCGGGTACAGATTTGGAGTAAAATTCGCGACAGTTGTAAAACGAAAATTTAGGATTTGTGAGAGGACGGATTGGAGATAAGGCTTGACGTTTTTGCGGGAATGTTTAAAAGTTAGTGTCTAGCAAACCGTCACAAACGTTGTAAATGGATAGGCTGGATACGACCTACTGTTATTAAAAAGTGTAGAGTCAATAGGTGTACACGATTATCAAATCACATAGGTAGGCAATCCGACTGCGTCGAATCGCGGACATAATGAGAAGCGTATATCACCAGGCATGCAATCCACCTGCGGTGGATTGCCGACCACGTTGGTAGCGTAGGTAACTGAAGAATGGAAAATATAACCCCCCCCCCCCCCTGTGTTAGTTGTAAGTGAATACCAATTTTGGAGACACAGTCGAATTATAAATGTCGCACTTATATGGAAGGTGATTTTGTGTTAAAAATTTCTGATTATTTGGCAGTCTCATTTCGAAGGCGGGAACGTTTGAAAATCGAGTTTCAGTGTCTAGAAATCTCCTATGGCCCACGAAAACCAGCAATTTAATGATACTATCCCCCAGCGTATGTCCGGTGCTTTTTTATATGTGTAAGAAATTGTAAATTCGAAAACCTGCGTCTAGCAAGTCAGTCATCACCCGTCATAACGGAACCAAAATAAGCAATCCGCCTGTGGAGGATAGAGTGGTATGTTCCGTCGTATGTCCGGTGCTTTTTCTTATGTAAAAAGTGTTAAGTCAAAAACCCTGTTGGAGTGTCTAGTAAGTCGGTCATCTCAAGTCAAAATCGATTAACTTTCAAGTTAGCCACCTAGGTAGGCAATCCGACTTCGTCGGATCGCGGACAATGTGTACAACAAATAAGGTAGGCAATCCACCTGCGGTGGATTGCAGACCCGACGTCAAGCGACTATAAATGAAAACTCTATCACACATCTTACGAAATAATTTACGAAAAATACAAACTATATACAATATACAAATAAACAAATATGATATATATATCGATATCTCATGTAACAATTTTCTTATTTTGTTGTAATTAAAAAACGCATGACTGTAGATACTTGAAAATTTCACTGAATGTTTGTATTAACGTTTTCTATACATATTAAATTTTGAAAATAATTTGACTCTTTTTGAGCTGTTTACGGACATTGTCAGTTTTCAATTTTTTTAGTTTTTTTTTTCTATAAATATCAATAAATGTTTATTTGTTGGGTAGAAAAGCATGAAAATTTAATGCAAGGCCCTTGATATATTTTTACAATAGCAGTTGAAAAATATTAAAAATACATAGGCACAATTTTTTTTTGTAAGCATTTAAAGTTCAAATTTTGACAAAATTTATCAAATTAATAATTTTTATAATTATTTTGTAGTTAAAAATTTATAAAATGTTCAACTTTTGTAGCTAAGAATTGAAAATTGAAAATAAGGTAAATAGGTTATATATAAATTACTTTATTCACAATAATATCATCAAATATACTTGCTAATATCATAGGCTGACTGACCGTTTTCGTTCAGAATCGTTTTTCTTATAGAATGATATTTTATCATTGAATTCAAATTTAACACCATCCATTACAGTGACCCACTTGTAACCTACTGTGCAGGAGAGCGAAATCCACTTACCCACCTTTTTTAAACGTAATTTAGATATTTTGGTGAGTTATAAAGTATAATCAGTTTTCCCTGAAAATGACGGCATTAATCATCTTTACCGACAACAAAATCGAATTGCTGTTATTATCGTAAATCGTAATAAATAATAATATTATTATTTTCGTAATATTACTACTGCCGTTATTGTCTTGCACTCTTGCGTAGTTACGTGATATACCATATACGTCAGTCGTATTTATATTTCATTGTATATATATTTGTCATTTGTTTATCATTTTTAATAATTTAAAATGTCAAAATATACTTAAGTGGTTGAATGAAGAGCAAATTAGAGGATAAACGAGATGAAGAAACAAAAATTCTACACAGTAATTTAGATACATTTATGTTTAGAACTAGTTAAATAGTTTATCTATACTTTAGTGTACAGTAGCGCATAATCAAAATGTTTGTGAAAGATGATTAGCTGAAATCAAATTTGGCTTAAAACATTAAACTTAAAAACATTTAGTTTGATACATAAGTGTAATAAATAATAATCAAAAATTACAAATTAAAAAAAAAAAAATGTTTTGCTTTTTAATTTGTACACTTAAATGAATAAATATTAAACATAAATTATACGCATTAAAAGTGTAGTGTTCTTGTATATTAAATAGTCACATTTTTAACAATACAATTGTATTCAATGATCCAACTAGGTAGGTACTTATACAGTCATACATAAGCAAGTAATTACTTACAACATTAATTTAAAAATACACTATGCATACATTTTATTTTAGGCTTTAGCATTGAAGAAAATAGATATGGACAATTCGGGGCCCAAAACTCAGATTGATGTACAGTGCCCATAAATAGGTAAATCAGGCTCTGAATGGCCTGAATCAGCTGAATCTATTATAGTAGAGCTTAAAATCTTTAATCGTGGTTGTATCAAATACACGAATTAAGATATACTTGTATAGATATATCTTAATTCGTGATCAAATAATATATCGTATATAGTATTTGGCTCTATCCGGTCAGTGGAATGTACCATGAAATCGTGGGTTTTTAGCATAGACACACGATTAAAGATCGTATAATATTCTATGGACATAATAATCCAAGACCGTGGATTATATCTATCATGACAAAATACTAAATAGATCTATTTAATTTGTCATGTATTTTGTCATGATGTCTATGGTTTTTAGTTGTTATCTATTTTAGTATTATCTTAAACCGTTGTACCAGGGTGGTAGTTATGGTACCTCAGTTGCAGGTATTTAAATAAATGTGGTTACATAGGTTATAAAGTTTCCCGCCAATTTATGGTAGACAACAACAATCATTAACAATAACTTACAGGACAACATAAGATGTGTAGTGTAGACTGATGGAAAATTGAAATAGACGATAGTGAATAGAGAATAGTCCGCCGTCTCTTAAACCTTGTGCAGTTGTGCTGTATAGTGTATATCACAATTTTTCTGGTAAGCACTTCGTCAATTTCTCAATCAACATTCGCTTTTTCTCTCATCGTAGTTCATGTTTCATCAATTAGCACAGACATTATTGTGTACTAAGCTTTAATCATTTCTCGTTAAAATAAGTCATCTCGCCGGTGTCATTTATTCACTATGGATGTCGCAGAAAATCAAATAGGTGTCAATAGGGTACGCGATCAGTTGAAAGTCAGATCTCAAAAATTATTTCAAGATTTTTTAGAGGAGTAAGTTTAAATTATATTTTAAGTTTACACCATAAGATAGTGGCTTTATAATTGTTGTATACATTTTAGATTTATTGAAGAAGGCTGTAATGAACCCAAATATTTAGAATCTGCTGTTGAGATGACAAATTCTGAACGTTACACGTTGGAGGTTAGTTTCCTCGATGTTGAAAAATTCAATCAGAATCTTGCCATCACCATTCTAGAGGAATATTACAGGTTTGACATTTGACATCTATATTTTTAAACATTAACATAGCTTAATCAATATTTTTTTATTTAGAGTTTATCCAGCTTTGTGCTTAGCTGTTGGTAATTTTGTAATCGATCGAACTGAAGCTACTGGAAACCACCTAGAATATTTTGTGAGCTTTGTAGATGTTACCACTAGGTTTAATGTAAGAGAATTAACAACTGCCAAAATTGGCGAGTTGGTACGTATTTCTGGACAAGTTATTAGAACACATCCTATTCATCCAGAACTAGTAGCTGGACATTTCACTTGTCTAGACTGTCAAACTGATGTACCCAGTGTTGAACAACAATTCAAAGTATGTCATTATAATTTTATTAAAAATAATTTAGTTGTAGGTACCTATATTATATATATTATAAATTAATAAATATAAATCAATCTCAGTTCCATGAGCAACAAAGGAAATTTATCATGAGATGATCAATAGAAATATTGAGTTATAATATATTAGTGCCATACAATAGACAAAGACACAAAGTCCCTATATATTTTACATTGTTATAGAAGAATCATTGCCAGTCCTTTAATATGGATTAAAAGTACATTTATAGTATTTAATCCAAAATAAAGTACTATATTTTGTATTCGTTCAGACACTTTTGATGTATCTTTTTAATATAAAGAATTTAATAGAAACAATATTTTTAAAATCTATGTGTGTTAAGCCAGAAAAGTTAAGAGGACGCTACACCAGCATGCATTGTTTCCGTCAAATGTACAACATAAAACTTTTTTGCACAACTATACTCCCGCTGTATTTAATATTCATAGTAGAATTACAAAAATTCTACAACACAGGGATGAACTTAATCTATGTCTTAGCGTTTTAATTTTTTTGATAGCACTAACCAGTAACCAATAATTTTTAATTATTAAATGAAAAAAAACCTAATGATCTCAAACTGATGACTTGAATTGTATTTATGTTATCCAAATAATAAAAACGCTACGACACAGAAAAAGTTTTTCCCAATGCGTTGTGGAATTTTGGTAATTCTACTATAAATACAGTTTTACAAATATAAAATAGTTTTTGCTATGTTGTACATTAGTAAGACATAGAAAACATATGCAGATGTAGCGTCCTCTTAAATGTAGAAGAAAATAGTTCCTGTATCCCTATTGTTAAAACCTATAATTATGCATACAAATTACAATTTTTATATTTTATGAGAGTTCCTTATTTCTTGAGTGTAGTATCTGGAACTAGTGAAAGGTCTTAAATTTATTAAGACAAAAATTATTTTTACAGCTACATGATTAGTATTTTTAACGACTATTATTTTTTTAGTTAATTCTTGACAATGAAAGGCATTTTTCTCTACAACAATAGTATCGATTAATATTTCATAGTTCTTAATACTCATAAACACGTTTACCAAATTGAATCAGCCATTTTAAATAATTGTATTTTGATGGCTTATTAAATGTCATCACAAGTGTGTTATCATATTTTGTACCATATCTTTCTGGGGACTGGGGCGTATATTTCAAAGTAGATGAAATGTTGGTCTTATTAAAAACTTGTCAACTCTTACTCAGTGGTTTTATTATAATTTGTTAAGGATAACAATTATTTAACACTCTGTCTTTTTCATTATTCATTGAGTGCATAACCTTTAATGTTCATTTTAATGTGTTTCTTCATTGTGTACTTATATTACTTTTCAATCATCTGATATTTATTTCAATGACTCAATTACTTTTTGATTGATATATTAATTTATTTTAATACTCATTTTTTAATCTATCAGATTCATTTATATTATATTATATATTTGTATCCTTTAGAGTTATACTAAATATACTTTTAAAATGTAATTGTTTATTTTTATTTATTACTTCAATATTTATAAAATTAGTAAAAATCTACCAATATTTTATGTGCAAAATCAATAAATAAAACACATTTTGTATACAACGTAATTTGTATTTAAAGCATGTTAATATTATTTTAGTATACTCAGCCAACTATATGCCGAAATCCAGTTTGTGCTAACAGAAGAAGATTTAATTTAAATGTTAATAAATCTCGATTTGTTGATTTTCAAAAGATTAGAGTACAAGAATGTCAATCAGAACTTCCTCGAGGCAGTATTCCACGAAGGTATACATTTCCTGTCAAAATACTTAACATGTTGACTGCCGACAGTCATCTGTAATTCTCAAATTGTATATGTTTGTGACCGTCAGCACCCATATAGTTAGTCATTATTACCATGCCACATAGACATGACTTCCGGGGACTGTAAATGTCTATGGTTCTATATTATTAACTTTACTATGGCGCTACAATAATGCACAAAAGAAAAGATAGGTGGCATAGCAGGAATAATTCAAAATGTTTTGATGTGATAAACATTTTAAAATTTTTTTTTTTTCAAATACAATAGTTTATTGTACTAATTTGGAATGACACTAAAAAATATGCTTGGCGTACCAATATCAAGTAACTGCCGGCGGTCATATGGCATTCAACATGTTAAAATAAAACATTTATAATAAAAATACCAGTTATGAATCAAAGAATAACATTGTATATTAGGTTTTTTCGATGATATATTATTGAATATCGATATCATTTTGTTTTGTGCAATATTAAATCGTAATATCGAAAAAAAAATTTGATATTGATATTCCGAATTATCGATATGTGTAATGAATAATTAATTTTGATTATGATATATTCCAAATTGTACCATATATTACGAATGTTGATTATCGATATCAAGTTTGCGATATCGTTGAAGAAGCCTATTGTATATCTATAATTTTAGAAAATAATTATTAATTTGTAACTGCATAATATTTATTTATCTATCTATAGAGTATGGATAGAAAGCAAGCAATTATTATTAGAAACAACAAATTATTATTTGATTCATATTTCTATTTTTTTAGAAATAGAATAAAAATAGCCTTTTATTTATTTATGTACATTTGAAATTATTTTGTTATTTAGTCTTGAAATTATCCTGAGAAACGAAAATGTTGAAACTGTACAAGCTGGTGATAGATATGATTTTACTGGTACATTGATTGTGGTTCCTGATGTAAGTGTTATGTCCACACCTTCCGCCAGAGCTGAATCTGCTTCTGGACAAAAACGAGGAGATGCAAATAATGAAGGTGTTAAAGGACTGAAATGTTTAGGAATCAGAGACTTGAATTACAAGTTGGCATTTTTGGCATGCAGCTTATCTGTAACAGGTTCAAGGGTAAGAAACCATAGATATAAGTACTAGTTTTTTTCTTTAATTAAAATGTTAAACAAATATTTAAAATTTAAATTCATATGTTTTGTAGTTTGGTGGAAGTGGAGAAATGCACAATGATGAATTGACTGTTGACTCAATTGAACGTATGAAGAGGCAAATGACTGGGCCACAATGGGAAAAAATATATGAAATGAACCGTGACCGCAATTTATACACAAATTTAATAAATAGTCTTTTCCCTTCAATCCACGGAAATGACCAAATTAAAAAAGGTTATGCTTATAGTTTATACATACATAATTCTTTAATTAACATTACTTTTTTTGGTTTAATTTATAGGTGTTTTATTAATGCTTTTTGGTGGAGTGCCAAAAACTACATTAGAAGGTACTACCCTACGGGGAGATATTAATTGTTGTATAGTTGGTGATCCTAGTACTGCTAAGTCTCAGTTACTGAAACAAGTGGCGGATATGTGCCCTCGTGCTGTTTATACTTCTGGAAAAGCCTCTACTGCAGCTGGTCTTACAGCTGCTGTTGTAAGGGATGAAGAATCTTTTGATTTTGTTATTGAAGCTGGAGCACTTATGTTAGCTGATAATGGTGTGTGTTGCATTGATGAATTTGATAAAATGGATGTACGTGATCAAGTAGCTATTCATGAAGCTATGGAACAACAGACCATATCAATAGCAAAAGTATAGTATTTATAATCAAACAAATGTAGATAGTTTTGAATAAATAGATTAGTAAAGTTTTAAATTCTCTAATTTTGACTTAGAAATAGTATATGGTATATCGTTTTGTTTGTCAATCAATTTATTTTCTTCTAATACATATATTTATTAATCACTATAGTTTTTTTTGGCTTACATAAGCTAAAAATTGAACAATTTATATTGTTGTTATAATCACTTAAAAGTTTAGGTACCTATACACACATGTATAGGAAAGTTGTTTTAATTAGAACTTCCCTAGGGTATTAAAATAGTTGTAACAACTTTAGATAATGGATAAAAGTATATTGGCTGGGTGCATTGATCTGTTCAAAGACAAATATACTGAGATTCCTGTACATTTAAAGGATACATTAATTACTAAGGTTTCCTCCAAGATTTTTATGGCTGGGAATTTTGTTTATATAAATATTTGTGACACTCAGAATTTAATAATGTTTTATTTATATAAAAATTAATATTGACATGATTTTAGGCTGGTGTTAGAGCAACATTAAATGCTAGAACATCAATATTAGCAGCAGCCAATCCTATTAATGGTCGCTATGATCGAAGTAAATCTTTACAACAAAATGTATCTCTCTCAGCTCCAATCATGTCTCGTTTTGATTTATTCTATGTTCTTATAGATGAATGTAGTGAGGTAATTAAAAATAATAATTATTTTAAACATAATCAATAGTTGGTATTTAATGACATTAATAACCGTAGGTTGTAGACTATGCAATAGCGAAAACAATTGTTGAAATCCACAGTAATATGGAGGATACAACTGAAACATTATATAGTCAAGAAGATATTTTAACATACATTGGTTTTGCTCGTCAATTTAAACCCCAACTCACAGTTGTAAGTAAAAGAAAATATATGTATATTTTGGTACTAAAATTGTGGTATTATAATTATTAATTGGTATTTAATTCTTAGGAAGCTTCGGAGAAATTAGTAAATGCATATACTCAATTAAGACAGCGCGATAGTCAATCTAGTACAAAATCAACATGGCGTATAACAGTAAGACAGTTAGAGTCATTAATACGTCTTTCTGAAGCAATGGCTAAAATGGAATGTTCAGATCATGTAAATTATAATTTATTTCATTGTTAGAGAAAACAAATATTTAAATAAAAAATTGAAATTTTCCTTAGGTAACACCTAAACATGTATCTGAAGCTTTCAGTTTACTTAATAAGTCTATAATCCGGGTAGAACAACCTGATGTAAATCTAGATGATGATGATGATGATGTTTTGAATGGAATCCCTGAAACTGATGGTAATTAATAAATTGATTTTACTATTTTTATTATTTTTAAATATATTTAATTTATTTTATATATTTTATTAATATTATGTTATATTTAGGAATGGATGTTGATTCTGTAGAAGAACCAGAAAAACCAGGTTTAACTAAAAAAAAGTTAACGCTTGCTTTTGATGAGTATAAACGAATTACAAACATGCTTGTTGTTTACATGAGAAGTGAAGAAGAAAAACGAATTGCGGGTATGTATGTAGCGGGCTTATTTTTAGAATCTGAGCAGGGTTGTGAACAGAGGCAGATCTTTAATATTTTGATAGGGAGGGGGCACATATAAATTGTATAATCTTAATTTTAATTAATAATATATAATGCATACTATTATTTTTAAACAATAATGATTGGTATGGTAGTATTATTCTTATTAAATTAATTTTTCATTTATATGATACTCATAGTTACATAAAAAAATTGTCGATAGAAAATTGATAGGGCGGGCACATGCCCCTCCCCTGAATCCGCCACTGGTTTTGAATGTATTAGTTTTACAATAATAACTTTTTTTGTGAACCGGTGTTATATACTAGAAAAAAATTTGAAGGTAAAGGAGAAAATTCCTTTTACTTTTCAAAAAAATCAGGAAAAATTAAACAATAAAAATTAAGAAAAACCTGGAATTTTTACTTTCAAAATTGTTTAATTTTTGTAATTGAAAAAAATCTAAAAGAGAATAATTGTTGAGACTTTTCATCAAATATTCATGTTTACCATTCACTAGATAGTATGATAACAATTTCAAATATTTTGGCTCTTTTGTGCAATAGACATTTGACGCTTTCTTCTTTTTCAGTTTATTTTTGATTTATATATCTAGGTCCTAGGGGCTTAAAGTTTTTTCTTTATTTCAGTGTTCTAATCCCGCAATATTGAAATTTAATTTTAATACCTTCAAACCTATTGTATTTTTTTTTTGGTATCTCGACTAATATTACTATTATTCTGGTTTTACAGTATATCGTTTCATATCAGTACTGATTCTAATACCACCATATCAGTATCCGATTTCAATACTGTCAACGTTTTGTACCTATTATAAAATGTTTTTTTCTTATTAAAATTAAAAATTGAATATTCAAACGTATTATAGTTATTTATCTTGATGATTTTTGTTATTATTCAAAGTAAAAACTTTAAACATTCGACTATTACTTAAATTATCATTTAAATTTTTTTTCTAAACACATAAAAATGTTCAAAATATTTAGACTAATCTTATGCTTTTTGTAAGCATTTAAAATTAAATAATTTTTTTACTGTCAATAAAAATTGTATGCTTAACCAAAAAAATAGAAAATGTAATAAAAAATCCACATCTTATGTTTTTACATCAATTTAAAATTATTGAATATTAAGCTTCTTCAACGATATCAATATCATGAACTTTTTTTCAGAAATTTACGTATCGATAATCGTACTATATCGATAATCGATGTACATCAAGAAAACTGATTTTCATGCCAAAGCTCTCTTGAAAAATATATTTCAAAACAATTAATTGTTAATATAATACCCACTAGTTACTACCTAGTACCCAGTCAATTGAGTATTTGAGTATTGGCATTTATGATAGTCATAGAGTCATAGAGATATCGGAATATCGATACCTGAATATTTTTTTCAATATCACACAATTCAAAACGATATCGATATTCAAAAATATATCGTTGAAGAAGCCTATTGAATATACATTTTTATTGACATTTTAAATTAACATTTTGATTATGTACAATGAAAATAACTAGTAGTTATTTTATTGAAATTCAAAATAATATTCGTATGGACTTGAAGCTTATTGTTATTGTGTATTCTATTATTTTCTATTCACAATGACGTTTTCAAAATATTTAGATAAATAATTATAAGCTATTTGTACCACAACAAACCTATTAATATCGTTTATGACTTACTCTTTATTGACTTATAAATTAATAACTAGTAATATTATAATACTTGCAATTTCTTGCTTGTAAAAATTAGTTCAATCTACAGTATTACTTATAGCAATATAAATATAGTTTAATAAAATATTCTCAGAATTATAGTTGCTAAAATCGCTTTTGTTTGTAATATTTTGTCATTGAATTTTATTTTAATACATGCATGCAAGTTTCCTTATATTTTACTTTGGCTAGGAATAAATTCCATTACTTTTTTGTGTTTTAGAAAAAGGGGAGAGTGATGATGGTGGTTTATTACGTAGTAGCATAATCAATTGGTACTTAGAACAAATTGAAGATCAAATCAATGACGAAACTGAGTTGTTAGAAAAAAAAAGTTTTATTGAGAAAATATTGGATCGCTTAATTTATAATGTAAGTAAATTAAGACGAGGACATATATATATATTGCTTCTGTCTTACAAATGTACAAAACAGCAAATTTTACAATCACAAGAATCTAATTTACTCTGGTAATTTAAAATTATAGTGAATTGGCCAATTATAAAATTATTTTGTAGGAGGCTCTCATTTATTTATTTATTTTTTATTACACAGCAATTTATGAGCATTTTAAAACTACTTTTCTTGTTAATTTTTATGTGTTAATAACTTTCTTCAAAATTATAATATCAATGAGATCTTAAAAATATCAGAGCAAAATGGGTTATAGTGAATGAAAAATTTGTTATAAAATGTGTTATATATTCAGTGCTCGAATTGGAAAAAATTAAGTTGAGGAGCTTAATCCAACGATTTAAAAACTGTGTTCCAAGGGCGCAATTACTCAATACAGACCCGTGGAGGGCTTTCCCCCCCCCCAAGCTCCTGCCTTACATACATTTTGAATAGTGAATACCACTTTTCAGCAACACATTTTGAATTCCAAATAGGTATAATATATTTTGATAGCAATATATCAATAACATCTTACATTGTTACAGTAGAAAATAAAATTAATAGTTATTGTTTTTGATTCAAAAGACATATTTTGATAAGTATAAAAAATTCAAAAATTCAAAAACACCGATAAATGATAACATTTCATTTGAAACATGATTTAAGATGGTATACTAGCACACATCAGTATGTGTGCCTTTGATAATATACTTATATTGTTGACTGTTGTATATGATCTATGTTCTGTGAACTATTGACTATATAGGCACAACACAGGGTGATACAATTAGATATAATTAATTAATAAACTAATATAAAAATAATTTTGTTATGAAAAATAGTAAAACTTGCTATATAATTGACATCAACTGAAATCTACATTTTAATAAAAATTATTTCAAACATGAGCTTGTACCGTCCCCCCGTCCAAGCAAAAAAAAATAGGGGTACGCAATAAAAAAATAAAAATAGTAGGGGAGCTCTGTCCCCCTGCGCACTCCCCCCCTCTAATTCGAGCACTGTATATATTTGATAAAACATTCGAGTGTGGTGTCCTCTTAATGTTATACTATGGATCTGTACCATATTATACTAATAAACTTGAAATATATTTATTATTTAATAGGATAATGTATTAATTGCCTTATCACAACAATCTAAATCACAGTCCAGTGGCATAGAACAAGAACAAGATGTTGTAGATGAAGATCCTATATTAGTAGTCCATCCAAATTTTGTGGCAGACCTTTAGTACTGTAATATTGTAATATTTACTTTAATATTGTAATTGTAATTTCTATTTCTAATCATATTAATTTTAAATTATTTATAAATCAATAATATTAAATATTATGAGTTGTAAACTTGTTATATTTGCTAATATTTTTTTTTATTAAATACTGTCAAATATTCTTATTTTACATTAATTTTTAAAGTGTGTATGTGTATTATAATTTTGAACTATCTATTTTTTTATATTAGTAATAAAAATAGTATTGAAATAAATTACAATCGTTTGTATTATATTCTACAGTTTATAGACTATTATTTTGCCACTTAATTCAAATTACATATAAATGGTTATTTATTATAACCTTTAGGCTTGAACCAATTAAAATGTATTAACCACATAATGATAGAAACTTTTGGCCTAACCTAATCAAGTTATAGATGGGATAAAAATTATTCAATTTGGGTAGATCGCTGACATTGTGTACCACTAATAGTTAAAATAATATTTATAATTAAAAAATACATTCTGTCCTAACATTTTTTTCTGTAGCAATCTTAATTTCATGCACAACTGCACAAGTGCTTGAAGTTGGTTCAAGCTATGCAGTCGCACAGAAGCCCTGCCAGTGAACGGTTGCAAAAATAAATTATAATATAATTAACGACCCAAAGGAAAATAGTACGGCAAATACTGCAGTGAACAATAAAATTAGGGGACGCTACCAGTGCAGTTGTTGTCTCCAACACTTCATACGTCATAAAAAAAAAACTATTTTTGGTCCCTATCCTATACTCCATTCTCTTTAAGGAGTAATCTTGGCAGCCGATTTGTGCACAGGGGATTGGCTTAGCCACACAAATGGTTCATCTGTGGAGTTGACAAACGAGTGTTGCCTGACTCCCCCTCAAGGAAAACTGGTCGCTCCGAGGTTACTTTTTAAATTGAATGGAGTTGTTTACCTAACTAACCCTCTTATGACTTATTAGGACACTTCAAATTAAAAGATCTGGAGTTGGTTGCCAAACTTAAGTGTTTGATTAATAATTATCAAGTTGAACTGTAATCCGTTGATTATTGAGACCTTAGGTTTAAATCATATAGTATATAGATATATATGATATATACTATGGATGGATCCGTACTCAGTTCACCCATGTAAACAATTTGATGCACATATAAGTGACGGGTCTCTGACATTTTTATTGATACATATCAATTCACTTAGATAAATATGTGACATGTATCTTAATCAGAGATTTGTCATTAAAATGTGTTTCAAATTATTGGTAATTAAAAACAAAATATAGATACGTCTATCATACATCGATTTTAACTTTTAAGTATGATTTTTTTTTTAGATAATTTTTACAATTGGTATGGCACTTGAATATTACCTTAGTTCAAATGATAACTAAATGCATTTAATTCAAAAAAAAAAAAAATGATTTTAATCATTTTAACAACATTATAAATTGTCTTTTATTTATAATATTGTCTATCAACTTTGATATGTCAATTACCTATGTCAAAATCTATAATCCTCCTTCCCATGAGACTCAAAATAGTATAGGTTTACTTGAAAAAAATTTAAATTACTAAAAATTAGACTTGTTTCATGAGAAAATTCATAACCCCCCCATAGTACCTACTTGAACTTTGATTAAATTTATAGATTCATATTTATAAAATTGTATGAATCATATAAGTTAAACAATAGGTTGTGTTTAATTTTTTGATTATCTCAAATCTTTCCATTCGGATTATATATGCAATATTCTTAACTCACATTTTGGAAATTATTTAGATACCTTTTCAGTTAAAAGCCATAATTATTTTACTTGTTGGGTAATATTATTTCTAAGCAATATATATATGTATATATGTTCTATACAACATTGATAAAATATATGATAATATAATATATTAAAATTAAACTCAACTTAATTTATTATTCGAAAACGCACTCACCCCAAAAGCGAACTTGCCCCACCTAACCCTACTTTTACTTCCAATAATACCTACCACAGTTGTAATGTTAAATGTCAACTGTCAACTGTCAACAGACAACAATCAACAGCTTCTTCAACTTGTTGACACTTAAGAGGATGTCAGATTTTTAACATAATTAATGGCCCTTCTGTATAAATGCATCTGGGGCCCTTTACAACCTATAATTAATTATAGGTACCAGGCACATGAGCTACTCTGTAGGATGTAGCACTATAAAGTCCACTTAATACTTTTCCTAAATTTGATTCAAATATTCAATGGATATAAGTTATTTATTATTATAAAACGGCGTATTTTGATATCGCATGCACCGTGCCTACTACAAAAGTATAATAAATTATTAGTCAACTAACTCGAGTTCACAGCATCTGTGAAATATGTGATTACTGATTAATTATATCTTTTTCAATACTCAGTTCTGTTGATTATTTATCATAGGACATAGGTATATTTGTATAAAAGAATTTTAATAATGACGGCAAAAAAAAGTTTAGTGGATATCAAAACCGTAAGCAAACTTTGTTAAAAGACAAAAAACAATTTAATATTATTAGGAGCAGTGGCGTAAACTGGGGGTATCTTTTTGCGACTTCGAAAAATCATGATTTCAGTTTTCAAAAATTGAATTATCAATATAACTAATTAATATTTTGAGAAGCACTGGAATTATTATAATATTATATCCTTTCCACATTTATTTATAGTTTTGTTATTAACCATTTTCTATTATTATACATTTATACCAACATGAAGGTAGGTACCTATATTTATATTTTATTGATCGGCCGACTCGAGTTTCAATGGCAGCTGATAATGAAAACGTGTTTCATAGCTTATTTGTTCGTTTAATACATGTATTTTTGACACTTGTATTATTTTATATCTTATCCGCGAACAATTGAAAATTAAAAGTGTTTCGACAACTTGCTAAAATGGATAAATTTATTACAAAAATATCGAAAAAGTCGAAAGCAAGTGTCTATTAGATTCTGAGCGGAGCGATGAATGTATTGATTTTACAATGATGTGTGTTTTATTTTTGTTATTTGTGTACTCGATAAGTTGTTGAAATATTGCTTCGATTTTCAATATCAGTATCTTGTTCGATGGGAAAGTGAATTTAGTTGGTGCATTCGAGAGGTAAAAATTTAAAATTTCACGCAACTCGGTTTTCGACAAAATCGATTTTGGTTTTTGGTGTAATTTTAAAACAAATGACTGTATAAAATTAATTTTTCACTGGTTGTTTATATTAGCATTTTCTATACACGATAAAATTTTCAAAAGATTTTGATTTGTTTTGAACTGTTAATAGACATTTTCAGTTTCCAATTTTTTTAGTTTTTTTTTTTCTATGAATGTTAATAAAATTTTCTTTAAAAAGCTTGAAAAATTTTACAAGGCTCCTGATATGTTGTTACAATATCAGTTGAATAATATTAAAAATACTGTCATAATTTTTTTTTGCAAGCATTTAAAGTTCGAATTTTGACAAAATACGTTAAAATCACAAAAATGTAGAAGTTATTTTGTTTTAGAAATTCATAAAAATTTTTCTTCTTAAATCCAAGATTTGAAAATTCAATACAAGATTCCTCATAAATTCAACTTAAAAAAAAATATACAAAGACATATACCGGGCGGTAAAATGGAAATCCCTAAAAGTGCTGGGCGCGTAACCAGAGACTGAATTCCATACCACGGTCCTTACAAATACCTTTTGGTTACGTCTTATATTCATATTATAAACTCCTTGCGTGGCGCGTAAACAATAAAAATTTTTCGCTCGTAGAATAATCTGGTTGTTGCATAGATCCCGCCTGCATAGTGACCAATAGTAATCACTATAATACTATATTGATTAGCGATTATATATTTTTATTCTTGTTTTAATATAGTAGTTATTATTATTATATTGAAATCTATACCACTGTCTTTACAAAACATAAACTTTTGGTTACATCTTATTTAATATAATATATTCATATTATAACCTCTGTACATGACAATATACGAAATACATAAAACCAAATCGTTTCTTTCATGAAATTGTTTTCGTAGAATAGTCTGGTTGTTGCATGGATCCCTGGATTACTTTTGCCGTGATCGATGAACGCAGAGGCATGACAAAGGATCACACGCCGCCCGCGAAATAGCTCACTTCCCGGCTCCCGCCCTTGCCAAACAATATGGGTTCTAATTGTCATTCATATTTTAATAGAATAGAAAAAAACTAGCAATTTATATGTAAAATGTCAACGCTTCGCTCGAAAGAACTCTGTATATTAATAGACACATGTGAAGCAGTGGGTGGTAAGAGGAGATCGCTGAGGTGAATTGAGCGGATTGACTAGCCACGAGCAGTGCGTCGCCGTGCCATAAGATGTTTCGCTTAAAAAAGGTAATTAAGCGTTTTTTTTTTTGCTGTTCATCAATTCTTTCTTCAGGTGTTATTAAGTAGCTCTTATTGGCATAAATTCACTTTAGGTACCCAGCACCTTTTTTAATTTTTTTTTTTTAATAGACGTAATTCGACGAGTCAAGAACGATGGTGCAAAAAAAAATTTGCAGAAACCATTATTTTGGAAGTTACAGACATCCAAAGTTTGCAATTTTACGTTTATATATTATACGCATGCGCCATGCGCGCAAGACTGTTTTAATGCCGCGCGAAGCAATTTGAGTTTGGCGACCTGAGCCACTTTAATATTATACTTATGTTTCTTTAATAGACTGGTTACCGGAGCCTTTGGGCGACGGGAGGTCTCCTGAGTTTGAAGATTGGCGCGACTCGTGTTACTTTAACTAACAAGGTTAAGTTTGTTAGGTCATACGTCTGCCCGTAGGACAGGTATGCTCTCCCCCTCGCGACCCTGAAGGGGTCGCCCCTCCCTCCCCCCCCCCAGGTTTGTTATTTAAGCCCCGGGGGTTTGGGGGCCGAGCCCCCATCTAACGAGAGGTCCGGAGGACCTCGAGTTTGGCTCCCGTAGCCGGCAGGCGAAGGGAGCCACTATAATATATTTACGTTGCTTTAATAGGCAATGTTTAAATATACTCATTAGCCCGTTGTCTACCTGAAAATAATTGAAAAACAACTTAATATAGGTTATTCAATTATCATATCAAAGATAATTTTATATATATGCATAGTAATAATAATATAAAATTTAGTAATAATGAGATAGCTATAAAATAGCGATATAGATATAAATATAGAATTAATACCAATTAAAATTCGCAATTAAGCTCTAAGGAGGGAAAGGAGGGGTATTAAAATAAAAACTTAAATCTAAATAGTATAGATTTATGATGTATCTGAAACATTGACTTGTTGTACGACGTGTTAAAGTAAAATGACGTTAAACTTAGTCGAAATTTTTGAACTTTTTGAATATAAAACAGATGGTCCGGTGTCTATGAATGTGATTCTCAAATTGCAAAGTTGGGGATTAATTGCTAACGAGAATACACTAAAATGTAACAATGGCCATTTTTTAAAGATATATCCTTCTTCTAAGGCTTGTAACGGATTTGTGTGGCGATGCAGAGAATACATTACAACGAGAAAACAAAAAAAAGTTAGATGTGAACATGTTCAGACTTTACGAAAAAATACATTTTTTTGTAAATCACATTTGTCATTATACCAAATCGTCATATTTTCATATTTATGGGTTGAAAATGTTTCTCTGAAATTTTTATCGAAACAAGTAAAAATATCAAATAGTGATGCGGTTGACTGGGCTTCATTTCATCGGGAGGTTGTATTTGATGCTATGATTGTACGACATGATAAAATCGGTAAGTTTTAATTTATAACAATTCATTAATTATTTTCATATTTTATGAGTACCTTATTATTATTGCAATTAAGGGGGAGTTGATAAGATTGTCGAAATTGATGAATCGAAGTTTGGCAAACGAAAGTATCACCGTGGTCACCGGGTCGAGGGGCAGTGGATATTTGGAGGTGTAGAACGGGGATCCGGAAAATGTTTTCTCATTCCAGTGGAGTTCAGGGATAAAAATTCATTATTGACAATAATTAAAGAATGGATTTTACCAGGCACTACTATAGTCAGTGATTGTTGGAAGGTATGTCAGTACAGGACATAGGACATAGATACCTATTTTTTTATGATATTACTGTTTATTGTATAATAATGCTATTTTAAATTTAAATTTAGAGCTACGACTGTTTAAAACATGAAGGGTATGCTCATTTAACAGTCAACCATTCCATAAATTTTAAAGACCCCGAAATAGATGCTCATACGAATAACGTGGAGGGAATGTGGAGGCATGCGAAAGCATCGCTCTCCCAATACAATAGGAAAAAACATTTTTACGCCGGATACATGGCAAAATTTATGTTTTTGAAACAATGTCGTGCCCAAAAACTAGAACCGTTATCTGCTTTTTTTCAACTTGCTGGACGTTTGTATTCAGCAGCGGCACAAAACGAGAATGAAGATTATATAATTGCCGAAGACTCGGATTCCACTGACAGCGATAGTACTGACTACGATATCGATGTATAAAATAATTTAATAATAATAATATAATGTTGATTAAACCATAAATTTGTTTACCTTTTTTTTTAACATCTAATTTAATATTTTTATGTGTTGTGGGAATAACGCAAATGTTGCTTGTGCAAATTTTGATTTCACCATCGTTCTTAAGTTATTAAAATACGTATAAAAAAAAAAAAAATAAAAATTGATTATGAGCGTATCATTAATGTTACGTTGCGCTCATGCGTATACACGTAAAATTGCAAACTTTGGATGGCTATGTCTTCCAAAATAATGGTTTCCACAAATTTTTTTTTGCACCATTGTTCTTGACTCGTCGAATTACGTCTATTTAAAAAAAAAAAAATTAAAAAAGGTGCTGGGTACCTAAAGTGAATTTGTTCCCTCTTATTTATTTATGTTTGGTTAGGTTAGGTAATTATTCCAGCATAATTTGTTGAAATGCTACACAAGATATACAAAACGCTTCATTGTCTAGGTGTATCAGAATATACACTTACTAAAACCATTTATATTGAAAGTGAACCATTAAATTTAACAAATTGTTTATGCAACCCTGCATAACTGTCTTACGTTAAAATTAATAGTTAATATCCAATTTTCATATAATATAATTTGGCCTATAGGTACTCGTTCAATATGAAACCAGTTATAAAAAAATTTTATTTTTATTGATAATACATATTATTATTACCTATTATAATATTATTATAAGAGGTCTTCAAATGTTTTTTATCATGACTCTTGGCGTGATATCGCAAAGGTTTTGGTTTTTTTTTCTATGTACCCTGTTGATAACAATTTTTGTTCTCTGGTCAAAAACTTGAGCAAATTAAATTTATTTTGATGTATATTTTTTGTATTATTTCGGTACTAATTGTTGTACCTGCTTAAGAGAAAAATACTAACACAAATTCTCAGAAAAATGTTAGCTTATCTGAAGAAAACTTCCATTCCCCAGGAAAAAGATCAAAAATTAATTTCATATCATATAAATAATATTTGTATACAATTTATAGAAATTATATTTATAATAATTTAATATCATTAAATATTTAAGGATATTTTGTTAAATACCTACTTCTACCTTAATTTAAAGTGAAAATTCTGTAACTAGTTACCTACGTAAAATAAATAAAAGTAAATGTTTTGGTCGATTTGTGTAATATAAAAGTGATAAATGTCGCTCGGCGTGGCGCAGTGGCTGAAATCAATCACGAGACGTGATTGAGAGTAAGCAACGGCCGCTGCCACTAGTTCTCGGATGGGTGACCTAACCTTACAGGCTACTGACCTCAGTTGTCGAAGCCTTAAAAACCTAAAAAAAAAAAAGTGATAAATATGTATTTAAACATACAAATACAAATTCATATAGTACATATTATAAAAATCTAAATAGCAGCTGTTATTTAAAATAAAAAAATTGTTAGATTTTATGTATTCATATATTTTTTAAGACAATTATACATATTTTGTTGACGGTAGTCGGTAAATAATTATTACCCTATTAATTATAGTGCATATTCATAATATATACCAATTACAAATAGATACAATATGACAATATATGTTTAAGCCTTTACGCCACTGCCATGGAATAAAATGTCTAAATTACCAAAAGCAGTGCAAACTTAACTTGAACATATTTTTCATACATTTTTCCATGATCCTGATGTTTATTGCAATAAATACATTTTTTCGGGAAAAAATAAAAAGTTATGCATTATGCTAATTTATGCATGAGTAGTGGTTTGTAAACTTCAGTTTTCATCTTTTATTTCCTCTGATTTCCATTTTCCGTGAATTTTACGCTGTTACAAAACACGGAAATATAATATTTATTCGTTTAAACACAAACCCGTGGTTAACACTTAATAATATGATAATAATAATATAATATAATGTAGGACGTAGGAGCATTATATATTTATCATTACGTAATTCTATTTTATAGAAAGTGATTAGTAATTTCGTTTTTTTCAATTTTAATGATCATAAATCATAATATATATATAGTTATTTATTATTTACATAGGTACTATGAAATTCGGAATTCCATAAAATCTAGTAATTAAATGAAAGGAATAAAAAATTATTTTTATTCTGAATTCATAATTGAGCGGATCTAATGTATAATAATATAATAAATAGGTATAATATGTGTCTATGCTTGGTTATGGAATATTTCAAAATTTGATATTTACTATAAAAGTAGTGGTGTATATAGTTTGGTATTAGTTACTATTATTTTTTCTTTACTATTAGACGCACTGCATATTCATTACGCTACACTTCCATATTCACCACATATTCATAACATAACATGACACAGAAGATAGAAGTTCAACAAACAAATCATGTTTATACTATTGCTGCATATTGTGCTGCACATGCACAGACAATACTCATTATATCAATAACAATTCTTTTACCAACGTATGTAAGTAAAACTGTATACTTATCATACTAACTAATAGTAACTAGTACCTAAGTTTACATTTAAATAGAAACTAGATTCTTGCCAAATTGACCTGCGTAACAACTATATAATATTGTAATTGTTAAATGTAGTAAGTAGATAAATACACTACATGTCTAGTCTAAACATATAAAATATCAGCATGACAGCACAGAAAATATATAGACTGTATTCTAATCGGTACCTACCAAAAATTATATAAAATAATAATGTTTTTTTAGGGGGTAGGGGGAGGCTATAATACCTTATAAAATTCAACACATTTCATGCAGCACGTCTGTCTTATCCGTCTTTATATTCTGAGTACTGGAGGTATATTAGAATTTTCTACTTTTATTTCGATTCATCCGGATTAATGTCTGATACCATTTTTAATTTTAACATATAACAACAATTTTTAGATTCTGAGTGGAACGATGAATGTATTGATTTTACAATGATGTGTGTTTTTATATTTTTTATTTATTTTGTTTTTGTGTCTGTGTACATGATAAGTAGTCGAAATAATGCTTCGATTTTCAACTTCAGTATCTTTTTCGATTGGAAAGTGAATATCGTTGGTGCATTGGGGAGGTCAAAATTTAAAATTCCCAGTAATTTTCAAAAGCGCTTAGAAAAACAAAAGAAAAATTAAGGAAAACGGGAATTTTTACGCAAAATCGATTTTTCACAAAATTGATTTTGGTTTTTGGTGTAACTCTAAAACAATTAAGCGTATATACGTGACATTTTCACTGGTTGTTTATATTTGCAATTGCTATACACAATAAAATGTTCAAAATATTTTAATTTATTTTGAACTGTTTAGGAACATTTTCAGTTTCCAATTTTATTAGTATTTTTGTCTATAGATGTCAATAAAATTTTATTTGTAGGGTAAAAAAGCTTGAAAATTTAATACAAGGCTCCTACTATATTGTTACAATAATATTTGAAAAATATTGAAAATCCTTAGTCAGTTTTTATTTATAAGCATTTAAAGTTCAAATGTTGACAAAATACGAAAAAATCACGAAAATTAGCAAATTATTTTGAGTTGAGAATTCATAAAAATTTTTCTTTTTAAATCTAAGATTTGAAAATGTAATACAAGATTACCCATAAGTTTGTTTACCTTTATCAAAAAAAAAATGACTATAAGCAAATCAAATTAAATTTTTATGAGCGTTTGAAATTCATATTTTTACAACATTTGATATTCACTCGATTTCTCGTGTAACGATTTTCTTATTTTATTGTAATTGAAAAACGAAAAATGACTGTAGATACTTGAAAATTTCACTGAATGTTTATATTAGTATTTTCTATACACGATAAAATTTTGAAAATAATTTGACTCTTTTTGAGCTGTTTACGGACATTGCCAGTTTTTAATTTTTTTAGTTTTTTTTTCTATAAATATCAATGAAATTTTATTTGTTGGGAAATAAAGCGTGAAAATTTAATACAAGGCTCCTGATATATTTTTACAATAGCAGTTGAAAAATATTAAAAATTCATAGGCACAATTTTTTTTTAAAAGCATTTAAAGTTCAAATTTTGACAAAATTTATAAAATTTATAATTTAATAATTATTTTGTACTTAAAAATTTATAAAATGTTCAACTTTTATAGCTAAGGATTAATATTTAAAACAAGGCTCCACGTAAATAGGTTATATATAAATTAGTAAATATATAAATTACTTTATGCACAATAATATCATCAAATATACTTATAGTAACATCATAGTCTGACTGACCGTTTTCGATCAGAATCGTTTTTCTTATACAATGATATTATATCATTGAATTCAAATTTAACACTATCCATTACAGTGACCTACTTGTAACCTACTGTACAGCAGAGCGACATCCACTTACCCACCTTTTTTTTTTGTGTATAGATGCTTTGTATGCACTTTACCAACCTAAAAGTATTAAATGATAGAAGCATTACAACTGTTTGTCAAAAATGTGTTCAATGATTGATTTAAATATTAAATCATTGAATAATGTTGTACGTTTATTAAAAGGGGATTGCATCAGACGTATTTTTTATACGTTTTAGACCAATAAGTGATGGTAAATTACACATAGGTACTTAGGATTTAGGAATGTCCGATTTTAATTTGTTAAACATATATGAACTCTTTGAAAAAATATCTAGGCGTTTTAGGAAATCGGTTTAAAATTTTAAAATTTAAAGGACCTTAAAATACAATTTTTTTTTCAAAAATCCTACGAAATAATTGCATTACATTTGTATTTATTTTAGGTACATTAGATTTGAAATCAAAAAAGTGATTCCTAAAGAGTATAGTACCTTTGAATTTTATCAAGATTAATAAAAAAATAAAAAGTGTAAATAAAAGACATATTGTATTTATATTTTTTGTGAGACTTAGCCCCCCCTTCATACAAAATTTCTGATTACGCCACTGCCGCTACGTATGTATACAATTATAACACAACATATTATTCGAAACAACCATCAAATATTATGGAAACGAAGAAGGATGACATTTTAAAATCTGTTAGTGAGTTGAAAGTATCAAAAAATTCACAAAATCAAAACTTAGTCACGTATCTAAGAGGTTGATGAACTTTTTGATAAGGTCTCTAGCCTAATCTTAATTTAAAAGTTACTAATCTAGAAGACTAGAAATAAAAATATTAGCTATATATGGAGCAAAATATAAATAAAGAAAACAATGCATCGCGCCTGAACAAAACGTTATCGAGAAGCAAATAGATAGATAATCGAGATCAAATGATATTATTTTATTCTATTTAACTTAACTGAAGCTGATAATGAAGATGATTTCGTGATTTATAGAAAATTAAACACGTTATTACCAGTTTAAATCAAAAATTTAAGAATTTACGTTTTTTTGTCTTGGAAAATCAAAATCAAATATTCTGGATTAGCCACGTCCAATAAAATTCTTCTTACAAGTCAATTAGATGAGTGTACTATCTTACGAATACAAAACAATTTAATTCGTCAACGAAATGGTCAAATTTTTGTTCTTTGTCAGATAGAACTACTAAGCAACGAGAAGAAATGGGAAACCTTAGAAAAATGTTACAACAACGGAGAGAAAATGGTGAACAGAACATAATTATTAAATATATTAAAGGTATTCCAAAATTTTAAGCACTATAAAAAACTGACAAGCATACCACCCACTAGTTTAAATTTGTATTACCAAAATGTCCGTATTTTAAATACCTAATAAACTGGCATGTTTAAAATCTCAAGCTCCATGCCTAATATATGATATATTTATATTTATACTTATAAAAACTAGGATAAAAGAAAACTTTATGTCAACTAGTAACAAATAGTTATAATATTTTTAGACATGACAAAACAAATTAATCAAGCTCATTATCTAAAAGCGGTGGTGTACTTATCGCCATTTGCAATAATATTTATTCTAAGCTTATTGAAATTGTAATTTATAATATCGAACTATACCTATAATTTGTATTTAGTAACTATAAAAATTATTATTATTTTATTATTATTATTGGGTCTGTGTATATGTCTATTAAATCAAATGTTTTATTATTTAATGAATATTTTAATACGGTTGAGCTAGGTATTATGTAAAAAGTTTAAAAATACAATTCTCTTATTGCTTGGCAATTTTAATTTACCATCAACAAATTTTTCAAATGCATCTTCTTACTTCAATGATAAATTGGCTTATTTAAATTTGAATCAAATAAAAACAGTAAAAACACTATGCTTGATTATATCTTAACAAACTCTACTGATGTTGATATTAAATCGTGCATGAATGATAAATCTTATGGTCCCTATTGATTTATTTTACCCACCAATTTTAGCCACTTTTACCCATCATATTATAAATTATCTACCAATTTTAGAGTATAATATACATAACTGACTCGGTGCAAATTATATTTCTTTTGTAAAATATTTAGGAGATATAAATTTTATTGATTACTTTACTAACAATAATTTAAAAGATTGCTTGGATCTTTTAAATTTGATATGAGTATTATGAAAATAATAAAACAATTAATATTCTGTCACCAACGAACAACATAATAATGTTTTCGTACCAACTATTGTTTTCGTACTAACTATTTATAAACGACTAGCAGGCGATATGAACGCCTGCTTTGATCTATGGTGCGGTATGGTTACAGTCGTGCGATGGTATGAATTCTGTTATCTTCGCTATTGTAGAGCAGCACGTGACGCTGTAAATTTCTAATTTTTCGTGCAGAAAACATGTTTTTGAATTTCCCATTTTCCTCAGCCTTAGTTAGTCGTAGAAACATGATTTTTTCATCAAAATAAACTTGAGAAGTTCTTCTAGATAATCGCGTTCTAGATTTTTCATATCTTTTGTTGTCTATTTTTTATAATTTTTTAAATATTTAAAAATTTTAAATCTCAAATGCAAATATCATCAGTTTAAAAAAAATTTCGAAAATCTGACATGCATTCACCTAAAAGAACGTTTATTTTAGTGAAAAATGCATGTTTCTACGTCTAGCTAGGGCTGAGAAGAATGGGAAGTACGACAGCATATTTTTACGGCCGAATTTTGGTACTAGAATGGATTCTAAACGATTTTATTAAAATTTCCCATAAATGAAAATATGTATAAATAATAAATATATCATATGA
The DNA here is from genome assembly GCA_008086715.1 of Sitobion miscanthi. Classification (NCBI taxonomy): domain Eukaryota; kingdom Metazoa; phylum Arthropoda; class Insecta; order Hemiptera; family Aphididae; genus Sitobion; species Sitobion miscanthi. The sequence continues at coordinate 27,768,022 of CM017798.1, read as the reverse complement.
TATATGAAATATAACCTATTACAGAGATGGGAAGATAAAGAACTAAGTTAAATTTATTGCCAACATGAAATTCTCATATATCTAATAAAAGTTATTTATCTATATTCTTTATATATTATTAAAACACAAATATCTTTTATTATGAGGACGCAGAGGACGTGTCACCCCTGAAAAATATGCCGCATAATTGTATAAAATAAACACACTTTTGTAATTCCAATCATACGGCTTACTAAAGGGTTTTACGTTAAAACAACTATTATAATAACTGTAGAAAAGAGTTTTATCTAATAACGTATAGTACCCGATTTTTTATAATATTATTAATTAATCAGATAATTAGAACAGTAAAAAATAAAAACACATTAAATTCATTGTTAAATATTGGACGATTGCAAAAATATATTGGTAATCGGGCTTATTATTTTTATTATTCTCCTCAACAATTTTCATTTAGTTGTTTTAATGTAAAGCCCTTCAGTAAGCCGTATTATTTGAATTATTAGTAACTAATGAGTAATCGTCGACGGCTGGATAAGCGCGGCATAACGTCGTGTCCTTGTGCATCGCGAAAATATTTGAAGTCATATATTGTCTTGCGTATATCTATAAATGTTATTAAAACTTAAGAAATTAAATTACTTTCTATTTTAAGTTTTTCCTTAACATTAATGGCACATTATTATAACGATTTATACATTTTATATTTATTTATATATAATTATTCAACAATCTTTTTTGTTCACTGTGACCCGACAGCAACGGGTAATTCAGCTATATAATGTTGTATGTTGAATACTATTTTTATATAGGTACCTATATGTCTATATAGTACATTCAAATAATAATTTTGATTTATAATAGGCACAGTCACCATTTTTACACACTGATGTATTTCCATTAACAAATGAAGATTACATAAGAAGGTGTGCACCAGTTGTAATTTGTAATCCAAACTCGAAGTATAGAACTTTCAACGGATCATGCAATAACTTAAAAGTACCTACGTGGGGCGCATCTAATACTCCATTTCTCAGACTATTCAATGCTGAGTATAGTGATGGTATTGTACTAGTATTTATAAATAGAATTTTTGTTTTCTTATTTTTGTTTTTTTTTTTATGTGATGTTTTAAAACATTTATAAATCCATTAATATCATTACTTACAAAAGTAATCACCAGTCTATTAGATAGAAAAAATGAATAACACAGTCACAAAAAATCCTTCTTAATTTTGCAATTTAATGCAAATGGGTTCAAAAACCACATAAACAAGCTTCAATCTGTTTATACAGTACATTGACATTATTGCATTAATAACCGAAATCCACTTCACTATCTTGGCACCTACTCTAATTCCCATATCCCTGGATTTCGTCTAATAAAAACAATCCTAACCTAACCCGGATAATACTGCCAATAGCGGAGTAACCTAGCTTGCTAATTAAAACCTCCTTATTTTTTCAACCACTTTCTGAATATTGTCATGATTATATTCAATCTTGCTCCATCCTAATTAAATTGAGTAAAAGTGTGTAATGTAATGCATTATAATTACCTACACAATCTATTTATCTATTTTGGAAACCATTGTGAATGTTATTGGGTTGAAAACATTTACAATAATTGTATATTATATTATATTATTATTATTATTATTGTATTTATGGCTTAGAAGTATTTTTTTTAATAGGCCCCTCCAAAATTAAACCCTGGATCCGCCACTACGTGGACCGCCCGTAAAAATGTCAAGCCTGTTAAAACCAACAACTCCAATAAAGTAACCTACTCTAATTTTAATTACTCTCTAGTCCCAAAATAAATTCATTGTCTAATTGTTGAAAAACGTAGTGTGAGAGCCAGATACCCCTCTCCGATCTTCCTTCACACAAATCAGCTTATAACAAATTAGGAAATTCCTTAAAAATCCTTGCAAAACATAAAGTCAATGCCTTTGAACAAAAACTGCACAACCTATCTGTTGCTGATGGTTCTCTTTGAAGACAACTACTAAAATATGAATCTCCTTCATATCCTCTTAGAAAAGCAGACAATACATTAGCTATCAGTGACTTAGAAAAATTAAAAGTGTTTCAAACACACTTATCAAATATTTTTCAACCTCATGCTAATATTCTGAACTTTCATCACATATATAATGTAAAAAAATATTTAGACTCCTAATGGACTTCCTGTAAAATACACCACGCCAAACGAAGTCAAAAATATAATTCTTAAACATTCAAACAAAAAATCACCCAGTTTTATAATAACAACTGAGGTTGCGAAATTTCTACCTAAAAAATCAATAATACTTTTAACATATTATATATTCAATGCTATTTTTCGTCTATCATATTTCCCTCTAATGTGGACATTTTCACACATTTTGCAAAACCAAACAAACCTCCAGACTTTCAAAATTCTTATAGACTCATCAACTTTTATCATTTTTCTCAAAAATTTTCGAAATACTTTTTTATCAACTATTATCCTCTCATGTTATCTTAAACATTATTATTCTCAAAATTTTCTCCCTTCATCTCAATTTGGATATCGTGCTAAACACAACACAATTCATCAAATTCGCAGTTTGGTTGATGCTAAATCAACCTCTCTCGAATGTAAACAATACTATTCCTGTGTCTTTCTAGATATTTATCAGCCACTCGATCATGTATGACTTGCTTTCCAAACTTTGCAACTTTCTCCCCCCCCTTCCCTATTTCATCTGACCAAATTCTATCTAACTGATCTATATTTTCAAATCCGCATCGACTCTTGTATCTCACAAATGGCTATAATCAATGCAGACGTTAGGTAAGGTAAGGTTAGGCAGGCAAAGTGGTATTCTATCTCCTTTATTATTCAACATGCCTCAGATCAACCTGTTTTCGAAAACACCTTTGTTGTTAATAACACTGACGACAAATCTATAAGCTCTATCCATGAAAATCCCCTTATCGCTTCACTAGATCTGTATTGGTACGTTGGAATTAAAACACGTCTAAATTTATACGTTCCACGTGTGTTAGACAAAGACAGAAAATCACCGCTTCCAATCCCCTTAATAAATAATAATAGTATTAGGTACATATAAATACAACATTTTTTTCAAAACCATTAGTTGTAAGAATTATAAGATACACTTTTCCCTATATTTGTCTTACTTGTTTAACTGAAATGATTTTTAGGTATTTATACATTTCGACAACAATCAAATGGATCCCAGTTGCCAGGAGCTAGAGAAATTAATACACAGTTATTTTTGAATAATCAGTGGTTCGAACATGATGAACTAAATGTACTCTTAATGCAATGGGGACAATTTATAGCTCATGATATCTCTCTTTTAAAACCAGACACTTCTGTTGGTAATGACATTACTGATAAATATTTATGAATTTAATATAAATCATACATTTTATACTGTAAATATGTTACATATTATATAATGTTTGCCTAATAGTCTAATTGATATTTATTCAAATCCGTTAAACGGCTGTTTCATTTTTAAAACTCCAAATTGTATGTTATAAATACTTATAATTAATAATAGCAATTATTATTTTTATTTTATAGAAAATTGTTGTGCAGTTCAAAATGTATCTAAAATACCAACTCAATGTCAAAACATAATTAATATACCTATAAATGATCCCATTTATTTAAATAATAACAAGACATGCATGTCATTTAACCGTGCAGTAACATCGGCTAATTTCAGTTGTCCATTGATGCCAGCTACATTTGTTAGTAGTACCAAATAAATACTTCTATGTCTAAAATATTTATTAATATTTAATTTATTTTTTGAATTTTTAGATGGTCGAAGTCTCTCAATATATTGATGGATCTCAAATTTATGGATCTAGTGATACAATAGCAGCGGGGCTGAGATCATTGATAAACGGAAAACTCCGATCAGATATTGTTAAGACTAACCAAAATACTGGAGTAGAAGAATTTTGTCCACAAGTGAATCGAACAACGTCGCAATGTGATTCATCAACAAATTCTAGAGTTTGCTTTCAAGCTGGTTAGTTGATAATATATACATAAAATTATTAAGGGAATTCAATACCGTGATTTTCTGTTTTTGTCTAACACACACGCAACATAAGATTTTAGACTGGTTCTTTGCCAAACATACAAATTGATCATATAATGAAACGATAAGAATTCTAAAAACAGATTTGAACATTTCGTCAAGTCTATTTGAAATTGACTTTCCCACATTTTTGATTTTTGATTTAAACTTTTCCAAAAATTTAAATACAAAAATTTTTAAATACTTTTTTTAATATGACATTTTTAGGAATTTGGGGGACAATTATGTGTTAGACAAAAACAGAAAATCACGGTATCGAATCCCCATAACTCTTTTGGGTATAAATCAAACATATTTATTATAAATAAACATAATATAATCCTAAGTCTTAATATGATTCTAAACTAGTATAAAATCAAATTTAAATATAATAGAATTTAATATTGAGTTAAACTTGAAACTATTTATTCTCTGGTGCGAAATATCTCAGTGGCAACAATACTAGAGCAAGCATCACACAAATAATTAGAAAATAATATTTATATAATTTATATTGAATGAAATTAGCTAAGTATCTGTAATGTTAAAGTTAAAAAGGTGGATAAGTGGATTTCGCTCTACTGTACAATAGGTCACAAGTGGGTCACTGTAATGGATGGTGTTAAATTTGAATTCAGTGATATAATATCATTATTGTATAAGAAAAACGATTCTGAGCGAAAACAATCAGTCAGTCTATGATATTACCAAGTATATTTGATGATATTATTGTGAATAAAGTAATTTATATATAACCTATTTACATGGAGCCTTGTTTTAAATTTTCAATGCTAAGCTGTAAAAGTTGAACATTTTATAAATTATTAACTACAAAATAATTATTAAATTTTAAATTTGATTAATTTTGTCAAAATTTGAACTTTAAATGCTTATAAAAAAAATTGTAACGAACGAAAAAAGATGATTTTTGGTCGCCGCCCGGTCCCTTTCTCTCGTGGGACAGTCTGGGACAGAGTATTATAACACTGCATTGTAACAAACGAAATTCAAAGATTTTCTTACAAATTCGAGATGTGGCTGAATCATCATGTCAATCCATTTACCATCCAATTATGAGACAACTCTAAAAGAAGTCTAATAGACAACATACGACTCAAACATCTAAATAATATGAATAAAAAATGATTTATATTGATTTATTTGTATTGTTTTAAACAGGGGATATTCGCATAAATCAAAATTTGGGTAACGCACTTCTTCATAATTTATTCTTGAGATTTCATAACCACTTAGCATCCAAGCTGTTTTACATAAACCAATTTTGGACCGATGAAATGCTTTATCAAGAAACTAGAAAGATTATTGGAGCAGTGATTCAACACATTACTTACGATCATTATTTACCAATTATATTAGGTATAATAATGTATTTTTTTCGTGAATAAAACTATTTTGTTATGGGATCATTTAATATTTTTAGGAGAAACGTACACAGAGTATTATGGTTTATTTACTCCTCAAACAATATACAGTGATAGAATAAATCCATCTACATCGTTAGAATTTGCAGCTAGTTCATTTCGAATACTTCATAATCAAATTCCAGCGAAATTAAAGTACGGTATTTACTATAAATTATATATATATATACTTGTAGATTTACTATAAGTATTTAAATAAAAAGTTCTCTATACAGTATAATGAGTATAGTTATGTAGATAAGCATAAATACTAAAATATGTATAAGTAGGTACGATACTCATGCTATATAGGTATAATATTAAGCATAAATTCATATTGTATAAACTACCTATTAACTATATATTGAAAATATAAAACAATTGCAATTACTAATATTTTTAGTACCTACATTTCTTTAATAATATTATAGTAACTTAGTATTAAGTTTTTCATAATTTCAAAATTCTAATTAGCCTAATAGATGATACCATTTTAAGTTATTATAATATGTTAATTTAGAGACATTTTAAATTTCTAATAGAACGTAATATTAGTGTATTTACGATTTGATGTAGTAATTTAGTGTAGCAACAGTGTAGTTATAATGAATCATTTTTCAAAACAAATAATAATTCATAATATTACAGTTATTTTAAACACACAAGTAAAATCATCCGTATGTAGTTACCATCAATAAGATATTGATAATACTTTCGAAATTAAATTATTCTAAATTTCCAAAACTATTTGATGTATACCTACCTAATATCTTATATCACAATTTTTAATTTTATTATCATGATAAAAAATATTCTTCAAAAAAAAAAAAAAATGATTAATATTTAACTAGTATAGAATAATTTATTTAGGTATATAGAAATGTAGAATATTTATATTAGAACTTTCTACACATGATATTTAATGTTTCGGTTCTTTTTGTAGCTATACCTACATTTGAAATTGTCTCGAATTGGTAAATTATTAATTTGTTGTATTTATTTTTAAAAATTTTACAAATCATTTCAAACAAACAGAGTGAAAAAAAAAAGATTGAATAGGTATTTTAATAATATCTAGTTAATTTCTTCAACAAGTAGTTTAGGTAACATGATCTAAATGAAATGTTTTTAATTTCATTTTTATTTTATTTTTCCAAAAACTGTCGTCACGTTTTATTTTTTCAAACATCAAACCTATATAAATATACATAATTAATTATTTACATATTATATATACCATAATGACTAATGAGTATAGATACAATAGTATGAGTACATACAATATATCCACAAACCTTTAGGCGTCCAAATACAAAAATAGCAGTATAATTTTCTCGAAATATGCAATTGTCCTTGTACTTGGTACAATACTACAATAGTAGTTGTGATTACGATTGAGATTACGATCTTTTATTTCACAAAATTTAATTTTTTTTGTAGCGATTCCATTTTCTGGACTCGTGCTTTTTGCTGATGCTGGACATTTTATTTCAGCTGAAACATTATTGTCCACATTACCACCAGGAGATGCTGCCAAAAATGATAGACCGTGATCTACATGATATATCAGGCCTGCCTCTTTTATATTTATCCCTATACCTTTTTTTAAATGCTCGTTGGCCATGTCTTCGTGCTGGATACCATAACTGGTGGCAGCATTGCTGGTAAAAGCGTCAAACAATAATTCCTTGGCTACTGGTTGACGAATTTTATTTTTGAAAACAGATTTGAATTTGTCATCTAGTATTTTAGGTTTTGATCAAAGCAATTTTAGATATTCAAATTAATTATTAAAAAATAACAGTAAAAAGAACCATACCTTTCCTTTATTTTAACACATAAGTAGTTAAGTACGTGTTAAATTTTTCCCATATCGAAAATCGCCTCGATCAACCCCTAGAAGACTAGAATACAAATTCAAATCTGTTTTCTACATTAAAATTCATCAAACACAAGTTTTACACTTTAGTCTGGCAATTTGGTTGTTTTACAAATTTTTTTCGACCTGCTTCAGCTCACTTAAGGTTTACACACTGTTCCACAGTGTAAAATGTTCAGCAATATATATGATTTCAAATAAATAATTTGTGGTGTAAAGTTTCTTATACTTATATAAATTGTATTAATATATTTTACATATTTTCTTAGCTTCATAGATAAAATGTACAAAGTTGCATTTCAAGTTAATTTAACAGATTGGATGGATAGACCTGATTTGTTACCTATGGGAAAAAATGTTGATTGGTTAATAAGAGGACTTGTTGAAACTACAGGTCGTGAATATCAAGCATCATATAATCAATTGGTTAGATTACATAATATTATAATTTATAATTTTTCTTAATTAATAAATATAAAAATGTCTTTTAAAAAAATGTTAATTGTTAGTATAATAGATTCCTACATGAATAAAATATTTTGATTATCTTTAGATTTCGAATTTTCTTTTTCGCTCTAATTTGCCCGACATTACTGGACAAGATTTATTATCTATTGATATACAGCGAGGCCGAGATGTCGGTTTACCAGTATATAATCAAGTCAGATCAATTTGTGGAATACCACGGGCCAATTCATTTGATGATTTATTGGATTTAATACCTTTTAAAGTTAATTTTACGATTCATACGATTGAAAAATAAATGTAAATTACGATAATTTATTTTATTAGGCAATACAAATATTAAAAACACTTTATGCAACGGTACACGACGTAGACTTACATGTCGGAGCATTACTTGAGGTGCCAGAAGAAGGATCCATGGTTGGACCTACTACTAGATGCATATTATCTGATAGCTTTTTTAGGTATAAATATGGAGATCGCTTTTTTTACGATGTACAAGGACAACCTGGTAGTTTTTCACAAGGTATTTTATTTTTATTATATATAATAGATACATTTTCTTTTAACCAACATTTTTGATTTTTCAGAACAACTAAAAACGATAAAACAAATTAATTTAGGCCATGTCATATGCGCTACAACTAATTTATTTACTCTACCTTTAGATGTTTTTAAAAGTTTACACGAGTATGTATAATTTTAAATATTAATAATATTAAACAATTTAATAACCACAAAACTGTTTGTAATAAATCAGTAATCACAAAGTTTATATATTATTTGTGACTGGGTGGCGTGGTCAGTACACTACTACACTCAACTGCGGAAATGCTCTGAGTGTATACGTATCGGCCAGTTTTGCTAGCTCCCGGATGGGTGACCACCTGGGATTTTTAGCTACAAATCCTTGACACACATACAAACTTGTTTCATCCAACCGGTCCTCTCCCTTAAAAACAAAAAAACAATTTATGATGAAAGTTGCTGGACTTAAGCTCAGAAAAAAAGCTTATGTTACCTATATCTACTGACTTTTGCATTTATCATATTGAATTATTTTTTTATTATTTACTATAAAATATACCGACTGAGCACTTTTTATAATTAGTAATTATATTATATTATTAAAAGTTATTGTAGTTATAAATAATTGAATGATGTTGGTTTACTATTAGAGTTTATTATAAATAGAATTATGGTATTTAAATCAATACTATATTAGGTACGTTGAACGTAATAATATTTGATTAACTATTGTATAACTACCTATTATATTATGTTTATCACAGTTTTTCTTCGATTAAATGGAATTGTGATGAACACTTCAAAATCGATCTAGAAGCATGGAGAGAATTCAAGTGATGCTGAACCTATGACATCATAAATATTATGAATGAATAACCAATATCTAACGACTAACACAACAATATACTAAAAAACATACAACTGCCATTGGAATCTAACAAAACATTCAATATACGTATTTTAATAAAACATTTTAAAATAAAGCTATGCATATTCACTAGTTTTAAATAACTATTATTAATGTAAATATTTGGAAGCCAGTGGTCCAGGATCCAGATAACAAGGGTTATTTATTGTAATAAAAAAATAATAAATTATAATTATGATAAATCTTAATTATGCTTTATTTTTTTATTTGTATAATAGGTATTAAAATTGCCTGTAACTTACAGTTTAGCTCAATTATACAATATGCATTAAGTGTTTGTTAACATAAAAGCTATATATGGCCATACAGGGAGATTCACATGAAGCATGTCTATAGACGTATACCGCCATGATTTACTTTAATGGTTTTTTTTTCCGATTTTTGGAATTTTTAAGTAGGTACCTACCTATACTTAAGAACCACATTTCCAAATATTTAAATATTTTATGAAATAAAATACGGTTAACTGGAATAACCTTTAACTTATGAATAGGCCAATAGGGTTCGGATTTAAAGATTATATTATAAATAATCAATAAAAAAAGGGAGGTAAGTGGATGTCGCTCTGCTGTACAGTAGGTTACAAGTGGGTCACTGTAATGGATGGTGTTAAATTTGAATTCAATGATATAATATATTCATTATTGTATAAGATAAACGATTCTGAGCGAAAACGATAAGTCAGCCTATGATACTACTAAGTATATATGATGATATATTAAGATGAATAAAGTAATTTATATATAATCTATTTACGTGGAATCTTGTTTTATATTTTTAACCCTTGGCTACAAAATTTGAACATTTTATACATTTTTAACTACAAAATAATTACTAAATTTTAAATTTGATACATTTTGTCAAAATTTGAAATTTAAATGCTTATAAAAAAAAATTGTGCCTATGTATTTTTAATATTTTTCAACTTCTATTGGAACGATATATCAGGAGCCTTGTATTAAATTTTCCCGCTTTTTTACCCAACGAATAAAATTGTATTGATATACACAGAAAAAAAACTAAAAAAATTGAAAACTGACAATGTCCGCAAACAGCTCAAAAAGAGTCAAATTATTTTCAAAATTGTATCGTGTATAGAAATTGCTAATATAAACATTCAGTGAAATTTTCAAGTATCTACGGTCATTTGTTTTTGAGCTGCACCATAAACCAAAATCGATTTTCTCGATTTTGCGTAAAAATTCCCGTTTTTCCTTAATTTTTCTTTTGTTTTTCACGGCGCTTTTGAAAACTACTGGGAAATTTTTACTTTTGACCACCCAAAGTACCAACTAGATTCACTTTCCTATTAGAAAAGTTACTATTGAAGAAAATCCAAGCACTTTTGCTGTCCAAAAAGGCGATGACAGACACAAAAAAAAATTTAAAAAAACACACGTCATTGTAAAATCAATACATCCATCGTTCCACTCAGAATCTAAAAGCATTTAAAATATCAAAAAAAAACAAAAAAAAGTATATATAATATATATATAGTATGTTTATATATATATATATATATATATATATATATATATTATATATATTGTTTGTACTCTTTAGGTCTATGTCATAGAACTAGATTGTAGTAAAACCCTAACAGCAACTGTCGTACTATAACCAATAACCATGGCTAAATAAACAGACATGTCAGAAAAATCGTTCAGCATATATCATATATCATTGATTATAGATAATCTATACTCAATAGAAATCCACTTATTTTACTAGTTACCTATAAGTATACCTTCCTTAACAAATGGTGCAAAGAACATTGCAGAAAAATTAATGGATTTACAAAAACATTTAATGAATCAATAGTGAGCTAATGGCCGCCACCCGGCATAATACACACCGATGCTAGTTCAAACCTCGGTTCACGGGCGGCATTTTTCTTCGGGCAAGTCACGGTGTCCGGAAAGAAGTACCGCCATCCCCCATGGTAGATATCCATGGGTGCCCACTAAAAATTCTGCCAAGCAAAAAACACACGTGTTTCCTAACTAAAGGTTACCTTACACCTTACAGTTCCTCCCCTACAGACAAAAAACAAACAGCTAATGGCCATAGTACCGGGCTTCACGATCAATAAAAAAAAAAAACTTTATTCATAGTGAATAATGTACAAAAATGCTAATTTCTTTATAAATTCTTTGATGTAGCTCTTTTAAAAATAATGTTTTACCTATGACTTTATTATATCTAATATATTTTTCAGTGAGGAGTGGCTTGGAGGGGGGAGGGGGTAGAGCTCCCTCCCCCTTGGCGCCGTGCCTGCTGCCAAGCTAATTAATGTCTTGAAAATAATATGTTATTATTATATTATTATTATTTACTTTTATAATGGACCGTTTTTACAATGTCCGGTTAAGTGTCTTCACGGATATATCTTAGTCCGTGGTGTCGGTTAGCGTTAACCGACACCTTACCGGACATTGTAAGAACGGGCCTAACTAACTTTAACCGGGCAATTATTACATTTAAATGATACGAGTTGAACCGTTCTTAATTTGAACTGATTTTATTATGAGTCGGGCTAAATTTCCTAAATTGTAAGAGCGGCCCTAAGTAGTTTAGTCTGGTGCGTGCTTAGATCATATACCATATTGTGTATGATCTAAGGGTGCGTGTATCCGACTACCTGTGCCATTTCATACGAACAACCAGGGTACGCTGTGCGCAGTGCGCGGTGCTTAGATCACACTTGTCGCCACCACAGTTATATTAAGATATATCTCACGAATTAAGATAGTATATACTATCTTAATTCGTGATATATCTTAAACCATAGAACAATAAACCGCGGTCGCCATAACACTATCATAATCAGTAATCACATTGGATAAGATTTGATAACAGATTAGTGAATTCAAATTCGTTCTTATCTTAATGCTTAATAATTAATAACTATTGAGTTATTCTCAAATAACACATTTTATAAATTTTAAATGAACTATAAAAATTGATTTTTATTTATTCAGAATTGTTTCATACAGTGTGCTACTATAAAAATGCTTGATTTATCTTTATTATACTTATGCTTGTCTTGTTATTAATTGTAATAAAATTTTTGATATTATCATTTTTATTACCACACATAATACAATTGTCTGATCAAACTGCTTAATGTTTCTCTGTCCGTCTACTTTTAAATTTAAATCACGTTTACTATTTACCATCCTGGTCTTGTTGATTATTGCACCATTGATCGGTCATTACTATCTTTCAAAAGTAGGTAAATGTACAACTATATTAAAGTTATTGAAATGTCTATATTATGTTTATATACATTTTAGGAAGAAAAAGATGGGTTTGAAAATTCTTATAACTCACATTCAAAACTGGAAGTTCATGGGGACTACGGTGTTTTTAGAGCTACCGACTTAAAACATAGAATAGCTGAACTAGTTAGAATAAAAAGTAATTTAAATAGTATTATATATTTATATATAGGTACCTAATGTATTATTAAAATGCACAGGATTTTATTTTTATTTATATATATTATATATATCCCGGAAAAAATTCCGATTTGATTATTTTTATGTAAGCCTATAGATACTAGCAATATTTGCAGGAGGTAGAACAAGTGTTTTGCTTATCTTGCCGGATACGCGCTTCCAACCGTTATAAAGTTAATTTTTAAAATTTGTGAAGGGTTAGGAGTAGATAGAGTTATTCTAAAATAGCAATGCAAGAATTAGGTGAAGATTCCAATTTCCAGCACCAAAAAAATTGAAGTTTGACAACACCGGTGAATGTTTATGAAACTTATGCTCTAGAGTGGCCTATAATAAAATAAAGATGGAAGAATGTTAAGTTAATATTGGCCATTGTATTCAAAAACAAAATAAATATTAACTAATTATTAATTTTAAATTATTTTACATGATATATCTTTCATTGTTTACATTACTTATCTCATTTTTACTACTCACTTTTTCTATTATTTATTTACCCTCCTCAGAAAATCATTCAAATTAATAAAATGCCAGCAAAAACTATTCAAAAATAGAATTTAATATTTATCTGTTCTCAAACATATGAGTGAACATAACAGGTCAGTCACATGTCTAGTTTCATAAAATACCATTGAAAAATTACTGCGTCAGCAGTTATGCCTGATTTCATGATTTTGTAAATTACTACTGTAGTGACTAATTACATCAAAATTGAAATAACTGCTATAGCAATAACTGACTGTGGACGTGCTATTTAGACTTTTTAGTTATTTTTAGGAAAAAAAAAATTAAATCGGATTTTTTTTGTCCTGATTTTTCTTTTTGACTCTCATATTATATGTATTAACATTAAGGTTAAAAATATACATTTTAATATTTATAGTGTTCTTAATGTTTTTTTTTTAGATTCTGTAAATAATGAATTAAGAAATATTGAAGGAAAACGGCAGAAACTTCTTAGTGAACTCGCTTTCAACCATAAAAAAATTGAAGATTCTAAAGCAGAACTTATACGACAAGAAGCAGAATTAGAAAAACTAAAAATTTCTGTGAAACAAGTTAATATTATAATACTTTTAATTCTCTAAAAATATAGATATGACAATTTACTATATTATTTTAGGCTCAAGTTGCAGAAAATGAAGCTATTATACAGAATTCTCCTAACCTTGCCCCACCAACGATTATATTACCGAAAAATCCTCCTTCATTTATACCTTTATCAGTTAACACACGTTATACCTGTCATAATATGAAAAATTGTTTTGATTATTCTCGTTGCTCATTAACATCAGGATTCCCATTTTACTTTTATCGCCCTGAAGAATTGCCCGAATTAGTTTCTACATCATTGAATAAAATTGTTTTTCAAGTTTTACGTTATAACCCACATTTTACAAATAGTTCAGATAACGCTTGTGTGTATGTAGCTTTAATTGGTGAAACTCATAATTCTATTAACATAACACAATTAGAACGTCTTCCTTTTTGGGGCGGTGATGGTAGAAATAATATATTATTTTATTTAAGTAAAAATGTTTATAACAAACCAAATTTTGATCAAAATATTGATTTTGGACGTGCCATACTTGCTCAGTCTTTTTGGAATGAAAAATATTTTCGTCCTGGCCACGATATAATTTTGCCTGTTAGTTTTGGACCACCAGGAGGAGAAGTTTGGATGGATTCTCCATACATGCTACCAGCTAGAAGAAAATATTTGTTATCTTTTGAAGGATACAAAAATATAAACTTTACCGAACACCAACAAAACTTTGGTAATTTAGAATTTAGAAATATTAAACCATGTAAACTTGGTATTAATTGTAAATAAACAATATTTAATTTTTTTTTTTTAGTCGATATGTTACAAAAGTTTATAACACAAACAACCGATGATCAGTTTTATATAATAACCGATTGTAAGAATCAAAGAGTTGAGAGTAATATCACTGATTGGTGTTTGTGTGGTGATGAAACTGAACGTAAAGTTTTTATTTCTCAGTCAACTTTTACATTGATTTCAGCACCTATAGATATTGATATGATATCAACAGCAATGATGCAAACCCGTATTTTTGAATCACTTAAATTTGGTGCTATTCCTGTATTTTTAGAACATGACAGAATTGGATTACCTTTTGATGAAGTAAAATTATAATTCAATATTTATCATAGACATGTGCATGAGCTGCTGAAGGGAGCACAAGAATTACCTGTAGTATATTATAATTTTGACATATGGCTGCCAAT
The DNA here is from genome assembly GCA_008086715.1 of Sitobion miscanthi. Taxonomy (NCBI): domain Eukaryota; kingdom Metazoa; phylum Arthropoda; class Insecta; order Hemiptera; family Aphididae; genus Sitobion; species Sitobion miscanthi. The sequence goes on along the minus strand of CM017798.1, from coordinate 27,752,996 downwards.
TACTGATAATTATTGTCTACTATAAATTTAATTCCGTAAAATTCAACTGTTAAATAATTGTTGTGGGTTGGATTTGGTTTTAATGTGTATGAAAACTATTTGCTTACCCAATGACATTATCATGCGGTTTAATTTAGTTTCATGTCTGGGTTTAATTAAAAAAATAGGCTGGTTTATCTTACTCTGTATCCTAAACTGAAGTCTGCACATGCCTATGCTTAGTATACAGTGTATTACAAATTCTTACATAACTATGTTTCAGGTTATTGATTGGTGTAGGGCTGCTATATGTATAGCAGGAGAGAGAATTCCAGAACTTCATTGGTTGTTAAGGACTATACCTGATAATGATATTCTAATAATGAGGCGACAGGGTAGAATGCTCTACGAAAAATATTTCGGGACTATTCAATCTATTTTAGATACAACTCTTGCTGTTATACGTAATAGAATTGGTATACCTCCCATGCCAGTGATTGATACACCTTCACCGAGTATATTTAGTGAACATTTCAAAGTGAGTTTCCTTTAATTAGTATATTATATATAATAAAAATATGTAAGTACATAAATAATTTTTAATATAGCCGATTAAAATGGATCCAATTATACCAGATGCTGAACCTGAAGAAAGTTTAGGTCCCTTGGAGCAACCTTTTAACTCTCCAGTTTTTAAAAGAAATCATACAATTATGAATATTCAAGGTTATGAACTGTGGAACGGTTGGGGAGATCCATTTAAACTTTACCCTCACACACCTTTTGACCCATTACTTCCATCAGATGCAAAATTCATTGGTCAGTGAAACATATTTTTTTTGGTTTCTGTTAAAATTGTATTCATTTTTAAATGTGTTGTCTCTTATACTAAGGTTCTGGTAAAGGCTTTCGACCAATTAGCAATGGTGCAGGAGGAGCAGGAAAAGAATTCTGTCAAAGTCTTGGTGGAAACTCACCACGAGAACAGTTTACCATTGTTATACTTACTTACGAACGTGATCAAGTATTATTTTGTTATATAATATATTCTTAAATTTAATAACATTATAATTAATTTTTTTTTTTTGCTAGGTACTAATGAATTCTCTTAGCAGATTACATGGTCTGCCTTATTTAAATAAAGTACTTGTTGTGTGGAATTCTCCTAAACCACCTCTTGAAGACTTACGGTGGCCTGAAATCGGTGTACCTATACATGTTAGTATAAGATGAATAATATTGTTTTTATTTGTCTGATTTATTTAATTAAAATTTTATTCATTCAGGTTATTCAGGCAGCTAAAAATAGTCTTAATAATAGATTTCTGCCTTATGAAGCAATTGAAACTGAAGCTGTCTTGTCAGTTGATGATGATGCTCATTTAAGGCATGATGAAATTATGTTTGGTTTCAGGTAAATTGAAAATGTATTATTTTGTTTTTAATTATTATTTAACACTGATATACACATATATTGTTAAGGGTTTGGAGAGAACAGCGTGATAGAGTTGTTGGTTTTCCTGGACGTTTTCATGCATTAGATCTTAATCATGGTGGTTGGCTTTATAACTCAAACTACAGCTGCGAATTGTCTATGGTCTTAACAGGCGCTGCATTTGTGCATAAATATTATTTATATTTGTATTCATACTGGCTACCTCAAGCAATTCGAGACAAAGTAGACCAATATATGAACTGTGAAGATATTGCAATGAATTTTTTGGTATCTCATGTCACCAACAAACCTCCTGTGAAGGTAGATATACGATTAATCAAATATTTTAATTTTTAATATTTTAATATTACAATAATATGCATATTATTTCAACTTCAGGTCACATCTAGATGGACTTTTCGCTGTCCAGGATGTCCTGTTTCACTGTCTGAAGACGAAACACATTTTTTAGAACGCCATAAATGTATCAACTTTTTTACAAAGGTAAAATGTTTGTATTATTTTTTTAATTTATCATTAAGTTTAAAATATTTTAACACTAGTAAATTTGTTAAAACACTCCCATTTAATAACATTTTATAATATTAAATATTTTTATGTTTTAGATATTTGGTTATACGCCTCTTCTAAATACACAGTTTCGAGTTGATTCTATTCTTTTTAAAACTAGAATACCACACGACAAACAAAAATGTTTTAAATTTATATAAACATGAAAAAAGAATCAGGTCAAAATTAAATGTATGATTGTTTCAGTCCACATTCCGTAGAGATTGGGTCATATATTTATATGATTTAAGAAGACTGATCGTTTTAAATTTGATTAAAAATATATACCATTTTGACTTTTCTTAACTAATGTAATTGATTATAAATTATTGATATACACATTGAAAAAGTGTTAAAAAAGTTTATATTCCTATTATACAATTAAATACACAATTTATATGTGATAAAGAGTTATTATTATAAATTTAAAATCCTAATTTTCTAAATGTTCTTCGAGTGTAGCTAAGAATTAGAATGGAAATATTGTTCTTTAGATTCTTTAGAAATGTTTATGTCCATTAAAAAAATGTTATAAACAATGTACTATAAGTGTTCATTAATATTAAATTTTTTTTTTTAAAAATATACAGAATGTCCAGTTTCATCTTGCCACATCATATGTTTGTTTAAGTAATGTTAAAAAAAATTGTAAAATACTGTTATATACTTACAGTTTTTAAATCCAAAAAATAACTACTAAATTGTTTTCAACTTTAAATAAATGTTGGCGTGGTTGCTAGCAAATTTTGAAATGTCAAAAAAAAGCAACTTAAAAATTTAGTAAGAATTTATGTAGTACAAACAACATCTTATTTATGGTATTGATTTAATCAATGTTATAAGTAAAGTTTGGTCATAGATTAAATCATAAAAGATAGGTATGTAGGTAAACTGTGGTGCTGTATATTGGCGCAAAAATAAGGGGGGAGGGAGGTTCGGGCTATTTTGTGCGTATGCTACTATATAAAAAATGAATATAGTAGTGATATTAGGACCTAGTTCTATAGTTAATTGGTGGACCGCCCCTCCTCCCCTTGAGATTTTCACCACCATTATTACAATATAAAATAATGGGAAGAGTTGAACATCATTACCTCTGTGGATTTGAAATTCACCCCCCTCAGAACTAGGATATAACGACCACTGACTCCCTTTTTTTGTTTGTAAATTAGTTATATTTTAAAATATTATGGAATTAATAAAATTTTAAAAATGTTTGTTATTATCTTGCAATACATTCCAATTTCTAAGCAAATACGAATTTGAATTTGATGTGACATGTTGGCTTAGAGAATGTAGGTAAGAATTTTTTTGGTATTTTTTGGTTGCTGTAAGAACAACTTACTTATGATGATCCTTGAATTAAATGTAAAGTTCTGAATTTGAAATAAATTTAAAAACTAAAAATGTCGGTCAATGAAATTATGAAAAATATTTTATTTTTTTTTATACGTGGTTGTGGGATTAGAAATGATTATTGATTACACACAGAAAAAATTACCAATTTCTATAATGGTCACGATTTAAGAAAGTACCATCTTAAATCTTGCTAATGGTTGTAATTTATCACAAATTTCTAAATAATAAGTGTAGTCAAGTCTGTGTAATTTATAACTTATAAATTAGGTATATGTAACACAGAGCAATACATAAATGGTTTAATATTATCGGTTGATATTACTCATCAATTATGACCCTATTGACTATTATTTATTAGGAGGTATTCTAAACAATAACCCAACTTTTAAAAAAGGTGGGGAAGTGGATGTCGCTCTGCTGTACAGTAGGTTACAAGTGGATCACTGTAATGGATGGTGTTAAATTTGAATTCAATGATATAATATCATTGTATAAGAAAAACGATTCTGAGCGAAAACGGTCAGTCAAACTATGATATTACCAAGTATATTTGATGATATTATTGTGAATAAAGTAATTTATATATTTACTTTTTTAAGAGAAGATTAAGCTTTCCCCCTCCTCTTTTACAATATACGCTTATGTGCTGAGCGTATACCCTAGAAAAAATTACCAATACATCACTGAGTCTATATTGTAAAAATGCATTTACAACACAAACCGGACTTCGGGTGAATTCTCAATTGTGGCGCTATTCGGCCGTATCGGTTATAATATTCTCTACATCGTGCCATAGAGTAATAATATTGACATAAGATTGTGATAGCACTAGGCGGCAGAACTCTATTTCACAGCTAGGTATTGCTGCGATATACGACTTAATTATAATAAATTATAATATTCGTATTATGCAGGCTGGTTACTATAGTACCTACTAGTTCTACACTCCTACTCCTACTCAGCCAGCCATTGCCTAGTTACCAATATCATAACAATTCATAAGTCATAGCGCATAAGCTACTTTTTAGTTCTATTATTGATTAATTTAGTGCTCATTCATGTTAGTTTATATTTTGTTGGTATTTACTTAATAATAAATATAAAAGTATAGAAATATTTATAATAAAATAATAAATAATAACAAAAAAAGAAGTTATGGTAAATTATTTGTTTTTATTTTTATTATATGTATACATCAAACCGTTTAGATTCAATTATTTTTAATACTGTATATTGTAGGACGGAGATATTTCAGTAAATGAACACCATAGAAATGTCATTGATAGCTATGTAGAATTTATGGGTCACCAAAAAAAACAATCTATTTTATTAATTAAAAAAGCGTTTGAAGAAGTCTTCAAAACAAAGTATAATTTATTATTTATTATATTATAGTATTATAGTACATATTATATTTTAATATTATTAAAACAAAAATTTAATTATTTTTAAGTTTATTTGATGAAACGTATACAAAAGAAGAAGTGAAAAATATATTAAGCAACTTAGAAAAAACAATGACAGATGAAATAAAATGTGAATTATCTGCATATACAAGCACTAATCTCCTAATGATGTATCAGTTTTTTCAACAAGCTGAAAAATGGCATTTAAGGCTCAATGTAGATATATCTGAAATACAAAACAAGTAGGTGGATATAATTTCTACTTTAATTTTTACTTATTTATAGGCTTACATATTATTTTGTGCAATTAGAGAATTGTTACAAGAGATGGCAAAAATAGAAACTAGTTATAATGTAATGAACCGAACATTAGAAAAAAAGAAGCTTTTAGGTACTCCTGATCACATAACAAATGATTTTGCTAATGTATTGCAAAAAAGATTAAATCAGCTAGAAACCCACAATTCTAAATTGGAAGCAGATTTAAAAACTTTAGAAGACAATGTAAAAGAAATAAAAAATAATTTTTTATGTATAGAATATAAGAATAAAATTAAAATGTTTTGAGTTTACAAACATATTTTAGTGTAATAAATTGAATAATGAAAAAGAAGCATTGAAATTACTTATCAAAAAAGAAGACAAACAAGGAGATCCACAAAAAAATTTAGTCGAAATTGAAGTACAAACTCAAAATACTTTTGACGTAGGTTTCTCGAAAAAAAAAATGAATGCTTTAGAATTTTGTACTAATAATAATTTATTTATAATATGTACATATAGGATAATACTAACAATCATGATGAATGTAAAACAACAGTAAATCAATTAGAAAATGAATTGTTAATTGCGCAATCACAATTAACACTAACAAATTTGGTAAGTTAATATTTCCATATACCTAAAATGTATAAGAAAAATTTAGGTAGATGGTAGATACCTACCTATAAATAATTATTAAGTAATGGTTAGCTATTTTAATTACTTAAATTTTATTGACTCTACATAATAATAATTTAAAATAATAGTGTTCAATAATGTACCAAACTAACTAATATTAAAAATAGATAAATACAATAAATTAATGTAAATTAATCAAATCAGTTTCTTTGTTTATTATAATGGTAACTGCTTTTCATCTTTTTATACACAGTATACAATTTATGATAAATATGTGCTTAATCAACTTTTCTCTGTGGTTTGTCCATTATAATAATATGGTAATTGAGATATTTGTTTTAGGAGTTGGACAGAAAATTTAATGATACTGCTGCATACATTAACATGAAGAATATAATTACCAAAAAAAACGAACAGGTTCGAGAACTAAGAGATCGGTTACTTATTTACGAAAAAGAAGACAACCAAGATAATGTTGTATGATTGAAATTACAATTAGTTAATAATGTAGGCTATAATAAATATTGTACATAGATTCATTTAAAAACATTCAATTACATAGTACTGCAGTAAACTCACTAATTTGTTGGCCCAGTGGCGTGCGGTCAGATCAAGCGGTGATAGGCCATAGCCCAGAAGTATATCAAAGAAGAGTTGTACCATTGATTAAAACTCATTAGACAATAGTTGAGGTACCTAGATAATAGTTGCATGAACATAATATTTACATATTATTGTGTTTATCAAAAAATATAAATACCCATATCTTACGATAAAGATCTAATATCTTTTTTTGCTATTTATATAAACATTTAAATTTTTTTTTTTGTTTTTTGAAATGTCGATAATAATTTGATTGTCTGGTCAAAAACTTTGAAAATGTAATTCAAAATTCCTCATAAGTTGTCCATAATATAGGTACCTACCATTTAAAAATAATAAAAATACATTCGACTATTTGAGAATCCATAAATGTTTTATGTTAATAAAATTTTTTCTATTGGGGCAAAAATCTTGAAAATGTAATACAATAGGTATAGGTTCCTCATACGTTGTTATAATAGCGGTTCATACATAATATTTAAGATACTTAGGTGATATACCAAAATGTTCCAATTTCGTGTTGTCAGCTTAATATATTAGAGTGAATTGACCTATTATCAAGCTTAAATGTAAGAACATTATATTTGTTTTCTCGTTGTTTTTTACGATATTTTTATTTTTAAGTGAATCATCATAATTATTATAGTTATCATAATTCACTTAAAAATAAAAATATCGTAATGTTGGTATATATTATTATCATTGATTAAATATACAATATAATATTGTACAATAGGTATTATAGTTGTATACCTGTATACAAAAATATTGTGCGTTACTTAAGAGGGATTTAACATAAATGCGGCCATGCAGGTACGACATACTCTTAAATCGTGATTTTAAAATTTTAAATATAGTCTCATTACTACGATGCTAAATACAATATATAATAATATGTAATATCATTGGGATTTTGTAAAAGTATATATAGGTAATTACAAAAAAATGTATTTTTCAATGTTCTTAGATAGTACCTACATTAATCTATTCTGTGGTACCTATTTTAAATGAATAATTGACACCGTGGAGTTGATACACTCGTTAAATATACAATATTATATAGGTATTATATTATATTTTATGAGAATCCGTGGACGATTTTATGTAATATTTTATGATAATTTATGAACAATGTCTTATTACAATTAACGAACATATTATAATATTATAACTTATCTATGTTAATATGAATAATTATTACTGAATATATAGAATTCAATAGGTATTGTAATTTGTAAGTTCGATCCAACTCTGTAACCAATATCTTTTTTATAAATTTTCCTCGACCGTTAAAAACAATGGATAACCATCACGTTGATGGAGTTGGGAGATTTTCTATGTTAGCACAAGGCGCATTAGATGAAGTTCCTTCAGATATTAATGTTGGCGTAAGAAAAACGGTGAAGAATGATGGTAAAAAAAATATAACTAAGTATTAAATAGGAGATGTGTATAGTTAGGTACCTACCTAAGATCTTTTTAATTTGAGTTTAGATTCACCAGTTACATATGAAGAAGCACAGAATGAGTCTGGTGAGTAAAATCAAATTCAACATTTTTTTCTTGTACCTACCTCATTTATGAAATATATCATACATTAATTTCAATAATAATATATAGTTTTATAACATAGAGCTGTACCTACTACTTGACCTCACCTGAGTTAAAATAATCTATCTTTCTATCTATCTTTCTGTTTTGTTTTAGTTGAAATATTTAATGTAAACTTCATTACAATGATTAATTTTATGATTTGCCACTTCTTAATTTATTATGGACATACTTTTGATGTAAACGCAAAAAACTGGACACAGATTCAACGAATGCTTAAAAGCCACAAACGTAAATTCAATATTGTTAACATTGGTATTCGTACCTATGTATATATTTACATCAAAGATATGTAAAAATTTATGAAAGCATATTATAATTTATTAATCATTGTAATATTGAGTTGATAAATATTTGATTTTAAAATTTGTTTTTTTTTTAATAGTTTTTTACTTTTTAGATTCTGAGTGGAACGATGAATGTATTGATTTTACAATGATGTTTGTTTTTTAATATTTTAATTTTTTTTTGTCTGTCATCATCTTTTAGGACAGTAAAAGTGCTTGGATATTTTTCAACAGTATCTTTTCTAATAGGAAAGTGAATTTAGTTGGTACTTTGGGGGGTCAAAAGTAAAATTTTTCAGTAGTTTTCAAATGCGCCGTGAAAAACAAAAGAAAAATTAAGGAAAACGGGAATTTGTACGCAATATCTGTTTTCGAAAAAATGTATTTTTGTTTTTGATGCGACTCTTAAACATATGACCGTAGGTACATGCAATTTCGACTGAATGTTTATATTAACATTTTCTATACACCATAACATTTTCCAAATATTTTGATTTGTTTTAAACTGTTAAGTAACATTTTCAATTTTATAAGTATTTTTTTCTATAAATAAAAATTATTTGTTGGTTAAAAAAGCTTGACAATTTAATAGAAGGCTCTTAGTATATTGTTTCAAAGGCAGATGAAAAATGAAAAATCCAGTCATAATTTTTTTTTATAAGCATTTAAAGTTCAAATTTGACAAAATTTATCAAATTTAAAATTTAATAATTATTTTGTAGGTAGTTAAAAATTTATAAAATGTTCAACTTTTATAGCTAAGGATTGAAAATTTAAAAAAAGGCTCCACGTAAATAGGTTATATATAAATTACTTTATTCACAATAATAATATCATCAAATATTTCAATAAAATTGTTCGACAGGGAACCAAAAATAAACTAGGTTATTTTTACGCCACCGGTAATAATATCCTAGCTTATAATTCACGATATTTTTAAAATAGACTAGGATATATTTACCTCCCATTGAATTTTTATAGATAAATTGTATAAAGAATTTTTTTATTTATCTCTTGTGTGAATTTTTAGAGTAGATTATTTTGTAGATATTAATTTATAAAATTGTAGATTGATTTATAGAAATAAATTATTAACCCACCTCACATTTAGCAAATTAATATTTGGGTTTTTAGTAGTGGTAACACCACAATATGTCATGCCCTCAAACCAGATTATGTATACAATTTTTGTAAAAATAGTTATTAACGATGTATTGCGGTAGTGGGTAATTCCGTTAATATACATGACGCAAATGGAATTTTGCAGTATAGTATGCCTATATTGGATTTAATGCGACGCGCCAACAGGACATCGATAACAATAATATTAGCTGATAAGTTTTTTTTTTATCATAAAAGGCATATTTACATAATGTTTTATTGATTAGTAAATATACCAATAAAATATACTTTTGAAAAATTGGTTCCTGTACGGCAAAATAGTAAATATAGCACTTTTACAATTTATACAATTTTTCTATAAAAATTCAATGGGAGGTAAATATATCCTAGTATATTTTAAAAATATCGTCAATTATATGCTAGGATGTTTTTACCCCCCTTAAAAACACATTATTACCGTGCGGGTAAAAATAATCTACTGCAAAAATTCAATGAGAGGAAAATTATTTTTACCGGGGGGGGGGGGGATAAAAATATCATAGTATATTTTTAATCCCCTATCGAACAATTTTACTGGGGTGTTAATAATATCCTTGTGTATTTTTACCCTCCTTTCCAACAATTTTAACGGGGGGAGGGGTAAATATATCCTAGTATATTTTTACCGGGGATATAAATATCATAGGTTTATTTCAAAGTTATCTTAGGATAATTTTACCCCCGGGGGTAAAAATGTTTGAGGGTATTAGAAACCTGCGACACCGGGGATGGTTGGACCTCGGACAACAATACATATTGGAAGTTTAAATACTTTAATCTTTTTTTCTCATGGTACAAGATAATTATGTAATAATTAGGTTTAACTTGACAAAAATCTTACAAATTTTGATTACCAACATATTATGAGTACACCTAACCTACTTCTAGGAACTGGAATTTATCAAATTGTATTATTGGTAGTATGTGGTTTAGTGAATATGTCTTGTGCTATATCTACGACAGCTGTATCAAATATTTCACCTGCAGCTGAAATAGATTTCGATTTAAATTCAACTACCAAAGGAATATTAAATGGAGCGCCGTTTCTTGGTAAGTTCATCGTAAATTGCATGGTAGATACTACAACAGGGTGTACTTCTGCTAGAACTAGATCTCGATACTTAATTTAATTTATTACTTATTAATATACCTATCTACCTTAATAAATTAACAACTTGCGTCTTGCATTATATGCACGTCTATGCGGTCTATTAAATCTAACGTTGTACCTACCCAATTTAAAATTTTTTTTAGGTACCTATACAAAATTACACTACCTAGATAAGTATGAAAATAATTAGTAATATTATATTTTTGTTATCGACATTTTTTTAGGAATGGTATTAGGAGCATATTTCTGGGGTATTTTTGGTGATTTAAAAGGAAGGCGACTTGTTATCTTGGGATCAATGGGAATGGACACATTCTTTACTATACTTTCTTCCTTTGTACAGCATGTTGGAGTGTTTTTCATACTCAGAGTAGGGAATGGATTTGCGTAAGTTATAGGTTACAGTATATGCATATTAAATTAATTATTTGTGTTTAGGTATATGTAAAAATGTAATAATGATAATAAAAATAACATTAAATATTTTTTAATAAATATAAGTTGAACATTTGAAATACATTTTTAAATGATTTAACAACTCAAAATCAATCTTGTTAAGAATACTTTTCAAATGTATTTAAATTTTAAAAACTTGGTGTATTTTGTATAATAAAATTTGTATTCAAATATACTTTCTTTTAAAAGGACCTATTTAAATATAAATACAAATACCCTTTAAAAGTAGGTATTCAAAATACTTTAATACTTTTTTTTAAGTTCAAAAACATTTATACCAATATCTTATATGAAAATTATTAACTGCTACCATCTATTAAATAAGAAGAAATACTATTTAAAGATTCAAGATAAATCCAATACAACCACTGATAGTCAGTAGTGTCTCGTAGGTATGCCATGGTATATGGTAATGAGCTGGAGCCGAGGAGGGTTTATTCTGTGGTTTCAGTGTTCAGTCACTCTGTTATCTGCTTGTATTTTGGCGAAACCTTATTTATACATTTTTAGAACCATTGTAAAATAATTATTTAATTTAGAAACAAAATTTAAAATTGTACATTCCTAATTGGAATTTGGAGTAGACCACTAGAATGAAAAAAATATTTAGTATTCTAGAACAAGAATACAAATAAAAACTATTTTTCAGGTATTTAAACTACAAAAAAGTATTCGAATACTTAAAAAGACTGCTCAAAGCCTCAAAATATAATAAAAGAATAATATAATTGTTTCGATTTTACTCGAAATATATAGAAGGAAATAGGGGTCGAACTTTGCCCCTTCTCATCATCACCGTCTTGAAATTCTACTATACTGTTATATTATAATACCTAAACCTACATACAAATTATTGAATACAATTATTATTTGATATTTTTTTCAGGCTTTTGTATTTTAATTTGTACCTATGTATTTTTATAAAAGTATTAATTTCAGTATTATTGGTGCTACTTGTATGGTTTACGTGTACTTTGGTGAATTTTTAACACCTTCCGAAAGAGACAGTTACCTACTTTTTCTTGAATTATTTTGGGCTTTAGGAATGATGGTTGGACCAGGTTAGTACATATTATTCGCATTAGAAATTACAATTTTGTAGAAGTTTTCGGGAAAATATGAATTTCAACATATTATTTTTTAATTATATTATACATAAATATATACAATGTAGGTTGTATATTATTATGATTATAAAATGTGATTCTGATTCTGAATAGATACACAAAATAAAAGTATTTAGAGGTTATTAAAAAAACACAATTCAAAGTGAAGCAATAACATTTAAAACAATACAGGAGAGGTTATACATTTCCTTCAGGTAAACATAATGTTGACCCGGGAGAGTTTACTAGTTTTAAAAATCGGGAGATTTGACCATACAATCTGAAGAGTTTATCACCGCCCAAATAATAGAATAAAAAGAATATAGGCCGGTGCCCGGTATAGTTCTTTTTTTCAAAAAATATCTTGACCCGAACACAGAGTAGGTACCAACTATATACCTATCAGTGTATAATGTAGGTATAGGTAATTTCTTATTTACATTCAGTTTAAATGAATTTAAAAAAAGAAAATAATACTTTTAAACATTAATTAAGTTAAATTATTAAATTAAGAATACTAAACGAACTGTTTATATATTCAACCAAGACTTTAAATATGTTTTTCATTTGTTTCAGGTTTAGCTATGGTGATAATTCCTAGCAACATTGTTTTAATTTCATCTGAATATTTTAAATTGAATGCTTGGAGAATTTTTATACTGTTAACGTCAATACCAAGTTTAATTTCATTCATATTGATTTACCAATACCCAGAAACACCACGTTTTTTAATGTTTCGAGGTTATTTAATTAAGTCCAGAGAAGTCCTTGAACATATTTATTTAGTAAACAACAAATTTACAACTGTACCGTATTCGGTAAAAATTGTTAAATACATTCATTTAATCTATTAGATTCTGAGCGGAACGATAAATGTATTTATTTTACAATGATGTGTGATATATTTAGAGGTAGGTAAGCTGGCAGAACGTTTTTAAATGTTTTTTTGTATACAATGATTTTATATCATTTAATTCAAACAACATAAGTCAACTGCATAGTTTATTTAAAATAAAAACTATTTTTCAGATAAAAATATATAAATCTATTTTTTATAGCTAAGAATTAAAAATTTATAACAAGGTTCCGCGGAAGTAGTTCATTATACAGCAACCAAACAATGTAAAAAGTATATAAAAACAGTTTTTTTTTATGAGTAACTAGTTATTTAAAGTTCAAATTTGGAAAAAAATAGATATTTTAACTAAAAATAACGATTTTAGTTTTGTTATTTAAAAAAATTATTCGTGGGTACTCGAAACTTCTATAGTAGGTATATTAATAGAATACATAAATACATAAAAAATATTAATAGAACTTACCGGCTACCGTATTATTAATAACAATATAAATATAATTAGGTAATATAAAATATCCTAGGCTGAAAAACTGTTTCATTTCCGCTCAGAATCGTTTGTCGCATGCAATAATATTATATCTTGTAACTAACTGTACACTAGAGCGACATCCACTTACCCTCTTTTATTAACAAATATTAGTTGTAACTTAAAATATGTACTTATTGTAAAAAGGTAAATATCACTGTTAATATATTAAAATCGTTGAACTAAAGGTGCAAGTTTTCACTCAAACCCATTCAGCTGTTTGGTTTGATACAGGATTTATTGGAGGCATACCGTTCATGAAAAATGTTAAAAAAAGACTAACTGTCTTAAAAAATGGTCACATAATGCTATTCTCTAAATATTTGAGAAATATCATCGTGGCTTGTGTTATAGAATTTTGTTTAATGGCATCGTGAGTATATTTAATATTTATTCAAATCGATTTTATTTAATATATATATTATTCTAACTTAAATAAAAATATGTACCTATATAGATTAAAGTTTTAAAGTTTAAATTGAATATTTCCCTGTTATATTTTTTATAATAAAAATTGTACTATACAAATTTTTCTTTTAAAGCTAAGATCTAAAAATTATTAAATAAAAAAATTAGATACTTATAATTGATTTTAGAATACATCTAGAATATTTCTAAAATCTCACACATCTTTAGCATCAATTTTAAAATAATTTGTTGGTTATGTTACATGTTACAGATATATTACTATACTTGTATGGGTACCTGAATTGTTTTCTAGATCCTCTAATTACAAACTACAAAATTCAGATGGTGTAAATTTATGTACTGCTTCAAAATGGCATTTAACACACAATACGATGTCTGCTGAAAAAACAGTTTCAAGCAATGCTTATTTAGCTGGTGTAGTTGTGGCATCTTCTACAATACCTTTAGTACTACTTACTGGGATCATAATTAAATATGTTGATAAAAAGATATTGCTGTGTATGTATTTGGTTTCAGATTAATAGAAACATAATTTTGAATACTTAACTAGGTGGGTAGAAATATAGATTAGTGGTTGGTTTATTGACTCAAGATTTGATGTTATTATTAAACAAATTGATGTGGGTTCTATTGGGTCAAGATTAATAACTATAATTTGTAGTAGTTATATTGTGTATGCTGTATAGAATGGATAGGTTCTACACAAACATTTTAATTACCTATTTATATTATTTAAAAAGAGATTTGTAAAAAAAATAAGGTTATCTATTTTTTTGTTTAGTTTTATGAAATTAAAAATTATAATTTGTTTATAGTTATAACTTGTGGAATCCCAGCTATATTTGTATTACTGGTCCCATCAACCCATGATGAAATACAAGCAGAACTATTGTGTTGTCTTTTTGAAGGATTTACTTCATTAACAGAACCCATTATATTTTGTACTATTGTTGAACTATTTCCCAGTAATGTGAGGTAATAGTTAAGAAAATTTGGATATTAGCTTTAGATTTATCATATTATATTATTGGGTGTATTTTTGTATTCAGAGGAGTGGCATTTTCAATGATTGTGATGACTGGTCGACTAGGTGCTATATTTGGAATAATTGTTTTTGGTATATTGATAGATAAAAGTTGTTATATGACTTTTTATGCTTTAGCTTTATTAATATCAAGTGAGTACAGCAATCTAAATGTGTAATTATAATATTTTAGTTTTATTTAGTGCTTTGTTAGCGCATTTATTCTATTTAAAAATATATTTGAATGGGTCTAATATGGTAATAAAAATTAAGTAAAAATGTAGACACAGTAACACAATTGTAAATATTTATTAACTTGCTTTTTATACTTGATGCACAGTATTTTAATGTTAGTTGAAACTACAGGTTGTGAATAAGTTTAAAAATAATTTAAACTTATGTTAAGAAAAGCTTTCAGTCAGTTAATATTTTTTTAATATTCATGAAAGTTTTTATTTTACATTTATTAAAATATCGGTTTTTTTTATAATACTTTTTATTTTTAAAATGTCATTACTTTAGAAATTAAAAAAAATGTCAAGTGCATTTTTAAATTTTAAAGGTTTGATAGTGGATTATATTCACAGAGTACGGCAAGTAACCTGATAGTTATAGTTAACTAATATTACTTAGTGAAAACGGAATCTTAATACTTCCTTATTTGTTCATACAAGTAGCATCCTTATTTTTATAATAATATTATTATATTTATATAATTTGTATCTTTTTTTTCAGTTGCATTTATAGCAGTGGCATTTTTACCCAAGCTAAAAATTGGTGGTCATTAGAACATATTTACTTCTTAAATACCCTATATATTCAATTTTTGATTTAATATAAAATAAATTTATATTGCAATTATTGTTGTGGACTTTTTTTAAAGATCAATTTATACTATAGTATACTAAATATTAAAAAAAAAAACTAATTCACAAAAAGTTTACTTTTAACTCTACGTATTTTGACAACCATACTTAGTCTTGTTTAGTAATGAAGGTTAAGTTAACCTTTTGTCAAAGTATAAATAGTAAAATAAAAGTAAACATTTTATGGATTTTAGTCTTTTATTTAACACAATTGAGCAAAATAAGTTGCAAATTCATATTAAATTAACATTAGTGTCCTGAAGTCATGGCATATTGTCATTATTTATCAGTCATGGAAAACTAAATGCCAATATTTGGTAATGAATATATAATATACTAATATGTATATTTTAAAGCTATTTTAATTAATTTTTATGTTATACAAACAGTTTAACATTAAAAAAAAAAAATGAAATGTATAATTTAAATTTTTGACATAACAACAAAAGTTATATTGTTTAGTAATTTACGTTTACTTATAATAATAATAATAGAAATAGTAGTAATAATCAAAGGTGACATTTTCAATTCTATTTGTTGATTAAATGTGTACTTCATGTAACATTAGTTCAATACAAAATTAGTTGCAATAACCACTAAATTACCATTTACCATTAACAATTCAATGAAATGAAGAGTAACTAATATTAATAAAAATAAACATTTTTTAAATGTACACCATGACAACAGAAAATTATTCACTGTTATCATCTTCCTTGTTCTTCTCAGACTTCTTTTTCTTCTTTTTGTGACGGTGTCTAGACCCACTTCTACTACGAGACTTGTGTTTCCTAGAACGCTTTTCATGACTACGACTTCGAGAGCGATGACGATGAGACCTGATTAAAAAAATGATGTTTCTTTAGGTGTCCCAAATTTGAGAAAAAGCTTATCAAAACCAATTAAATAATACAATTGAAATTACTTGTGTTTATATTCTCTCTCTTCTTTATAACTTGTTTCTGGACTTTCAACACCATCACTGATAATGTGTTAAAATAAATAAAGATAATTTTATTTTAAATAAAACAATGGCATTTTAAACAATATTAAGTTTAATATCTACATTATTATTGGCAATAATATCAAAAATAAATAAAAAATTACCTTTCTCTATGTCTGCTACGTTCCCTGTCCCTGTCCCTATCACGTTCACGATCCCTCTCTCGATCTCTTTCACGGTATCGATTGCGACTCTCACGATCTCGTTCATATACCCTTTCTTCTGGTTCTTTTTTAACTCTTGATGCATAATATTCTTTATCTCTTACCAAATCCTACAAAAACACTTTTTTAAATTTGCTATAAATTTACAATGTTACAAATTATTTTACTGGTCTTGCTTTGTTGTATGAATCTCCATTTGACAGAGTTGGAATGTTCTCTATACTTTTTACGTTCGAGTTCCAGCTCTAATTGGTCAACAAATAAGTATTTAAGTTAAATCATAGGTACATAAATATAAATAGATTATTAAAAAAACGTATATCAGGTGTTATAGAGTAGATTTTAGGGTATAGTGCACAGGAGATATCAATCAGATTTTATTACTAAATTCAGTAATAGCAGGAACTGATAACTCATTAAAGCTTAACAGATTATACATAATTTTATATTTTACCTACTTTGCAGTCCTTATGTGTTGAACGTACAATTAAAATAGTTAAAAGAAAATTAATTAAAAATAATTAGTTACTTGATTCCATTGCATATCTTGAGTAGGTTCAAATGTATTATAGTATGGATCTGGTTCATGAGGATAGTATTCTGGTTCATAAGGCACATTTATTTGTGGAGGACCAAATCTAAATTGTATATTTTTAAATATTATAATAACTTATGTACATTTGATTATTTTGTAAGTTCATATTTACCCAGGGGGTGGTATAGAATTTATAGAATTTTGAATCATTGGTGGAGGTACATCAAAATTTGTTGGAATTATTGGAGGAGGTACTGATAAATCAGGAGTTGAAAAATGTTTACGACTGTATTCTCTTCTCTCGGCTGTCATAACCTAAATATATAATTTAGAAATATTAGATAAGCATAAGTTTTGTACTATTATTAAATTTATCAATAAACAAGTGTCTAAGATATACTTTTAAATTAGAGAAGTATGCGAACCATTGGTATCACACTGTAAATACATACCTCAATTGTGTTTTCCTTAGGAGGGACATTTGGTGTTTGAAATTTTGTACTTGATTTAACATCCAAAGTAGGAATCATATTATTATTTGTAGCACTTATAGAAACTTGTTGATTATGCATAGCCAGTGTTGACATTCCAACTAATGATTCATTACAACGCATTTTTCTTTGGCGTTCACAATATGCCAACCATGTGTTTTCATTAAATCCATAATTAAAATAATCTTAAAATATATAAAAATAAATACTTAGTTTCAACCTGATCTAAACTCATAAAACAATATTACTATAATAAAGTAACATTTTCCAAAGTTTTACAAAATAATAGTATTTTACCTGTAATATCTGCACCTGGCTTCAACCATGGTTTTTCTTCAGTAGTTTCAATAGAATATTCATGAGCAGGAACACCATTTATGGTGCCCATATTTTCAAAATCTTCGACATTAAATTTTCCTTGATGCTAATATGTTTATTATCATACACAAATAAAACAAATAGTTAGTAATACTTAATAATAATTGTATTAACTACTTTAAAATATTATGTAATTGTCAAGCTATCATAGTTGTACTAGCGGCTTTTATAATAAAAAAAAAAAAAAAACTACTTTAAAATATTTTCAGAGAATTAGAAAAACAAATTTAAGAAAAGTATTGTTTGTATAGTAAAAGTTTAGAATGTATTATGAAAACATTACCCTTTGATCTTAACATACAAGAATAGTAAAAATTATTTAAAAGTTATTGGCACTCATTTAAAAATTAATAAACTATATATTTTACAATGCATATGATTCTGTTTGTCTAACATGTTGCACACAACTGCCGCAGTCACAAAATTATTGTTTCAATGAGTTGTATGCAGCAAACTGACATAGCATATTATTTCCAGATAACTGCATATCTCATTAGTATTTTATCCTAAACCAGATTAATAATTCTTTTTGCATTGTAGTAAGATTTTATATAATTACATTTTGGCTTTGTAATAAAAATTACAATTTTTTGTGATGTTACAACATGTTAGATAAGCTGCAACATATTGTTTATTGGCATATAGTTTAAAATTTTCTATATTATATACATATAACTATAAATTAGTATACATAAAATCAATGATCTGATTTGTTTCTGACTATGAGCAATTTATACCAACAAATTAACAAAATATTAATGGATTGGTATAAACAATTTTTTAATACCAACTTCATTATCTAACTTTTGACAAAATCACTGATGTTAATGTTACTATATAAATAAATAGTCAATTTTTCTTGCTTACTTTATTTCCAGATGACATTCCAGGAATATTTGTTAATGTTAATAAGTTATTTCGTTTTAAATTTATTCCAGCAGTTGATGGGCTTGCATTATTTTGCTGTGAAAGTGACACCATATTATTTTCCATTGAAGACAATGTAAAATTTCCAGCTGCCACAACAATGTCGTCATCACTATCTTCCTCACTATCTTCGGATGATATTTGTCTATCTTCATTATTCTCTTCAGTTACTTTTTCAGGAACATTAATGTCCACTTCAGTTGCAGTCTCTACCAGGTTAGTTTCAAGTGAATGTTCTGAATGTTTAACCAGTACCTCAGCTTGGATTCCTGGCCCTCCTAAAAATGTTTCTGGACTTCGAGGTCGATTAGGATCCTCATCATCTAATTCTTTTACAGTAGGTGGGATATCTATACTTCCTTTAATAAAATAACCAAAAAATAAATTCAAATTCTACAGATTCATATTTTACATTAAAAAAAAATATTAATTAATATAAATATTTGATTGTAAATTATAGATGCTAATCAAAAATGACTAATTTATAAATTCTAACAAAAACTACTGTAGTAGAATCAACGTTAAAAATCAGGTAGGTACCTAGTTACTATCTTAGTAAGATAAAGCATCATGAATTGTACCTTTTACTAAAAATTCTAGCTCAAAAAGGTAAGAAGTTGTTATACAAGATATCAGTATCAATTTTTAAAGAGTAAATTTCAGTTATTTCATATACTAATACAAATTAACTATATTAATCAAAACATTATAAAAATATTTCTTGAATGCTCTTTTATTACTACAAATCTCAAATATATTAATCATACAATCCAAATATAAAATTGCTAAACCAATGTTTAAAGTTTTAATTATTACCTGGTCCAGGATTTGCCAAGAACTCCATAAGACGTGCTTCCTACAAGTAAAAAAAATATTAAAAAGATGATGTTTTTTTAATAATCATTCTATATAGTACCTCATCTTCTAAAATAGCAACTGGTTCAGCTGGTTTAATATCTTCGACTAATGCACCGACAGGGTCAAGATTTGAATTTGAGTCCCCATACAACCACTGGTCATCATCACCGTTGTCAGCCATGGTCACCTCAGTCTTTATACTTACCATTGTATATTTAATAATAAATACATTTCAAATCATTTTACTAATTGTTTTTTAATATTAAATATTTCATAACATATAAAAAACATCGAAAGTTTTTACATTATTTAATATTAATTGTTTATGCAAAATGCATATTTGAGTTTCGAAGAGTTAAACATTCAAGTATTAGAGATTTTATAGGTCTATCGGACTAAACTCACACAAATTATATGATTATAATGTGGTAATGTTCTTATCATCAAAATCAAAAGAAATGCTTGTCAAAGAGGTTATAGTTAAATAATTGAAGTTTGTACTTTTGACAGAAATAATTTATTAAAAAAATGTTTTTACTAAGGAATATTAAATATTTAATATGCTAAGGACCATTATTAAAGACAATATAATAATACATTAAAGTAATAAAGTACATTAAACAATCACATTATAATATATCATATTGAAATATTGGATGAACATAATATTTTATTTGGACATAAAATAACAAAATAATACCAGTTTTGTGATAATACATAAATAATTTGCTTTTTTCTAATTTTTGTGGTTAGAATGATAATATGAAGTCAAAAAACGAGGGAAATACTATAATATAATAATTTACTAAACACTAAACTCTAAACGATTAACGAACCAAGTACCAAACTACCAGCTGATACTGTAGACGTACTCTGTATTAGTATAGTAGTTGGTGTATACAAAAAAAGTAATACATTATTACCTACCTATTATAGTCTTTAAAGATCTTTGTAAGACTAAATTGAAAATATAAATTTCAAAGGTTCTTTTTAAATTTTCATTGTTATTTTTGCAATATGAAATCTTAAATTCCGGACCATTACAATGGAATTACCAAGTATTGCAGCTAAAAGTGATATAGAAGTGGAGTTCATTAATGATCAAGTAGTTACTCATTTAATAATAGACGAGACACTACCAAGTAAGTATGAATCTGCAAAGAACAAATCAAAAAATTACACATTTATTTTAAAAAATATGTACTGTTTTCATAAAATAAAAACAAAATCTTTTTGTAGAAAATCATTCAACCAGAAAAAAAAAATCTGTTGAAGTCACTGCACTAAACTCAAGAGTTTCAATTAAAAGCAAGTAAATTAGAATGATGCTTATTTGTATATTATATATTAGTAGTGTACTTATGGGTGTTGACTTTCCCCAGAATCAAAATAAGAAGTTAAATATCAAGTTAATGGTATACCTATGATGTATGGGTACCAAATAAAATGGGTGTAATATTTTAATTTAACATACATAATTTTTAAACCTTTATTAGTACAACTACAGGCATCAATTGAATATCAATTTCACTTTCAAAAGAATGTAAATAAAAGTTTTATTGAATAATCTGGAATATAATTAGAAATAATATTCATATATATTGTAGTTTTGGAATGTTTCTAGTAAACTTGAAAACATTGAAAATATACCATTGATAGGTTATCAAAGTCGTTAGATTTTGAAAAATATTTTCTCTATATTATATAGTTTAAAATTTGGTGATTTGAATTTGTATACAGAATACATTTTTTAGCACAATTCACATATTATGTATATTAGTTAAAAATATGGTTTTATATAGGTTAATATATTATATAATATTTATATAATTTGAACACTAGCATTTTAAAATATTTAATTTTATTTATGTAATATTTTAGGTAAAACCACGAATCAATTATTAGATGGGAATAGTTATGATGAAGAGTTAAATGAAAATGAATCAGATGTAACATTGAAACCAAAAGGTAATATTTAAATGCAGGGCTGGATTTAGAGGGAAGCTGAGTGATTATTTAACAGCAAAGACAGAAAAATTAATTAAATTTAAGTGTACTCCCATATTAAGAGGACGTTACATAAATATTTGTTGTCTCTGTCTTACAAGTGCATAACAGCAAATTTACGCTCAGCAGATCACATTTAACTCAGTTAGTTTAAAAATTAGAGTGAATCAACCTATTATGAAACTTGATGGTAAGAACATTAATTATGTTTGTATGTAGTTTTTTTTTATGAAAATTCAGTTTTTAAATGAGTTATAACTTATAAGCATTTTTAATTTATGCTATATTATATACGCATAAACTTTAAAAAAATGGAACTATCGTAAAAAACCCTCATAAAAACACAGATAATGTACTTACCATCAAGTTTCATAACAGGTCGATTCACTTTAATTTTTAAACTAACAGAGCTAAACGCGTTTTCCTGAGTGTAAATTTGCCATGTTACACACTTGTAAGACAAAGATAACAAATGGCTGTGTAGCGTCCTCTTAAAAATATATATAAAATGGAAATATATTTTTCTATTTAAAATTACATTTTTATCAAAAGAATAATGAATATTATTGTACCGCTATTGAACTTGTTCAATTAATTAAATGTTTTTCTGCTGTTGCAATAACCGTACATAGATTCAGTGGTCGGGAGTAGCGCGCTAATTGTAGCGACGCTACTTTGTTTGTAGTGATTGACATAGCGTCACTACATTATGCCTTAGATAGCAAAATACTATAGCACGCTAAACATTTCCGGTTAGCATAGCGAGAATTATCATTATTTTTCGCCACCTACAATCTTATTGGTGATTATTAAAATATCAATTATGATTATACTTGTTTATTTATATTATGATAATGATTAGTGTATTAGTGAAGTTTTTGTCCTGGGTCCTGTCCAGTGACCAAATGTCAAATCAGTACAAACTACAAATACTAGTTTTCAATAAGAACATTTTTAAAAATGTAGAGAAAAAGTAGCGCGCTACATCTAAACAATAGTGTTAGAAGCAGCGCGCTACATTTTAAAAAAGTAGCGATAGCGGTAGCGAGCTACTTTTTTTTTTGGGGGTGGGGGGTAGCTGTAGCGTTAGTGTGCTACAAAAATTAGTAGCGTCCCGACCACTGCATGGATTACTCATAGCAATATTATCAAATGGGTTTCTAAATATACACATGTGAGTTGGGAATTATATAATAAAAGTCATACTAATATGACAGTAAACTACAAATTCTTTGCAACTAGGGCCCAAATTTATATGCATTTGAGTGTTTTTTTCTAACAGTCCAAAAAGTAGTTGGACAAGCTACAAGTTTGGATTATAGTCAATAGATCGGAATACAATGTTTTACTTTGCATATTTTTGTGTTTTACGGTTTTTTGTTGCATATTTCTGTATTTTACGAATACTAAAGTGTTTCATACCTATTTGTTTTACTATTGTTAGTTGGTTTCTCCGAATAATCTGGGCAAACGAGTCAATTTTAAGGAAAAACTATTTATTCTAATATAATGCGACCATTTCAACTGGGTACACATAGTTTTAATGCTCTTAATTTAATTATTCGTTTAAATGCATTTTTGTTTGTGTATTTAAAATTATTGAATATTTTAAGTGCATATTTGAACGATAATCAGTGCATAAATGCATGCATATTTTGTATGTTTTTAGTGCTTATAATTTCGAGTCCTAGTCAGTGGCATGTATCATAAAAAAAATTGGTGTTGCTCAAATAATTTTAAGAAACCTACCCCTCATAATACTTTCATACCGACCTAAAAAATTACCTATTTTTTTATCTATCAATACCCACCCACCCATATTTAAGGTGTTGCTCAAGCAACACTTGGACCCTATGTTATACGCCACTGACCCTAGTAATAAGTAATCATAATTATTATGTTAGGACGTTAAACAAATTCAACAGAAAGTGCATTTTTACACATCAAAAAAAGGTACACAAGGTTTTAGTAGAGACTATAAATGTTGTTTATTATTATTTAGTGAATGGTGTTATAATTTTTTACGAATTTAAAAATGGAAGAATTATTATTTAATAATCAAAAGATGTATTATCCTGTTTATTTATGTGGGACCCCCATTTCACCCAATGGTCTCAATATACCTAAATTTGCCCCTGCTTAAATAATACCTACTAACCAACAGCAATCAAGTGTTACATAATATTATTGTTTATAGCTTTATTTGAAGACGGAGATGTGCCAGGTGAACTTATGTTTAGTTTTCAGTCCAAACAAAATAAAACACCATCATGTATAAAAAAAAACTTAACTTCACAAGATAGCAAAAATCTCCAATATCATAACAAAGATGATCGAAAAATGTGTAATATTCCTACTGAAGGTAAATTATTATAATTATTAAGGATTGTTATATATTATTATTTATCACACTACTGAAACCATAAAACATAAATTACTTGTAATTTAGTGTAAATAATACGTCCAAACAAAAATAATATAATCAATAATTATGATTATATTAAAAGTGCATAATATATATTATAGTAGTGATCAGGCACAGTCCCAGAATCTTTATTGTAGGGGGGGGAATTTTAAATTTAATATATTGTATACAATAAAATCAGTCTTTTGATACACATACAATTCAAAGTTACAAACAATAATTTAAAATGGTCAGTATATAGAAAAAGGCAATCTTTCCTTATTTATGTGATTAAATTAATAATAATGTAAACATAAAACGATTAAAACATATTATTAGTTCAATGTTTATATAGAGTTAGGTATTTTAAGCAAATAAAATAATAAAATTTTTTTTTTCATTTAAAATGCATGCATAATATTTAAATCGCATATTTAACAAGTAATTTTTTGATTTGACATTTTTTATTCATAAACATCAAGTTGTGTCTAGTTATACCAGTGGTAACTAGTTATACTTTCATGAATTTTAATTGCCATCAAATTTCAACTTTTTATAAACATCACAAATAGTGCCAAAATATAAAGTCCTAATTTTAGATTCTGAGCAGAGTGATAAATGTATTGTTGATTATACAAAAATATGTTTTGTTTTGTGTCTGTATGAACACTTTTTGTAGTAGAAAAAAGTATT
This sequence comes from Sitobion miscanthi, assembly GCA_008086715.1. Taxonomy (NCBI): domain Eukaryota; kingdom Metazoa; phylum Arthropoda; class Insecta; order Hemiptera; family Aphididae; genus Sitobion; species Sitobion miscanthi. The sequence goes on along the minus strand of CM017798.1, from coordinate 27,727,848 downwards.
GAAAGTTAGATTTTATACTTAAATATATTTTCTGGAAATAAAGTGAATCTAGTTGGTACTTAGGGGAATAAAAAGTGCAAAATTCTTACTAATTTTCAAGAGTTCAGAGAAATAGAAAAAAAATGAGAATACAATAAAATGCAGTGTTACAAAAAGTTCCCCTATATGACCACAAACAATATATTGTATGTAATATATTTTTAAAATTAAAAAAATAAAACTTAACCTTCAAAACATTGTTATATGGTCTTTGTATCCATGCAACTTTCCTGGAACCTAACCTCAGGAAAACAAAGGATTACTGTAACATTAAATTCAAATTTAACCCATCCATTACAGTGACCCACTCCACACTGACTGTTAAACAGAGCAATACACTTTTTACCATTTTGGTTTTAGGTTTCTCAGATGATGAAAGTGAAGTTAAATCGAAAATTCCTTATAAAAAAACAACTAGAACATCAGTTATATCTGAAGTCAAAAATGAAGTATCAGACGACAATGGTGATAAATAGAATATAAAATTATGTTTAACAGTCAACAGGTATATATAATACATAAATTATTTATAATCAATCATTACAATGTTATAGACTCTCCAAAAGTAACTGATAGCAAATTTGGTTATGAAACACCTAAAAAATTAAAAAAATTACATTCTATGAATAGTTTTGAACACATATCAACAAAAACACCAAGAACTGTTCGAAAACAGATTTCAAAAGGTTAATACTTAACTGACCTATACATTAACTAAAAAAATGGTCAACAAAATATTAATCTATCATTTTCAGGAATAGCACATCAAAAATTTGAACAACTTAATGAATTTAACGATTCAGATTATAGTGACAGTGATGAAAGTGACAGTGATTCTAGTATTGATACTAATCTTAAAACTGTTCAGCCAGAGATTTCTTTAAGAAGATCTACTAGAAAGAAAGAAGTTCCTTTTGTAAGTATTTTTTGTAAATTGTAAAATTATATATTTATGTTTTTTTTTTACAATATATTTTCTAGATATATAAATCAGATGAATATTTTTTATCCAAATCTGCTAAATCTGTAAAAAAGTCTAAGACATCAGACAATACATTGAAACTATTAAAAAACCCCGCTTTAGACAAAGAACAGGTCGATGAACTATCAGAAAATTCTTATACTAAACATGATAAAAAGTTAAAGTCAATGTACAAAGATATTGTGTCAAATTTTCCATATTGGATGTCTTTGCTAAGGTAATTAATTACTATTATTCTTTGTTTTCAAATTATTGTTATGCAGTATTTTGACTTTTTAGGGAAGGATTTAATTTACTTCTTTACGGATTTGGTTCAAAAAGACAAATTATTAATGATTTTCGAATGTCTGTATTAGCGGAAGAATCTGTATTAGTGATTAATGGATTTTTTCCAGGACTGACAATGAAAGAAGTACTAATTTTATAATACATTTTTCATTATCAACGCCTTTTATTTTATAATATCTTGTTTGATAATATTTTATAGATACTTGAATCTATAACAATAGATTTATTAGATCTTGAGAGTTGTCCAGGAAGTTCTGAACTCGCGATTCAGCAAATTGAAGAAAGACTAAAATTAAAGACTTCTGAACATATTTATATTCTTATTAACAATTTGGATGGTGTTGAATTGCAAAACTACAAAGCACAGCATATAATTTCGAGGATTTGTTCATTAAAAAAAGTACACTTAATAGCATCTATGGATAGAGTAAATTCTGCTTTAAGTTAGTTTTGATCTGTTTGAAGTTGGGCTAATACCTAAATATTTATGGTATATTTAACTTTCAAACATTTTTTAGTGTTTGATAATACAAAACTTGGGGATTACAATTTTATTTGGATGGATTGTACCAATTTTTTACCATATACAGTTGAAACTAATTTTATACAATCCTTAATGGTAAAAAACATTGGAACACAACATTCATTATCAGGATTGAATAATGTTTTCAAATCACTCCCAGCCAATGCTAAAAGTATCTTATTATTACTGATTAAAAATCGAATAGAAAATAAAAATGATAAAAAATACGGAGGTAAATAATATTTTTCTTATTTTAATTATAAAATAATTTATTTATGTATAATATATTTAAATATAGGAGTTCCATTCTCAACCTTGTATCATTGGTGCCGTCAACGGTTTCTAGCTAGTACAGATCTAGCTTTGAGAAGTCAGTTAACTGAATTTGTTGATCATGAATTGGTAAAATGGAAACGTGATGCTGATGTGCTCTTTGTTCCTGTAGATGTCGATATACTTGCTCAGTTTTTTAAGCAAAATGAAGAAGACGATGAATAAATTTTATGTTTGGTATATTTTGTTTTAAAATTCCAAATAGAATAATTTTTTTTTTAATATTTAAAATAATATAATATACAACATACATTAAAAATTAATTTTTATTTATTCAACTATTCTATGATTATATAATTTTTTATTTGTGAACATAAACTCATATTATTGTACGGAACATATTACTGACTAGATCTACATTCAACAATTTTGAATTTTCATAACTTATGCCCATACCTATAACAAAAAAGTTGTTTATATATTTAATACATTTTACATTAGTAAATCACATGTTTATATAAACATAAAGCATGGTTATTTCAAAGTATTAATTTTATTTATATCACTTTTTAAAAAAAAATCTTGATACATAACTGAACTTAAGATTTTAAAATCTTTTTGATAATGTTCATTGGAATTCGATAAAGTTTGTATTGGAAAAAGTTTCACAATTTGAATTGTAAAAAATAATTTAGCTATTCAGTATGTATCAAAATGTTTTTATAAAAAATAAAGTTACTAACTCCTGAATTATTGAATCAGTCAATATACATACACGTAAAGAAGCATCCCAACTGGCAGAAGCTAATGCCGTTCCATCAGGTGAAAGTTTTATACTTGTAACTCGATTTTCATGTCCATACAACAAACTCACTCTTTCACATTTTAAGCTATCCCAAGCATTTATTGTATAATCTGTATAGCCTCCAAATAATATTCTACCTAGACAACATAATATGAATATTATATTAATACTAGCTGAATTATCTGGCTTCACCAGAGTGTAAAATATTTGTGTATCACCAAACACACCTACCCATTCCCATCTATAATATCTTGTCAAAAAATACCCTGAAAATTGCAAGCATCAAGCTATCATTAGTTAAGCTTTACGTTGATCAGTTTGTGAGTCAGTCAGACATGTTCGATTATATTATATTATAGCTATCTCGCCGGCATTGCCCGTGAGACACGTTTGCGATTATGCGATCATTATATTTTCAGACCCAGAGAGGTACGTAGTACAAACTTAATCACAAATGTTTTATTGACTCATTGTTTATGATCTACATGTGTTAGTTCCCGCCTTCCCAGTATAAAGGTCAAAAAGTTAGTGTTAGGAATTCCATTTTTACTAAGTTATGTGGTTTTGACCAAATATAATATATAGGTCTAAAATTATATTCAATCAATAGCAACCTTACAATAAACAAAAATATATTAGTGGCTTTGTGTGATGCAGTGTGTACACTCAACTGCTGAAACGCACTGAGTGTACGTAACGGCCGGTGTTGCTAGTTCCTGGATGGGTGACTACCTGGGGTTTTTAGCAACAAATTCTTGCCACTCATACAAAACGTGTTTTCAACCTTTCCTCCCTCTACTAACAACCTACAAACAAACAAAAAAAAACCAACAGCTAATGGCCTAAGTTGCTAGGCTTCAAGCTCAAAAAAAAAAAAATATATATATATATATTATTAAGTGTTCGAAAAGCCCAAACTTTTTTTATGGTGAATACAGGCACAATTTCAATAAAAAAAACTGAGGGTGCTTAAGATATGCAATTTCTGGCAGATTTTTTTTATGAGGCAGTAATGTCTTTTTTGAGCAAAAATGTTTTATAAGTTATAACAATTTAACATTGAACAATCAGTCAAACTAATAGGTTGTTTGAATGCCACCTAAAATTGATACAATTTTTGTTATTATTTCTATTTCATTATTAATGTAATGTTAGTTATTTAATTGTAAAAAAGTTCAATAAATTATTTGTAAATATTATTTTAAATCATATTTTTGGAACTTAGAACTGATTAGAGAATAGTACAGGGCTTTAAATGAAAAATTTTGTTTTTAAATTTATCTTCTATATATTGATATTTGTTTCTCAACAATATTATAAATGCGCGAGAAGGTTGAAGTTGTCAAGTAAAAAAAATAAATAAATAAAAAATTCATTTAAAAATAGTTGTTTTCTGAAATTAAATAGCAACCTTAATACACCTTAACTATAAACTATAAACAAAAATATATTATGACAGATGGGGTTTTGATGGGAAATTTCCTACTTTACCGGTGGATTTTCCGAACATTTTCTTTCAAAAAAATCTTATCCTGATAATTACGAACATAACAAATCAGCCAAATCAGTCGCATAGTTACTGAGATTGGCCGTTTCAGAGTATATAAGTATAAAAGTAGTTTTACGTTTATATAGTAGAAGAAAGATTAATTAATTTAATTTTTTAAAATTGTGAAATTTTTTTTTTTATATAATCAATTAGTTAATCATTATAAACATTTGTGATATATTGTTTAATGGGTGGTACATTTAATGTAAGACACTTATAATTGGACATTTATTGGCAAGTCTTATTTTATAATATGCACCTAATATTGTGTAATTGCTACTTAGTTCAAATAAAACTTACCGCTGACTGAAAAGTCTATAGAATTAACTCCAAACAAAATACTTTCTTTTGAATATACAGCAACTTCTTTGTCTGCTCTTAAGTCATACATTCGACACTAATAAATTAAGAATACATTAGACAGTAAAAAAAAAAAGTAATGGTTCTTATTACTGTAGAATCATCTGATCCAGATGCTACAGCGTCTCCACTGGGATGATATTTAACACTATTTATATCAGAAAGATGACCTTCAAATGATTGAACACTTTGACCAGTTCTCATATCCCACAATAGTAACATTTTGTCACAACTCTAAGAAAAATAAATGATAAATTAAAAAATTAATATTTTCAAGTAAAAAAAATAAAGAACTCTTAACATATATTATGATTAGGTCTAGTGACTATTATCATCTGAGTCAGAATGTTTTCTATTAATTATGCAAAACAGCATTGTGGTAAAAATTGTTTCATTAATAGTTCATAAGACATTTTTATGCATATTTTACTTTATTTATATGTTATATTGTTGAGATTATTATCCACCACGGGTACTATATTCGTATAGTACAATGTGTATGTAACATATATAGTGGCACATAAAGAGTCAAATTTTGTGGGAGCTACAATCAGAGATGTCTATGTTAGAAAATATATCATTTAATATTTCTTTTGTGTCAATTTCATTAGCCGAATCTGTTTCTCGATACCCATGATACTTAGGTTTGTGAAATACACTGTACAGCTTCTTAGCTAACTTTGTAACCATTGAATCAAAGAAAAACTATTTTAAATTGAAAATTAGAATAATAACACAGATTATATAACATATACATATACAGTTTTATATAATCTGTGATAATAACTTACACCTGATATAAAAGTATTGCCAATTTCTGATGGCGACAAATCAATGGACATTATGTCACCTGTATGGCCGTGGAAAGATTGTAACATTTGACCTGACTCAACATCCCAAAGTGCAGCAGTAGCATCTCCACTACCAGTCAAAATCTTAAAAACAAAATAGAATATAATATAAAAATGTATTGAAATATAATATTAAATGTATATGTATCGTAAACACTATAAAAAATGATGATAGGAAAAAGACTGGGGGGGGGGGAACTAAAAAAACTGAAAAATTAAAACTTAATATTTAATATCTGGCATACCTACTGCACTATACTATAAACTTTAACAGAGGTTACTAATGTAACCGTATGGCATACACACTGTAATAATATATATAATATATTATGTATAAGCTGTAGGAAAAAACCAAATTTTATTGTTTTTTTTGTCTACCCCTGTGGTTTTGGACTAAACTATACAATTGAACTAAATAGCTGGTATATACTAGTAGACTTTATCATCATTTTATTTACGGTTTTCCATACCAAACTAACGTATATTAGGTATAAAATGTGAATTATAGAAGATTACACATTCATACTAACATATTTTTCACACAAAACTAACATAATATCAAACATTCATAACAATTAATAATAATAAAAACATTTTTTTTTTCGATTACTATTCATACAGAGTAATATTATATAAGTTTTATTTAAAATGTTCCAAATTGTATATTTCATCAGTCTTATGAACACTTTTTCCTCCAGACTTTTTTTCCATTCCCCATAAAAAAAAAACTATATACTACCTGTTGATCAGAATTTGGAAATAAGCAACATGACATGAAATTTGTATGTGTACCAACAGTTTTCTTTTTAGCAGACGGATCTTCTTCAGGATTGGATATATTGAACACTGTTACTTTGTTATCCAAACCACTTAAAATACAAAAAATGAATTTTTTTATTAATTAAAATATTTTGTGTTCTGATATGTCTATATTAAACTAATAAGTAATAATTCATTAACAATAATAATAACCAGCCATAGTTGATGTGGAGTTTTTCCACTATTATTTAAAATAAAATATATTACAAAAATCAATGATCTACCTATACAATCTTACCCGCATGCAACCAAGTTGCCTGATGGTGAATAGGCACATGCCATCACCCAAGTAGTTGGCATTGTAACAGTTTGTTCTTTTGCAGATGTAAATGCATCCCAAATTAGTAATTTACCATCCTAGCATTTGTATGCACCGACACCAAGCAAGCATATTTTATTAAACACTTTTGCACATTTATAAATATATATTATGTACCTGTGAAGATGAAACAATATGCCGTTTATCTGGAGACCAATCACAACATAACATTTTAGCTTGGTTTCCTTTTAACAAACGTCTAGGTTTTATATTTAGAAATGTAACTTCCTCTAGTCGTTCCGCAACATTTGCCACTATTACATAAGTCATCAATAACAATTTAACATAGCAAACAAATATTATAATTTTAATAGCAAATTAAGTACATGTCACATCGTTAAGTTTTTTTCTTTCTTCTTCAAGCTTGTGTTTTAGGCAGTCAGCTTCACGACTCAATAATTCAACTGTTTCAGTTCGAGTATTTACGTCTAATGCCATGTCCAAATTCCAAATGTTTCTCAATGCAATATCTGCCAGTGGTGGTGCTACTGAATACGACTTACAGTCTTTCATTAAGCAAAATTGTTGAATTGTTTATGTTCTGTAAAGATTATTAAATATATTAAAATAATAATTGTTCTAATATTTTATAACTATTAACTTTTAAATTAGTAAAAATTGTACATTATATTAATATGTAACCATAGTCCATAATTACTAAGCAAACAATAATTGGTACAAGCTATACATTATTATTTATATATTTATGAAAATGATACTATATACAATATAGTAAAGAATATTTATTCTTGAAATATATCGTTAGGTTAGTTCAAAAAAATAATAAAAATAATGATATACAAAATATTATAAAGTGATTTCAAATCATACATATCTCAATTTTCCCGCTTAATAATGAATTTATTAAAAATGTAGGTTTTTGGAATTTGTAAATATACTTAAGTACTCTTAAGGATTTAAGGTTTATAATTTCATATCCTTAAATTTTGTATGCAATTTCATAGAGTATTCCTTGACAACACACAATGAGGACCACTTTTTAATGAAAATTGTCAAGCACATGGAACTTAAGATTAGCTATAAAATAATAAGTCCATGACAATAGGTTTAGAAGTTAATATGGTGTAAGGAATAAGGACTATGATAAATTGACACTTGTAGTTATTAATATTTATCTTCAAACATATAATTTATAAAACTGTTTGTGTACCCTGGTTAAATATTACATACATTTTATTTTTTTGTAAAGGTATATTATGAATAGCATAAGCGTGCACACGAGGGCAGAAGATGCAGCATAATATTGAATTATGGGCCGCAGTCAACTTCCATAAAATTAGTTTTACACAAATTATATACAATGTACATTATGATTTATAACCAAAAACAATTTTATAATATTTTTAGAAAATATGTAAAAACGTTTCTACTGTCACCCTTATTAATATTTTGAATTTATGGGGTTCCCCCTTCTAATAATTAGCTTACCAGCCCCTTTCCCACCAAATGATAAAAAATCAATTTTGCATTTTTTTCTACGTCAATAATTAGTGTAAAATTGTATGACCTATTTCAAAAATGTACCCCAAAAGCCCTATTTTTAAAATAAATTATGGGCCGGATTAATCTCATGCTGCCCCTGAAACCAGAGACTCTTATGATGAATATGATAGGTACATTTATTAGGGTATATAATTAAATAACTTAGACACTACTAGCTATTTTTAATATATTATATAGATTAAATATATCAAAAAAATCATCTGACTAACAATGAACGGTAAAAAAATAATTTTTGTATTTAAAATATTCTCTATAAATGTATAAATGTAAAATATCAAAGTGACCATTTAAAAATACTAGAATTTGAATAGTAATAATAAAAGATTTAAGTAGTTGAGGAGGGGAGAAGGGAGGAGCATGCAGGCAAATCAGTAGGTTTACCTATTAAATATTTAATCTTTTTTTCTTAATTTATAAACTAATATATTGCATTTTATGCCATATCTAAAGAAATTATGCAGTACATACTATGTAAATATTATATTTTTAAAATTGAGTTGTTTCGATTAACGTCACATATCACTAAAACTGATGAAATAGCAGTTGAAAATAATTCAATTATTAGAATTGTTTATTACTCATGCCTTTATGAGGTAAGACATAGAACAATATAACCATATTACAAACATAATATTTAGCTTATCTGCAAAAAAATGTTGCTGTGTACACTAGGCTAATTTTAAACAGTAGTATTGCATGAACAGGTTTGTGTGGGGGCCCAACTATATATACAAATAAAAAAATAATTATTTGATATTATTTAAGTCACATTTTATTTTAAATTTAAAATGTCAGTATAATTATTATTAATTAAATTAAAATTCATTGCCTACAATATAATATTCATCAGTCAAATTTAGTCCTGTGGCTAAATAATGTCGATGACTACCCAGGGCCAAATTTTCTATATTAATAATAGACTGGGGTGAAACGTTCATGGACTGGGTTTTTTGATGGAGACAAAACATCTGTTTACACTTCTTTTCATACAAAGTATAAATTTGAAATGGTATCAATGTCAGGATCATGGGATCAAAGAAACTACATTTGGGTTTTTATTAAATTGCGGTTTAAAAATATAGAAGGAAGCCACAATTCTTTTTTTTAAACTCTTTGTCAATAACAATCACAACTTTTCTACGAGCTTTTACAATTTAAAGTGATAATTATCGAATAAGTGAGTTAAAGGTTTATTCATCATAAAAATATTTAAGAGGATGTCATACCCGCATATGTTGTCTCCGTCTTACAACATAGCAAAAACTGTTTTGCATGGGACAACTTTTACCTTTCTGTGTTTGTAGTAGTGGGCCCAAAATTTCTGAACATATAGGGAGGAAAATTATGTATGCAACAGCGTGCCCTTATTTTAGATAACATAAATACAATAAAAGTTATTTGCTTCTAAATATTTGATTTTTTTTTGTTTTTTTTCATTTGCTTATAAAATTATTGGATAGTGCTATTAAAAAAAAGAGCACACTGTTACACAGATAAATTTCTTCTTTATGTGTTGTGAAAATTTGGTAGTTCTACAACAAATATGGTGCGAGAAAAGTTGTCCCGCGCAAAACAGTTTTTGCTATGTTGTACATTTGTAAGACGGAGACAACACATGTGGGTGTGACATCCTCTTAAATAAAAGTGGCATTTTCTTCCATAAATGTGTTAATGTCAGCAGATAATACGAAAAATACCTACTGATTTTGTCAATTGTGATATCATCTAATAACTTCAAATTATGATCTAATATGTATAAACAAACCAAAAAATTTTAAATTGCATGCATCTGTTGTTATTATACTATATGTTAAATTATAATACGTAAATTAAAATTTACTGAAATTAACATTATTACTATATACTATATAAAATATAAATACATATTATATTTACTGATTTAATAAAATATAATAATTAACTAATGTTTATATATTTAAAAGTTATCTCTATTCATGATGGATAATATTGAACAAACTAAAAATAATATAAAATCAACAAATACAAAATTTAAGACATAGTACAAATTATTCTTCATGACTAAAGACCGGATTTATATTCGCTGAAAATACCTAAAATATGATGCTAATATTCTCTAAAAAACCTTCAAATATTCATTAAGTATCATTATATTCCCTTAAAATTTTTTGAAATATGCTAAAATATGCAAAAATAATCAAGAAACATCATTATTTGCTTAAATATATATTTTTAAAATTTTTTCAACATTATTTTAATAGTGAGGTGTTAATTAAGTATTAAAAGTTGCATATTCTAATGGAATACTATTGCACTTAAGTAAGAAGAGTTGGACATGAAAAATCAAAAAAATTGTAAATGTTCAAAAAAAATTTTTCTAGGTACCACAATATTAAAATTTAAAATAAATACAAATTTTTTTCACAATTCACGAAATATTCTCAAATATGCAAAAAACTTTTTTCCATGCATTCGAAATTGAACGAATCGTCCACATTTTTTACTCTCTTAAAACTGCATTGACCCAGAAACGATATGTAATAACATATAAATCCGGTCTTTATTCATGACTATCATTTAATATTAATGATGAAATGTTGTGACTTGAAAAATACTATCATTAGGCAAATAGAGAGGTGGTTTGTGGATACAATATCTGTTGCAATTCACCATAAATAAATTGGAAGCTGGGTGGTTGATAATTGTTTTTGAAATTTATTAAGTTATCCGTTAACAGTTCCTTTTTAAAAATTTCAATTAAATGGGTTAGATAGGCAGGTTATTCTCAAACCTCCTAGGGTAAGTATACTTAAGAGATAGATAATGGCAGAGGTAGTTTCTTGGTAGTTTAGACAGTTTTTTTTAATGTTTTTAATCTAACAACCATTGCCTAACAGTAACATTAATGTATTTACTCAGGGAATAAGTGTTATCTCAAAATTATAATACAAAGATTTACATATTTAAGAGTAAAATCATATTTGTTAAGAGATGGATACCATTTTTATCAGTACTTAAAAAAAAACGGATATATTATTTTTTATCCATAACCTATTAACTATTCTAATATATTTGATTTTTTTTATCTATTTAGGCTCAATAATTGATATAACAAAATTACAATTTTTCATTAAATAAATCCAATTTGAAATGTAGCATATCTAATTTATTTTCTCTTTCCTAATTGTTAAACAAAAAACATAATATCGTAAAAATAAAAACGATTCTAAATATTATTTAAGCATTAAATAAAACATAATAAAATATAAAATATTAGACTTTTAACTATTTATAATAATAACATATAATATATTATGATCCGTACCGTCATAGTGTCATCCAAGTAGAGACAGAGAGAATGATAGAGAGTGAGAGAATGAGTGAGTGTGAGAGAGAGTGAGTGCAAAGGGCAGAATCTTTAAACGCTTACCTCGTTCAATTTATCTCCTATTCAGGAAAATCTCCACTGAAAAGAATCATTTCACCGAACCAATTCAAGAACAATTTTTATCATTGAACCTGAAATCCTCTCAACGACGGCAAAGGCAATATAGAATTTATAATCAATATGTAAGCGTCACCGACATGACCGCCCGCCTAGACAGAGTGTACAACCACTAGCTAGCCTGCAAGGCAGCAACACAGCTGGACAATTTTGAGTTTTCTCAGATTTTAATGATTTTATTTCGTATTATCAAAAAGCCCGTCCAAGCTGAGCAACATTTTCAGCATTTCTCAAAAAATTCCGTTTTTATCTATTTGCGTCTACCGTTTTCGAGTACAGAAAATTGGTTTGTGGTAGTGCCAGTTATTCCACGGTAACTGGTAGGCCCCTGATAATGATAAACAACTTAATAATAAATAATAATATTATTAAAAAAATAGTAGTAGTTACTTGATGTCTTAAATCTTGATAGTTGATAGTTGTTAGTAACAACTTGTTACTTGTAAAAGTGTAATACTATTAATACTATCTTCAGACTTCTTTTAAAAAAAAATAGTTCTTTCATTATTTCATAATTTCATATTTTTTATTTATATTTTCATTTTTACTCTTTTAAAAAAAATTATTTATTATTAATTTATAACGAAATAATGCAATAATACTTGAACATAAAATGATCATTTGTTTTCTATGTTCTACGTAAATGTAATCGTCATTCATAATCATGAATAAATAACAATTAATTTAAATCTAATTTTTATTTTTTATTCATTTTTAATGCTATATTACCTGTACTATAGATTTCTAAAACTATTGTTTGACAGCAACCACTATCCACTGTACACAACGGAATTAGAATAATTATAATATTTCATATTTGAATCCTCGTTTAAAATGGAACTTACAGACGATCAAAGGAAACGTATAGAAGAAAATAGGAAAAAAGCACTGCTAATAAGACATGAAAAATCAAAAGCTAGATCAACTGTACAACCTTACCAAAAGTATGAGATTTGTTTTAAAAATATATACTTTAACTATAATACATATTAATAGCTGTTACATTTTCCAACTTTTAATAATTAACGTTTTTTGTTGAAGACCCATATTACATCAGTCAAAGGTAGATAAAAGTCTTCAAATCACAGTTGCCGGTCAATCATACGTAGACACAGAAGCTGGATTTCTGCTTAACGAGGATGATCTATCAGAAAAAAAAAATCCGGTATGAAAAACGATGGAGTTAAGATTAATATATAATTTATAAGATCATTTCTTAGGGTCACTTGAAATTTAATGAAATTAATTTGTAAATGTATATGCGATTATTAACATAAATATGTATTAATATGTGCATTTTAGAGTATAATACATATTTAGTCATTGTACACATATGCCAAGTAGGTAATGCTTATATTTTTTTTTTTAAAGTTTTTTCGTCATTTATTTAGTGCATAACCCACTGGCCCGCCATGAACTATTAATTTAATAAGTATCTGAGAAAAAAAAATTTATCAATTCCAGTTATCTAAAACTTGAAAATCCTCGGTAGGTTACATTCTACAAATGTGGTTATTTTTACATGGATAAAGTGTACATATTTTATTAGTTATTATTTAGGTTAAACTGAGTACATTTTTGAAACTAATTAATATTTGTATAATTTATTTAATTTAGACAATACCAGCAACAATGGCAAATCCAATATTATCAAAAACTGAACAGCCTATTTGTCTTGAATGTAATCACGAATTTGGTATTTCTTATTTAATGACAAATTTTGACCATCCTGTATGTGATAGATGCAAGTATGTAATATACATATAAATTTAAGTTGAAAAAAAAAGATTTTAGTTTAGAATATTATAGTTTATAAAAGCTTTTATATAATTACCACTTAAAATGTTTACAGAATCTATTATAATTTAAATAACATTGTAAATTGTATAAGTTAATTATTTTATATAGTTAAATATTTTCATTTATACATAGTTATAATTTGGTGTTAACAGGGAGAAATTTGGAAAAGAAAAGTTTGATTTAATTACCAAGACAGAAGCTAAAAAAGAATATTTATTAAAAGATTGTGATATTGATTTGCGCTCACCTCCGCTTAGGTTTATTCTGGGCAAAAATCCACACAATTCCAGATGGGGTGAAATGAAATTATATCTTTTACTTCAAGTAAGTGGGTAGAAATAATTTTGATATAGTACCAACTAACATTCAACAAAAAATTAATGTGAACAATATTCCATGATTATAGGTAGAAAAAAGAGCTTTAGAAGTTTGGGGTACTGAAGAAGAAGTGGAACGACAAATTGAATTAAGACAAGAAAAGCAAAAGGCATCAAAGTTAAAAACGTTTAAGAAAAAAGTCAAAGGTTTATATGAATATATTATATCTGTTTATTATTTTTTTTATTTATTTTGTATGGCGCTATGTCCGGGAGTAGGCCTGACGGCCTAAGGTCGGACGCCTATTTGGGCACCCGTAGGTTTCTGCCATGCCCAGTTAGGGAATGGCGGTCTCCATTTAAACAGTTGCCTGCCTAGAGTGATGCCGCCCGTGGACGGGATTTGATTTGAACTGACGTCGTAGTCCACTCGGCCACTCTGTCCCCCAACTGTTAATGATACATGATACACTAATAATAGTTATTTATTTCAGAATTAAGAATGTCAACTAGAAGTAGTTTATATACCAAAGTCACAAAAGCTTCTCATCAACATGAATATGATACAGAAATATACAATGAAGAAGAAGATAATTATGAACGTACTTGCACTTCTTGTGGATTCCATGAAATTTTTGAAAAAATGTAAATAATATTATATTAGTATTAACTTCTACAAAACTACCGATTCTATTTAAAACTATTATTTTTGTAAATTGTTCATTAATATTTAAATTTTCCTGTTTTTTCCTCATATTTATATGCTAAATGTATCATTTAACATGCAATCATTAAAATTAGTATTTATAACTAGCTGTATATCCTATCTTCACCCTCGAATAAGTGAAAAAATAAAATATATGGCCCTATTAAGGTATTATTTAATTAAAGTTAGAACCAAATTCACACATTTCAAACTACATTTAAGTATACATTAAATACTATCTGTAAAATAATGTAATTATTTATTTTTTTATTTAATTTTTCCAAATTAAATAAATTTAAAGTACACAATATAAAGTATACAAATGTCAACACTTTTAATATATTTAAAAAAAATATCATGACTAAGTTATGATGAAATTATTTGAAAATCAAAAGTTGATATAGGTTTACCGGTAAAAAGTTGCTTAACTATGAAAAGAGATGATATTAATGCAATGATGTGGTAGGACAGTGTGAATTTGGCCTCAATTTCGGTGTGGAAATTACAGCAAAAATTTAAGGTTATACTTTTTTTTATGCAAGATACAAAAATTAGGCATAAGTTTGGTGTAGACAGAACATGGTAAACCAGCTTCACGCACATAGATCAGTAGTGAATTTAAGTTGGTAATTCTATTACTCTATGAGTACACCTAAGTTTGAGGGACCATAGAATTTTTATCATAGGTTAAGAAAAAAAAACCTAAAAATAAGGCTTGAAATGTTCATTTTTAAGAATACAATGTTATTGTTTTAAACAAATTTATAAGTAGTATAACAATTATTACCAATATGATTGTTTGTAACATAAATTTGTTTTTGGGCTGGATATATTTTTTTTCTAACTAATTTTGTGGCATGCTTTGACTATCACCATAGAAACAAATAAAATGTAAAAACAACCTAATTCTCACTAGGTATGTATATTTTAATGGTTACTAATTAGTTATTTATATATATTTGTATAGGGTGTGATGGGGTTGGTCAATTTACGGGAAATGGTAGGGTACTACTTGTACTTGTCACAAATATAGTATAATTAGGCAATTTCTAATTTTTTTTATTAGCTTCTAGAATAATTATTTAATAATTTAATATCTGTGTTCAAGGGGGCGGCCTCCACCTCCAATAGATACTAGGGGCATCAAGTTTCAAGCTATACCACTGATATAGATAACGAAATCCCATAACAATTACCTCTATACAGGCCACTATCTTTAACGCAATTTAGGCTTTCATTTATTATGAGCGTATTGTAACTTTTTTGATTTTATAATTTTTTTTGTATACATTTTCTTTGTTACGTACTTGTAAGACAAAGACAACAAATGGCTGTGTAGCATCCTCTTAAACCTTTCAAATATTTATAAAAAAAAAAAACTACTTTGCTCTGCATAAATGTTTAAATTATTAATAATAATAAAAATGAAATTTAAAATATGATGATACAATACTATTTATGTTTCCAGTTCTGCTAAAAATATTTACTAAAATATTAACTTATTCTTATTTTGTACATATAAATAACAATCAACATAGAATGACTAGGCACCTAAATTAGAGCAATTTTAAAAGTTTTGATTGTGTTTGTGGAACACGCCTGAACCAAGTTGATGATCCACGGTTCAACTGATCACATCTGTAAAGATATTTCATACATTCCAACCAATTTCCAAATACAGGCATATCTGGAGGCATGCCAGCAGCTAATCTGTTCAAACAAATATTTTCATATTTTTATATTAAATAAAATAAAATAAAATAAAATAAAATAAAATATCCACATACCCGCAGTTGTTAATTGCTGTACAAGCAGTAACAACATTAAATGAATACGTAGCTGCATTAGCTAAGTACTGAAATAAAAGTAAACAAATTTTATTATTTTAAGTTAAATTTTAAATTCAAAATATTTTTAGTATAACCATTTTTTTCAGGTTTTTAGCGTAACAATGAATTATTTGGTTTTACAGTCTATATTATTTTTACACTATTTTGGAGCAGTCAAATCTTTAACTTTAAGGGTGGTTTCTTGTAGAAAATTGAATTTAGTTGGTATTTAAAGTAAATAAGGGAAAAAGTAGGTAACAACTCGGCTGTACAATAGGTGTTAAATGTACCACTTCAATCATAATTGAGGAAATCAATGAATGTATGTTTTAAATTTCAATTCAATCATTGATAAAACATTGCATACAAATAACTGTTATTACTGATGTTATTAACTTTTGGGTCAATACCGAATTACCGTAAAATACTGTGAATAGGTTCACCATATAAATAAGAAATAGCATAAAATTAATTAAAATGTTTTGAATGTGTCAATGTGACCATTGTATATAAAAAAAAAGTATAAGTTTCAAATTCCCCAAAAAATATTTTTGAAATACAACAAAATAAATAAATTGTTATTCTTTGTTTAAAATTTAAAATACCTCATTTTATCCAAATTTTAACTGACAGATTTAATCCCGGATACCGGCTTAAAGGGCGAGTCTATAAATCCGAATAATGGGTTCAATTTAAAAAGCTGAATTAATAGTTTAAATTTCATGTTTATAAACAAAGTTCTAAAAACAAACATCATAATATGTATGGTATATACTTAATATTAGATTTAAATATAAATATATTTATTTTTTTATTAATTAACCTGTGGCAACTTAGGCCATTGGGTGGTTTTTAACTGTGGGGGAGGGTACTGTAGGTTTTTTTAAACACGTGTGTTTTGGTTAGGCAGAATCTTCAAGTGGGCACCCGTAGGTAACTGCCATGCCTGAGTGGGGGATGGCGGCTCCTCTCTCCAGACACCATGAATGCCCAAAGAGAAGTGCCGCCCGTGACTTAGGTCTGAACCAGTGGCAGTGAGCGCCTAACCAACCGACGCTTTAGTCCGCTCGGCCACTCTTCCTAATTTATATTTTATCTTATCTTTTATCAGAAAAACATATTTTTAAAATATGGATTGAATTTATATCATAATCCGAATTGGTAATTTTTAATCTGGATAAACATATTAATAACGTTTGTTTCTATTCGAATCGATCCGGATTAGTAACCCGGATTTTATGTCCAGCACTAGTTTATATATTTTTTAGATTTTCTGGTTTGAGTATGAACTTCTTATGAGGAACATTGAATTAAATTTTTTTTATTGATATGTATATAAAAATCTCAAAAATGTTAAATGTTTATGAATAGCTCAAAAAGATTCAAAATATTTAAAGAAACTATATAATAAAATATAAGTATAAACTATATACTAAAATGATAATATAAACATTTTAAGAAAAATTCAAGTATCTATGGTTTTATGTTATAATTGTTTTTTATAACAGTGTATTTTCAAAACATTTAACCTATTTAGACAAATTATAAGCTATTTAAACCATAGTATACATATATCATACACAACACTCGACAGAACGCAGTATTGACTTATAAGTCTTAACAATAATGTATAATATAATATTATAATATATGTTATAGTCAAAAAATGGGGTAACTACTCAGCTACACACATAAGATTAAATTTTCTAAAGTAAAATACTAAGAATAATAACGAACGCACCGTGGTCAAAGACCTCAAAATTATGAAAATTCAAGACCATATAAGAGCCCTTGCAGCAAATTTCCTTAGTTTTTTTTATAAATCAACAGGCTCATTATACTTCAATATACACATACCTCCACCACCTCAAAGACGTCTCAAACGCAGTCGCCCACACGATCTAATTACCTAGTTAATTATTATTAATTTTTTTTATAAATTATACGTCTAATCATAAACCTTACCTTACACTTTATACTACAAATTTATAATGTCTAACCAACCTTAAATAGGTATTACTAATATTGTTATTATATAATTATTATCATGTTAAAATTGTTAAAACAATTATGACTCTGTAATATAAGTAGATATAGATAGCCTATGTGGGCTAGGAATATCTTATTATATAATAATAAAAAAAAATAAAAGTCCAACATACCGTGCAACGAATAAAAAAATAAATTACTTAATATAAATTAAATATTTAAATATAAAATATCCTTAGAATTAATAGAGGCTGACATTATACAATCTATATTTATCATTGAACTCAAATTTAACACATACATTAAAATACCTACTCGATAATGAGGTACACTCGAAACCTGCTAAACAGCATAGCTAATTCTAAATATATATATTTTTTTAATTTAGATATTGAGAATGTATTCATTTGAATTAAACTTTTGTTATGGTTGTTAAATATGTAATTACCTAACATTTTCCTTTATTACACTTCTGTATTGTAATATTATTGATATTAAGTTCATACATTTCATAATATAAAAAGGAACTCTAACACCTTGTTATACTTTGATGTCTTTCAGTATTTCTCCTCCAACAACAATTAAAATTTTCAACTAAAATTAAAGCATAAAGATCAATTTACCGAAGCAGCAAAGTCAGCAATATTTAAAGTCATGGGTGAAGGATCAAATAAATAACGTGAAAATGCTTGTTTTGCTACATTGACAAGAATTACAGTTCCCAAACCAGCTAACAGACGTGGAATGATAGCAGTGAAGAGTCCAGTTACTCCCTCTTCACGATTAATAAGTGAAATTGATTGTAACACTAAACTGAAGTAAAAAATAAAAACATATACATGTCATTTAAACAATATATTAATAATATTATTTAATAAGAAACATTTTTTCTTTATAAACTCACGTGTAACGATGCTCATAACCTACAAATTGGGCCATCATTCTCATAGAAACAATGTGTAAAGGATGGCTCAAAATGATACTTGTGGCTGTACATATCATTTCTTTTGATGTTTTAATTGCACATTTTTTCCATCTACATTGAGTTGATTTAATAAATGTAATTAGTTATAGTCATATAGACAAATGTAACAAATTAGTGGATTAAATGTGTTTTGTGGTAAGATTATGATAAATGCAGCCCAGATGCAAGTGCAATATTAGAGCTACAAATTATTAATTATCACCAGAAGTATTCAAATTAATTTAGAACTGATACTAAAAATAATACTGTTACTTACACTTCTAAATCTGAATCTGTATTATCTACATTTAGATTTTTATCAATTTGAATATAATCAGACATTAGTGATGACGAAAAATGTTCAATACAAATCCCCATGATCTTAGGAGCTAATCCAACATACATTCCTTTAAACCCATCAACTGAATAAATGTATTTAGCTGAAAAAAAATTGATTTTGGTTAGGTTATGTCATGTGGTCTCTGGTAACAAATTGGGTCTAGTTGGTAGGTAAATAGGGGAGGACAAACGTAAAAAGTTCCCAGTACTTATCAAAATAACCAGGAAAAACGAATAAAATGAAGGAAAAACAGGAATTTTTATGCATAATCAGTATATGTTTTTATGGTATTACTTAAAAAATCTAATAAACATAGTCGGTGGATACTTGAAATTTTGACCAAATGTTTATTTTATAATTTTCATCCAATGATACAATTTTCCACATTTTATATTTTTTGAGCTATTTATAGGTATTTTAAACGTCTGATATTTTAGTATAAACATTATAAAAAATTATTTATTTGGTAAAAACTTAAATTTGTAATATAATGTTCCTCATAAGTTGTAATTATAATTTATAACTATTTAAAAATATTAGATACATTGGCCTGTTTTTATTTTAGGCAGTTTAAGTTCAATTTGAGACAAAATTTGTCAAAATTCCAAAAATTTGCAAATTATTTTGTAGTTAAAATGTATAAAATGTAGAATTTTAGTACAAGCTAATCCTTAAAAATTTAATACAAGGTTTCTCATTAGTATTTCATACAGTAACTCAAAAATAACTGATAATTTTAGGATAATACGTTTGCAAATAATGTCAATTGAAAAAAAAAAGAATTCAACCTGTTGTTACTAATACAAATAAAATATTTGCAATTATATTACTTACGGTCTTATTCAATATAAAATATCCTAGGGTAATACAAAGTTTCCGCTCTGAATCGTTTTTACCTGTACAATGATATCGTTGAATTCAAATTTAAATGAAACTGTTGCAGGGATCCACACAACACCTACTGTATAGCAACGGTAACAACTTGCCCACCTTTTAGATTTTATGTGGAGTGATGAATTTATTGATTTTACAATGTGTTGTTGTTTTATTAAATTGTTTTTACATTTCAGTAGTTGAAATTATAGTTCAATTTCAACATCAGTAACTTCTCTGGTTGTAAAGTGTATTTAGTTGGTGCAATCAAGATTAAAAATTGAAAATTCTCAGTAATTTATAAAAGCGTCAGGAAAAACCACAATAAATTAAGGAAAACCGGAATTTTGGTGACCGAGAAAGTCTGCTATTCAGAGGTTTAACTGTACATATATAACGTCTAATTATATTTAAATATATAACTTGATTACCATAAACTACTAAGTTCGGCAAAAACAATCTTTCTTCACCAAAAATACTTCTGTAGCGATATGGTGCCATCGGTTCATGACCAATCTATTAAAAAAAATATTATTACATTTAATAAAGTTCAATAACAAAAACATAATATCAATCAAATAAACCTGGGTAAAATTGAATTAGGGAACTATAAATAATTGTGCACCCAAAAGTTGTACAAATAAGCTATATGTTAAAGCAATTAAGTTTTTTGAATTTCAAAAAATATTTTGATTTTTATGAAACAATACTTAGTTTTAATTATTTTTAGTATAAAAGAGAATCAAATTATATTTATGTAACAATACATTTTTTGTTGCTTTTATTTTATTGATTTAATCAAATCATCATAATTCACATATCACAAAATACTGATATTATTTACATGATTATTGTAAATTCAATTGTATTTGTTAGTTTTCTATTTCAATCTTGGCTCAACATTTTATTTAGTTCCTTGATGTGATTGATTAGCCCTTATATTTGTTTACAAAAATATTGGTATTCATTTGGTATTTGACCTATCAAACAGGTCCATAGACACGAGGTTTAACCCTTTTCCCTCCTACAACATGGAAAGTATATAAATGTTAATACTGAAAATAATTTCTTATTAATAATATAAAAAATGATTGCTATAAGAATGTAATATAATTTAAAACAATTTGTTATTTCATTTTTGACCACTCTAGAGCATAAATTTCTTAAACATTCACCGGTATTACCAAAGTCTTTTTGTTGGATGTTGAGTATTGCAATAATATTATATAATATTAGATAATCGGTCTTGACTAGAATTCTTCAATTCATTTTTACTTGCTTCAATTTGGAAAAGGAACATTTGGGCAGTAACGACAGTTTCTGGTAAACCAATAAAAAAGTCTCAAGTATCAATTTTATATGATCCTCAGCTGAATGTTTATGCAATTCAAAAAATCCTAAATACTAACTTAATCTACTTTGGTAATGTCTTGAATGAATCAAAATATGACATTACTCTTATTCTTTGAAATATTATGCTCTGAACATTTGATCCTAATAGTTCAATCTAAATTTTATTTAAAAACTGAAAGTGTATTTAGAACTGGATCAAATTCTACAAGAAGTCTTACTGTCAGTACAAATTTCCTTCACATATTTAATTATTTTGTTTTCCTTCATTACCTCATTACTATAATTAGTATGTACATGGTGACAACATAGCATAATAATAATATAATATATAGAACTCATTATTGACTTCTTAACATGTATTCATTAATTTGAATTAACTCGATTAATATTAAAGTAGGGCGCAAGTATACATGCACAACTAAAATTGCATTACTGTTATACACTTCCACTAAACCATGTAAACCATTAATATTCACAGTTCAACACAATTTATTTAAATTCAAATTAATAATGTGGTACCAACAATCTTGATTTGGTTGTATAGGTACGCTCCATTTACATGAATTACTATCAGAGTTATTTCAAATACGCATTTCAAATGATTCAACTAAACTTTTAGGGTAAATCGAATTTATATCCAACTGATTTTACATGTAATTAAACCCAAGAATAAACTATTTCGAATTGAGGTAAATCAGTACAAAACCATAGTATAATTTAACTATAGACCTATAAATTAACTTAGTTTAAAGGTTACTGTAACCAAAGTCTACAATGACAAATCAGTACACATAAAGCCGATTTTCAACAATTATCTAATAGAAAATTATTATTTAATGGCATATTTTTCTGATAGTGAAGAGGTATTCAAAGTTTTTCATCCCACGGCTCCTTTGAGAGTTCACAATATTTTTACGGCTCCCAAATAATTGTGAAAAAATTGAAAAATACAGATACGATAAGGCTGATAATAACAGTGACTTAAGTACTAGAAATAAAGTTTTAAATAGTCGCGTAATCTGTTTCATAATTGTTTCCAAAATAGCTTTAATGATTATAAAAAATATTTATATTAATTATACATGACCTACTTTAATTTTGGTTTTCAGCGTTTTGACACAGCTCCCTTTGCCAACTCTCACAACGCCCCCGGAAGCCGCGACACTCGGTTTGAATACCTCTAGTATGTAGTGTATATTGTATGCTTTACATCCATATAATGAATAGGTATAACATCAAAAAAACAAAAATCTTAACTTTGTATAACTTAAGTGAGTGTGAAGAGACAGAACCAGCATATATCTAACAATTATTTACTTAGGGTTTATTCAAATATTCTAGTATTAATAATTACACAACCATAAAACTCTTAATATATCATTATGACTTACTTGCACCAAAAATCTGGCATAATCCAGAGGATGAGATATGGTTTTCATAACGCATTTTCCAATTAAAGTGTGTCTGGGAGCATCACCATTTTCTTCCCTCCGATTTTCAGTGTCAGAATCCATTACTTAATAAAAATGTTAATATAATTGGGAATTAAAAACCATATATCTCTTGAACTCACCGGTTATTGTAATATCCGGTGATACAATTCTGTAAACACTACACTTATTTAACTTACAAATATATTATTATATTTTAAACGCTCAACAATGTAATATGGACATTATAGTAGAAAATCCCACCTCGAAAGAAAAAATCATTTAATTATTATTATTCATTATCATACTGACGTCCGGTACTCCGGTCGACTCGAAAGTCGATAACAAGAATCAAAATTCAAAGGTATCACAGCGAGAGTGAGCCATAAGCACGATTTAAGATAGTACTATCTTAAATCGTGGCCATAAGTCATAATCACGAATCACGGCAGCTATTGATAATATGGTTGTGGAACAGCTTATACCACGGTTTAAGATATACCTTAAATCGTGGTCTCCACTCTCCAAGGATCGATATCACCATAGAAAAGATAAGACGTATCACAATTATAATTGTTCGTAGTCTGTGTACAGAACAGACGGTTAATCCCGTAAACTTCCTTAGTTTTGTTTGTTTTTCAGTTTCATACTTTCATACTTAAAATATTATAAGGCTGATCCGCTAAATGTATTTGCAAACCATACATTAAGCTGAGTTCGACGGTCTATTCAATATTCAAATGTTTTGAAATTTGCCGGGAAACAGTATCCTTTCACAGGTACGTTTACTGTTGAGTGGTTATACAATTACGCACAGCTCAAGGGTTTTATAGTAAATTATTGCTTACATCCATGATCCATTTGGTTACATAAATAGAACACACCGAGCTACTGATATGTCAATATTGTATGTAGTTGTAATCCATTCATTATATAGGTTATTGTTTTTGTTATTTTTTTAATTATAATTTTTTTATTTTTTTAGAAATGTCTATTACCCATTTACAAGTAAAGAAATTATACAAAGAGCTTTTGAAGTATGGCTGTAATTTAAAACTTACTGACAAAAATTATTATAAAAGTCGAATCAAACAGGAATTTTTGGACAATAAACAGTTAGTTAAACCGGAAGAGATTAAATTTTTCTATGATGTAAGTCCAAACTATTTTTACAGTTAAAAAATCATAATTTTGTAATAGCAAAATTTTAAATCATTTTTTTTTAAAAAGTTTTTGAGGATTTCTAGAAAACACCCAAATTTTCACTAAAAGATAAAATATTAAAATTTAGTTCTTATTTTACTATTTAAACTGCAACATCAAAAAGTTAACACAATATGTTAGCATATGCAAAAAATATGTGCTTAAAAAGTTTTCATATTTTAAATGTCTATGCCATGAAACAAATATTGATCTTACTTAATATCCTAGTACCTAGTACCTATCTTACTATTCTATCTTACATACAATTAACCAGATTAACACGTTAAGCCGCCGGCGTTCATTTGTAAATCTCAATTTTTATGCTTTTGCAACTTTCGGCAACCACAATTGATTATTACTTCCATGCCACATGCTTGTCGGCAGCCGTAAATGAATATGGTTTTATATTATTAACTTTTACATAGCACTACAATAATGCACCAAAAAAGTGCCATGGCGTAGCGCAAATCATTACATGTAATAAATATATTTTTAAACTTTTTTAAAATAAAGAGTATAATATACAAATTTGGAATGACACTGAAAAATATACTTGGCGTACAGATGATGCATAATCGTGTAACCGCTGGCGGCCACATGGCACTTAACGTGTTAAATATGTTAATCATACAAATTTTCACTCTAATCAAGTAAAGCATTTTTTTCATGAATTAAAATAATGATTATTCTTGACTAGCAATGTCTAACAAAAATATTTACTATTTATAGACGATGATATTATCATATATATTTGTAACTTGCTGATGTTGCACAACGTTGTTCACGATTAAATTAAATAATACCAGCGGATTTATTTTGTTTTATATTTTAATAAATGTAAAATAAACATATTTTTAACACTGTAAGTTGAGTGGTTTTGACCTTATATATAAAATACAGGTCTTTAATTATATACAATTAAAATGAATAACTATTTTCTGTAATTAATGGCAACCCTATGCAAAATAAAAATATTTGTATATCTTGAGCCAGAAAATCACTGTGCAAAATTAAAAATTAGCTTCGAGTTGCTCATTCCGTGTAAATAATTACCTATGTAACAATTTTTAGAAATATAAGTACGATAGACTTGGCTTTGTATCTCTATTATTAATATAGATAATAAAGTATTATTAACCATCTGTCTATATTTATTTATTTCAGAAAGGACAAGAGTTATTAAAAAGAAAGTCAATAGTATAAATTGTGTCCATTTTCATTACTTCCAATATCCATGTATTCATTATTGTGTAAAGCTCTACCTTTTAACACTAAAAGTGTGAAGAATGCTAGAGGCATTAGTTTAACGTTATTCAATAAAAAACAGACTATAGACCGCTCAAACGTGCCTATTATAAATGAAAATGAACTTGAAGAAATGTTTGTTAAGGGTAGTGGCCCTGGTGGATCAGCAGTCAATAAAAATGCTAATTGTGTTGTACTAAAACATAAACCAACTGGCATTGTGATTAAATGTCATGAATCAAGATGTGTTGAAGATAACAGAAAAATGGCTAGGGAAAAACTTGCTATAAAATTAGATGTAATAGAAAATGGTAATAATTCAGTCGAAGCACAAAAAAAAGCAATTATAGAAAAAAAGAATGCACAAAAAGAATGGAAACGGAAAAAATTTGAAACATTGAAAAAGGATTGGATTGAAAGAGAAAGTAGTTTCAAACCTTAAATTATCAAAACTAATAGTATATCATTTGAGTTATTATTTGTTAAAAAGTAAGGTAATTTGTAAATGTTCATATTGCTAAATTAGAAGTAGTTAACTATTATGCATTTAATAATTTTAATTGTTTGTTTTATTATATTCAAATATTAATTAGTCAAATGTAATAAATATAATTAAATAAGCTATGTATGTAGTAGTAAACATTCAAAAAACTATGAATCAAATTAATTTTCCTATATTACAGAGGTTGTAATATCAACTAAATATCAAGAAGCTATATTATATTTGATATAACCATATCAAACATGATGTACACAAAATTTATTAATTTACAATATAATACTCAATGGCACCCATTTAAGGGATAATATGTATTTATATACTACATGTATTATATATGGTATACAACTCTGGGGCACTGCCAACAAATCAAATACACAAAAAATATGAGTGTTCCAATCAAAAATCCTTACTCATAAGTCATAACTAAATGCTCCTCCTTATATCTCAAATCATACTCTCCACATTCCTAAAGTTACTAAAACAGCAAAGTTATACTACTTTAAATTCTTAAATAGCCTTCAAAATCACACCAAACCCAATGTTAAAAAAAATACTATCGATCTCCATCCCCAGAAAACGCCCCAAAAAACTCAAGTGACAAAAGGCCTCAAAACCTTATGGATAAAAGATACAAATAACATAAAAAATTGTAAATTCGTGCCAAAATGCCTTCACTAGTTGGTTCTTCCCTCGAGCCACCACAGAAAAAAAAACAGAGTCAAAAAATTTTCAAAATGTTATCGTATATAGAAAATGCTAATACAAACATTTAGTGAAATTTTCAAGCATCTACAGTCATACGTTTTTTAATTACAAAAGAATAAGAAAGTCGTTACATGAGAGATCGAGTGAATATCAAATGTTGTAAAAATATTAATTTCAAAAGCTCATAAAAATTTAATTTGACTTTCTTATAGACATTTCTTTTTTGATAAAAGTAGATAAACTTATGGATAATCTTGTATAACATTTTCAAATCTTAGATTTAAAAAGAAAAATCTTTATGAATTCTCAACTCAAAATAATTTGCTAATTTTTGTGATTTTTCCGTATTTTGTCAAGATTTGAACTTTAAATGCTTATAAATAAAAACTGTGACTAAGGATTTTTAATTTTTTTCATCTGCCTTTGAAACAATAACCTAGGAGCCTTCTATTAAATTTTCAAGCTTTTTTACTCAACAGATAAAATCTTATTGATATTTATAGAAAAAAAAACTAAAAAAAATGGAAACTGATTATGTCCGTAAACAGCTCAAAATAAGTCAAAATATTTGGAAAATGTTATGGTGTATAGAAAATAAAAATATAAACAACCAGTGAAAATGTCATGTATCTACGGTCATTTGTTTTAAAGTTACAACAAAAACCAAATTCAATTTTGTGAAAAATCGATTTTGCGTAAAAATTCCCGTCTTTCCTCAATTTTTCTTTTGTTTTTCTTGGCGCTTTTGAAAATTACTGGGAATTTTAAATTTTGACCTCCCCAAAGTACCAACTAGATTCACTTTATTTCACACAGAAAAGTTACTATTGAAGAAATCCAAGCACTTTTACTGTCCTAAAAGGTGATGACAGACACAAAAAAAATAAAAATAAAAACACACATCATAGTAAAATAAATACATTCATCGCTCCGCTCAGAATCTAAAATGAATAAAATGCCTAAACTAAAAAATGAACGTAAAGCAAAAAGGTGGGCAAGTGGACGTCGCTCTGCTGTACAGTATAGGTTACAAGTGGTTCGCTGTAATAGTGTAATTGATGGTGTTAAATTTGAATTCAATGATATAATATCCATGACAAAATATATAGGCATGTCAGCAACAATACGAAATATAGTCCGGTAAGCACATCCCACCCTTCCCAACCATAGTCGTAGTTCGCCTCATTTCATTGGCCGTTAAATTACCCGGCCAACATACAGCGGCGAACCAGCCATAAGACGAGGTGTGGAGTGGTCGGCGTACATGATGCCTATCAACAATTTGCTGACAACTATTTATTTTGTCATGATAATATCATTGTATAAGAAAAACACTTCTGAGCAAAGACTATGACTATCATATTTGTTGATATTTGTAAATACAAAATTATTATTAAATTTATATTTATATTTTTATCTTGGCTCATGGACAGACCCACTAGAAACGACAAAGTGAGCGGCTGACGGGGGACAGCGGCCCGCAAAAGGTTCCTCTGTTATCACCGACACTTAAAATTTAATGTTTTCAGCGCTACCAGTGGTTTTATTTAGCGTCACATTTTGTATCTCAGTCCGTGTTTTATGCAGATGACGCTGTAAACTCTCAATTATGATTGCGATCCCCCGTATTTACCTTTTGTTCATACTTTCGTGGCCACTGATAACTGATAAGCTGCTCGT
The DNA here is from genome assembly GCA_008086715.1 of Sitobion miscanthi. NCBI lineage: Eukaryota > Metazoa > Arthropoda > Insecta > Hemiptera > Aphididae > Sitobion > Sitobion miscanthi. The sequence continues at coordinate 27,699,096 of CM017798.1, read as the reverse complement.
TCCCAGTTCATTATAGACCGTGTTATAGACATATAGAACAACTAGATAGCTGACTATAATTTGTTATTGGGAAGACAGATTAACACTGGGAGCGCTGTCGACGTCTATCGTACTTACGGTCCATGTCTATGTTATGGTTAGGCGGGTTCACATATATTTCACATACATTTCGCATATATTTTGCTTTAAGTGAAGTGTATATGATAATATTAGTAGAAATTGTACTTACCAACGTAAACAGTTAGCTATAAATTAGGTATAAAAGCGTATAAAGTTTCGATACCAGAATTTATTTATTATAAAAAGTAAAATAACCAATATAAAACAGTTTTATATAGTTACTACATCTATACATCCCGAATTGGAAGGTACAAATTTTTTCCACCAGAGCGCGTTTTGTTAATCTGTTTCCCCAATTGAAGCCGCGTCCCCATCCCGTCCGCTCTATGCCTAAACGGCAATGTTTTCACCTTTATATGATAACAATGATCAATATATATATATTTTAAATATGATAGAATATAAACGTTGCCGTTTAGACAAATGGCGTCACAATCTCATTGCACTTCATGACAGTTGTTGTATAGTAGTCGGCTATCAAGTTATTCTATATATCTATGATTAGTCCATGACTATATTTATAATCAATGATGGTTAGGTTGTATGATCACAATTCACAGATATAATATAATATAATCTGTGGTATGATACTATGATGGCTTAGGTCCAAATTTGGTCTGCGCACACGTAATTTGCTTAGCCATACTATCAATATTATGCCCATTAAATTTATTCGGATTGTGCAATCTGAGACCCGAGTGTCTGACGTCACTTGCCTACCGAAGCAGTTCGATATCTGACTGGCAAACAGTTTCGATCATATTGCATTCATCATATTGTTGTTTATATCATGACGTAGGTAATCAGGTGGTATTGTAATATGGCATTTGTTTGATAGTTAATAGCTATCGCATATGTCGCCCACTAACCCTCTCTACTACCTTTTCAGTATATCTTAATTCGTGGTCAGGCTCAAACAAGTTACTACTAGTCTAGTCAGTTGTAGTCGGTATTTATTATTCAGGTTTAACACTCAGTTGACACTAAAGGACTAAAGTATAATTTATTATAATATTGACTACAGATTATGGAAATTCTTGTTGTCACTTGGAATTTTTAGAATTTGTCAGTCGTTGTGAGTGTTAACGTGTTGTGTTTTACTGTAACAGTATCCTTCTCTTAAATATTCTAGACTTCTAGATCCTTCGATGGGTATGTCGCGAATTTGTTTGGTGTAATTTGTATTTATATTTTATCCGCCCGGCGTCCGGACTACGACAGACGAGTGACAGACACAAACGTTAATCAAATAATTAGTCAACGATAATATTTCAATATTCCCGCGATTGTCGAGACTTGCGCACAGACGCATTGTCACGTTGGTTCAGTTGCGCACTTGTGCGACGTTATCTCCGCGCGCGCAGGCACGCAGTACCACAGCAGTGAGCACCGAGCAGTAGACCACTAGTCAGCGAGAACACTCATCAGTTCATCGTCAAAAGTCTTCGTTTCGGTATCGCTCTGAAATACAAATCGTAAACGCAGTGATCAGTGTTGAATAATATCCATTTCAGACCAGTTGGCAGTTACATAACCGTTGTTTGTGGGTTGTACGGATTCCCGAAGACGGTAAGCTATTTTTCTTGTCTCTTTTCTTTTATATAAGATCTCTTATTGTAGGTATATTGTGTATATTTTGTTATTAATATCTGTCGTATGACGTATATTACGGCTACCACGACTGTGTGGCGTGTGCCCGACGCCCGTGTCAACATGAGCGACAGTCGCCCAAATACCTGTAACCCTTGTCTCACCCGCTGCCCGGCCGTTTACGGGCTTATAAATACGACACGATCTTTAAAAAGGTAGCTACATTACTACCATTGCTGTTCGCTGATAAGCGTATTCCTGTGTGATGACTCACCTCAATGGTGTAAGTCCCGTGTGCATATTGCATTAGCCAATAGTGAAAAGACGTCTGAACAATCGTGAATATTGGAAGTTCAAGGTTGCTGCACTTTTTTTATTTTTTGCGTCTTATTGCGTAAACTTTTTTGTATGAAGTCTACTATTTCAACTAGTTTAATAAACTCATCAATGTTGTTAATCTAGTCGCTCTTTCTAATGTTAATTCAGGTTAACAGAATCAGCTCATTGGTGCAGTATTGTTATCGTTGACCCAGTAGGAGTGCCAAAAGATAATTTTGTTTGGCATCTAATGAATCATAACGTTGTTGTTATTTTTTTGTTATCTTGAAATTGTCAAATGAATCTTCAATCACAATTTTAAGTGTTGTGTAGCTTGCCTGTAAAATAATCTTGTATATTATAATCATCAATCGTAGGTAGGTAGTAAAATAATTTTAATTCATAGTACTATTATAAAATTAATTCAACCCATAATCTAAAGGTCCGCACACACTGCTGCGGTAAACCATATTTTATTTGTGTGGTAATTTTTACCGTCATAGCTTGAACACTGATCCGGTAACGATATGTTTTACCAGACGGTAAAACATTTTACCGGAACATTTACGGTAAAAACTAGCACACATTGCTGAGGTAGTGCGTATGATAAATCAGGCACGCATTTTGGAATTTTGTGGTCTTAACCTCTCAAATGTTTGCTTGCAAAAGTGGTTGGGAAAAGTAATAAATCACTTTATGAAAATAAATAACTATGTACATTGATAGTTATAATATCTAATAGACAGTCAATTATAAAAAAACTAACCAAGTTTGCTGGCAAAATTATAAATTGTTGAAAAATATTTAACACATTACATTGTATAAAGCTGGGGTCTGCAATTTGTTTCTGTTTCTAAGAGAATGATTTGAATTAAAAACAATTTTGAGGTCTAGAAAAACCCTCTTTTTTTCGCTAATATTATTTTTATTTTATGCCCAATTGAACTGATTAACTTTTTTTTTATAACAGACTGACTGACTATAATTATTTATATTACTATTATTTATTATTATTTTTGACACTGTATCCTACAACATCCATAAGCTAGCGTCAACTTTTTCTTATACTGACTGAAAATATTTTTTATTTAAGCATTATACCTAATATTGGTAAAGTATAAATTTGGTAATTTTTTTCCTAGATTCAATAAACAATAATCATTTTATTCCAATTTATAATCATAAATTATTTTTACTTCAATTATTAATGAGAAAATATTCTTCATCAATTTAAACACACAAATTATAATATACCTATTATTCGACCTATATATTAATATATTTTTTTATTTTTGGTAACACTATAATATATTTAAACCTTCATCAAAATATATAAGTACCAAAAAATACAGATCAGAGCTTACATGAATATTACACAACAAAAAGAATTACAACTTACAAGATGGCTGAAGCTACTATGGCGTCAATGTAGTTACCTATTAATTGACTGATTGAGTGGTTTGCACATCACCTATTATTCTTTTCCTACAAATTATTAACTTTGACATACTCTCAGATTGTTCTTTTCAACTGTGTTCCTTGACAGTAGCCTCCTCAAATTACCGTAAAGTCGAAAAAATTTTTGAAAAAAAAGTAAAAACATAAAATATTGTTCTGGATGACATGAAGGTGCTTGCTCCAAGTCTGGGTACCTAATCATATTTGAATTATGCTCATTTGGAGTTCATTATAATATACCTGTTGTTCTCTTTTTGATAGTATCTTCTGGTGGTCGTTTGGGATGTATCAGACTATACTTTCTCACACCTAAACCACAATTATATACAGTTTTATTATCTATTATAGTTAATAATATTGTGTCATTGTTTGCACCAATAAAAAAAAGATAACTTAATTTTTGAAAAGGATACATTTAAGCTCGGATTTAAGCTTATTTTCTAAGCCTACATTTAAACAAAGATATTTATTAGATGAAATTAATTTTGTTATGTTTTATATTTTCGATTTAAATAATGTTTGCTATGTCATATTTTTCAGATTAATTGGACCAGCGTATAAATAACATTTGCAATGAGTACGTGGCAACAAACACAAACTCCATACGGATCAGGAGCTGGTTTGTTTATATTAATTTCAATACATTTTCTTATAGAATTATTTTTCAATATGAAATTAATTGTCAACATGGAGTTATTAGTATAAAAAGTAAAAAATATAAATGGTTATTATCCTATTGGAATTTAAATAAAACTTCATGTTATACATTCTCAAAGTTATAATGACCACTATACACATTTTTATCAATTTTTTTATTCATTAACATAATTTTCATTCTGCCATCCCAAATTAGAAGTGTTAGTTTTTTTTTTAACAAATTTGTTGATAATTTTGTGCGGGCTTAAAACTCCAGACAAAAATCTACTAAAAATATTAAAAATAATATAGGTAGTTGAAATAACGAAATCATCTCATAGAAAAATATGACTACATTTCTATCAGAACATAATGTCATATTTTAATCCAACTAATTCATAAAAAGGATTTATAAGTATACTTGAAGACTAGACCATATATTCAAATACTTTGATTTCTTGGAACTTTTCTACTTTGCTAAACTCCCTTTTTTTATAAATTTTTTTTTCAAACTTATATTTTTTTGTATATTGAAAACAATGGTGAAGTTGGAATTCAGCGAAAGAACTTATTTCTAATTTATAGCTATTTGAAGTTTAAACTAGTTTTGAAGTATGGCAAGTAGTCACTTACCGGCTCTGGACTTCAGAGTGTAGTAACTTTTAAACTAATTTGGAATGGCCAAACTCTTACCTCACCATCATTTTCATTAAAACTCAGGGGCATGTACCCCAGGAGTGTGGGAGTCTGATCCCTATAAACCTTTTTCTAAAATGTTCTAAAATAGTATTCTGTACTTAAGGGATTGCTAGGATTTTTGTAAATTTTTATTTTGTCACATCCAACAGACACCACACTATTGCACTAATGACTAACAGTATTCAGTAATCAATAATTGTACATTAATTTCATAAATATAACCAAACAAGAATAAAATTTGAGTGACCAATTATCGCCGATAATCAACAACAAGCAATTTATCAAAAAAAAAATGTTCACAAGCAAATCAAATTATATTTTTATGAGCGTTTGAAGTTCATATTTTTACAATATTGGATATTCACTCAAATTCTCATGTAGCGATTTTGTTATTATGTTGAAATTCAAAAACTAATCACTGTAAATACATGAAAATTTCACTAAATATTTATATTCTCATTGGCTATGCACCATCAAATTTTGAACATTTTTTGAATTACAACAAAATAACAATATCATTACATGACAAATTGAGTGAATATCCAATCTTGTAAATATATAAAATTCATACGCTCCTAAGAATTTGATTTGATTTGTTTGTTGACATTTTTTTGTTGATAAAGATAGACAATCTTAAGAATAACTTTGTATTACATTTTCAAATCTTGGATTTTAAAAGAAAAATTTTTATGAATTCTCCACTCAAAATTATTAGCTTATCTTCGTGATTTCTAGTAGACGTTTACTAATGATTTTTCAAATTTCATCATTGTAACAATAAGTTGGAGCCTTGTATAAAATTGTCAAGCTCTTTTACCCAAAAAATAAAGTTTTATTGACACTCATAGAAAAAAAATAAAAATAAAATTTGAAACTAAAAATCTCCCTAAACAGTTCAAAATATTTTAAAAATTGTATCGTGTATAGAAAATGCGAATATAAATAACCGGTGAAAATTTCATGTATACACGTTAATTTATTTTAGAGTTTTTCCCTTTATGTTTATGTTTTTTCCTGGCGCTTTTAAAAACTATTAAGAATTCAAATTTTATATTTTAACCTCTCGAAAGCACTAACTAGATTCAGTTTCTTACCGAATAAGATACTGTTGAAGAAAATCAAAGCAATTTTACTGCCACAAACAATGAGACAGACACAAAAAAAAATAAAAAAAAACACACTTCATTGTAAAATAAATACATTCATTGTTTCACTTAGAATCTAAAAAAATGGGTAACGTAGAAATATACTGATTTCTTTATACCATTTAAAACTATTAAAACTTCTTTTTTCAATTGAGAACCACCCTTCTTTACTTAAAATTATTGACACAAAGTTTTTTAGAACATTTTAATACATTTAAATGAGCTATTGTGGAGGCCTGGTGTGGCGTGGTTGGTTGGCTGCATTTACTAATGTCAAATGTGTGCTGTGGTACAAAATAGGTTGCACATCAATGCCTTAAAATGTTTGAATATTAGTAGATAGACACTAGCAAACTTTTATTTCCTCTCTACATATTAATATTATTTCTCAGTGTTTTAAAACTGTTCCAGTAATCAATAAAATTATTTACTAAATTGTGAAGGTTTCATTATAGACGAAATGTAAGATACTTTTTTTTTTTAGCTCCTCCACCGCCTGGGTTTTTTCCACAAGGTGCACCATACCCAAAAGCTGATGGTGGCTATCCTGCTGCTGGTGGATATCCTGCTGCTGGTGGTTATCCTGCTGGTGGTTATCCTGCTGGTGGTTATCCTGCTGGTGGTGGATATCCTTCTGGTGGTGGATACCCTCCACCATATGCACAACAAAATATGCCTTATTATGGAGCAGGAGCACCAGAAAATGATAGTTTTAACGCACCCGAAAACTTTGGCTTTAGCGACAAAACTATTCGTAAAAACTTCATATGGTAAATATAATTTATTTGTTAATAACAAATTATGGTAGATATAATATGATAGAATTAATATTTTTATTTTTTATTCTTTCAGTAAAGTTTACAGTATTTTGATGTGCCAGCTACTAATCACATTAATATTTGTGGCTATGGCAACTCTTCATGATGCCACTAGAGCTTATGTAAAGTCACATCCTGGGTTGAGTATTGTCGCAATTATCATTACATTTGGTACTTTAATTGCACTCGCATGCTGTGAAAATTTACGCCGCAAGAGTCCTACCAACTTTATTCTTTTGTTTGTATTCACCTTAGCTGAATCATTTTTATTAGCGGTATCTGTGTCACGTTACTATCCAGAACAAGTACTGTTGGCTCTTGGCTTAACTACATTGATATGTTTTGCTCTTACAGTATTTGCTTTTCAGACTAAAATAGATTTTACAGTAATGGGTGGTTTTTTAACAGTAGCTGTAATAGTTTTGTTTGTTGCATCTATTGTTGCTATATTTTTCCCTGGAAAATTGATGACCCTCATAATTGCGTCTGCGGGTGCAATCATATTTTCCTTATATCTTATTTATGACACCCAAATGATGGTCGGTGGTGACCATAAGTATTCAATCTCTCCAGAAGAATATATATTTGCAGCATTAACCATCTATGTAGACATAATAAACATTTTCATGTACATTTTAGCCATTATTGGAGCTTCAGGTGATGATTAAACATTTTATATGTAAATTATAATATATAAACATGATAATAAAACTGTTGATTGTTTATTTTAATTAATGATGTAGATTATTCCTTTTAGCTTTAATTTTTCTGATTAAATATAGTTATTCTGTTATTTTGTGTTCAGCGAGTCAGTTTTAATAATATTTATTCATTTATTCTCACTAAATATTATATATGTATAATATATAATATGGAAGAAAGTATTTAAAAACACTTGTTTAATAATATTTTATTAAATTCTTTGTGTTAAGAAAATGTATTTCATACTTATAAGTTATATCTAATATACATCATAAATTATTATGTAATTGTTTTATGATTAGCCAAAATTGTATAATAGACATTTAGGGCTGCTCTTACAATGCCTGGTAAAGTGTCGGTTAAAGTTATCTGACTGATAGCAGATTTTATTATCGGAAGAATTCGGCTTGTTAAGTGTCTGTTAACTTCAACAAGACATTGTAAGAACAGCTTACTGTGTTAAACAGCGTTTTGTTTCAGTTATTAAAAATTAAAAGAAAGGCTATATTTGGAATATAACAATTTAAAGAATATTGATATTAATTAACAAAATACTTTTTTTTTTTTTTTAATTAAACATAGTACATTTTAATTCATGTATAAACAGCAAAACATAGTAATAAATTGAAATTCTTACTTGTTGAATTTAATTTTTGACAAAAAGTGAATTTTATGGGTGATATAAGCCTGCAATTTAATAAATAAATAATTAATATTTTTGATCTAATCAATAACAAATAATTTTTCAAGGTATATATTCTTGTACATGAGTTTTATTTAGTAATGAAAAATATTGCGTTATTGAGTAATTTTATTCAGAACAATAGATTATGTGAAATAAAATATAACTCATAATATGATTTATATTAAATACATTTTATTCAATAAATAAGCATTCCTAAGCATATATTTGTGATTTAAACTTTGTAGTATTATACAATTATAGGTATAATTGTATAAATAAATTTTAATTATTTTTGTACACATTGTTATTCTTTTTTGCTATCTTATATAATATAATCATTGGTGTTAATATACATTTTTAACCTATTTAAATTTACCTTTATAATTTGAGATGTTTGTGGCATTTAATTTAATGGATATTTTGCATGTACAATAAACAAATAAGTGTATAATTATGATTTAAAATATTTGGTAATATACAATAATTATAAAGATGTATTTGTTGTTACCTATGTTATGTATTAAATGTCTTGGAAAATTAAAAGGTAAACTATGATCTTTTATGTTTAATATTGTACCTTGTTATTCCACCAGTCAATCTATAAAAAAAACGTATTTTTATACATAGTCCTGTACACTTTTTATAAGCGTTTGAAGTTCAAATTTTGACAAAAACCCTGAAGTTTGGAAATTAGTTTTTAATAAAAAAAGGATTAAATTTTAATTTAACATCCAAAGCTCGAAAATAAAATTCAAGAAATTCTCCTCATATGCGTGTTTCAACAACAACCTAAGAATGCACAATCTTTTTTTATGGTCATTTCAAGTTCAAATTTCAATAAAATTTGATATTAAAACAATTTTTACTTTAGTTAGGTATATTTAAAATAATATTATTTATAGTGGACAATGGTTCGAAACTTTCACTTCCTATATTATTATTTACGCATTGAATTTTTCAAAGTGGTTGATTAGTTTATAGCTACATTTATATTATGGAAATATTGAAATCATCATGGGCGCAAATTGACTAAATTGTTTGGGCGGGACTCAAGCACCCCTCCCCATAGGCCTTATTATTAGAACTACAGAATATAAAATTTAGTACTGATTACTAGATGTTGAACTGGGGGGACTTGACCGACATTTCGGGGTACTAAGTCCCCCCAAGCCCCTCCTATTTGCGCCAATGCAAATCATTCACCTTTTGAATCAGTACAGTAAAAATGCTTCAATTTTTAATTTTAGTACCATAGTCATATTTTGTCCATATTGATAGATAAATGTTAACACTCGTCACGAAAAAATTAAATTTCAATTTAAGCGGAATAAAGTACTAAATTAACACAATACAGAATAATTGAATAGTTTATCATAGGTCCACACACGACTGTCGCTAGTTAACTGAAGTTTTATGATAAATAAGGGTGCCAAAGACCAATCGGTTGTTGTTTTTAGAATTTGTATTCACTTTAAATTTTAGGAATACAACTATACGGGATTATGATATTAATGAGTATTATTTACTATTGTTGTGCATACAACAATTATATTATGTACCTTTTCCTTTACTAAATACACACACACACACACCTACCAACATCATAGTACATTAGACCATAGATCCATAAACTAATGGACAGCGCTTAGAGACACGACTGTACATTTTTTTGTACAACGAGAGGTTCTGCGCATCCCCCTGCGTCACCCTGCCATCGAAACTAGTTCCCCTATGACAGGGCGCGGCGTGGGGAGACCAGTTTTGGTCGGTGCGCGGCATGATCTCTCGTGGTACAGAGTATACTTAAGTATTATATACTATTAGATATAAAGATGAACATTTTATAAAATTTTAACAACAAAATAATTGTTAAGTTATACATTTTGTTAAAAATCGAACTTTAAATGGGTGCTTATAAAAAAAATTGTGCCTAGGTATTTTTAATATTTTTAAACTACTATTGCAACAATATATCAGGAGCCTTATATAATATTTTCACGATTTTTGGTCCAACAAATAAAATCTTATTGACATTCATAAAAAAAAACTTAATTCGAACCAAATCGAAGCAGTTTTACTTCTCCAAACAGTGGCGACAGACAGAAAAAAAACGAGTGTGTGAGCTCACCATTACACTCTGGAGAAGTAAAACTTCTTTCATAAGTATTATAAGTATTGGGGCCCGTGAAATTATAAATGAATTAGGGAGAGAGTGAGAAAAATTAATACAATAAAAATAAAAGTGGTATGTATCAGATTTTGTATCTGACGCTCAATGTTGATGTGTCAACATGGCTTGTCTTATTTTTTGTGCGTTGACGCTCCTGATATGCCTTCACCCTTTTTATTCTAGTTTTGGCCATATTCTAGAATGGAAGAAAATGCAGAAAGTATAGTTATAACTTATAATTGTTGCGCGAACGAATTCCTACGGGGTGAGAAGTTAGTTCGACGACTTGCGCCTGTTAATAAAATGTAGGTTATTGACTCATGGGTGAAGTAAATAACAAGTATTATAATTTATGAAATGTACATAATAATAATATTTAAGCGTTTTATCAGTCTTGGGTAAAATACTTTTGAATAGTATTTTTCATAAATACTCGAATACTTATGAAAAATAGTATTCCGAATATGTATTCGAATACTTGATAAATATAATATTCCGAATAAAGTATTTGGAATACTTAAAAATATTTTTGATAAACATATGAAACGATGCCAGTTATAATTTTGATATTGTATGATATTAATAGATATTATTGATTCCAAATTTCCAACTCAAAAAATATACGTTTTGTATTCTTGTTTTAAATCAAATGCAAGGGAATAACATGCAAATCAAACAATTTAATTTTCGTACTATAAAAGTATTCCGAATAAAGTATTCATAATAGTTTCAAAAGTATTCAGAATACTACCCAAGACTGCGTTTTATGATAAATAACAATGGTTAATAATAGTATAAGCAAATATCATGTGATAATTTATATAATCAAAATGAATACAGATAATAATAATAATAACAATTTGACATAATACATGAGTGTATATATATATTGTATGTATTGCAACGGATACTCTACTTGGGATACTGAGTGGAACGATTGCGCAACTTCCGTTACACTAATTCGTGATATCGAATTTATCATTTCACTCTAGAGAGTAGAGACTAGAACCATTTTTTTACACACATTATTTATTTTTATTTTTTTTTTAGGGGGGAAGGGGGTGACGCCACTGACCAGAAGTCAACCGACCAATTTCGGACCTAACTCATTTTTTTATACCCGTTTTGTACCCATTTGAACTCCCCCTAAAAAAACTTGTACCCCTCTCCCTTTTACGCAAAACCAAATTCCCCGTCCGGGTGCTGTAAAACCGTCGTTTTTATTTGGTACGCAGTGCTTGGTGTTTTCCGGTTTACCTAAATGTACCTACTTTCTCATCGATGGTTGTAGGTAATTACATTATATTACCATTGTACGTATATAAGTATATAAGTACAGTAGAACTTCCATATAACGGTCACCGAAGGGACTGTAAATAATGACCGCTATTTAGAGGTGCCCGTTCTATAGAGGTAGGATAACACTCGACGAGACCAAAAATATTGACCGTTATATAGAGGTGACCTTTAATGGAAGTTTTACTGTATATTGGTGTATATTAATGTATATTGGCTTTATTGGTGTGACTCGAAAACAAATTATCGTAAATAGGTACATGAAATTTTCCCTGAATGTTTATATTAGGCTTTTCTATTCATGAAAAAATTCTCAAAATATTGTGACTGATTTTGAGCTGTTTATGGATATATACTCAGTTTCCAATTTCTAGTTTCAGCCACTAATTAAAATGTAGTCGGTAAATTTGTTTACGTGTGACGATTACACATCACGAATATATATTATTAATAACATCTAATAATAGGTACCAAATAACTGTTGAATAATTAAGGAATACAATAAACAATGGCTGTACTTGACAAGGGCTTAGTATATAGTACAATTTTCTCGAGAAATAATAATTACTTTTTTAACGTTAGTTAAAACAAATCACAAAGTTGAAGATGAAAGCATTATTATAGTTACCTACTACCTAATAAATATTACTGCTTACTGCAAAAATATAAAATTGGTTAGAAGTAGAAACTATGACTTAGGAGTTACGAGTGGCAAGACGACTTACATGAATACATGATAGCCGATAGGTAGAACAAACTATTGCCCCAATTAGGACTTTCCAGTATTTTTCAGTAATCAACGAAAAATTATTTGTAAACTAAATCATTTGATCACAGATTTTTACTAATTCTTATACTAAAGAACCTACCTACCAAAAAATGAACCAAAATAATAAATAAAAGAACTAACTTTGTATTTTAAGAACAGTATCAATTAAACGTTTTTTCAAATTATTATGAAACAAATTCAGATAAACTTTTTAAAATTAAGTTCAACTTGTGACGTAAAGGCTGTGCAGCCTGTTATTATAGTTTTCTTCGTACAGTTTATTTCTAGAAAACATCGATGTTTTCAAAGTAGTTGTTATGTAAATCTTTGGTTGGAATATTCAGTTATGTTAAATTTTAAATGCTGTTTTTAGTTATTTTTGTCGTCATTTTCTCCTCGTCTATCGGTTTCTCAGTATCAAACTGGTCTTTCTGAATTGTCGAATCAAGTACAAAGTTATCAAGTTTGATTTGAAGAAGTAAAAAAAATAGGTAGGTAATGATTTTTTTGTAGTAATTCCTGTATCGGCTGTATCTAAGAGTGAAAAATTACTTCAGATTAATCATAAAAATTCCTAGACTACATGACCTGACGTTGTTATCCATAGAAAGGGAAATAAATAGACAATTTATGGATAATCCATTGGCTGTTATTGATGAGTTTGTTGTCATGAAGAAAGGAAGATTAGAATATTTACTTTGAAAATATATTATAAATACCTATTAAATTGACAATACGTACATAGGCGTAGCGAGATGAATTTATATAGGGGGGCTATAACCTATTATATTTCTTGTACACAACATATATTAATAAAAATAATCATTGACAACTTTGAAATTATGGAAGGGTAATACAAAAACTGGGAAAAGTCCCCATTTCCGTCGGTGAGTAGAAGGTTTATATAGTGGGCCTACCCAAACAAAAATTCCTAGCTATGGCCTGCATAAGGAACTGCAGTATACATTTTACTACTTTGTTTCTTTTCTCGCTCACTCTATATCATATCCCTGATTTCTCTCTCTACGCGCTGTCCATTAGTTTATAAGTCTATGGGTATCACCTTATCATCTCTATATCGTTGTATCTAATATGATTAAGTACCACGGTGATAAATGAAAACTCGTTGTTACGGAACGAAATATTTAAATATATAGGTAATATATTTCTGGAATTCATTTTCGTTAACAAATATATTAATATTATTTTTATTATACATCAATATGATGAAAAAAAAATATTTATATAATACTAGGTACATATTAATCAAAATAAGTGAGTTTATATAATTTAGGTACAAATAGCTTAATAATGGAGGTATAAGGTTTTGTTATACAAAAAAAAATAATATATAATATATACAATATATTTATAAAAAAAGTAAATTGTAAATGTCTTAAGAAAAACCATCCATTAAGAGCCCGTTCTGGTAGAAGTGAAAAATATCAAACGCTCAAGAGATGGCGTTGTGCCCATCGTCGTATTATATCGTTGGTGCATTGGGGAGGTCAAAATTTAAAATGTCCAATAATTTTCAAAAGCGCCGGGAAAAATAACATAAAAATTAAGGAAAAATGGGAATTTTTACGCAAAATCGGTTTTCCACAAAATCGATTTTGGTTTTTGGTGCAACTCTAAAACAAATGAACGTCTACACATGAAATTTTCACTAGTCGTTTATATTATAGAATTTTCTATACACGATAAAATTTTCAAAATATTTTGATTTGTTTTGAACTAATTAGGAACATTTTCGGTTTCCAATTACATTAGTCTTTTTTTCTAAGGATGTCAATAAAACTTTATTTGTTGGGTAAAAAAGTTTGAAAATTTAATATAAGGCTCCTACTATATTGTTACAATGACATTTGAAAAGTATTAAAAATCCTTAGTCACAGTTTTTTTAAAAGCATTTAAAGTTAAAAAATTGACTAAATATGGAAAAATCACGAAAATTACCAAATTATTTTGATTTGAGAATTCATAAAAATGTTTGTTTTTCAATCTAAAATTTGAAAATGTAATACAAGATTATCTATAAGTTTATCTACCTTTATCAAAAAAAAAAAAATGTCTACAAGAAAGTCAAATTAAATTTTATGAGCGTAAATTCATATTTTCACAACATTTGATATTCACTCGATTTCTCGTGTAACGATTTTCTTATTTTGTTGTAATTAAAAAATGTATGACGTAGATACTTGAAAATTTCACTGAATGTTAATATTAACATTTTCTATACATGATAAAATTTTGAAAATAATTTGACTCTTTTTGAGCTTTTTACGGTCAATTTTCAATTTTTTTAGTTTTCTTTTCTATAAATATCAATAACATTTTATTTGTTGAGGAAAAAAGCGTGAAAATTTAATATAAGCTCTGATATATTGTTCTAATAGCAGTTGAAAACTTAAAAATACATAGGCACATTTTTTTTTAGAAGGATTTAAAGTTCAATTTTGACAAAATGTATCAAATTTCAAAATTTAATACAATATTGTAGTTAAAAAATGTGAAAATGTAATAAAATTTTAAAAATGTTGATAGCTAAGGATAGAAAATCTAAAAACAATGTTCCACGTAAAATGATTAAGTAAAATTACTTTTATTCACAATATACATCCAAATATATTAGCATGGGCTATGGCGGACTGACCGTTTCGTCGAATCGTTTTCTGATACAGAAGATATTATATATTGAATTAAAATTAACCATCCATTACAGTGCCCCACTTGTAACCCGGTACAGCGAGAAGCGAAATCCACTACCACCTTTTTTTTGTTATATGAATTAAATTGCATATTTTGTAAGTCAACGTTAAAAAAAAAAATTCAATCGAATTCGCTACATTGAAAAAGGAGGTAAGTGGATTTGTCGCTCTGGTGTACAGTAAGCTACAAGTGGGGTCACTGTAATGGATGGTGTTAAATTTGAAAAAAAAAAATTATATCATTGAATTAAAATTAACCCATCCCATTACAGTTGACCCATCTTGTAACCTACTGTCAGCAAGCGACATCCACTTACCACCTTTTTTTTGTTATACTGAATTAAATTGCATATTTTGTAAGTCAACTTTAAAAAAAAATTTCCATCGAATTCTCTACAAGTTTAAAACAGGTGTTAAGTGGATGTCGCTCTTTTTGTACAGGAGCTTACAAGTGGTCACTGTAATGGATGGTTGTTAATTTGAATTCAATGAATATGATATCATTGAATACAAACGATTTTGAGGCGAAAACGGCCAGTCGCCTATGATATTACCAAGTATATTGATGATATTATTGTGAATAAAAGTAATTATATATAACCTATTTACGTGGATACTTGTTTTCAATTTTCAATCCTTAGCTATAAAGTTTGAACATTTTATAAATTTTTAACTACAAAATAATTATTAAATTATATATTTGATAAATTTTGTCAACATTTGAACTTTAAATGCTTATAAAAAAAACTTGTGCCTATGTATTTTTAATATTTTTCAACTGCTATTAGAACAATATATCAGGAGCCTTATATTAAATTTTCACGCTTTTTTACCCAACGAATAAAATTGTATTGATATTTACAGAAAAATTGAAAACTGACAATGTCCGTAAACAGCTCAAAAAGAGTCAAATTATTTTCAAAATTTTATCGTGTATAGCAAACACTAATATAAATTATATTCAGTGAAATTTTCAAATATTTACAGTCATACGTTTTATAATTACAACAAAATAGGAAAATCGTTACATGAGAAATCGAGTGAATATCAAATGTTGTAAAAAAATGAATTTCAAACGCTCATAAAAATTTAATTTGACTTTCTTGTATACATTTTTTTTTGATAAAGGTAGACAAACTTATGGATAATCTTGTATTACATTTTAAAATCTTAGATTTAAAAAGAAAATTTTTTATGAATTCTCAACTCAAAATAATTTGCTAATTTTCGTGATTTTTCCGTATTTTGTCAAGATTTGAAATTTAAATGCTTATAAATAAAAACCCTGACCAAGGATTTTTAATTTTTTTCATCTGCCTTTGAAACAATAACCTAGATGCCTTCTATTAAATTTTCAAGCTTTTTTAACCAACAAATAAAATTTTATAGATATTTATAGAAAAAAAACTAAAAAAATGGTAACTGAAAATGTTCGTAAACAGCTCAAAATAATTAGAAAATGTTAGGGTGTATAGAAAATGCTAATATAAACATTCAGTCAAAATTGCATGCACCTACGGTCATTTGTTTTAGAGTTGCACCAAAAATCAGATTTTGCGTAAAAGTTCCCGTTTTTCCTTAATTTTTTTTTTTTGTTTTTCATAGCGCTTTTGAAAACTACTGTGAAATTTTTACTGTTGACACCCCAAAGTACCAACTAGATTCACTTTCCTATCAGAAAAGTTACTATTGAAGAAAATCCAAGCACTTTTCTGTCCTAAAAGGTGACGACAGACACAAAAAAAAATAAAAAAAAAAACACACATCATTGTAAAATCAAAACATTCATCGCTTCGCTCAGAATCCAAAAAATAGTTATTTAAATTGTAATTTTTTTAAACGATTTATAACAATTTTAGATGTGAAATTTTTAGTTTGAATAAAACACGGCGAGCAGAATAATAATAATATACGAAATTTAAAATTCGATATGAGTATTATGAAAACAATTCTGTCACCAAATAATGTTGGTTTTCGTACCGACTATTTATAAACGGCAAGCGGGCCGCGATAAGAAATCCGGTTTTGAACTATGGTGTGGTATGGCTACAGTCGAGTGCGGGGTAGTGGTATGAATACTATTTTTGAACGCTGCCGCTAGTGTCAGTAGAACAGCACATGACGGCTGTAAAATCGTGTTTTTCTTACCGAAAACATGGTTTCGTACTTCAAGTTTTCCTCAGCTCTCGTTAGATGTAGAAACATGATTTTTTCACCAAAATAAACGTGAGAAGTTTATCTAGGTTTCATTGTTCCAGATTTTTGATATCTTTTTTTGTCTATTTTATATGATTTTTTAAAAATTCGAAAATGTGAAACATCAAAACCTAGAAAAAATCATGTTTCTACGACTAACGAGAGCTGAGGATAACTTGAAGTACGAAACCATGTTTTTACGGCCGAATTTTCGTACCAGAACGGCCTCTTAAGTTAAAACAATACATAATTATATTATATAATATAAAATAAACACACTTATAATACTGTAGAAACCTACAATTTCTTATTTCGTATATATGTAGGTCTTCTATCCCTTAGTTGGATAGTGACGGGATATCCATTAGCACTTCTCAATAATAAATCCATTTTTAATTTGATATCATCGAATGTGTAGTGTGTATGTACGCTATAGTTCCGCAAGAACGTAGACATCGTAACTTTCATTGACATCATTGCATACTTCGATCCTAAATTATTTATTTATTAGTATAAGTATGTACATAACAAATAACACGGTTTACTGATCTTCTAGATCATATTATTCATACCTATGCAACCTCTTGGACCACCACTAAAAGCTATAAAGCTATACTTATGGCGATTTGCAATATTTTCAGGATTGAAATTTTCTGGGTTAAATGTCCAAGAGTTTGGATACGATTCAGAAAAATGATGAGTGCCTAATATAGATATGATACACGTCGTTCCTTTTGGTAGTACTAGATTGTCTGAAGCTAAAATACAATGATTTTATTATAACTATTTAACTTGCAGTTTTAACAATATTCACTCACCAATTTTAACATCGTCTTGAAGTTTTCTAAATACCAAAGGTATTACAGGGAATAATCGAAGCGTTTCCTTTAACACTTGTTCCAGATATACAAGTTTACTAGTGTCTTCTATAGTAATTGTTTCGTCGTCATCATGAAATACTTCATAAATCTCGTCGTAAACTTTATCCTAAAATTTTAATATAATAATAATATCTTTATTCCAACCATAAGTGACACAGAATTAATGCAGCAGTAACAACAATAGTTGTATTATACTATTATCTCTAAAGCCAATAGGCTGTGCCAGAAACTAGAGTTCGTTATTATAAAGAAACACTAAAAATGTACAATATATTTTCCAGTGTTTCCCAATAATAGCACGCAAAAATCATTTTTATAGAAAAAACGTAGAATTGCATGGCGGTTTTTTTCGATAGAGTTGAGTTCTGTGCGCGGTTAATCGACTGGCTAACTATACAGGTACATAGAGTCCAATGTCAAGGATCAGTTAAAAAAATGTAATTAAATTAAAAATAAATCTTTGAATTAATTGATCGTCAGAAAAATTGATCGCTGGTTAGGTTAGGTTAATTAGTTGTTGATGTTTAAATATACACTTAGAAAGTATTGGTGCCCTAGTAAGAATTTTTAAAAGGGTAAATGCGATGGGCTCAGATGATACTTATATCGTTATAAGTGTATATTTCTTAGGAAACTGCATATTACATATCAAATTTGTCAAAAATTTGTTTCATGATACATATCTACAGGCCTACAGCTTAAACCAAAAATTTTATTTCATGTTTTTACATATTTTATCGAATTTAATTAATTTTGCATATCCAAAGATTTTTTTCAGGTATATTAATACATAATTTGTTAATAAATCAAAAAAATAATATATATTTCAATAATTAATAAAATTAAATTTAAAAAAATATAATCAAGTATATTTTACTGTGCATTTCTAGTTGGTACCTACCTAAAAAATTATATTAATATTAATTTAAGTTAAATTAAAAATACAGTTTTTATAATTATTATAATTATTATAAAAATTAAAAACAAAATTTATAGGTAATTTCACATATTATTATACTTTTTTAATAATGACTCAAGTATTTGTGAAGTTTATTCCCATATAATAAATATATATTGTATAAACAATAATTGCTTATTTAACATTTTTTTTAGTACATGTGTAAGACTTGTAATGTGTGTATACAATATATTTTATTGTTTTTAGTGGATAAAGTTCTGAATCCGAAAGTTATAATAATGGAGTAACGCTATGAGATTGATATTTGATATAACATTTTAGTAAATGCAATTACTTACTTGGATATCTGGGTGAATGGCCAACATTAAAAGACTAAAACATATTGTAATAGCACTGGTTTCACTACCCTATGATATAATTCACATATTAGTATCATAAAATGTTTAAAATAAATATATTGCACTTATTTTTCTTCACGAGTAGTAGGTTAGGTTAGGTATCTACGTATATTTATACTTACGCCTATCATCATGGTCACAACTTCATCCTTAATATCATTATCAGAGAAGTTAGCTCCAGCTTCGTTCAATTCAAATAATGTGTCCAAAAAAACTTTTAATTTTTTTCCTAAATAATAAACAATATACATTTAAGTACATAAGATACACATTTTTATTTTTATTTTGAATGACATACATCGTATATTTGTATATTTGCAATGGCGAAATTACTCACTTTCATTGTCTGTAACATCAACGACACTTAGTTTGTTTAATATATTCCTCTGTGCAAAAGTTTCTTTTTTTTCCTGGATCATCTAAAAATTAAAAATAGACCATTGTTACTTCTATGCCTAATTTGGTAAAATATGCAATATAGAAGACATACTTTTAATGGCAATTTGTATAACTTATTAAATACATCAGAATGTCCCTTAAGCTTAAGATATAGTTTAAACATAAAGTCTAAGTACAGCCACGGAGTTTTCATCCTTAAGGAATCCAGTTCTGAAGCTCTATAAGTATATTATTTAAAAAAATATATAGGTATCAAATTATATTATATATTATTTAAGACAGTTATGGTTTTTTTTTACTTTATCATTGCGTTCTCAAATTCAGTTCCATATTCTGATTGAGTGTCAAGATTATAGCCCATCGCGGTTTCTTAAATAAAATTATGGTTTCAACAAAGTTAAGTATTTAATTTTTTTTATATCATAAAATACTCACGACAAATTAAATTTAGAGTTGTTGGTGCGATGTAGTCCCAGAGATCAAATGGCGTCGTTTTACCTAATTCTTTCTTAAGATTCCTAATGAGAATTTTGTTTTTCTCGTTAAATACAGGGAAAAACTGATTTAGAAGAGTGGCGTTGAACGATGGTGTAATAAGACGACGATGTTTTCGCCATTTATGAACTGAATAAAAGTAATATTTAAATTAATTTTATTTACAATATATAATGTATATATATATATTTATAAGCCTATATTATATTAAATAATAAACTCTCATAAACTTATTTTAATATTTTCATAATTTTGTATACCTACCTATAATAAGTGGTAGATTTTAAGGTTGAGTGTGAGGATTTACGAAGTGTTTATCTATTAATAATGTATTCTTTGTTTTGTTTGCCTATAACTTTTTGTAGAATAAAAAGTCCACTGGAAGTCATATTTAGGTTTTTGTTTCATATTTATTTAATACATATTGCGTTAATTTTCATTTTTATTTATTCGACTGAATTTCATATAATAAGTAGGTATAAAAATATTATAGGTATTTATTGGTTTTGAAATAATTTTAATAACCAATAAAACAACTCAATTTTAAATTCATCTGGAAAGCATATTTTTTTTGTGTACTTTTTTATGATATTTTAAAATTGATGTACCACTATAATAATTAATAACTGGTGACAATATGAAAATATTTAGGTATTCGAATTAAATTTATTATTCAGTTTAAACGACCGTTCAACGAGTAAAAATGTGTGACTGGTTTCCTTTTGATGTTCTAACAGTCAACACTCAACACACACGAAACGAAAATTAATTTTACAGATGACCTAACATTCAATAATATGGTTAAACCTAACCCTTAATCTATCCAACAGCACAGAAATGAAATCCAATGAACAAACCTACGCGGCAATTACGACGGTTTCCCTACAAAAGACGGGCAATTATTTTCGACACAATCGATGGTGTGCTTCAAAAAATTATCCAAACGATATCAGCAAAATAGTACTTTCAATAAATATTTTATTTGCATTGAGAATGTCTAATGGTAGTTATTGTATTTATTGAAAAAAAAAGATATGGTATATTAACTCACGAAAATTAGCCAACATTATTCGTAACCATTTACCAGTTGTTGAAAGTTATCACGGAAAAAAATAGTAATTGATAAAACTGTTTAAATTGTTAGGCCAACCAAAACCTTAGGTTAATATAGTGACACAATAATTGTATTGTTGCGAGTACTAAAATAAATTAGTTGAATCAATGTAGTTAGAATAACCATAAAACAATAGTTGGATTAATTATTAAATAATTAGTATATTAATTAACTATAATGAGTAGTTTGAATAACTATAATGAAATGACTGTTTGGGAATCCCCAAAAGTACCGGGCGGTAAAGTGGAATTCCCCAAAAGTACCGGGCGGTAAAATGGAAATCCCCAAGAGTACTAAGCGTATTCTCTGAACAAACAGACACTAAAATCTATACCACGGTCCTCATAAAGCATAAGCTTTTGGTTACATATTATATTTATATTATATCCTCCTTGCATGACGCGTAAACATTTTCCTTTCATGAAATATTGTTTTCGTAGAATAGTCTGGTTGTTGCATAGATCCTAGCCTGAATTATATTTGCCGTGATGGCGCGATCAATGAACGCAGAGGAGTGACAAAAAAAAGTATGTGTGGCAATCGTGCCGCACACGTCGCCTGCGACTGAAATAGCTCACTAAACACCCTTGTCATACAATATACTATTTCAGTTAGAAATTCATAAGTTTTTCTTTCTATAGCTAAAATTTTAAATTTTAATAGAAGACTCCCAATAAGTTTTCTATACCTATCAAAAAAAGTTTTTTATTAATTTTTTTTTAACTACTAAATTTGATTATTTATACAAGTATGCTAAAATGACAGAACGTCTCCGCTCAGAATCGTTTTTGATTTATCATTGAATTTAAATATAATACATCCATTACAACGATGACCATTACTGTATATCAGAGCGGTACCAACTTTTCCACCTTTTTTTGCTTAAAAAAAACTGAATTTTTTTTTATAGTTGCCAACTTATATAATTATACGATGTCTATAACTGTAATTATAATTTATTATACAATTCGTGCAAATTATCAATAATTTATTCCATACATACCAGGGGCAGTTAACAACCCTTCTCCGAAAATATTCTTAATGAAATCGTAGGAACGATCTTTCTGCAAAGCCTTTGAATTATTCAACACGGCCTAAAACAAATTACATTTTATATTAAACATATTATGTATTATAAATATTATATTTAGAAGGGACACATAAAATAAACAATAAACATTTTAATAACTCAGAAACTAGTAAACTACTCATTAGAATTGTAATTTAGATACATCAGAATTTTCAAGAAAATAATCCGCTAAATAATTTGTAGTAAAAAAAGGGATATTAATTTGAGAGAGAAACAGATGTTTGTATCTCTACGAGACACTCATTATGTAGTATAAAAATATTCAAGAATTTGAAGAAATTCATAAATAAAGCTTAAAACAGGGGTGAGCATGCCCAATATTTTTTCCCAATTACTTTTAACAAATCGAGTTAAATGTATGAATAACTTATGTCAAATGTAATTTCTAACTTATGGATCTTTTGTTCTCTTAAAAAAAATGTAATCTAATGTTATAGGGTGTATCTTATGTCATTGTACGGGGGGTTTTTAACGATTATGAATCGATGACAGAGAATTTTGTTAAAACGAAAAAAGTCGTATTTATTTATTTTTAACAGGCAATTTTTTTATAACAATTTCAAAATTTTTAAACACGCAGGTGTACCAATAGCAAAATCAACTTTATTTTTTTAAATGGTAACTACTATATTTTTTAACGGATTCTGGTAAAGCTTTTTTTTCTGAAAATGTTGATCAAATGTCAAATGTCAAATCATCAATTTTGGTTCACTTGTTAATTAACTATGGTCCTCTCAATTTTAGTAAAATATGCATTAATAGTTAATACTTTCAATTGAAATAGTTGATATAGGTTTAATTTACAAGAGTTAAATTATTTTTTCTTATAACTAACTTTTATAACTTGAAATTTGAACCATAAATTCCCTATATTTGTAGGTATCGTATGCAAAACATGAATTTAGCAGCTAAAATTCTTAAAGAATTATTTAATAATCGTGATTTAAAACAAACTATTTGCAAGATATTTAGATTAATAGTCAATCTCAGTATAGCTTTATACCTAACTTAGGCATACTTTTAATCTGAGTTAATTACAGATTTCCAATATTATTATAACAAGAATCAAATACCATAAGGTATTACCTTAGT
This sequence comes from Sitobion miscanthi, assembly GCA_008086715.1. Taxonomy (NCBI): domain Eukaryota; kingdom Metazoa; phylum Arthropoda; class Insecta; order Hemiptera; family Aphididae; genus Sitobion; species Sitobion miscanthi. Next base: position 27,675,395 of record CM017798.1, on the reverse strand, counting down.
CCTTAGCCACCTAATAAAAAATCCAAATTAATCCTATTGTACAAAAAGCATGATAGGAAAAATACGAAATAAAATGTAAATGTCCAAAACTAAAAAATAAGAAGGGTTATGGATTTCAACTTCTAAATTCATACTTTGCATGCAATATCTACCAATATAGGGAACCTATATGGTTTAAATTTCAAGTTCATCCCACTACGAAAAGAGCACCGCAAAACACCATTGCACTTTTTTCATTACGCAATTTTTTTTAACCCCCATAAGTACATACCTAAGACATTAATGTCAACAATCGAATACAATTTACCAATTTATCATTATTACTTTAGCCACCTAATAAAGAATCCAAATTTATTTATAATATTGTAAGAAAAGTAACTGTGAAGTAATAATTACGATTAGGTACATATAATAACAAATTAAAATAATAATACTGATTTTGATGATTGTATGTTAAAATAAAAATAATAAACTATGTTTGCCAACAATATTGTTTATATTTTTTTTTCAGAGTGTCATTAGATTACTGATTAAACTACTTAAGTTTATAAAAAGGTAGTTATAAGAAAAAAAGTTTAGCTCTTTTAAATTAAACCTATAGGTACCTGCAATTATTTCAATTAAAATGAATGCATACTTTACTAAACTTTAGAGGACCATAGTTAATAAGCAAGTGAACCAAAATTGATGATTTGACATTGACATTTGACATTTGATCAACATTTTCAGAAAAAAAAGCTTTACCAGAATCCGTTAAAAAATATAGTAGTTACCGTTTGAAAAAATAAAGTTGATTTTGCTATTGGTACACCTGCGTGTTTAAAAATTTTGAAATTGTTATAAAAAAATTGCCTGTTAAAAATAAATAAATACGACTTTTTTCGTTTTAACAAAATTCTCTGTCATCGATCCATAATCGTTAAAAAACCTCGCGTACAGTGACATAAGGTACACTCTGTATAATTATCATAAACTGGCAAAGCCTATTTGGCTCCCGGTTTCCCTAAAAGGCTCCCGTTGTACAAATCCGTAAATTCCCATACGGCTCCAGTTTTTGACAAAACAAATTCCTCCCACTTTAAACATACTTAGGACTGTATCAAAATGGTTATAATATATTGATGGTGTTTTTTTATACATTTTATATGCAAAGTAAATTATAAAATTAGCGTTTTATTAATAATCGTTGGTATTTATATAAATTAAAATGATACATACCTATAATAATTTTTTTTTTTTTTATTTATTTGAAATGCATATTTACAATCTATACAATTTGTACACATATAATAATTATAAATTAAAATAATAAATCTAACTGTTCTTCATATTATGTATTACAAAAACTAACTACCAGTAGTTAAAAAAATATTAGAAATTTTAAAATATGATCTTTAGGTATACATAACAGTTTTAAAAATTAGAACTTGAATAAATATACTTATTAAAGGAAAAATGGGGATAAGCGTGCTTAAAAAATCACCCTGTATATTATTTTTAACTGTTCAAAAAATCATTACTTGCACATCCTCTGGTTTGATAACAACAACTCCAAAATATGGGCCAATCCATATTTTAATGGGTCCTGGACTGTATTTATCGTCTATTTTAAGTATTTTTTCCATAACCTCTAAAAACAAAATATATAGGTATAAGTTAGGATTACATAATATAGTAGACAGGTATAATAATAGACTATATCATTCAATATTTACTTATAAAAGTGTTCATTGTTATACTTACGTTCGGGTGTTCCAATGAAGTCGAATGATGAGCCAATAAATGGATACCCTTTAGGTCCTTTCATTTTTGCTGCCACACTTTCAAAGTTCCGACGGATCCATTTAAATTGACACCATATGACAACAAAACAAACAATTGCCTGGTAAACAATTACCTCTGAAATTGTCAACCGGAAAGCTCCTACTGACTGTATAATATTTTCCATTCTAATAATCATAAAATAAATTATTTATCGTATATAATAATAATTATAATTTATAGTATTACTAGCTGTTATTAACTTAAGAGTTAATGCCGACGTACAACTGCATGGAACGGTGTAAATATAAGTCCATGTTATTAACAGCTTAAAATTAGACTAATTTCATTGTGTAAAGTAAAAAGTAGTATTATTATTCACATAATTGTGAATAACCGTTTGAAACCCCAATAAATAATATTTTTTAAATTACAACAAATTATTTTACTACTTCACTTTATACACATTTATTCTTACAAAATATTATAATTCGTGATTGTTATCCATACTATTCTGGTACATATGTATAGTTATTGAGAAAAGCAGTGGCGGACTGGCCCAGGTGGAGAGTGGGAGAAATCCACCGGGGCCGCTGTCGTGAGGGGCCGCTTCGTTATGGTGCACTTTTAATAAAAATATATTACATTATAATTTTATATTCGATTACTAAATTAACAATATAAGATAATAATTAACAACACATAAATACACAATCTTGGGGCACGAAATGAAAATAATTTTCCCTGACCCGCGCGATGCACCCCACCGTAATATTATTATAAGAAGTCATGAGCTATAATTAGACATAACGAAATTCCCGTAGGCCGTCGCCCGCCATCGTCCGACGACCGACCATCGACCAATATTGTTTTGTTTATATAATTTATACTGTGTTATCTTTATTGTCAATAATCAATCAAGTTATTCGTTATTTAATTGAAAACATTGAACGACTGAAAAGTGAGCAAATGATACCTTTTGCATACCTATGTGTAACTTGTCACTTGTGTAGTTTTGTATATATTATTAATTTCTTTACCGAAGGCCATACACCGTTGACCGTTCAGACTTCAGAAAATACTAACTGTGGTCTGTGCTATAATATAGACATATAGTATTTGTCAACTAAAAGTAAGTACTAAGTATATGCATAATTATTCACAAAATTAATAAATACTTTTTAGTTATAAATTATTATTAGGTTTAGGGTTCGGATTTGAAGGCAATATAATCAATAAAAAAACATTTAAAATGTTAAAAAGCAAAAAAAGCATTTAATTTATATGAAAAAAAAATTACAAAATTTACTAAAACATTGAATATAGATTTCAATTGATTTAACTAGTTGTATTAAAATATTCACTACTATGAATATGTGTATGGTACTTAGATAAGCGGTCTTCAGTAAAATGTTGGCGGTATGGGCTTCAAATATTTCTGTTCAAATATTGAACACAAAAAGAGGCATTTATAAGTAAAAAAATTCAAAAAATTCATTCCTTGTTTTAGTTATTAAATGAGACACATTTTTATATAAAAATTATTTTTCTATTATAATTGTAAAAATATAAATATATCGGTATTGGTCTACTCATTATGGCTGTGATATGAGTAGGAGGAATAAATTAAATATTTAACAGAAAAAATAATAATTTAGCAAATTGCAAATACATAATATAAACTTAAATAAAGAGTTAATTTGAGCTTACAACTAATTTAGTTATTGATGTTGATTATAGCAGTTAAAGTGAGAGATTTTAAAATCAATAGTATTAAATGTATTGTTTAAATAATGTATAATTGTTATCAAAAGAAAGTAAATTAATTTTTAGAGTAGTACACATTTTACAAAACACAAATAGAATATAAAATCTATTAAAATTAGTTCTAGGTTTTGGAACAATAATACCAATAGAATTATTGAACCTTGTATTATGATTATGTGTAGGTATTATAGGTATTATGACTAGAGTATAGCCTTGGCTTGAAAAATGTAAATTTTTATAGAGAATTTATAGTATAATTTAGCTTATCTTTATGTGATTTGTAAGAACCTGCCCAAATGGTTGGACCATAAGTAATAATAGACTGCACCAAGCTAGTGTATGTTAAGACTCAAATTAGGTAATAAGACATTCCTCAAAATACTAAAAAAATAAAAAAAACTTTGAATAACATTGTTTATATAATTAATATGAATGTTCTATTTGAGTTGATTGTCAATGTAAAACTCCAAGATGTTTTATAGAACTTACTTTTTTCAAAATAAAATTCTTATTTATAATAATATTATATTTGATATCATCGAGGGATAAATTATTAATACTAAAATGTAAATAGTAAGATTTTTCAATATTTAATTGTAATGAGTTATTAATTATTATATAACCAAATAACCAATACTTAACTAATGATAATCCTTCATTTGTTTTGTCATGAAGTTTATCTAAGGATTTATCATTAAATAATAACACTGTCTCATCCGCAAAGCAAATAATTTTACCATCAATGTTTAGGTTTAATAATCCATTAATATAGATCAAAAATAATATAGGATCAAATACTGTGCCTTGTGGGACTCCAAAAGGAGTTTCAATATCATTAGTCATTACTTAAAATTTTTTTTATTTTCACCACTTGGTTTCTATTTGAAAATATGATTTAAATAGATTTGAAGATAATCCCCGTATACCACAGTACTCAAGTTTTTTTAACATAATATTTTGGTCTATAGAATCAAAAGTTTTCTTTATACCAATAAATACTCCTAAGACATTATTATTATTATTAATATTCTCATAAATAAACTTAGTGAAATTAAACAAAGCATGATTGGTAGATAGGTAATCCTTTTCTAAAACCAAATTGATTATTACAAAAAATTTTACTTTTATCTAGAAGTTTAATTATTTTAATTTTTATAAATTTTTCAAAAATTTTACTGATTGTTTATGTTAAAGTGATTGGTCTGTAATTGTCATATAGTTTTACATCACCATTTTTAAACAAACGGATAATTTATTAGTGACTTTTTAAATAAATAAGGGAATATTCCAGATGAAAAGCATTTGTTAAAAATAATTCATAACGGGAATGCTATAACACCACGGATATTTTTGAGAATATTTTTAGAAAAAGAATTAACAAAATGCGCGGTATTTTCTTTAATATTCTTAAAAAAATATATTATTTCATTTTCAATAACGGGAGTCCAAAAAATAGAATTATAGTTATACCTACCTAGATTCGTACTATTCTAATCCAAATTCAAAAGACCATTTTTTTTATGTCCTTAGAAATATTAAAACCTACCCTAGCAAAGTATTTATTAAATACATTAGCAATGTTAGATTTATCTTTAATAATAGAATCATTAATATTAAATGTTTTTTCTTAATAATTAATAATTCTTAATAATAATTTATAATTTTGTACTACCATACAAATTATTTTTTTTGTTTCATTTTTATGAATGACATATTTTGTAATATTAAATTGGTACTTTGTATTAAATATTTTATTGCACCTGTACAACTCACTAATAAAATTAATAAATTTTCTTTGGTTTTGTATTATTACGATAAAAGGAAATTAATTTTCCATGAAATTTACCTATTCTGCAGATTGCCAATTTGTTGATGCTCGTATTATGAAATTACAAGCTATTATAGGTACGAAATATATGTAAACAATTTTTTGTATATTTCTGTAATAATGGCAACCTGCCTGGTATTATATCGAATTCCTATAGGCATTATATAAAATATCAATATTTAAATTACATTTAACTGTAAACATACCTGTGTCTGAAAAACAGGGCACATTGTATAACTAAATTACCCATATTACTCAGTACTATAATATACATATTTTTGAATTCTGTTGGCGGGAAATGAATATACGCTTTTAATCAAACTTAGGCCCAAGAAACTTTCTTATCAGTTATCTTCTACATTTACTTATATATTTTTATTGTTAATTCATATAACTTACACCCCTCGGGACGTCTAGTTATAAAAAAGTTAATCCAGCGTTTAATATTATAATAATAAAATTAATATTCATTAAATAATATTTGCTATTAGATTCTGGAACATTTTAGTTTATAATAGTATGCTATTATGTCTAATAAGTTTTATATAAAATTTTAAGACACTTGAGCTAGGTACACGTATAATATAAAAAAATGTATTTTTATTTTTTAATACTGAAAATAAAAATTTAAAATAGCCAATTTGTAAATCTGATTATAAGAAAATGTTGATGGTAAAAACATTTATCTAAGTCGAGTAAATTATTTTTTAGAGTTTTTCAAAATATCAATATTTTTTGAGTAAATTAATATAAAACGTAACAACTCTTTTAAAATATTATTTTTGGGAATCTCCTGGCATGAGCACATGTCTATTCCTTAAATTATTTATTATAACCATAAAAATTTCATAATTTTTTGTCATACGTTTAAATGGCATAATTTTTTTTCAGATCTTTCTATACATCTTGTATATAAGTTATCCATAATAATTACCTGGGGTTGATGAAGTGAATTGTAAGTAAATTTTCTATGTATCGCACTTCGCATATGCTAAACGGTAGCAATAACTCAACGAGATATATCCTCTAAAAATTAATTCTCATTGTTGAATTATAAAAATATATTATAAAATTTGATTTAAAAGTAATAAACACGAACGTTTTTATTAAACTTAATAAATATTATTTAAACTGAAAAGTACGGCATGTATCACCTATCGCACAATATGTAACTGATTAATGATTATAATAAAATTAAAATACGGTTTTTATAATATGTGAAACTCGCTCCCCTTCCGTTGACAAATATTTACATATTATTATATAGCCCAATTAAAATTGTTTTATTTTATTTATTACAATAATAATACATACATATTTTTTTAATTGAACAAGTATTTATTCTAACTATATGCAAACACTAAATATTTCATTCAAAACCTTGAAGACATTTTTCAATTCAGAGTTCATCGACAAATTGGTTTTAAAAGGATTCCGAGATTCCTAAGCTAGTGGTTTTACAATGGTAAAAATTTATTTTTTTAAATTTTTTTTTGCAATAAAATACAAAATACAAAGTATACGAAATTTCTACCAGAAGGAGTTCTTCGATTTCAACATCTTATCTTTTAGCAAATTGGATTGAAATGGAACTTTAGAGGGGTCATTTTTCGATTTTCTCAGTATTTATTTAATGACACAGGAAAATCCACCGACAAATTACAAAATCGCTAAAAATGGGATTTCAATTTCTAATATTTTGTTCATCACCATAGAAACGAATAAAAATAAAAATAATGATTTTAGTTATTTTATTGTTATTTATAATATTAATTCATCTTACAGGTTATTATAAAATATAATAATATAAAATATCCAGACTGACAAACCGTCTCCGCTCAGAATTGTTATTCGTATACAATGATATTATATCATTTAATTCAAATTTAACACCATCCATTACAGTGACCCACTTGTAACCTATTGTACTGTATTGTACTGTTATGAATTACGATGGTTTTGGGTGTATGAACGGTTGCCAGTATTAGATCTCAAGGGTGATAAAAACTGTGAATTTTCTAGTATTTTTCAGAAAAATCAAAAACCTTAAATCCGTTTTTGAGAAAACGTAGTTTTTTTGTTATAATTCAAAAAATGAATTATTGTAGAGCATTTAATTTTTCACCAATTATTTATATTACTTAAAATAGTTGAAAAATATTTTCGCTCTTTTTGTATAATATTTTCAAGTTTTTTGACTAAGTGAAAATTTTCTTATCAACAATATATATATAAAAAAAAATATCATTGTATAAGAAAAACGATTCTGAGCGAAAACGGCCAGTCAGCCTATGATATTACTAAGTATATTTGATGATATTATTGTGAATAAAGTAATTTATATATAATAACCTATTTACGTGGAACCTTGTTTTAAATTTTTAATCCTTCGCTATAAAAGTTAAACATTTTATACATTTTTAAATACAAAATAATTATTAATTTTTAAATTTGATACATTTTGTCGAAATTCGAAATTTAAATGATTATAAAAAAAACTTGTGCCTATGAATTTATAATATTTTTCAAGTGCGATTGTAATAATTTATCAGGAGCCTTGCATTACATTTTCACGCTTTTTTACCCAACAAATAAAATTTATATTGATATTTATAGGAATTAAAACTAAAAAAATTTAAAGCATGTTAATATTAACATTCAGTGAAATTTTCAAGTATCTACAGTCATACGTTTTTAATTACAACAAAAATAAGAAAATCGTTACACGAGAAATCGAGTGAATATCAAATGTTGTAAAAATATGAACTTAAAACGCTCATAAAAATTTGATTTGATTTACTTGTAGACAGTTTTTTGTTGATAAAGATAGACAATCTTATGAATAATCTTGTATTACATTTTCAAATCTTAGATTTAAAAAGAAAATTTTTATGAATTCTCAACTCAAAATAATTTGCTAATCTTCGTGATTTTTCCGTATTTTGTCAAGGTTTGAACTTTTAATGATTACAAAAAAAAACTGTGACAAAGGGTTTTTAATATTATTTAAATGTCATTGTAACAATATAGTAAGAGTCTTGTACTAAATTGTCAAGATTTTTACCCAACAAATAAAGTTTTATTGACATTCATAGAAAAAAAATAATACAATTTGAAACTGAAAATCTCTCTAAACAGTTCAAAACAAATTAAAATATTTTGAAAATTGTTTCGTGTATAGAAAATGCGAATATAAATAACCGGTGAAAATTTCAAGTATACACGTTAATTTATTTTAGCGTTACACCAACAGCTAAAATCGATTTTGTCAAAAACTGATTTTGCGTAAAAATTCCTGTTTTTCCTAAATTTTTATTTTGTTTTTCTTTTAAAAACTATTTTAAATTTTTACCTCCCAAAAGTACCAACTAGATTCACTTCCCCATCGAACAAGATACTGAAGTTGAAAATCGAAGCTTTATATCGACTATTAATCGTGTAGGTACACGGACACAAAAATTAAAAAATTAAAAACACACATCATTGTAAAACCAATACATTCATCACTCCGCTCAGAATCTAAAATGTTTAGGAATTTCTAACTCAAAATAATTTAGAAATTTTCGTGATTTTTACGACCTTTGTCAAAATTCAAACTTTAAATGCTTATAAAAAAAATTGTAACTATGGATTTGTAATATTTTTTTTCAAATGTTATTCTAACATTCTATTAAGAGCCTTGTATTAATCTAAAATCTAAAAATTTAAATCTAAAAAATTTAAATTAAACATTAAAAATTTGTTTCACGAATTAAGTTATGTATAATCTAATTAGTAAGTTAGGTCTTTTATTAAATTAATTTAATTTGAAATCTAAATATTAGCTATATAACTGTAATTAATATAGCTTTAAATATAAATTATTTGTACGGTACTATATACTTACCTACAATACGATTTCTAGACAAATAAATATTATCACGGGATGAAACACTAAACGATATGGCGTAAATGTGTAATTTGTGAGGGGGAGGGTAATTAGGAAAAACTCCCTGAATATAGAAATTTATGAAATGGCGTTAATTCCTTATGGTAAAATCCTTAAAAATATAGGCATCTAGTTTTCTACGAAAACTTTTCCATAATAGTTTCAGTTGTACCAAATTAAGTAATCTGAAATGATTGTATGTTTTCGAATTTATAGTAAGTAAACCTATATTAAATTAATTTAAAAAAAAAAAACGTAAGAATTATGAAATTAAATAACAATAAATAAGTTGAGCATAAAATACCGAGAAACCTGGTTGGCTGCAGTATACAGTACAAATCGACTTAAAAAAATTCGGTCTATCCGAATTTGGTATTCAAAACACCTGTTGCCATTTAAAAAAATGCAAGTTGTATTGCGCATGTGCACACGGAAAGATCTAAAAATGTAAAAATCATCAAGAAATGTGTATTTATGTATTCCCTATCCCCTTCCGAAAACCGCATATTAATCCGATGTCACTGGACAGAATTATTTAGTGTTATTTATATTACATTATATATACATTTATATTATACATACAATACATACATTTATATATACATTTATTTAGTGTTATTTATATTACATTAAACAGTGATTATAAATATATAAACATACTATAATATAATAACCATTTATTTTTTAAGTGTTTAATTAAGTACAGGTAGGTATAAATAATGAAATATGCATTAAAGATAGTAGATACACACATATTAATTGATATTAAGCGTATTGATTTTTATAACGATGTGTTTTTTTTTGTGCGTGTCAGTGTATAGGTACGATAAGATAAGCCATAAGTTATTAAATTAAGCTGATGATATCTTCCATTTTTATTAGTTTTTTAGATTCTGAGCGGAGTGAGGAAGATAGTGTTACAATGGAGTTAATTTTTTTATTTTTAATTATTTTTTTATCCTGCTTACAAAATTTCTACCAGAAGGAGTGCTTCGATTTCAACATACATAGTACCTTATCTTTTCGCAATTTGGATCAAGATGGTACTTTAGAAAGGTCATTTTTCCATTTTCTCAAAAGTTATTAAATGCCATGGAAAAAACTACCAACAAATTATAAAAAACCGCTAAAAATGGGATTTTAATTTCTAACGCTTTGTAACGAAAAAAAGGTGGACAAGTGGGTGTCGCTCTGTTGTACAGTAGGTTACAAATGGGGCACTGTAATGGATGGTGTCAAATTTGAATTCAATGATATAATTTCATTGTATAAGAAAAACGATTCTGAGCGAAAACAATCAATCAGCCTATATGATATTACTATAAGCACGAACTACTATAATATAGTAGTTCGTGTTACTAAGTATATTTTGATGATATTACTGTGAATAAAGAAATTTATATATTAACCTATTTACGTAGAACCTTGTTTCAAATTTTCAATCCTTAGCTATAAAACTTGAGCATTTTATAACATTTTTAACTACAAAATAATTATTAAATTTTAAATTTGATAAATGTTGTCAAAATTCGAACTTTAAATGCTTATAAAAAAAATTGTGCCTATGTATTTTTAATATTTTTCTACTGCTAATGTAACAGTATATCAGGAGCCTTCTATTAGATTTTCAAGCTGTTTTAACCAACAAATAAAATTTTATTGATATTTATGGAAAAAAAAAACTAAAAAAATTGAAAACTGACAATGTCTGTAAACAGCTCATAACGAGTCAAATTATTTTCAAAATTGTATCGTGTATAGAAAATGCTAATATAAACATTCAGTGAAATTTTCAAGTCATACAGTCGTACGTATTTTAATTACAACAAAATAACAAAACGGCTACATGAGAAATCGAGTGAATTTTCTCGAAAACAGATTTTGCGTAAAAATTCCCGTTTTTGCTTAATTTTTCTTTTGTTTTTCACGGCGCTTTTGAAAACTACTGAGAAATGTTTACTTTTGCCCCCCCCCCCAAAAAAAAAAGTACCAACTAGATTCATTTTCCTATCAGAAAAGTTACTACTGAAGAAAATTCAAGCATTTTTACTGTCCTAAAAGATGGTGACAGACACAAAATAAAAAATAAAAAATTAACATCATTGTAAAATCAATACATTCATCGCTTCGCTCAGAATCTAAAATAGTTAATTATAATTAAAAGTGGATCACTGATAAAATGTAAGATTATTTGGAAACATTTTTTCGTGTTTTTGAAAACTTACAAGGTTATATGAACGCCATAACGCCATGACCTAACCTTTACCAAACTATATACTATGAAAGTAAATCAGAAATAAAATATATTTAAAACCAATACGACCGGCGCGCTTTGTGGCTATTAATTAGTATCTATAGGCTGGAGGCATTAATTTCAATTTGTTCCTGATATTTGAGAGTCTACATTGTGTACTTAATTATTTAATTATATTCACCAATATTACGATAATGCGTAGAAATTAGGAAAAATATTGCGAAGCGAATAATAAAAAAAATGAATAATTGCATATTGATCACTAATTACTATATTATAATGGCTATGGTTATATAATGGCTATGGTTATATAATGACTATGGTTATATAATGGCTATGATTATATAATGGCTATACCTAATCTTTATCTAACCTAAACTAATTTATATTTGAATAATTTACTATATTCTCGGTGGCAAAATGTTATGAATTTATGTAGTGTAATCTTGGATACGCTTCCGGTTTCCCTGCAACATCTGGAAGGGAATACTAACATCCGCGTTTAGTGACAACGCCGGTCAGTTAGATATTAATAATAATGTAATCGCTATTCGCCAGTCGTCAGAGTCTTGGTAAAACGTTTCTGACGTGTCTGTATTAACTTTGTTTAAATTATTTGTAATTTTTCTTATGTCATATTAAACAGTTATAGGTTTTTAAATTATGAAGAAAAAATTAAAAACACACATTTTCTATCATATACTTCACCAATTGATGTTCCTAAGAATAATATTAGGTATATTAAATCGTTTTAGATATTAAGCGGAGCGATGAATGTATTGATTTTTGAATTTTTTTTTATTTGTGTCTGTCATCACCTTTTGAAAAAAAAGCTAAAAAAAATAAAAAAATTGCTTCAATTTTCTTCAACAGCATCTTTTCCTGTGTGAAAGTAAATCAAAGTATACTGTAATATAAAATGACAAATGAGTTTGAAATCCATAAAATGTTTTTAACAAAAAAAATCTTTTTAAATCTTATCTCATTTGTTATACCAAAAACTAAAATCGATTTTGTCAAAAACTAATTTTGCGTAAAAATTCCAGTTTTTCCATAATTATTATTTCATTTTTCCCTGCGCTTTTGAAAACTACTTGGAATTTCTTACTTTTGAGTAAGATAACTAATTTTCTCCTTAGTGTATTTATAAGGGAGTCCTGTGCTCTGATTGTAAATATAAATTGTTTAGCATTTTTAAAATTTTTTTTGACATATTTTTAAAATGTTACCTACTTACAATATTTGTCCTATGACGATTTTTAGGAAATTACAATGATACTTCATTACTTTTAACACTATTTAACGAGTAAAGTAACCTAATTTCTTTTTAAAAGTAGGTATCTTACCCTATAATGTGAATACTATAAAAATAAAAGTTTCCGCACATTCTTACCTAATACATTTACTGTTTTCGACATATTGATTAATACTATAGCCTATAGATACCATATTATTTAATTAATTTTAATATGATTAGTATTGTATTGAAAAATAATTACTTGTATATCTTCAAGCTTAACAATTGCTACCCCAAAATATGGACCCATCCAAATGTTAAAAGGCTCTGGGCTATAATCATTGATTAAATTAATTATGTTATCCATGAGCTCTAAAAAAAAGTTGAATAATAAATACGTCATATCGAATTTTATTTTAGAAGTTTTTTATTTTTTGCACCTTCTGGTGATCCTATAAACTGGAGTGCTGAGCCAATAATTGGATACGCTTATGGTCTTTTCAATTCTGCTACTAATTTGTATGAATGCCTGCGATTCCATTTGTAGCGACACCACAAAATAACAACAGTCAACGAAACATATTGTCGGATAATCAAATACCTCAGTTATTGTCAATCGAAATCCACTCACTGACTGCATTATTGCTTCTATTCTTAAAGTTATAATTTATTACTCATTAGTCATTAGTCTAAGGACCGGATTTATATGTTTTAACATATTGTTGCTGGGTCTATGCAGTCTTATGAGACTTTTGAAAATTCATTTTTGAAAAAATTAAATAACTTATGAAACAATTTAAAACTTTGAGAAAATAAAGTAAAATGAGACACAACTTGACTAAACGACGGATCATTAGTGACTGAATATGAAAAAAAAAATGATTAGATTATAACTTAAAAGTATTTAAATTTGAAAAAATATAGACATTCATTAATTAGATAAATTACAGTGAAACCAACATAAATAAAAAAAAATAAGAATATAGTAATTATTATTAGTTTTATAATAAGGTTTGTTGGAAAAATAAAATTTGATGTGTACACGGTAAATATTTTTGAGTAAGGGGCAAAACCGATTTCGAGTGTGCAAACTCCCTGTAATTTTAAAATACGGTAAATATTTTGTGTAAGCGGAGAATTCGTGGACAAAAAATGTGAAATCTCCCTGTAAAATGCTATACGGTAAATATTTTTGTGTGAGCGGCAAATAGGTGGACAACGAGTGTAAAATCTCCCCGTGATTTGTGTCACGGTAAAATCATTGTGTTAAAGCGGGACATCCTCGCTTGAACGTTGCGAAATTACCGCGGTGAAAAAAAAAAAGACTGTGAACATACAAATGTATACTACTCATGTAGATAATTTTAAAGGAGGGTCAAAATAAAAAAAAATCTCAAATGTAAGATAATAAAGATTTAATGTTATTTTCACATATGAATGTAAATATGCATGTTATATAGATTAGGTTAGGTTAGGTTATATATATACAGTTGATTAAAAAACATTTTAATTAGTATAGGAAAAAAATAGAAAATCAAATAATCTAATCTAATATACTATCCCGTATCGGTAAATAAGAACTGCAAATTTCTTCGTTTTATTCCAAACATATTAATGACATGAGTGAAAATATCCTTGTTTATAATGTTCACTCTTTCACGATGAAGAATCCCCATTTAAACAATCTTCACCTGCAGTCGACCGAAGCCACGTTTTTACTCTTCTTAATGTACGATCTTTCTATTGTGCACGTTGTAGGTTATATAAAATCTATAAGAATTTTAAAAATTTTAAAAATTGCAGGATAATATTCGCAATGAGCCAATAAATCAATAAACGATATAATTAGCATAATTTTTTCTTCTGCCTTAGTAATTACTAATTAGGTTATATTATGATAATATTGATTAAACTACAAGTTCATATTTTTTTTATCCAGGGGAAGGAGCAAGTGCCCTATCTTGCCCCCCCTAATGGGCGCTCATGTGTATGTATAAAATATAATAATATACGTACTCGTCGTACTCTAAAAGTTTTCAACTAAAACTGAATGTTAAATAACTAACTGAAACTGTTTCAAGTACCCACAAAAATACAACAAAATAACTAAAATCATTATTCTTGGTTTAAATAATATTTGATTTCGTCCAAATTTAAACTGTAATTAACTATAAAAAAAGGTGGGTAAGTAGACGAGAGTCTATGATATTACTAAGTATATTTGATGATCTTAATGTGAATAAAGTAATTTATATATTGACCTTTTTACGTGGAGCCTTGTTTTTAATTTTCAATCCTTATAGCTATAAAAGTTGAACATTTTATAGATTTTTAACAACAATTGATAATTAAATTTTAAATGCTTATAAAAAAAAATTGTGCCTATGTATTTTTAATATGTTTCAATTACTATTGTAATAATATATCAGGAGCCTTGCATTAAATTTTCACAATTTTTTACCTAACAAATAAAATTTTATTGATATTTAAAGAAAAAAAAAAATAAAACAATTTAAAACTTACAATGTCAGTAAAAAGCTCAAAAAGTGATAAAATATTTTCAAAATTTGATGGTAAATACAAAATAACAATTTAAACATTCAGTACAATCTTCATGTATCTACAGTTATTCGTTTTTGAATAACAATAAAATAACAAAACGGCTACATGAGAAATCGAATGAATATCAAATGTTGTAAAAATATGAATTTCAAACGCTCATAAAAATTTCATTTGACTTGTAGACATTTTTTTTTTAAAAGGTAGACAAACTTATGGATAATCTTGTATTACTTTTTCAAATCGTAGATTCAATAAGAAAAATTTTTATAAATTCTCAACTCAAAATAATTTGCTAATTTTCGTGATCTTTCAGTATTTTGTCAATATTTGAACTTTAAATGCTTATAAAAAAAAACTGTGACAAAGGGTTTTTCATATTTTTTAAATGTCATTGTAACAATATACGAGTAGTAAGAGTCTTGTACTAAATTGTCAAGATTTTTGCACCAAAAA
This sequence comes from Sitobion miscanthi, assembly GCA_008086715.1. NCBI lineage: Eukaryota > Metazoa > Arthropoda > Insecta > Hemiptera > Aphididae > Sitobion > Sitobion miscanthi. The sequence goes on along the minus strand of CM017798.1, from coordinate 27,659,605 downwards.
CCAAAATCGATTTTCTCGAAAACAGATTTTGCGTAAAAATTCCCATTTTTCCTTAATTTTTCTTTTGTTTTTCACGGCGCTTTTGAAAACTACTGGGAAATTTTTACTTTTGACCCCCCAAAGTACCAACTAGATTCACTTTCCTATTAGACAAGTTACTGTTGAAGAAAATCTAAGCATTTTTACTGTCCTAAACGGTGATGACAGACACAAAAAAAAAACACACATCATTGTAAAATCAATACGTTAATCGCTTCACTCAGAATCTAAAATAAACACCATTGTAAAATCATATATTAGCATCCTTGCTCCGCTCAGAATCTAAAAAAAAACCCGTAGATACTTGACATTTTCACCAAATTTTTTTTTATCATTTTCACAGGTTAGGTTTCTATACATGATAAAATTGCCAAAATATTTTGATTTGTTTTGAGATATTTATAGACATTTTCAATTTTAATTTTTGTTTTTTAACAATGACTGTCAATACCTTTTTTTTTTTTTTTTGGTGAAAAGGTTGAAAATATAACAAAAGTTTGCTCATAAGTTATTACAGTTGCAGTTTAAAAATAATGAAGACACATAGGCATGAATTTTTTGATAAACATTTAAAATTCCTATTTTTAGAAAATTCATCATAATTTCGAAAATTTGCAAATTTTTTGTAGTTGATTAAAAATTTATAAAATCTTCAATTTTTGTAGCTAAGGATTGAATATGTAAAACAAGGTTCCATATAAGTATTTCGTACGGTACTTAAATAAAAATATAAAACCGTTTTTTTTATAGACATTTTAAGTTTAAACAATAATATTTCAACAAACATAAACAATTTTAGTTATTTTGTTGTAATTTAAAATTATTATTTGTGGGCACTTGAAACTTTTAAAATATATTATGTATTAAACTTTATAAATTGGAAATTGGAATATTTTCCTTAATAAAGATTATTATTATTAATTTTATTGTACCATGATTTTAACATTCTTTTGCAGATGCAGAAAAAATTTATAAATATTATACCTATGTATATTCGGGTAATTTTTAATTGGATTTGTTAAATTTATTTTTTTAAATCGTAGTATAAGTCTAATATTGGAGAAAATTTACCCTACTTGTTCCTTTGCAATGCACATCCTCAAAAGTTCAATAAATTAGACTTCCGGGTTGTGACTCCGGCCAAGGATATAGGCCGGGTAAACACGCAGATTACCATCCTAAAATTATAATTAAGAACAATTTAACTATCATATTTGAATAAAAATAATTCAGTATTCCTTCCATAAACATACATTTTTTTTGATTGAATTTTGTGCATTTATCCAAGGACATCAAGTATTGGTATTTTCGCCACCATTCATATCCATACAATTCCGCAATGTTCTGAAATTTCCGGAATGTTCTTAAATATTTTTAAGAAATACTATATTAATATTTATATTTTATACAATAAATTAATATTGAAGTTTTTTTTTTTTTTTTGATAGGTATATATAGTTATAATTTAGGTAAGTTTTCCTCATCTTAGGGTAATAAATTTTTATATGTATTTTAAAATGGAATATTGATTAATAATATAGTTAGTACTTATATGATCTATCACCTATGTGGTGACTGATGAATAATATAAAAATGGTTTACGTTTAATATAGTATAAAGTATATTCGATTTATGGTTGAATATATTTTATAGGTACCTACAACCGTACAACTGTTGAAGGCAGTGGTAGACATGATTTTTACTGAAAGGGGGGAATAAAAAAACGACATATCTAAATGGGAGGGGGAAATTGGAAAATCCACCACCCTCTCAAAACTTTTTACGAAGGTAATAAATAGCCAACGTGGAGGGGGGGTCCTGACCCCCTCGTCCCCCCTTGTATACGCCCTTAGTTGTAGGTACCTATATAACATATATTTTTCAGTCATTATATAAGATTGACATCATAGTTGTCATTCGTCCAACACTCCTATACATTAATCATATACTGGTATAATAAATTTATAAATATAAACTATTTTTTTTAGTATAATGTTAAATATATAATATGTTTTATAAATTCTGCCCGGGAATTCTGTATGTATACCGGCTTATGAAAAAACATTATACTCTCCTGGTAAATGTAGTTATGACTTATGCTTATATTATGGAATCAAACAAAAGTCGAAAGATTTTGTCGATTCAAGGTAGGTTTAGATAATAGTCAATAGATTCAATCAGTTATTTTAAGTTGCCATAACATCAATTCGAATCATTACCGTATATTTCTTTATTTCTGCTAGAAATTGGTTGCTCGTAATCAGGGCCGGATTTAGGGCCGGGCGAGTGGGGCCCACGCCCACGCCCAGGGCCTCGCGCCTTACATGTTTATGTGAATAATTATAATTGATTTTTAATTGTTATTGATTTTATAATACACAGATATTCACTGCTGTACAGATATATGGCAACCGATTCCACGCCGTTAATTATTATGGAATAGTTAGATACAAATATGAATATTTACTTACAAATATTTTATAGCTATAAATTATTACTGTTTGAAGCAAGTCGACCAGGGGAGCACGATTATCATTTTAATTAAAAATCGTGGAAATACCAGTATAAGGCATTCGGTCATTATTTATAACTTATTTATAGATTGACAAAATTAATTTTATTTGACCACTTTATTTTCATTTTTGACCATCATTTTATTTCATTTTATTATCTTCACTACTGGTGAATGTTTGTCAATTCCTATAACTTCAGGTCTTCAGCTAGCGCAGAACGTAGCTTCTTAAAGTTAAAGTTTATAAAAACGTATTTGAGAAGTACTATGTCCCAAGAGCGTCTTTCTGGCTTAGCTTTATTAGCTATAGAAAAAGAAGAGTCCGAAAATTTAAATTATGATAAAGTAATTGAAGATTTTGCGGCTAAAAAGTCTAGAAAAATTAAGTTTAAATAATTTTTTAAGATTTTATGTAATAATTAAAAACAAACTAATTTTAACACGTATTGACTTATTATTTTTGTATTTTAGCTTATTTAATTTTTACGATTAAAATATTTTTCCTTTAAATACCTACCTAAATAATTATTAAGTTGGTAAAACTCAGGGTCAAAGGAATACTTAACTTTATTATAACAATAAATACTTTTCTTAATAAATTATTAAGATATTAAATATAGATATAGGATATTAGAAATTATACTAATATTATTATAGGTGTATAATGTATAAATGATCATTAACTGTATATTCAAGTAAATAATTATGAAAATTAGGTTATTTCTTCTTTGGTGGCGAGTGGGGGTGTTAAATATTCCATACATTGAAGGCCTCGCGGAATGTATTCCGCCCAGGGCCTCGCAAAACCTAACGCCGGCCCTGCTCGTAATCATAAAAAGGTGGGTAAGTGGATGTCGCTCTGCTGTACAGTAGGTTACAAGTGGGTCACTCTAATGGATGGTGTTAAATTTGAATTCAATGATGTAATATCATTGTATAAGAAAAACGATTCTAAGCGAAAACGGTCAGTCAGCCTATGATATTACGAAGTATGTTTTATGATATTGTGAATAAATTAATTTATATATAACCTATTTACATGGAACCTTGTTTTAAATTTTCAATCCTTACCTATAAAAGTTGAACATTTTATAAATTTTTAACTACAAAATAATTATTAAATTATAAATTTGATAAATTTTGTCAAAATTTGAACTTTAAATGCTTATAAAAAAAAATTGCCTATGTATTTTTAATATTGTTCAACTGCTATTAGAACGAAATATCAGGAACCTTATATTAAATTTTCACGTTTTTTTACCCAACAAATAAAATTTTATTGATATTTACAGAAAAATTGAAAACTGACAATGTCCGTAAACAGCTCAAAAAGAGTCAAATTATTTTCAAAATGTTATCGTGTATAGAAAATGCTAATATAAACATTCAGTGAAATTTTCAAGTATCTACGGTCATTTGTTTTTGAGTTGCACCAAAAATCAAAATCGATTTTCTCGAAAACAGATTTTGCGTAAAAATTCCCATTTTTCCTTAATTTTTCTTTTGTTTTTCACGGCGCTTTTGAAAACTACTGGGAAATTTTTACTTTTGACCCCCCTACGTACCAATTAGATTCACTTTCCTATCAGAAAAGTTGCTATTGAAGAAAATCCAAGCACTTTTACTGTCCTAAAAGGTGATGACAGACACAAAAAAAAAAAACACACATTATTGTAAAATCAATACATTCATCGTTTTGCTCAGAATCTAAAATGTACTTATTACAACTCAGTATTCACCGATTTAAAATCAACTGTTTTTTTTTCTTTTTTTTTTTTGTTATTTAAGTTTTGTACATTATTACACATTATATTAAAATAACGAATCGAGTAAAGTTATTGAATTATATATAAGAGTTAGCATTTTTACAGGGTCTGGTTGTATTACATACGAATTCGGAATTATTAAGAGTTGATAACTGTAGGTAGTTCAATTGAAATTAATTTTGTAAACATTAAGTTAAAACTACAAATATTTATTCCCACGTTAAAATGTAATAACCATTATTGTAATTATTAATATTAACCTTGAAAACTGTGATTAATAATGCAAAATATATTTGTGTAACCTTCAACTTAACGGAAGATTAAATAAATAAATAAATAGATAATATAGCAAAATAATATTAGTTGCAAATTTCTTTTTATTTTTTTGGGTAAGAATAACATTAAACCATTCCATAATCAACTAAAAACAGTATTGTATACTATACATATTTTTTAACCAATTATAATAGTAATTATATTAAATTCCTACCTATATAGACATATAGTTATTCGGGGTCAGACATATGAATATATTACTATGATTCTAGATTTCAAATAATTAGAACGTATCTAATATCTGTATCTAATTACTGTATCTAATATTCATGATTTTAGAAGGTAAATAAATTCAACTGAAGGGTTTCCCAAAGATTTAAAATCTGATGACTAAATAGTAAAGATACTTCAAATGTAAACCCGTTGCTATAGTTTATGTCGGAGAAGCTCTTAGACCTATACCTTAAAGTATTTTATCAGATTGCTGACGTTGATTTCTATTTAACGTAAATACAATTTAAATTATTCAATTCAAATCAAATCGGATATTACAGGTAAAAATGCAATTTAAAGAATTATTTATGAACTCAAAGTAAATGTATGCATTTTTTTTCAGGGTAACGCGGGATCTATGAAAATTCTATAATGTGCTCAACTTTTTTTAAAAGGGGGATATGAATTTTGGCACACGGGAATTGGACCACAAAGAACCTTTTTTCAAAAAAAATTTTATGATAATTAATCTACTAAAATTTTACATTTATAACAGGTAGCCTCTGTAATTAGGCCACTATTTTAAACGATTATTATTGAATTGGGTAGACAGAGGTTTATATTAAAATTAGAAGCGTAGGTATAAGAGCATTAAAAGCCAGGAAACGAACTTTAGTTCGAAAGAATTTTATTCTTAATGAAATTAAAAAACCGAAGGGAAAAATACAGATTTGAATTTGTAAAACCTGTATCGCAATATTTAAATTAATAATTGCATTTTTAAGTTATTTAAAATTTATTAATATTTTCTAAAAAAATGCTAAAATTATTTAGGTACCAGGTACTAGGTAGGAACTGACGTTATTAATAAAAAATTTTTATATTCGTATATTTTTGTATGTATACATTTGTGGCCTAATATCCTAGCTTGTGCCTTTTAAAAATATACATTTCATTTATGGCCCAATACCCAGGAAATAAATTGCAAGCAATAATAATTTACCCATACGAAGCAGGTAGGTAGATAAAATGTGGCCCAATACTGACTACCCGAATTTTTCACTATTCTCAAACCACGTTCTATAGCGGTAAATACTTTGCTTTATCGTATATTTTATAAGACAAAAATGTATGTATGTATAACTCAAATAACCAATACCATTAGATTAGTACTTTAAATTATTACCAAATGTTTAAATTTTCAATTCCTATTTCTATACATGATATAATTTTCAAAACATTTTGACACTTTTTGAATTATTTATAGAAATTTTTAAATTATAATTATCTTATACAACATGTAGATATGAATATGAATGAATAGTATGATTATTGATTAGAGACGTAGGAAGGGGGATTTAGTAATTTACGGAGTGCTATATTTTGAAAAGTTTGTATTTTGTTTATATTAGACTTCTTTGCATTTCCCCAAAGATGCAGGTCGTATTTCCACATAGGTTTAAGTTAGAATTTATAAATAATAAGTTTAGTATTGATTTGGTAATGTGTATTATTAATGAGGTTTTTTAATAGGCGTAACCGTGTATTTAAGTGGGCGTACACTAGTTCGGTAAAGCACGATTGAGCGTATAGCTTTTTAGCAACACGATTGAGCATAGAATATTTTATGCAATGTTGCCACATTCACGTGGCCGAAATTTTGAAATTTATTATTTTCACATATTATTACACCAATTATTATGATACCAGACACGAACCGTAAGCTGAGCCCAGCTTCATCGACAATGTTATCGATTAATAAATTAGTTCCGGAGCAATAAATTTCCCACGTTTTAAAAATTTTAAATTGGAGGAAAACATAAGATAATAAATTAAAATCCAATTCCAAAATTATTATAGAAATAATATCAGTGTTCGATCACCTATACTCTATAGTATTCTTGACTTATAAACCATGCAGTATTTTTTTAATTCGTACCATATTTTGATTTTATTATATTCATAACTATTATTATTATCATTATCATTATTATTTTATTATTTTTTTGATATGTTATATTTTGAATTATTATAATTATTTAAATAAATATTTTTGTATAATATAGTTTAAAATGTAAAATGGCAACGTTGCAGAGTTTTTTATGCTCAATCGTGTATCCGTGTAGGTTTTCTTTTTTAATCCGATTTCCTTTGATACGCCGACAATTTGGCTCAATCGTGTCGTAAAGAAGGTGTTTTATGCTCAATCGTGTCTTAGCTCACTAGTTGCCTCTCGAAGTAAAAAAGGTCAATCATTTTTATACGAATTGCCTCCCGACTATATACTACAAGTTTCCTCCCGACGTACTCTAAATTTTATAGTAAACAAAAAGGGTCTAGTACTATAGTTGCCTCTTAATTGTAGATACATATAAATATTTGTTTGTATAAATGTCGTATATTATACTTAAGACTGATGTTTTTAACTGAAATATGTATATTTTTAAAAACCTAATGACCTTATATAATATATAATTTTTTGAGCATTTTAGATTACCGATTTAACTATTTAAGTATATAAAAAGGTAGTTATATAAGAAAAAATTATTTAGCTCTTGTACCTAAATGAGATAGTTAATTTTAAAAATTACCTAAAATTATGAAATCAACGGTAACATTTTATTTATTAAAAAATAATGTATTTGATAATTTAAAATTACATAACAATTACATAATTAAAATTAATGCTGTAAGATTAAGTTGTAACTAACTATGTACGACGTACGTATAATTCATAAATATTTTTACATTTCTTGTCTATACATGAAAGAAAATATGTCACAAAAATACTTTATATCTAATAGGATAGTGAAACAAAAAATGTAAAAAGGAAAATATTTTGCCCTCCCCTCGACTAATTCCTGCGGACGCCCTTGAATATTATCGATTAATAAATTAGTTCGGTAATAAAGCAATAAATATTACAAATATTAGGTAGTTTTATCCGTATACTGGCCGTGGGTTTTCATTATAAATATTCAACTCTAGGAAAACATTTAGAATGAGCATTAATAAGTTATCATGATAAATAACTGTTCCCAAATTATTATAGAAATAATCGTGAAGGACGAAGGTTTTCTCTTATTCCTCTAATCCTGTATTTGATACACATTAAAAAAAATTAACGAATATCAACAAAAAATGTGACCGTATTTTTATTATTTTTTAATTTCTGTATACAAATAACTTATGTGGAAATTATCGCTCCGCTCACTGCTCAGAATCTCAAATAAAAAAGCGTGTAAGTGTAGCGTGGTGGAATATGTCAGCGGTGTTGGAAGTACGTCCGTCGTCCCTTCTATCTTCGCCCCTAGGACAGGATAGTGTATCATTACAATATTCGATGTTAATGTAATGATTGCATTCGATAAAAAAATGATTCTCAGTGGAGGATCAGTGAAACAATTACTAGGTAATTAGTAATGTATATTATGTATAAATTATATTATGTAGCAATAAATATTTATATATAGAAATTAATATGTTTAATACTTCAATTATATAAATTGAAATTAGATTCATAAATTGTTTATGTTCAATAATAAATTGATTAATTGAATAAATATAAATTCATACATTTTCATTTTTTTAGCGATTTAAAATTGTATTCGTTTCTATATGGTGATCAACAAAGCGTAAGAAAAAAAAATAGCTTAGCAATAGGGTATTTTGTTGGTTTTCCCACGGCGTTAAAAAACTATTGAGAAAATCGAAAAATGACCTCTTAAAAGTACCATCTTGGTCCAATTTGCTATAAGATACTATAATATGTTGAAATCGAAAAACTCCTTCTGGTAAAAATGTTGTTTAAAGGATAAAAAAAAATAAACATTGTAAAACCACTAGCTTCCTCGCTCCGCTTAGAATCTAAAAATACACTTGATTGTAAAATCATTCATCACCTTTCTCAGAATCTAAAATAATCTGAATTCTGAAGTCTTTTGTATTATACAATTTTAACTAATTTAAATCTTTAATAAGGCTTTTATTTAAAAATAATAATATACCTAATGTAGGTATTGTGTATTAAAATATTTTATGTACAATTTACAAAATTATAAACTTCATAGATAGGTACATATAAATTTTTATTTAAAAGAAGTAAAAGCAAATCAAATCTTAAACTTATAACGTTATAACATTTTTTTATAATGGTTATACTAAGGTCAATAGATGAAATAGGTCAATATTAAATGAAATAGAAAAAATTGCATACATCTAGCTCTAAACCTATATTTTTTATTATTTAATACTTCTTTTTGGTAGCTTTATTATGCGCATAGTATAAAATATAAGTGAAAAATAAAATAATTGCCTTTGCTGTAGTTTACTAACTATATACCGACGGGTTGCATGAACAATCGCAATAAATATTTAACGAATCAATATTGAGCTAAATGCTTATATAGTTATGTGGTTCTTTAAACATGATATAGGTAGTTGATAATATATATGTTGATTCAGTTGATTGGTCCATAACATTTTATTGAAGAATTAAATTGATACATTTTTAAATGCAACCCGGCATAAGACGTAGGTACCTAACTTACCTACACTGAAATGTATAATTATTGTTAATATGAGAAACAATTATCAATGGACCATACCTAGTTTAATATTAAAAAATCAATGTATTCTTTCGACTTTTTTGTTTGTAGCGTAAATGAAATAAGAAATAAGGTACAACATTTTTTGTCGAATAAGACGATTCTTTGTTGAAGGCCAAATTTAAAATTTCGATGGGCTGAAAAGTCTCAATCCAGCGCTGTAGCCGCCTGTAGGTACTAAATAAGTAACGAAGTCTGTTGGTATTATTTGTGTATTAAAATATGAACGTCTGTTAGAAATAATTCACTAGAGATCGCTGCGCGAGTATTTTATTTTGTTATCAAAATATTTAACTACTAATCTTATTCTCCAGGGCGGGGCTAACCACCTTGCCCATCGTAGCTTCACCGGACACTGGACGGTAACCGAACAACAGGTTACGTTAAATTTTTGTTAGTAAATAAAACAATTGCAATTTCTGTCTCGTGTGTTGAATGTTTAATTAATAATTTTATATTTCTTTATTTTAAGTTATAATAGTATACGATTTTGTGTAATATTGTTATTTGTTTTTGATATTTACTGGTCAATTAATAAGTGTTGCTTTTTATGCACAGTAAAACTATGCAGTGTATGATAATTCGTTAATGGAATTTAAATCTAAGGTATTTATCATGTTTGGGCGTAAACCTTTTATAGGTAGTTCCATTGTAGTAAATAGAATCGAACTATTATCCTTGTAATATTGTAAGATAGTTATATATTGTTTGAATTTTTATTCTTGATGCTCTGAATTCGTGATTTGTACTGTATGGGATCGTAGAAAAACATTTAACATCTTATTATTGTGGACCACATTTGTGGTATATAAATACCTATACAATCTTTCATGCTGTACATATTGAAATAGGTATAGCCCTATAGTTTCCTTTTACACATATTTATGAATGGAATTATTTGTTTTCATTATACCTTACTTATCAGGCTCGTCATTAGATATTTTCCGCCCTAAAGCAAATATTTTAATGCCGCTATTTTTTACCGATATTTCTTTTATTTTGCCGTCTTCATTTCTTTATAATTGTGTGCCGCCCTAAAGCAACACATGCCTTGCTTGTGCTCTTGCAACGAGCCTGTTACTATTAAATTTGTTAATATAAATGTTGTAGATGAATATTTTCAACAAACCAACTACATGTTGATTACTTTTTATTTGATAACAGATTTATTTAAATTTCCGCTTAGTGTCTTACACATACCTACCTAATAAGATACAATTTTACTAAAATAATAAATTAGTTTTAAAAGCTTTCCATAAAATCTTTATTGGGACCAACTATATATTTCAACATTTATTTATATCAATAGTAAGTTGATCTTTGAACTAGGCAGTTTTTAAAGAGCAAACTATTAGCTACGAACAACTAGAACTACAGATGTGCTAAAACAGTGTGGTTCTTATAAACAGCGACCTGGTTGCTTTGATTGATCCTTATTTATTTATTTATTGTAATACATATTTTAATATGAGCTGTTACCAAAGAAGTAATTAAGCATATAGGCATAATATAATTAAATTAACAGTCCAATGTGTTATATTACATTTCCAGATTTTCCAAAATGATGCCTATTTATATGATACTTATTTTAATTTTGAAACTTTGCTTGGGACAAGACTATCCACTACCAACATACAAAGTTTCTCAAGAAAATGATTACTCACGTACAACAAAATCACAAAACGATAAATCATTCAATAATTTATATGATTGGAAAAATAATTATGATAATAATATAATTATCCCTGATGCGTAAGCAATTTTTATTGTCTAGTGTTTATGACGTAGAAATGGAAAATTATTGTATTAATTTTAATTTTTGATCATTTTAGAAATTATTTTGTGGTTGCAAGTCGAATGGTTAGACCAGGTCAAGTGTACAAAGTATCAGTCACTGTTTATAAAGCTAAACAACCAATTTCTGTTAGAGCTTCAATTCAAAGAAATGGAGTTGAATTAGCTTCTGACTTAAGTGTTATCAAAGAAGGAATTCAAGAAACATTATTATTATTGGTTAGAATCAATATTAGATTAGTTTCTCAAATATATAAATAAAATACGATCTGCTATATTTATGTGTTGCTAAATTTAGGTTCCAGCTACAAGTGTTACTGGTGATTATAAACTAAGAGTAGAGGGCTTATACGATGGCATCATTGGTGGATATGCATTTAATAATGAAACTCGACTAAATTTTTCACAACGATCTATGACAATATTTATACAAACTGATAAACCAATATATAAACAATCTGATATTGGTATGTATATTTTAAATGAATACCTAACATTTTAGATGAAGATGATATAAATAAAAATAAATATTATTCATTTTAGTTTATTTCCGAGCAATTCCAATCAATACAGAATTAAAAGCTTTTGACAATCCTGTTGATGTATACATCTTAGATCCAAATCGCTATATTATGAGGCGTTGGCTTTCAAGACAAGTATATATTTATTTATATAAATGTTAGTAATTACCTACATTTTTCTATTAAAAAAACAAAATATTTTTACAGTCTAATTTTGGATGCGTAAGTTTAAATTATGAAATGTCTGATCAGCCTGTATTTGGAGAATGGACCATTCAGGTAGTGGCTCAGGGGCAGATAGAAGAAGCTACATTTTTAGTAGAAGAATATTATCAAACTCGTTTTGAGGTATATTTCATTTGTTTTATTTATTAATACTTATTAATTTAATTATTAATGTATGTATTACATGATTAATTAGGTCAATGTTACAATGGCTGCTTATTTTCTTGATTCGGATAAATATTTGAGTGGCTATGTAATGGCAAATTACACTAGTGGTGGACCTGTAAGAGGAAATCTAACTTTAAAAGCAACCATACGACCACTCAAAAATGGGTTTAAGAATTATGATGGTCCTGTAATTGAAAAATATTTGAGTTTTGTAAGTTAAATTAACTGTATTAGAGTTATTTGAATGCTAATCTATTTATAATTACTTATATGTTTCCTTTAGGACGAAGCACATCCTTCTTGGTATCCTAAACAATCTGAATATTCAAGAATAAATCAAGTACCACATTTACAATGGGTTAGTGGTTTTTAATTTCCACATTAGTGTAGTAAACTTAAATACATTTTATAAACTTCAATGTTCATAATTTTAATTAACATAACATTTTTTAGTTGAAAGATTATTTAAATATTTTTATTTTCAGTTTTATGGTGTTTATAAGTTCAGATATCCTTTAAGTGAGTTGCAACAATTAGTTTCTTCCTTAGAAGAGACTGAGGTAACTATAACAGCTACAGTTGGAGAAAGATACTTAAATGAAATTATAGAAGGTTATTCAACTGCAAGATTTTTTAACTCTTCGGTTAGAGTTGCATTTTTGGGTGGTTCACCACAAGTTTTTAAACCTGCCATGCCATTTTCGATTTATGTAAGTATAATAATTAATAATTAATATAATTGTTACTTACATATGTATCATTATTGTAATTTAGGTACTCATGTAGTATGATACCTATCTTTATTTTGTTGGTGTGATATGTTACCTACTCACCAAAAAAGTTTACGGGTGTTCACTATTTTTATATACCTAGCTACTGATTTATAACAATTTATTTAATGTATTGCTAATGATCATAATTGACAATTATTTTAATATATTATACAGTTGACTCTCCGTAACTCAAACCTTGATAACTTAAAATTCTCCATATCGAACAAATAAAATTTTCCTTCAAATAACACTTAAAAGAGCACAAAACACAAAGAATAAGTTTTTTTTTAATTTGAAAGAATTTTCAATTCTAAGAATAATGGTATAGGTTTTACGTTTCTTTTCACATTATTCAATAAGTTATGAGCAATTGAAAAAAGATGCATGACATCATTGGGCCTGGCTCATTGTAATTGCCTATCTTATACATGTAAAAGTTTTTCGCTTCGCACAACAATTAAGCTACCTGAAAATTTTATTTTTGAAATTTAGTTTACATATAAATGCGTGATTTTATGTGTTTAAGACAATACAAGTATTATAATTTCAATATAACGTTTAGATTTTTAAATATTAAAAATCTTAAAAAATTTATTTGAATTTTGAATTTTTATTTAAATTGGCCATATAGTGCAGGCTATTAACCTTGCAGTTAATGCCTTTAAAAATAAGTAAAAAAAAATAAAATATAACATTAGGTATGTGATATTTTTTGATAGGTTGCATACTACATGCATACAGTTTTTTGGTAGGTAGCATAATACACGAGTACCGTAATTTATTTTTAATAACATGTTATAAATATAATTAATTAGATTACAGTTTCTCATCATGATGGATCGCCATTAGATAGATACAGGTTGTTGCTTGGTCGTTTAGATATTTCTGCTGAAGTTGTGATGAAATCTGGCGGACGAAGAACTATTGATACGAGAGCACTAAAAATGTCAACAGATCATGAAGGAGTTTTTGAAATGAAATTATATTTACGTACAGAATTAGGTAAGTTTTGTATGAATGGAAATGTATTATAAGTATTAAAAATAAAATCACATAAAAAACATATTCTGTTTAATCATTATTTAGGTCTTGAAAATGATAAACGTGCTTCCGAAGTATTAAAAGATATTGAATCAATGAAAATATATGGATCATTTAAAGACATGTATGGTGAAAGATCAACTTCAGAATTACTTTTACTTACTCATTATTCACCTAGCCAACATCACCTTAAAGTTTGGACTTCAACTAAAGACGCCAAGGTATTATTATAATTTATTATTTATAATCTATACTATAAATTATTTTTTTAGCTCTGTTCATAACAGCAGTTTGGTTGCCAATTATTTATTTTTAATTTTTTTTGTCTTCACTTTTTTGCTTTGTTTAAGTAATTTAAATTATTAATAAAAAAAAAACACAATAAATAATTGATTTTTTTAATGTGCTTATAGAAAAATATATGATAGTGGTTAATTCCCTCTAACCTAACCTAACTTAAACCATTAACGCCGTGTGTTGCCATATGGCAACATAGATTTTTTACAATAATTTTTGAGGTATAACATATACATTTTCAACAAAATTTTGGCTTAAATTGTAAATAAAAAAACTTCGGCGCTAATGGGTTAACCTGTAAAGAGTGAATTGACTTTCCGTAAGACGGATACAACACATGTGGGTATAGAGTGTAGGCATATGAAGAACCTCTTTAACCACAATTTATGATAAACATAAATTAAATGCAAATCAGTAAAAGTAGCACCAAAACTATAAAAATAGCACTGATAATCTTAAATGCTTAAATTTTACTAAACATAATATATTTTTATTCTCAGAAAAAATGAGTAAATTCTATAGTATAGAGCCCTGAGCATAACATTCAAAATAAATTAAATACAATAATTTTTGGACGGAAGTGAAAGAAACTAGACATTTTTATTAGTTTCACTATCCATACTATTTTTTTATTTTATTTCATATAATATTTTTTATTCATTTATAGGTTGGGCAGTTTATAGTGTTCCATGTACAAAGCAATTACTATTTGGAATCATTTGATTATATCATGTTATCAAAAGGTTTGATATTATTAACTGGACAAGAAGTTACTCATGCTTCAACAATCCGAACATTTGCTGTTACTTTATCAGCTGAAATGGCACCGGCTGCTACTATTCTTGTGTATCATGTTGGTAAATTTGGGGATGTAGTTGCAGATAGTTTAACTTTCCCTGTAAATGGAATATCAAGAAATAATGTAAGTTATAACTAAAATATAAATAAAATAACTAATAAGTTATGAACTAGTATTCACACCCAATTTTTTTTTTATGTGTAAACATCTAAACTCTTTTTATGTGAAACGGGTTGTATATTATTTGAACAAAATTGAAAAATATGTTTTATTTTAATATTTATGTTAATTACAATAGTTATATAATCTGTAATCAAAGCCAACTATATAAATGAAAAAATATATGCATTTCGTGAGCCAAAATTAAATTCATGTGTGAACCCCATATAGCAGCATATAGAGATTGAAAAATAGGCTCAAGGTATCTATTAATATGTTGATGGTCACGACTTCTATGGTATTACATCAAATTCTGTCAATTTAGCGTCACTTTGAATTAGCCAATGCTATGGCATTTATGGTATCCTGAATCCTATGACTTACAAAAACATGACTGCTATAACATTGTGTGACCGTCAATGCTTGATGATAACTTTTATTGAAATTGGGCAAGAAGTTCCTAAGATTTGCCCTTATCAACTTGGGTTTATTATGATATTATGTTTATGTTTGCTTGCACAAAATTAATACAGCCATACATTTTCTGGGAAGGTGTCTATAGATTTTTATATACCTACCTTTTTATGTGCATTAAATATTTAAATATTATCTTAAAAGTGTATATATTTATTACATAGTAAAAAATGTGTAGTTTATTAATATAATATTGTATACATTTAAAAATACTAATTAAAAGTTTTTTTGTGTATTACTAAAAGTTTTTACTTTACAGTTCACTGTTTTTATTAACGATCGTAAAAGCAGAAGTGGAAAAAAGGTTGAAGTAGCAATATATGGTGAACCAGGAGCTTATGTTGGATTATCTAGTTTGGATTATCCATTCTATGGTCTACAAGCAGGGAATGAATTAACATATGCAAAAGTAAAGTTTTTGTTATGTTTTCAAAGTGAATTTTTGAATTAACTTATTTATTGTAACTTAGATTTTGACTAAAATGGAAAGATTTGATGAGGATACAAATGGTACAATTATGCACACATGGCTTTCTCATGAAGGTTCTCCTGATGAAATAGTTTATTTTCCATCATCTACTTTTGGAATAGATGCCAACCGAACATTTGAGTTAGTAAACTATCAAAAAAAAAAAAAAACCATGCATAAATTTAATTGATTAAATAGCACTATAAATATGCAATCAATGCAATCATTTATTGCTCATTATTTCAAATTGTCTTACTGGTGGCGCAAATGGCAAGAGGTGGCAGGAAACAAGTATCTATTCTTCTCCTGCCACCATACACCACTAATGACTAGTGAGTCAAATCCAAACTAAGATAATGATCGATAAATAGTTACATTGGCGTTGCCTATCTATGGTGTTATTTAATTAATGGTATAACTTTATGATTTATTAATTTTATATACTTACAAAAATGTTTCATTGAAAATCTATTCTATTTATAATACTTTTTTATTAGATTTGCTGGTGTAGTTGTATTTACTGATGTTATTCTACCACGACGAATGACTTTATGTAACAAAACTCTAGGATATGCTGAATGTCTTAGTGGACGATGTTACTTGGCTAATAGAAAATGTGATGGACATATTGATTGCGATGATGGCACTGATGAAGCTCTATGTAAATTTATAATATTTAAATATTTAAAATAACTATAATTTATTATGATCTAGTATAAATGCAGTGTATTGCCAGACTATTCAATTTTTTTCTTTCAAAAATGTATGTATTAACTTGTAAAGCACTAAATCCGAGGTTGAAAATGTATTCACATTATGACTTTTTAGTATTTACCAACATTTAAGTTAAACCAAAAAAAAAACCTTACATTTTTCTGTTGATAAAATTGTTTACTCATTTATTTTTATGTTTTAGTTTTAATTATTATTTTTTTTAATGCCAAATTTGACAGAACAATCAAATGTTGACCATTATACTTAAGTTATATAACATATTTTGTGCAAGTTAAAAATTTGCATTGACTCAAAACTAGGAGTAGGAAAATCTCCCACCCTAGGAAGGCTTCTTGTTTGCAGTTACTACACAATACAAATTTAAAAACATACTAATTAAAAAAATTATTTTTACTGAGGAAAAGTAAATTGTTTTCTAATTATTTTGTTGTAACTTAAATCGTATATTATGATACTCAAAATCTGATTGTTTTATCATATTATCCAATATAAAAACATAATAATTTAATAATAAAAAAATATATGTTGACATTTTTATTGGGGCCATCACAGTTTTTGAAAAGTTCAAATTTTTCCGATTTTTTGTTGTTTAACATCTTATTGATAAATTATTATTGTTATTAAACGGCTATAATTCTTTTAATACTCAAGTCTCGGATACTTTAATCATTTTTGTTTTACTCTATTATACTTTTTTTTTAAATTAAAATTCTCCCATGTTTTTATACATTTATTTTCATAAAACATTTTATTTTATTTAGAAGTACAATGGTTTAAGTATTATGTATATATCCCTAAGGTAATTTGAAATTATAGAGTACTTGTTTTTTGCATTTAAAATTTTTTTAACTACAATTTAGGTTAAAATATTATATTTAGTTTTTGTATATAATTATTAATATTAATACAACTTAATCTAATTTTTTATTTCCCATATGTAATAGGTCCATTGTACAATCGTACAGAATTCAATAATTTTCGAAAGTTCCGTTACAATCACTTACAAAGACATTATGATAATGTATGGATGTGGCGAGATATTAATATTGGACCTCATGGACGATTCATATTTGATATAGATGTTCCTTATCGACCTGCAAATTGGATGATAACTGCATTCAGTTTAAGTCCTACAAAAGGTTTTGGCATGATTAAAAAGCCCATTGAAGTAAGTAAATGTTTTATAATTTAATACAAATAATATTTTTTTAAATAATCCATTTTTCAGTATGTTGGGGTATTACCATTTTTTATGAATGTTGAAATGCCTACACATTGTAAAGAAGGTGAACAGATTGGAATTCGTGTCACTGTTTTTAACAACCAGTGCAATAGTGTTGAAGCTGTAGTTATTTTATTGGGTTCAGAATCATATAAATTTGTTCATGTTGAAGAAGATGGAATAGTATGAAATACCATATAAAATATAGTATACTATTATATGCTTATTCTGTAACTTTATTTTTATTTTCTAAGGTAAACTCATACAATCCCAGAACATCTCACGGTAATCAACAAATTTTTGTTTATATTAAAGCACAAGACGCAGAAACTGTTTACCTACCTGTGGTACCTACAAAACTTGGTGATATTACCATAACTATTGAGGCTACTTCACTAATAGCTAGTGATCGAGTGACTAGAAATTTACATGTTGATGTATGTTCATTTTTTTAAGTGTTAATATTTATCATTTATTTTTGTATCCAAAAATACAATTCTATCATTTTTGTAGTCTGATGGAGTGCCTCAGTACAGACATCAGTCAATGATCTTGGATCTTAGTAACAGAGCTTATGTTTTCCAATATTTGCATGTAAATGTAACTGAAACTCCAATTATTCCATACAGTATAGATCGTTACTATGTATATGGGTCAAACAAAGCTCATCTTTCATTAGTTGGAGATGTCGTTGGACCAATTTTCCCTACAATGCCTGTTAATGCAACATCTTTGCTTAATTTACCCATGGTAATATTTACCATTAAAATAGTATTTGGTACCTATTGATTAGATTGTTTAATTTTAATTTTTAATTATCAGGATGCTGCTGAACAAACAATGTTTAGTTTTGCAGCTAATTTATATACAACAATATATATGAGATTTTCAAATCAACGAGATAGAACACTGGAGAAGCAATCGTTCTACCATTTAAATATTGGATATCAGCGTATGTTATCGTTTATGAACAAAGATGGATCATTTAGTCTTTTCAGGAGTGATTGGTATGATTTTTCTCTTGTGATTATTTTTTTTTCTTCTAATATTAAAGTTATAATTTTAGGAATATGTCTTATCCAAGTGTATGGTTGACTTCATATTGTGCTAGAGTGTTCCAGGAAGCAAACTTTTATGAGTGGGAAAATTTCATATTTATTGATCCACAGGTAATTAATACATATTTCTTAATAAAATAATATTTTACATATTAATAGATTAAAATTAAATTATTAAACAATTAGGTAATTTCAAAAGCTTTAATGTGGGTGCTGAAACATCAAACTGAAGAAGGTTCATTTTATGATGTGACATGGTTTCCTGATCGTAAAGTTAATAGTACAATGCACAGATCAATTTTGTTTGGAAATAATAGGCAACAGAGATTTACAAATATATCATTAACTGCACAAGTTCTCATAACATTAACAAATGCAAAAGATTTATCTGGGGTTGGTTTTATATCTAATTTCTATTTTTGTATAATTTAATTCATATGTATAATTGTATTTTATGATAGGGTCTAGGTTCCAAATTGGCTCAAGGTGAAAGTCGAGCTGTTAAGTATTTAGAAAAAAATATGAATTTATTAAATATGACCGGTGAACCGTATGAAATCGCACTCGTTACTTATGCATTGATGTTGACTAAGTCATCATTTGCTGAATATGCATTCACTCTATTATCTAGACATGCTAGGAGAGAGGGTATGTTTTGTGTTATTTTTATTTATATGTGGTGTTATAGAAAATTTTACTTAAATATTATTTTAGGTGGATTGATGTATTGGGGTAAAGAATTTGTACCATCACCACCAACAAAAATGGAAAATCAAAAACCATTTTTATTACCACGTCTGCCTTATAAGTTTGACTCAATTAATATAGAAACAACAGCATATGCTTTACTTGTTTATGTTGCAAGAAAAGAACCTTATATTGATGATGTTGTGAAGTGGTTGAATTCTCAAAGACTTACTGATGGTGGTTGGGCATCCACACAAGATACGGCTATTGCCATGAAAGCTCTAATTGAATATACAAATAGAAACAGACTTCGAGATGTATTTACATTGACTGTTACAGTTGAAGCTACAGCTCTTTCAGGAAAAACAAAAATATTGAAAGTTAACAGTGAAAATATTGCTCAGTTACAAAAAATAGAGGTTATAAGAGCTTAATGTTTCCCTCTGTTGTTAAATTTAAATTTTTTACTTTTATTTTAGATTCCACAAGCTTGGGGTACTGTCAAAGTGCAAGCTAAAGGTTCAGGTTATGCAATTTTACAAATGTCCGTCCAATATAATGTTGATGTGGCAAAATTCCAAACAACACCACCTGAACAAGCCTTTGGAGTAATAACACGTGCAGATTTTCATGGTCGCAATCAGTCTCATATTACATATCGTAGTTGTCAAAAGTATTAATAATAAAGACACAGTAGTTTGACTTAAGTTACTAAATGATTTATAATTTAGATGGACTTACATCGATGAGTCTCCTAGATCTGGACTGGCTGTTTTGGATGTTGCTATTCCAACCGGATATATAGTGCAACAACAAAATTTAGACGCTTATGTATTGCAAAGAACCGTTCCAAATTTACAAAGAGCTCGATTTTTCCCTGGAAAGCTGTTGTTTTACTTTGATTATGTAACATTATAATTATAAATTCTTATATGCATGCAGTTTAAAAATTAACTAATTTTTATGTATTAATAGTTGGACGAGTCAGAAACTTGTGTTAAATTTACTGTTGAAAGATGGTATCCTGTTGCAAATATGTCACGTTATCTTCCTGTTCGAGTGTATGATTATTATGCTCCTGGTATGTTTTTATTTTTTATACAGAGTGATTCTTTTATCATGAAACACTCATTATTTTAAAAAGTATTGAAAATATTTTTTTACATAGTTTCAAATTGTAAAAAAAACAACATTTTTATTAAAAAATTATATTTTTAAATTTTTTTACCTTATAATTTTTTAAGTGTTTTACTTTTTTTGAATGACAACATTGAGTTTTAATTTCATAATCCAAAGCAGAATATTTTTCTAAGTATTTTGATTCATAAAAATCGAATTTAAAGCGAGTAGTTTATGAGTTATAAGTAATTAAAGTTTAGATGAGAAGAGTGGTACGGGGTTGCCCAGCAAAATGTTTTGTCTACTACTCCGTTTGTCTTAACTTCAAATACTTATAACTCACAAATTACTCGTCCAAAATTCGATTTTTATGTATCAAAATACTTAGAAAAATATTCTGCTTTAGGATATATGAAATTAAAACACATTAAAAAAAAGTAAAACACTTAAAAAAATATAAAACAAATAATAATTAAAATATGATTTTTTTTAATAAAAACTTTTTTTTTAACAACTTGAAACTATGTAAAAATATATTATCAAAAAAATTGAT
Organism: Sitobion miscanthi; assembly: GCA_008086715.1. Taxonomy (NCBI): domain Eukaryota; kingdom Metazoa; phylum Arthropoda; class Insecta; order Hemiptera; family Aphididae; genus Sitobion; species Sitobion miscanthi. The sequence goes on along the minus strand of CM017798.1, from coordinate 27,638,098 downwards.
AGTTTATGAAATAATGAGTGTTTCATGATAAAAGAATCACCTTATAAATCATTAAAATTTGTTTCAATACATTTTATTGATTTAAAATTTAATAAATTATACATTTTTTTTTTAGAACGATTCAACGAAACAATATTTGACGCTTTACCAACATATTTGTTGAATATTTGTGAAGTATGCGGTAGTAGTCAATGTCCCTATTGCCCAATTTTCAATAACGCTGTTCAATTGTCTATTCCGTTAAAATATATCTCTATTGCTACTATTATTGTAATTAACATTTACAATAATTTAATTACATAATACTACTTTATTATTAGATATGTTTTAGTTTAAAGTTAAGTATTAATTTAATGCACTTTAAAAACCTAAATTTAATAAACTTAAATAAATATTTAAAAAAATTGAATTAGATATTCCAAGACTGGCTAAAATATGTTTACATCAGCTTACATAATAAAACTGTTTTAAAAAAAAAATATATATATTAATATTTTAGATTAACATTTTAAGAGATGCACGTTTCCATGTTGCTACCTATTATATGGCCTTATGCTAGGAATAAATCCGTGGCTACACAATGATAGACAAAACGAAAATACTATTATTTCTAAATTTTGTTCTCTTACTAATATACTATAATGTGTAGTACCACTAATTAGAAGGGCATACCTCACTTATATTTCACAGCTTATATTTGAATGATATTATGATTATCAGGGCGGTGTGTGTACCGGATGGCAATTTTAAGGGGATAATTAGAGACGGCATTTTGACCATAGAATAGATACAAACATATTATTTTTTATATCGCACCGGGTGGCGAAATACCCAAAGCTGGCAGCCCTGATTATTATAGTAATTGATTCACTAATTATACTAATATTTTATAAGCAAAACTTGCAGAAAATTGCTAAATTTTAACAAATGCTATAATATTATTGAAAATCATTTTTCTTAATCATTGAAAATTCCTCATTTAAACAAATTCTTACTTATATCTAATAAGTAATAATAGTAATTATAATAATAATAGTAAGTAATAATAATAATTGTATTATTTAATAATATAATTTTAATCTAAACAAAAAATTTTTTTTTCCAACTGAACACTTAATGAATCTCATAATTTGATCATAATTTTGACTTTAAGTATATTTATTTTTATTTAGATATAATTCACTTGTAAAGTGTTTCTTTATTTTATTTTATTGAAAATTTGGTAGGTAGCCATTTACTTAAATTGAATTATAATAACACACACACAAGGTATAACATATTATAATCCTAAATTAAAATTTCTGAATGGTTAAAGAGTTTAATTTTATAATTTGCTTCTTTGTATTTAATATAAAGATAAAAAAATAAGATGAAACACTGTAAACATATTAATGTAATGATAATTGATATTCTTATAAACAATATCCTTTGATTAAATAAACATATCTAGCTGGATAGCTACCTGTCATTAATTTATAAAAGTTTTAATAAACTAGAAAAATGACTTAAGTATTAAATTAAAATTAATTTAAACTGATTTTATACTTCAAATTAATTTTAAGTTGCAACTAATGCCGTCCATTGTTACATTTTTTTTTATATTTTAATATTGACTTTTTACATGTGTTTTAATATTTGATAAATAATTTATGTATTTTGATGTAAATAAAGAAAGATATTATAAAGTAATTGTTTTATTTTTTATTTTAAGTATTAGAAAACTATGTTCATTTTTCAAATATCACTGCGTGACAAATCAATAATAAAAAGTGAAAATCTTCTTAATGTACCATGACATACATTTTTTTTTTTTGTAGTATTATGATCAATAGAATTACTTACTTACAAATAGTTGTCACATACAATGTATTTGTTGTTGAGTTTACTATTTGTTAGCGTTCCTGATGGTAATACAAACTCATCAAATGATCATTTACTTATTGAACACAGTGTCACTCAAGAAAGTGCTGAAAATGCAATTCAACATATTGTACCAGAATTGAGTAAAATAAATTATCATTAATCACACTGTACGATTGTAATATAAATAATTATCTTAATAGTGATAGGAGTCGGTTGCAAAGAATGTACCATAAGAGAAATTGAATATTGTTTGTCCAATGATGTCATTGAAGATCATTGTTGTTGCCAAAGAAAATACCATGGTATGTTATGTTAATATGATATATAAATTTATTTTCAATATAATATGATATATTAAATTATGCTAAAATATTTGGGGTTATAGAAGTATTCCCCTACATTGCACATACTTGCTATGTAAAATCTAGAAATTGTGAACCTACAGTTCGGGACTGTGGAGTATTCGATCGACTATTGACTTGTTGTTGCCATCAATATCTTGGAACCAAATGTGAGTAATACCTATACTACAAATTTTAGCAAATTTACTAATCATTGATAAACTTTATATTATACATGTAGCTGGTAGACAACAGTCTTGATATTATATATTCATGTTAAACTTATATATCTTTGTTAAGGTACCTAATTAATCTTCAAAAATCGTCAAAAACATATTCAGCAAAATGGATATAATAATATGTAAATTTGAGATAAATGTAACATATTTGATACAAATAAATAATAAAATATTACATAGTACGAGAGTTATTGTCCATCATTTCTTTTGAAATCTATTAACCTCTCCACTATCGAGACATGTTCAAATGTTCTCTACACAAATTCTGCCTGGTAGGTACCTACCTATAATTAATCATTACCTACATATGGCTAGATATTAATAACCTCATTACTAGAGCACATATGTTTTTCCAGCGATGGAATAGGCCAGAGTGCTATAAACCAAGTAACATCCCGGGCCCCCATTCATATTTATGATCCGGGACCAGTTGCCACTGTCAGGATCTTTCTTAAATTTAACTCTTATTGTAATGTAGAACTCTTTCCTAATTTTAGTAATTAAAAAATTATTTTTCATTTTGACCAAAAATAGCTAGTTCTGGCATTTTCAACTTTTCTTTTACTGTTCCAATTTATTGCTAAATTAGTTTTAAGTGCATTTCGTTAAAACTTGTAACTAATGCAACATTGGTCGTAAGTTAGGTAACATATCTACATATGCCTAATTAATTTAAATTTTGTGTACATTGATAACGATAGTAATATGATATAAATATTTTTTTTTAGGGAAAATCAAAATGTCAGCCGCCGTTAATGGACAGAGTCGAAAAAACAATAGCTTATTTCTTTTTGGATTAATTATTTTCCTTATTAAGAACAATTATTATATTTTTAATTTCTTTTAAGAAATAGCTTGTTGAGTAATTTAAAAGTTTTAGATAAAGTAATTGTGCAACCACTAAATAAAAATTATTTTTTGTCATTTTAAATAATAATTTTTACATTGTCTTAAGTTCCTCATTGACTCAGGGCCGACGTAATATTTGTGAGGGGTCGTGGTTAATGAAATTGACGACTTCAAATAATGCAAAAATACTTCCTAAAACAATTTTCTAGCTACGCTCAAAATATTAAGATTTTGTTTATATTCTTAACTTATCTTATAATATATATCCACAGACCAAGGTGTATTGATTTACATATATATATATTATATATTTATCAATACACCTTGCCACGGACTAAGATATAATGTATATAATATGATGCATTATATCTTAGTCCGTGTATCTATCTAACCAACACACAGTGTAGGGGGAAGGGGCATAGGGATCCCCCCCCTAGGCGTGCTAAACTACCTATGAATAATAATTTCTTTCAAAAATCTGTATAGAAGAGTTCAGAGTGTTTATAAGTTATAATAACGGCCTATAAATTTTACTGTTGATCATTGAATATATTATGTTTTTCTTTTTGTATAGGCCCAAGAGTGTAAATTGTTGAAAGTTCAAACATTGCTATACTCAATATAAAAAAATATCGGACTTATCATGGTTAAAAACAGACAAATTAATTAAATATTTTTAAAATCTGAAAGCTTGAATATGACATTTATTTAAACAATTATAGTTTTACCAGGTCTGTATTGTACTTATAAGAATACTTAGTTAGCCAATTAAAAAATGTGGAGTTATAACGATATGAACTTTTTTTTGGGATAATGGATTTGCCCCTGGGCTAAGAAATTTTAGTCACGGCACTGTACAGTGTACACAACCTAAAAAACATAAGATTTATCTTGCATCAATAAATAGATAAAAAATTTACCAACATAATGCTACATATGACTATTTGATTGTCATTTAATTTATAATTGACTATTATGATTATTATAATATTTTTATACCATTGATGATGTAACCAATTGTATTTGTTTCAATATCATTATTTTAAACATATCTCGATAAAATAAATATTTCGCTCAGTACCCATTCAAAATAATATTTCTTCATTAAATGGTTCTATACACATTAATACTAAGATGATAAGAGATATTTTAGACTAAACATTTTCATACTGAATATAAGGTCTACGGGTAAATCATAATATGTTCTTTTATTCAACTCTTTATGAACCTATTTTAAAATAAAATCAAAATCTGCAACATTTCATCCTAGTGTAGATGACTAGAGGAGTACAAATTCAGAATTATACTATATTGAAATATATAATTGTAAAATATTTAATACTTATATGTAGAGTGTAGACATTGCCAAAAATCTTTGTAAATACTAATGATTCAAATGAAGTGTACCCATCCATATAAAATATAAACATGAATAATATTATATCGCTTTAAATACCTACTTACTTCATGACTCGCGCGAACATAAAGTATTGCCCGGCGTATAGTATAGGCAAAATAGGTACATTACTGCAGTGTTCATTATTGCCCATAATTATTTATTATTACATACCTTACCTAGTATACTATTTTGTTGCTAATCGCAACGCCGTTCGACGAGAGAATGTGGTCGATCAAACCACAACGTGTTGTATTACTCCGTACTCGTACACCGCCGTAAACACCCAAATTCCCACTTCTCAGCACCAGTTAAATGCGTGTAATAACTACATGCTCTCGGCGAACGGACTTTATGTATGATACAATGATACATGTATGCAATGTGGTGTACACAGTCAAATAGGTACCAGAATATCTGAACACGACGAAAAAACGATAAAAAAATATACCATTCGCAAGTATGTATATGAAAAATGTTTAATTAAAACTAAATGTACACACAATTATTACATTGATTTACGTTAATTTCAAAATACTATTTAAAAGTTATTTAAAGCTGAGAAAAAAATAATTAGCTACTAAGCTACTTAGTATTTTTATAATTAGAAGTAGATACGACCAAAACTAAAAATGCTTAGGTACCAGTGCATCAGAAATTCAGAAGGTTAAGTAAGGTTGGATGCGCCATTATTGCGCGACCTCCAGTCATTAACCAATAAATCAAAATATTACATATCTTACCTCCATAAAGAAATATTATAGGTATGTACATTTTAATACATTTGTCTGGATATCTATGGTCTTGCTTACCTTTTCTAAATAACTGGGATATTGTTTTTCCTTTGCAGTTTTTTGAATGAGATTTTCCAAATACTTATATAATAAATTGATAAAACGTTGGAAATATTATAAATTTCCACTTCTTTATTTTGAAAATACATTTCTAATAATTTCCTGAAATGGGTTACACAGAGACATTTGGGGCCAAAGCTAAGTTAAGATTACCTATGTGTAATATAATGTAGTTATTTTAGCATTTAAATGCATCTAGTATTTATCCTTAAAAAAAACGTTCCATTCATTGACATGAAATAGAAGCTTATTGGTATGAGAATAGAATAGTTTAGGTGGTTGGGGATGGGTTGGTGGACAAGTATTTAAGGTTAGAAGTATTGAAGAGTGATCAGAGTTTAGAACTAAAAGATTTTTAATAGTATTATGTATTCTATTGGGGATTTTAGTAACGAAAACATCCAGAATATCAGGATTTTTCCTCACGGGAGTTGGCCAATATGTAGGTCCAGACGGGGCTAGCACTTTATAATTATTATTTGAGACAAAGTTATAAAGGACAAATCATCTAGGATTACTAGCCCGACAGCCCCAAGATTGATGTTTAGCATTGAAGTCTCCCCCAATTATAAAGTTGTCCTGTTGGATAGTATTGAAGTAGTCAGTTAATTTATAACCCCTAAAAAAATCAAGCGTTTGTGGCGTTCTCTTAAAATCCAATTGCGTAACTTTATTTAATTGAACTTAAAATTATTTAGTGGTACCTACTCGTACTTATCTGCTATGTACTTACAAAGTTTCAAATCATATTAAATAACATTAATCATTATGTTTTTTCTTATTTTTATTAGGCAGTTAGCAAAATAGCAGCCTACAAACGACCTACCTACAATTCGTATAGGTATTGCCTAATCAGTAATTTATTATCATCAATTATTGATTTAATCAATCATTTAGTTCCAGAAAACAGAAAATAGTTATAAATCACTTTAGAATACGCCATACCTCAATCATTCGTCGGCACCTATCATGACAGAAGAGAAGCATTACCAAATGCCACACGTGCGGAAATCTCATGCAATAACCATAGGTATGTACCTATACTATATTATACATCAAAATGTATTTTTAATTTAACTAACCTAGATAGGTATAGTAAAAAAAAATACTAAGGGGATTAAATGGAGGGTTGGACCTGCACCAGGTCATCCAAGGCCCTATCTCTCACGGATTTCCCTGAAACAAAATAATATTTGAATTGCACGATAACCATTAATCATACAACAATATTAATTGAATTTTAAAACACGTTAATTTGGAAAAAAATTTTAATTATCAAAATCGGAATGGGTTATAAAAAATTAAAATATACTTCGTAGCTGCTGGTTAATCTGCATTCTTGTTCATCCCCGATTACAGCGTTTATTCCATGAGATTAAATCTTGCCGTTATCGTGTTGGCCGAACTGCTAGATGTCGTCTTGATGACCATTGATCACAACTTTACCACATTATAGAATACTTTGTTTCTGGTGCGTTGTACAACCTGTCTTATGTATAATTCTTTCCATGGGTTGGTAACGATAAAATTTTGCCAAAAGCATTGAATCGGCGAATTCGTGTTTGGTCTCGAGTTGCGATACGTATACGCTTTTACCAAATTTCCTCCCATTTGTTATGTTTAATACTAAGGATTGGCGCAACGGAACATTGGCTGAATACGCATTACGGTTCATAATTCTCACGTCAATCGCAGTCTACATTATTCCTTTCTGACAAACGCATCACGCCCAAGGTTATTTGCATAAACTGGATAAAAGCTTAAGGGATACACGTGATCATGGAGTGGGGTGAGTGATTTTAATACAATTTACAATTTTAATAGCAATAATGAGATGTGTTAATTCATTTTGGATGTGTTTTTAAGTCCAAACTAAATGATCTCAATTAATTCTTTTCCTTTCACAGATGCTGATAATTTTGAACCCGCTAAGCCCATCGTTCCCGTTGCTGACATTGTTGGCGGTGCTAAGCTCAACAAATGGGAAGGCGAAGATGAAGAAGAAAATATTAAGGTTAGACAATGATGTATACTTAATTAAACTAATTTATGACAGCATTTTAGATAATGCTCATTACTTACACAATTTTGATAAATAGAAAAAATTTGATACAACATCTGTAAGTGGTATATTTATGTAGATTAGCATATGAAAATTTAGATTTAGCTGATTTTTTTATCAAAGACCAGATGTCCAATGATGTATTCATTGTCCCCTTTATTTCTATATGTTGTTTAAGGGCACAATTGTAATTCATTGTAACTTGTTCAAGGATTAATCCATAATAACCTTTTTTTTTACTATATATATTGCTCATTCAGCATTGAATAATAAAATAATTTTAAAGCAAACTACACTGACATGTTAAATGATGTATTACCCCTATTTGGTTGTATAAAATACTCATAATTTCGTGAAGTAAAAATTATGCTCATAGTTTAGTAATCGTTAACATATACCTAATAAAAATGAATCAAAACATTCCAAAGTATACTATAAGAGTTATACTTAATTTTTATTACAATTTGAGAGATTTTATTGTTGTACCTTGAAAAAAATTTGTTTGGCCATGCTTAAAAAGTTTATGTGCATTGCCGTCTACTAACCTATTATAGACATTTGTACAAAATGGTGAAAATAAACACCAACTATAAGATAATTTTAGTAAAAAAGATTTTAAAATTAAACATTTATATGTAAACAGCTTAAGATCTTGGTAGTTAGAATTAAACTTATTAAGTTGTATTAAATTTACAAATAAAACATTTTTTAACTGTTGGTGATTTAAGGTTTTTAAGTTTTTGTGTAATATAGTATATTGTTGTCTTATTTGACTAAATTTAAATTTACACCTTAAGATAATTAAATTTATTACTGGATTTATACTTTTATTTAAAGTAAAGTTCATTAAAAAATAGTATTCTTTCCACTAGGTTAAGATAATATATAACAGGTTAGGGTTTAATAATATCCATGTTGGTAGCTACTCGTGTAGTCATGTGGAGTATCTAAATTTTTGTGAAAAGGCGTAATGATTTTATTTATGTATACACTTGTTTATACAATTCCTAAAAACATACGTGTTTCTCAGTACTATTTTATCATCCCTATGTGCTAAATAGTTGTTTTGATTATAAACAATGAACTTTTATATTATTTTTAGGATAGCTGGGATGCAGAAGAAGAAGAAACAAAAAAAATCGAGTCAAAAGTCCCTGAGAAAAAAACCAAATCAAAATTGGAACAAAAAATAGCTGAAAGAGAAGTACTTGAAATTTTTATTTTTTATCTTAGTAATGTAATATCACTAAATAACCAGAAGTGTTTTTGTGTACATATTCAGATCAAAAACGAATAAGACATTTAATACAATGAATTAAAGTGTTAACTATTTTAAAATTATAGACTAATAAAATTAGCATATCAGTGAACAAGTTTATATAACATGGATTAATGTTAGTTAACATCGCCTAACTGGTTTAATTCTTAGGTTTTATAAAATACGAAAATATATAACGAGCTGGTGGGTATTGTATTTAGATATAGGTTGTGTGTTGGCCTATAGTGGGCTGCAGAGAAGGATGTTGTGATATGTTCTTATCAAATATTCTTATCAACTATATCCATCACGCCACCATTTTCCCTTTCCACTGGGCTTTATTTCAATATTTGCAACGGTTTTCAACTCAACAGGTGTGGGTAGGAGGCACTGATGTTTATTTATGTTGGGCGGTTATTAAGTGGAGGATGAGTGCAGTCAGACGACAACTGGTTGCCGCGTCTCCTGTCTTTTTTGGAACAGAGTATAGCTCAAAGGCCTCTGATTGAAATCCCTACTTTTTGATTGTAGATAGATTTGATTCTTTTAAATTATGTTTATTATATCGGTTTTCTATGTGGAATAGTATAAGTGCCTTATAGACTCGGCTTTACATATGTATATAGTAGACTATTTGTCTTGAGCCTTATCTAGTGTAAAAAAGAGATTTGAAAGTTCAAGTATGTTTGGGCTAATAGCTACAGCTTTTATCAAATTTGAACTTAAAACTTTAAATTTAAAAGAATCTTGCTAAAAAATTTTGATATTTGCAAATTGCTGTAAAACCAACATACCTACCTTTGAGTAGACATAACAAAAACATATTTTTATCAAACCAATAAATTCCTTAGGTCCATTCTTACAGTGTCCGGTAAAATACCGGTTAACGCTAACTGACTGATAACAGATTTTATTTAAGTGCCAGTTAACTTTGTAAGAACGGCCCCTTACTCTGCTAATCTAAAATATTTATTTTTAGCGAAAACAAAAAATAGAAAATGAAAAAATGAGGCGAAAATTTTTGGAAGCAGAAGAAAATTCAAACATGACACCAGAAGAAAAGAAGTTATTACAACAGAAATTACAAGAAGAAGCAGATTTGGAAGTAGCGAAAGAAATGTTAGGTGTAGATGAAGGTGATGAAGATTCAATAGACCGTATGAATCCAAAATCAAAAGAAGATTTCGTTGTTTTTGAACAAGCTCTTCAGAAAAAAATACAAAGTTTTTCTAAATCTGATCATTATTCTGATTTTATTGAAGAACTTATTAGGAATTTATCTGTTACATGTAAGTGCATTATAAATTAAATATATAATAAAATGTATCCATATTAAAAGAAATGCATTTGTTTTGTTTTAGTGTCGATGAATGATTTGAGAAAGTTAAAAGCAAGTGTAGATAATATGAGTACAGAAAAAATGAAAGCAGAAAAGGGTGATAAAAATAAAAAAAATAAAGGCAAAGGAAAAGCTAAACTGCGACTTGACAACAGTACTGTAAGTTATTTTTTTTTCAAATTATACATTTTATTCTTAAAAATAATATATTTTTGACAGCATAACTAGTGGTAGCGTTGTTTGTAATTTGCATGGATTTTAATATTTTATAGTAAAGATAGATCATAATATGATATATTATACTATATGCTATGTACTATTATAGTATATACTGTTTATGATCTAAGTATTAAAGTTTTGTCCATGAACAGATAAGCTAATAAAATAAAAATAACAATTAAAAATCAGTAAAATTAAATATTTATGACTCCGTAATTTTCGTAAATTGTAGATTTATTTTTTTAATTTTCTTAAAATTTCAGGGTAGGGGAAATATCCCACTATTTAATATTCAATCAGATTGTTGTTTAATCATTAAATTTTATTGTTTATACTCATGTATGCTAGGATGACATACCGATCAAAATTTCTTTTCGTTTGGAATGATTTATCATTGAATTTAAATCCAACACGTCCATTACAATAACATACTCAACAACTACTCTACAGCATAGCAGTACCCACTAGTCCTCCTTTTAAAATTATACAATAATGTACTTATTTCCAAATCTGGGTTAAATTAAAATAAAATAAATGTTTAAAAAACATTCATTCTCACTTACAAAATATTTACAGTCCACTCAGGCGTCTCTCAAGGTGAACATCTACCACCTCTGGTTTTCTCTATTTATTAATAGCACATCCAAAGTGCTTCACTGTGCCACTCCTGCTGTTCTTTACTAATGAATTAAAATTTTACCATAATTCATTAAATGGCTGCCATCTCCTTCAAAACAATTCCACTCGATTTTTTACTGCATATTTTTAATTTAGAACCATTGAACATTTTTCTAAATGTGGCATTTACTTGTAATATAATCCCTTTCAAATTAAAGAATACCATTTAGAATAACACTACCACCTCACCATCAGTCTAATTTATTTGGAATGTTGGTTTTACTCTAACTTTAATAATGCTAACCTTACCTCCTGACCTGCACGACATTTTTCTTTAGTTAATTTGGACCCTCCACCTCTTATGTCTCTCTAAATTTGTTATTTGTTACATGAAATTCTTATTTATTAATAATACGATACAATGTCAACTTGACAGACCAAAAGAAAAAAATACAGTATTCCACACCTTTAAAAGCTGTCCACAAAATTGACATTAATATTATACTCAATAAAATTTTGCTATTAATTTATTCTGTTGACGTTGTCTTTGTGTGCCAGCCTGTATGTTTGTAGTTACTAATTTCAAGGCTTCTCCAACAATATATTTTTGAATATTGATATTGTTTTGTTTGTGCGATATAGAAAAAAAAATTATTTTTAAAGTATATTATTGAAGTTCTTTGGCCTTAAAAATAGAAGTCAGGGGTATGATATAGAGTGAGTAAGTAAAGAAACAAGTAGTAAAATGTATACAGTTCCTTATGCGGTGCTCCTTCTCTACTTTATGTTCTTTCTCTCTCATTTATATGGTTATATGATCACCTTGCATAGTGGAATGTACTGTTCATTAGTTTATAGATGTTCATAGATGGTTTCCGGTAACCCTCTAAATACCTAATGGCAGAGGGCTGTTAATTAAAAAATTTAATTTAATTTTGATTATAAAATATTCATTATTGTACGATATATTTGAAGTATTGATATATTGTATGATTTATTACGATTATCAATATCTAAAATTCCAAGAAAAAAAAAGTTTGCGATATGATATCGTTGAAAAAGTCTGCCTATGAGTAATTTGTATGTATTACATTTGTAATAATTTATTTATATTACTTGATTTGATTAAATAATCCTTGATTTTTTTTCTCTTGACTAAATTTTAATTAAATATATCTGCCACCATGGTACTTGTATCTAATAAATAGAACATTATTAAAACATAATATATATATTATTAAACAATTACTTCAAATAGTCATTAAAGATTTGATATATTAGATCATATGATCAGCAATAGCTATTCAACTGAATTAATTTATTGAACTTTTATCTAAATATTATTTTATAGCTTTAAGGTTTTACTAACACAACAATTTTATTTTACTGTGTTCCAGATTCCTGATTACAATGAGTTTTCAGCTTATACGGTGGATGATTATGAAGAATTCATGTAGGTTAAACGGTCAAGCTAAAGAGAACCATGCAAATGAAAAAAATGAGCCGTGTATATTAAAATATAAATATAATATATCCATTATGTCTATTACTTATGTAATTATATAGTTTGGATATAGCTGAATGATAAATATTTTTTTGATAGTTTGTGTTTATCTTTATCACATTGAAATATACAATCTCGTGTTAAAAAAATAATATACTCTTCTTTTTTTATTAATCAAAGAAAAAAAATTACACTTAATTATGTTCCAACATTATCACTATCTGATTAATTTTTGATAACTATAGTATTGCATAATATTGACAACCACTCATAGATATTACTTTTTATAAATATACACTTTTTTGTGTGCATATCTAATGTTATGGTAAGCTTCTCTCACTGTTGGTTCATTTAATACCTAGCAGTTCACACTTTCATTAATTATATTTATTATTAGTTTGTAAAAGTAAATCTCCGCTGTAAGTATGGATATGTATGAAGTGTATGTTAAAGCAGTGTCGTTTTCTGCGGGTTGTGCATCCACTGCAATGATGCTAACGCCTTTGTAAGTACTACCTAATATTGATTATCTACACAATATTTGGTAATGGATAGCTTTAATTATCATAATTCATTAATCACTATGTTTAAATTGACATGTCATAATAACTAATATAATGTGAATATAGAAGGAAGTTTTACTCCCTAGTATAAAATTAGTGGAATTATTTATTTCTTAAATTATTGTGAAATGCGAAGGAGTAAGTTATTTTTAAATAGGTACCTTACCTCAATATTTTTTTTCTAAAATAATTATAAAACTAAATAAAATCACAATAACTTAAATTACATAAACACGAATAAAAAAATCTATCGATGTCAAATTCTCCACCAAAAAGAACATATTATCACTAACTAGGAGCAACCAACAATTTCCAAGCAAATATTTATCTTTTAATCTCCTTACTGAATACCGTCATAGGAAAACTTATGCCCGAGTAATATCCTATGCAATTCTAAATGGCATTTAAAAAAAACTATCATATCTAACCTTATTACGTGTTCATACCTAATTGAAAGTATAAAAAAATAGCGTTAATTAGCTGCCGATGTCCTTCACTCGCGTTGTCACGTTATCTAGTTAACTAAAGTTAAGATGTTATCATATTTATAAGTATTAGCACAGAACAATATTAGTTTATTATATAGTATGATTTATGTGCACACATTGTTCAATTCATCTTTGGTAAAAAATAATAATTATACACGCTTCGATGTATTTTAATTAATCAATCTAATGAGTGGTGATGACTTAAGTGGTTTCGGGACTTTCTGGTTTACGACGTTTGTAGAATATTCTAGGCAAGATATAAATGTATTTTATAAAACGGTGAAATTTTAAATATTAAAAATGTATTTTATTTCATTATTAAGTTTGGCTTATTTTGTCGTATTTTACAAATAAGGTAAATTCGACAAATGTACTGTAATATCATCTTTAACAATTACCTAGGTATTGCCGTTATAATTGTGCGCATTTTCATTTAAACTTGTCACTGGATGTGTAACTACCAATTTTTCCGTTTTTTGTGAGTACTCCCATGCGCCCTTACAGAGTAAAAAATATTCTATGACCTTCATGACGATGAGTGATTACTATGGAGCCAGTAAAATAAAGTATAATCAATAATTTGGATTCATTGATATTTGTATATATTTTTTGTAAAGGCTCTTCTAAAGTTGTAAATACCTTATTAGGTACCTATATTGAATACAACCATAGACATATTAATAATAGTTTAATAATATGTCTATCGTCTATGAATACGACTATGCAAGTATGAAATAGTTACAAGAAATTAATTCAAGTCATGTGTATGTAATTGATATTGCAATACAATAAATATCACTTGAATCTCATAGGCCATTATAGAAATAGTTAACTATAAAGATATTTATGTCAATGCTTAAATCTTCTCACGACAGTACAACATTAAACCATTTTTAAATGATTTATCAGAAATCACGGTGCCACGGTGGAGTATAAGGATAAGTTAATTGTGACGGAACAATACCACAGAATAGGTCACATAAGTCTGTAAATAAAATTGAAATCTACTTGTTGGGTACCTGGATACCTACTGATAAAGGTTAAATGTACTTTTCAGTCGATTTATTGCGTTGCATCGCATAAATGAGCCTTTTACGAGGAACATCGCTGGTCGCTGAATACGAGGGAGACTACTTTCGCCTTACAGGCCACAGAGGGGCCTTGACATCGAAAGTTAACAAAACATACAAATTGCAAATGTCGATTTCCACTTTATTATTATATATTTATATATATGATCAGGAGAGATAGTAGGTATTTAACAATTTTTCGAACTCTTAGCGCTTAAATTGAGTTAGTTACAGCAATCGAAACACTTGTGTACTGTGTATCAATAAAATGCCATAATTTAACAAACTCTTCAGTCACTTAAAAATGTTCATATTATGTACGTTAATACCTAAAGAATATTAATTTATAATTTTTTTATAAATATATTATGTAAAATGCATGACAAATTTAATGTCATGGTAAAATGTACCTATCTAGTTATCTCGATATAAGATAAATTTTTTTTCATAATAGCCGTTCGTAGTTTGTACCACACAATATCCTTTTTAGAAAGCTCCATATTATTCTAAACTTGTTTAATAATATAGATATAACTCAAATCCAAAGATATATTTTGCATATTAGGCAGTGGCACACTAACCCTGAAATATTCAGGAAGAATTAATTTCTTAAGAGATGTTTATTTTTGATCAATAATAATCACCAATAGCCCTCCCCCCACCTCCTTAAAAATGCAGTTCTAAGTACGTTACTGATGTCTAATATTGGGTATGTTTGTTATAGTTCAAAATTTAAATTACTACTCACTAGGTACTTGCCATTCACTCATCATATTAAATTGGATTTTATCGTTTTTTTCTATCTCATGCAAGTCATGAGAAATTTAAAAAAAAATATTATTTCTCATACTACAAAATCATAAAGTAAAATATGTTTAAATCTAAATAGAGTTTTCTAATTCATTAGGTACTAAAATCACAAGCTATAGATAACTCTGAATTGATTGCTTTAAATATAGGTTAGTATGCAAGGATATTGTGAAGAAAAGACGTCTGACCATGTTAATTTATCTACATTTGTTGGTGCACTTTTTAGGTAAGTCTACTCAGTACGAGTTGAGATCATTACTATAACATTTTTAAATTTTCAGAAGTTCACTATTTTGTCGTCAGGGTTTCATTTTAAATTTACAAACAATGATGTTTGTTCATGGAATGGGACTATTAATTAATACATTTTACTTAGCGCTCTATTGGTATTACTCAAATAAAAAAGTAACTATTCCAATAATAGTAAATTTTAATTAGACAATTTTAAAACACATTTTAAATACTTTCAGATGAATGTAATAACAACACTTTTTAAAACCACATTATTGAGCTCAGTTCTCCTCACATATTCATTCATAGAATCAACAGATGTAGTTGTGACTCGATACCCTATCATAGTATCAATCATACACTTGTCACTAATGGGTTGGCCATTATTATCAGTTGTAAGTAAAAAATATCAATACAGTAAAATCCGCTTAAAGGGGACATTAATGACAGTCGCGAATGAATGTATTGTATGTAAAATTATTCAGTCAATGGGGACAGTTTGGATAATAGGGACACACGATGTGTCCTAATCAAGCGGATTAGACTGTATGTAAATACTTCTAAGCAAAAATAATATATGTATTATTGAATAAAAATTATAATATAAAAAGGATTATTAATAATTGTTTTCTTACAATGTTATTGGTTTTAATTTAAGAGAGAAACTATAAAAACAAAAAAATGGTCCGGACATCCAAAGCCAATTTTGATAAATTCTATTGTTCTCTGTATTTTATGGCTTCTGTATAGTATCAACATACAAAATAGTATCATTTTTGTAAGTAAAACTATTTAATATATTTTATTTTAGTTTCAATAGTATTAATTGTGTGGTTCTTTTTTATTAATTGTTTCAGACTCAATGTTCAGTAGCACTCATATTTAGCTCGACACAATTAGGATTATGGGCAATTTACCCAGCAGAAAAAATCCAACGCAATAAAATGGAAAAACATGAATGATTTCTGTTGTTATAGTTTTACAATTTCTTGTTATAATTTTAATAAATATTTGATTTCATAAAATAAAAAAGAATATCATGTAAACAATGTTAACTATAAATCGACTCCTTAATTTTGTCCAGCACATATAATAAATAAAACAATGCAAGGTAGACAAAAAAAAAATGTATTACTAATTGTAATTATTATGGAAATCCAGTTCTTTGAATGTAATTCACAGTTTATATAAAAGGGTAAGTAAATACAAATTTAATGGCTATGGTACTATGAACAACAGTAGGCTTAACGACAATAACCCTTTTATAAAAAGAGCTGGAAACATTGTGAGAACTAACTTGTTTTGTTATCAATCATATAAAAATACTTAAGCGTTGAATGAAGCTAAGAAATTATTAACAACAGTTTTCAATTTTGCATCAGTATCATCTGTGATTTTTCCTTCTTTTGCAATGCTTTCCAATAATGATTTCTCGGAGGTTCTAAAAATGTATAAATAAGGTTAATATAATACATTGATAAAATAGTATAAATTATAAGTATAACAAAAAAGTACTTGATGTGCTGTAAGAATTCTTTCTCAAAAGTAGTGATTTTGGATGGTTCCATTTTATCAAGGAATCCTCGTACACCACAGTAGACAACGGCAACTTGTTCTTCAATGGCCATTGGTACTAAAATACAAATATACATTTTTTTTATAATTTAGAGCATTAAGAATATTGACATGTACAATATATATTCAATACCAAATTATTAACATACAATAAAAACAAAATAATCCATCCTAATAATTTTCTTACCATATTGTCCTTGTTTCAACAATTCAGTCAAACGAACACCACGATTCAAAAGTTGTTGAGTAGCTGCGTCCAAATCAGAACCAAATTGAGCAAAAGCTGCTACTTCACGATACTGAGCTAATTCCAGTTTCATGGAACCAGCTACCTATAATTACATTCATAAGTTTTTATGAATTTATTTTTGTTGAAAAATGAATTAAAATCTTATCTACTACTTACTTGTTTCATGGCTTTAGTTTGGGCAGCAGAACCGACACGAGATACAGATAAACCTACATTAATAGCTGGACGGACACCTTTGTAAAACAATTCAGTTTCCAAGAAAATTTGTCCATCGGTGATGGAAATGACGTTAGTGGGAATGTATGCAGACACATCACCAGCTTGGGTTTCAATTACGGGCAATGCAGTCAAAGATCCACCACCTAATGTTTCGCTCATCTTAGCAGCTCGTTCCAAAAGACGAGAGTGAAGGTAGAACACATCACCAGGGTAGGCTTCACGACCAGGTGGACGCCTCAACAACAGAGACATCTAAAAAAATATTAAAATAATTTATATATCAATTTAATTAATTATTATAAAATGTCTATATACTTGACGGTAAGCAACAGCTTGTTTGGATAAATCATCATAGATGATAAGAGCATGTTTGCCATTATCTCTGAAAAATTCACCCATGGCACATCCAGAGTATGGGGCCAGATATTGCAGGGGAGCAGCATCAGAAGCTGTAGCCGATACAATGATGGTATATTTGATTGCACCTATATTGTAATAATTTTAAAAAATAAATAAAATTTTGATTTAAAACCTTAGTAAAAATAACAACTCCATTCTTTAAAAACATTTATACTAACCAGTGTCTGTCAATCTTTTTACAATTTGGGCAACAGTTGATCTTTTTTGTCCAATGGCAACATAAATACAGTACAGTTTCTTCTTTTCATCTTGGGCATCATTGAATCTCTTTTGATTGATAATAGTATCAATAGCCAAAGCAGTTTTACTAAATAATCCATAATTTATTAAATAAATAATATAACTTTACAATTTATGAAGTTACTACTACTGACCCAGTTTGCCTGTCTCCAATGATCAATTCTCGCTGACCACGACCAATGGGTACAAGTGAGTCAACAGCCTTAATACCAGTCTGCATAGGTTCTCGTACAGACACACGAGGGATGATACCAGGAGCCTTGATACCCACACGGTACCTAAGCTTAGATGTTAATGGTCCCTTACCATCAATAGTATTACCTAAGGCATCAACCACACGTCCAAGAAGGTCTTCACCAACTGGTACATCCACAATAGCACCAGTACGTTTTACAACATCGCCTTCTTTGATTAGCTTGTCATTACCGAATACTACAACTCCTACATTGTCAGGTTCCAAGTTAAGGGCCATACCCTAATAATGAAAGAAATTCTATTAACATACCTAAATAACTACTAGTAAAATATAGGACTACAAAATATAACCATCTAAAAATGTTATATTTTAAAATCATATACTGAATAAAATATAACTCGAAGGTTAAATACATGTGTTCTAGAATTTTAAGACAATTAATTTTAAATATTTAAACTTTAAATAACAAACCTTTAATCCAGAAGAAAATTCCACCATCTCCTCTGCTTGTACATTTTTTAATCCATAAACTCGAGCAATACCATCACCAATACTCAAAACGCGACCAGTTTCTTCTAAATCAGCCTAGATAACATAAATTATTATATTATCTAATTTATCTGATATTACAATTTCTAGCTTTTAATATAGGTAATACATACTTTGGGTGGAGCTCCCAAAATTCTTTCTTCCAAAATGGAAGAAATTTCTGCAGCTCGTGCACTGCATGTTATATGTAATGACCGGCTGATGAGTTTTGATGTGGTCCATGAAGCCTTGCTTATCTGAATATAAGCATAACAATTAAAATCCAATTAATTCATAATCAATAATAAGGATAGTAAAAGTTATTTAAGTGAAATAAAAAATATATTTTTATGTTTTACAATAGCAAAATCGAGTACATAAGTCGAAAATAGTGTAACTTACATACCAAGATTTTGTTCAAAAATATTAAATAATAACAATAATATGAAGTTACACCTATTTTATGTGAGAATAACCTTTTAAATAGAAAAAAAATTATTGATACTTAAATTACAATCAAAGGTCATAAGAAGGTTATATACATAAGTGTGTATTATTTATAAGTGTAAAAAATTACAATTAACAAAATAATAATATAAGGAACCAAGATCAATAAATGTATAATATCAATGTGTTAATATCATGAAGTAAAGTTGAATTCAGAAAATATTACAGACGAAAATTAAGGATCGCCCCTACTAGCCGACCGGCATCGTAGACTACGTTTATGCCGAATCCGTCGAGCAATATTGGGAAAAATTACAAATTAATATACTTTACCTGTGGTAATGTGTTGTTTAATTGTTTTCCGAGTTTTGTAGCCAAACGGAGCGATAGGTTAGCCATGTTGATGATTTTAAAACGTGAACGTGTGTAACTAGTTGGGTGTAAATTCTAGCACAAACGGGATGGTGATCAGAAAAGAAAATGGATGGTCGAAAATCGTTTGACCCCCCTATTCGACGGACAGCCAATCTATGTGAAACGCAATCTATTAAACATATGTTTTATAGTGTGACCAACATAGGTGAACAAAAATATCTTCGAAGTAATTTTGGTAGAGCGCCAATCAAATCGAAGTTGTTGTCGATCAAAAATTGTGCTATTATAATATTATATTAAAATCTTTAACTTAAAATTGGAATATAGTCGTAAATTATTTAAATATTTATCTCTTAAACTATATTATTAGAAGATAATGAGAACGAGGCTTTCTATACGCCTCTCATT
This sequence comes from Sitobion miscanthi, assembly GCA_008086715.1. Taxonomy (NCBI): domain Eukaryota; kingdom Metazoa; phylum Arthropoda; class Insecta; order Hemiptera; family Aphididae; genus Sitobion; species Sitobion miscanthi. The sequence continues at coordinate 27,617,736 of CM017798.1, read as the reverse complement.
CCATCAATCTATTTTCTGATAATAAATTGAATTTAGACATTTAGTCATTACTCATTCAGAATACATCTACTAAAAAAAATTTAATACCAAAGCATTACCTATTACATCAAATATGAATTATTTATTACTTCAATTTCTTTAGAAACAAATCAGCAGTCAACAATAATATAATATGCTGCTGAACAAACATAATATTAAATGGAAAACCAATATGTTTGTAAGGCTTTAGGCTAGAAATAATTGAGAATAATCAAAGGGAGATATTATTTCTTTTGAAAAGACACATCATTTTCCTGCAGGATCAAATTTAAGATTTTCAAACATTTTCCAATCGCAAGAAAAAAAAGGTGGGTAAGTGGATGTCGCTCTGCTGTACAGTAGGTGACAAGTGGGTCGCTGTAATGGATGTGGTTAAATTTGAATTCAATTGAAAATATATATTTATATATCATTGTATAAGAAAAACGATTCTGAGCGAAAACGGTCAGTCAGCCTTATGATATTACCATAGACCTTATACTTAAGGTATAATGTCTATGGACATTACGTTCTATGATATTAATAATTACCTATATTTGATGATATTAAGGTGAATGAAGTAATTTATATATAACTTATTTACATGGAATCTTGTTTTAAATTTTCAATCCTTAGCTATAAAACTTGAACGTTTTATACATTTTTAACTAAAAAATTATTGTTAAATTTTAAATGTGATACATTTTGTTAAAATTTGAACTTGAAATGCTCATAAAAAAAATTGTGCCTATGTATTTTTAATATTTTTCAACTGCTATAGTAACAATATATCTGGAGCCTTGTATAAACTTTTCTCGTTTTTAACCAACAAATAAAATTTTATTGATATTTATAGAAAAAAAAACTAAAAAAAATTGAAAACTGACAATGTCCGTAAACTGCTCAAAAAGAGTCAAATTATTTTCAAAATTGTATGGTGTATAGAAAATGCTAATATAAACATTCAGTGAAATTTTCAAGTATCTAGTCATTCGTTTTTTAATTACAATAAAATAAGATAATCGTTATATGAGACATCGAGTGAGTACCTAATGTTGTAAAAATATGAATTTCAAACGCTCATAACAATTTAATTTGATTTGCTTGTAGACATTTTTTTTTTTGATAAAGGTAGACAAAATTATGAAGAATCTTGTATTACATTTTCAAACCTTAGATTAGAAAATTTTATGAATTCTAAACTCAAAATAATTTGCTAATTTTCGTGATTTTCCGTATTTTGTCAAGATTTGAATTTTATATGCTTATAAAAAAAAAAATGACTGGTTTTTAATTTTTTTTATCTGCCTTTGAAACAATATACTAGGAGCCTTCTATTACATTTTCAAGCTTTTTTAACCAACAAATACAATTTTATTGATATTTATAGAAAAAAAACTAAAAGAAAAGGAAACTGAAAATGTCCGTAAACAGCTCAAATAAGTCAAAATATTTGGGAAATGTTATGGTGTATAGAAAATGCTAATATAAGCATTCAGTCAAAATTTCATGTACCTACGGTTATTTGTTTTAGAGTTGTATCAAAAAACAAAATCGATTTTCTCGAAAACAGATTTTGCGTAAAAATTCCAGTTTTTCCTTAATTTTTCTATTGTTTTTCACGTCGCTTTTGAAAACTACTGGAAAAATTTTACTTTTGACCCCCCAAAGATCAACTAGATTCATTTTCTTATCAGAAAAAATACTGTTGAAGAAAATCTAAGCATTTACTGTACTAAAAGGGGACGACCAACACAAAAAAAAAAAATGTGAAAAAATGTGAAAAAATGTGAAAAACTTGAAAAACAAAAGAAAAATTAAGGAAAAACGGGAATTTTTACGCAAAATCTGTTTTCGAGAAAATCGATTTTGATAATTGGTGTAACTCTAAAAAAATTACTGTAGATACTTGAAATTTTGACTGAATGTTTATATTCGTATTTTCTATACCTACATGACTAAATATGTTGACTTGTTTTGAGCTGTTTACGGACATTTTCAGTTTCCAATTTTTTTAGTTTTTTAATTTTTATTCTATATAAATATCATCAAAATCTTATTTGTTTGGAATAAAAGCTTGACAATTTAATAGCAGGCAATATATATTATATTGTTTCAAAGACAGATGAAAATATTAAAAATCCTTAGTCATAGTTTTTTTTTATAAGTGCATTTTAGGGCCCCGCGCTTACGCCTTGAAAATTAGGTGGTAGCTAATATCTAGTTAAATTGAAAAAAAGAATAATTCATAGAGTTTAAGTTATAATATGTTTTGGAGAGAAATAGTATTAATTGTATTTTGTACAAATACATATTGCATAATAATATTTTATTTTTTTATATGGCTTGGTGTGGCGCAGTGCGTACACTCATATGCGAAAATGCACTGAGTGTACGTAACAGCCGGCGTTGTTAGTTCCAGGATGGATGACCACCCGGGATTTTTAGCAACGAATCCTTGCCACACATACAAAACGTGTTTTCAACCGTTCCTCCCCTTACTAACAACACCTACAAACAAAACAAGTAAAAACCAACAGCTAATGGCCTAAGTTGCCGGGCTCAAGCTCAATAAAAAAAAAAAAAAAATAAAAAAATAAAAAAAATGATATTTATGAATAGCATTATGGACCTATGGTAAAAAGTAGAAGTGTTGTGTTTATTCTCCGACGACTTAGAAGTAATGCTGACAATGAATTTTAGCAATTATTTTTAGAAGCACAAGAAGTTGCCTCTAATTGCCAGTAGTTTTCAAAAGCACCGTGAATAACAAAAGAAAAATTAAGGAAAAACGGGAATTTTTTCGCTTAATTGTTTTTGAGAAAATTTATTTTGGTTTTTAGTGCAACTCTTAAACAAATGACAGTAGTAGGTACATGGAATTTTGACTGAATGATTAAATTAGCATTTTCTATACACCGTAAAATTTTCTAAATATTTTGACTCATACAAAGCTGTTAAGTGTTTACAGACATTTTCAGTTTTCATTTTCTAGTTTTTTTTTTCTATAAATATCAATAAAATTTTATTTGTTAGTTAAAAAGCTTGGAAATTTAATAGAAGACTCCTAGCATATTGTTTCAAAAGCAGATGAAAAAAATTAAAAATCCAGTCACAATTTTTTTTATAAGCATTTAAAGTTCAAATCTTGACATAATAAAAGAAAAATTACAAAAATTAGCAAATTATTTTGAATTAGGAATTCATAAAAAATTTTCTTTCTAAATCTACGATTTGAAAATTTATTAAAATATTCCTCATAAATTTGTCTATCTTTATCAAAAAATGTCTACAAGCAAATCAGATCAAATTTTTATGAGCGTTTGAAGTTCATATTTTTACAAGATTGGATATTTTCTCGATTTCTCATGTAGTGATTTAGTTATTTTGTTGTAATTCAAAAATTAATTATTGTAGATACATGAAAATTTTACTAAATGTTTATATTTTCATTTTCTATACGCCATAAAATTTTGAAAATATTCTGACTCATTTTGAGCTGTTTATGGACATTGTTAGTTTTCAATTTTTTAGTTTTTTCTTCTATAAATTTCAATAGGTAAGTAAATCTAACACTGTTTTTCATTAAGTAATCATTTAATATATTTATGTAATTGTATATTATAATATTGTCAACACTTTTGAAAACTACATATACAATAGAAATAAAAATATAGAATACCTACCTAAGTTAAAAATTGAGAAAAAAATGTTGTCTATAGTATATGGCATTAAAAAACAACTAGTTTTATCACAAATAATAAAACAAAATATTCTATGAATATATAAAGTCATACAATAAAATAAATGAGCATTAATAATGATAAATTTACTCAGTTTTTTTTTCAAATACCATATTAGGTACTTAAAAGCTATAGCCTATAGCTTACTTCAGAAATATGAGTGTTATTTACTATAGTTGAGATACAAACTACAAAACTACATCAAATATTACAAATTATACATTTTAGATTCTGAGCGAACAATTTTACTATGATATGACCTTTGTGAAGTTGGCCCACCTAAGTACTGCAAAATTTTTAAAACTTATATTATTATTTCAAAATTTACCCAAACGACTGCTATGCGCTTTGAAGTTTTGAAAGCTAATGCTTAGCAAGTATTTACTATTCGCAAATCCTTTTTTTAGAATATACAAATAGCCCCAGCGACTAGCAAGAGCTTTAAAAGTTTAGAAGTTAGCCCACCTAAGTTGTCCTTGATCTTCGAAAATGGTTATAATTGATAGCTTTAAATTTGCAAGTACATATTTCCAAGTCTGGGCATAAACAATTAAAGTTGAATTAATTTTAACTTTTTAAAATTGAGTATTCATTAACTTAACTGATTTTTATTGATATAAACTTAATAGATACAAGTTAATTTTAATCAAATCCAAGTTACGTTAATTTATAAACAATTGAAACAATATAAATAATAAAATTATTATTGATGATGCATGTTGCATAAACATTTATTTTTTATTTTTTTAAACAATAATACTGGCTATTTATAAATTAAAAAATAAATAACTTAACTTAAGTTAATACGTTAATTGTAAGTTTCCATATAACTATTAATTTAACCGAGTTAAAACAATATTAGGATAACTATTAACTTACAACTTATTAAAATGTTTTCAATAAACTTATCTTAACTCAATTAAAAATTATCATTAACTTCCCCAGGATTGCACATTTGCAAATCTATTGTTAAAATGTGTAAGTCACTCAGGTTAAAACTAAGATTAAATACCCTATTATAAACATTTTAACTGATTTACTAAAAAATATAAAGTTATGTTAGTCTCAAAATTAAAAAAATTGGCTGTATTTTAGTTTTCAGTGTTCACCACCGAGCCGTACCAAACATTTTGTTTAATAGGTACCAAACTGAATTCCAACCAAGCTTTTGAATTAAATTAGAATCAAACTTTTTATAACGTTATAATTTTTTGTCGTAAGAACTACCTATTTTAATGTTTAGATTAATTATTGAATTTAAAACTTTTTGTTCAAGTGCTGTTTGTTTCGGGTTCTTTTTAAACTAGGTTTGACTTTTGAACTCGAATCGAACACCTTAAGTTTGCCTTGATTTTTCAGTTCAGTTTCAAGTTTGACCCATCTTTACTAGAATGTTGTTTAGCTAACAAGTAACACATTTATATTATGTCTTCAGATTTCAAATAGAAAAATGAATGGATAACCACAATTTTTTTGAATTCAGTTTTTGTTGATTGTTATAAATTATATTTAAGAAGTTTTTATTCAACTCAAAAACAAATAAATTTTAACCACATCAGTTCATTGACATTTAATATGCGATCTATACCACATCACAATAATATCTACCATAGTGAACTTGTGAGTCTCTAAATATACTCTTTCGCCCAAAACTAAACTTCAATAAATAGTAATGAATATACATGTGATTCACCAAGCATGCTTAACCCCATGTTTTTTTTATTAAAATTATAATATTTGGAATTTTTAAATATAGGTTGGTACCTAAAGTTAAATATAGTGTCTAAGGGCCTGTTTTACAATCATAGTTTAAACCTCGGCTACGCTTAACTTACTGATTTTACCAGCTGAATTCAGTGGTTTAACCTTAGTTTAGCTATTATAATACGGGCCCTAAGTGATGGAACACTTTGTTCATGGAATGAGAACATCTCTTTTTTATGTCTTCTAATTAGTGGATAATCTTTTTGAACATTTTAATTAAGTTCAAAATTCAAAAGAGTAGTTATATAGTAATTAAAATCCCAACAAAAACCTATTGTTTACATTTTATTTTTTAGAAAATCCCTCGAAAAGTCCATAAATAATAATGCAAAATGTCTTGAAAGAGAAGTTTGATTTTTTTTATAATATAAAGATTTATTTATTTTTTTTGATTTTTTAGTTTGAAAAATTTCTTAATCATTATTTTTAGCATAGTTATACAAATTATGTCTAGTACCTAATTTATCATGTAAAAAGAAAGTTTTTTTTTTTTGATTAAATATTTTTATTTAAATTTAAGTTTTTTAAATGCTTATTTGAGTGCTTATAATGATGTTTTTAAGCGCTGTAAGTCCTGAGCCCTGCATATTAGTTTCACTAATGCCCCCAAAACATAATAATATAATATAATATATCCATAACTCATACAAAAATGGTTGAGTACTCTTCTGATTTCTCCAATTTTTTTTAAAGAATTCAATACCAATGTTTGCTTTCTTAAAACCATTGATTTGTTATTTTTGTACAGATGATAAATGTAGTCTTAATTATTAAGATAAGATTGTAACAGAACTGTAAAATAAAAACAATTAGAGAAATAATCATGTTATTTTAATTTACAATTATTTATAATAGGCCATTACCAAAAAATTCTTTTTCATTAATTTCATTAAATATTATACTTAATCTTAACATTTTTTTTTTTAGTTTTAAGATGATGACTGATCTTTTTCTTTTGCATCTTTTTCCTTCTTCTCTTTAGCTTTGGCTTCTGCTTTTGCTGCAGCAATTTCAGCTTCCATTTTCTCATATTCAGTAATAAGTTTCTCAACTTCATGTTTTTCAAGTATGTTTGTGACAGTCTGATCACTTTCTCGTTTAAGTGTAGCCATTTCCACTAAAAAAAATGTATATCAATTATGTATTATTAATAATTGTAATTTTTACATAGAACATATAATTATTTGAGACATCAGTAACTTTTTATTAAATTGAAGGTACTTTAAAGTTTATTCAAAGACTAAAAAATGTATGAATTTTATTTAAATTATCATTGTATATTCAAAAAAGGTATTAAATAACTATTGAAAAAATCGAAAAATGACCTCTCTAAGGTACTATCTTGATCCAATTTGCTAAAAAATAAGATACTATATGTTGAAATCAAAGCACTCCTTCTGGTAGAAATTTTGTATACAGGATAAAAAAAAAAAATGAATACCATTGTAAAACCACTAGCTTCCTCGCTCCGTTCAGAATCTAAAACTTATTACTAGGGTCATGATGTTTATGACCCATTAAAAGCTATAAACATATGCCCAAAAAATATAAAAATATAGCACTTAAACAAAATATGACATTATAAAATGCACTAAACATTTTTATTATTCATTTGAAATATAATATAAACTTATAATAATAAGTTATTAATCCCTAATAGTCATCACTTAATAATTCGAAATTCAGGGGATCGAGCTAAAATTATATTTATAGAGGTTTTCGATTTACCGAGTGTTCGAATAATTGTGGAAAAATGTATGTATGTATTAGATACATACATTATATTTATTATCTATTATTGTATATTATGTTTATGTACATATATATGTATGTATGTATTATAAAATGTTTTTAATGAAATTTTATATTTTTATTTTGTGATAAATTGTTAGCCACTATATAGTTCAGGGCCGTATTTGAACATTTTGCACCCCGGGGCAACATATTTTTCCGCCTACCAAAAAGTTATTTCTTAAAATGTAAGGTACCTATTATTTTGGGTCATAATTTATGATTCATAAATGTGCTTAATTTTGAAATTTATTTTGGAAACCTTTGTTTTTCAATGAGCTAAGAACAATTAGTGATGCAAACAGAATTTGTCGGTCAGATTTAGTTTCAAAGTTATACAAGAGTTTGCAAATTCCTATCCATCGACCAACTGTAGTAAATACAACAGGTAATTTCTGATTTCACCAAAATTATAAAGATAAAAAAACTCACATTAACAAAAAAAAAAAAATCAAAATTATTATTTTTGGTATTTTAATAATAAGATTTTAAATATTTTATCGCCGTCATTATTAACTTAATTACTAGTACGCCAATTAGGTTATTTATAAAATATAACATTGTGGTATAATCACATATATTATAAATTATAATTAAATATAATTTATAATAAACAAATTAGAATTAGAGGTTCTGGCAAAGTTTGAATTGTAGTGTTTCCCACTGACAGACATTTTCAATTATTGAGTGGACCGAAATACATGTATTTTCTTTTACTTAGAGAGGGTTTAGTTTGATGTAGAAGTTTTTTGAATTGAGTTAGGACTGTAATTCTTAATTATAAAATAAATTTTAAATTTGAGATTTTAAGTGGAGCAATATTTGATATACATTGTTTTGTACTATTTTTTTCAGTATACACTTTTCATGTAGAAAAAATACTTCAATCATCAACTTTCACCCTTTCACTACTCCAGACCTTTTTAAATATTTAGTCACAAGTTGATATTACAAAGTCAAATATATTAAAATTTATAATATACTAAGACTATATTATACGAAACTAATATATTTGTCAATTTATTTGTGTATATAAGTTATTACTGGTTAGACATACATGATCTTAACAACCATAGTCAAGCACATCTAGACACAGATTTACATTTTAATCAAACTATTCATTTATTAATTATGATGGAATTCATTCAATCAGATAAAAGAAAATTAAAACTTCTAAAAGAAGTTTTCTTTGTTACACACATATATAATGGGTGTGTGTAAAACAAATTAATATTAAAATATAATGGGTAGCATCAGAATCGAAAAAAAGAAATTTATTTATTTTATTGTAATTGTTTTGAGTGTGAAAAAATTAGAAAATTTTATCCAACTCAATTTTTTTTTTTTTGGTTCATCAGTTTTTTTTTTTATTTAATCTGTTACAAAAAAGAACAATAAGAACAATTGATGATAGATATAACCACAGAATATAACAATAAAATATAACCTAAATAAAATAAAAAGGCAGATTAAACAGACTGCAGAGGCCTCTCAGCGGAGGTACTACAACAAACCAAAATACAGAGAGGTTTTTTCCAACTGTTAAGAACTATTAGATATTTTGTACATTTTCAGTATATTATACCTTTATCAGCTGTAAGTTTTGTAGCGTCTAAAGTTTTTGATAAAATTTTTACGGCCAATTTTTTTGCTTCATCTAAAGTCATTTGCCCTTCTTTATACTCAGTTTTCAATGATGCAATGGCAGCCTATAATAATATTGATTTATTAAATAACAGTAAGCTGTTTAATTAAATTGAAATTGTTTACAACGTACAGCACTATTCGTTCCAATACAAGTTGCTTCCAACCACAATAATTTCCACTAGGATCTGACTGATACAGTTGAAAGCCATAATGTGAATCCCAACCCATGTATAATATTGATACACCAAATGGTCTTTTGCCTATAGAATATTTCAATACAATAAGTAGAATTGTTTTTTATATTTTTTTAAATAAATACCTCCATATTGAGTATATGCTTGTTTTACATCACACAACCATGAAACTAGCTGTTCACACGGTATAGAATCTCCATACTGCATACGATAACGTTCTGAAATAGAACGTAATTCACTAACCAAGACATTAGCATCAGCTGTAATACCAGCTACACTGCAAACCATGTCACTAGAAAAAATTTGTGAAAGTTAAGACATTTTAGTTTTAAAATAAGTAATTAAAAGTAGTTAAATTACTCATTTAGCTTGTAAATTTTTTCTGAGCCACAAGTCTCATCAAGCAGCTTATTCACATTCCGTTTTTCAGCTGCAAGGAGAACTCCATCATTTGTAAGTATGCCCAAACACGTTCCGGCATGACTGATTGCTTCTATAGCATATTCCACTTGGTATAATCGACCTAAAGTAAATAATATACTGCATCAGTCCATAGATTCACCAAATGTAAAATATTTATAACAACTATTAATGTTAGATATTACCTTCAGGAGAAAAAATAGTTGTTCTTGTATCATATCTTCGTGCCTAGAAAAAATTCAATATGAAAATTAAAATAGTTTTATTTATTTATAAATGTTATTAGCTTAGAAAAAAAAGTTGAGGAGATTATTTAACATTTAATAAATATATTTTTATATATCATTACCATTTTAAAAGTATCTAGAGAAATAAATGTTATAAAATAAAAAATGAAAACTAAAACATAATAATATTGTTGATAAACAATGACAATTTAAAATTGAAATTAAGTTAAAACTTAAATTCCGGGATTTTTTTAAGGTTTGTGAATAAACGCAGTGTAATCTAGTTGATGTAGAACGTCTTTGAAATTAACAATTATTCTATGATAAAACCACAGATTTCTATATAGTATTGTTCTGTGGTATTATAGAAGTCTGTGGATTAAATGAAACTGTGATAAAACCACGAGGTAGAGAAGATAGCGAGGATTACGGACTAAGATATTATGGGCATCAGGTGTTGTCACTTCTGGCACGAAGTAAGATAGTACCTATTGTTCTATGATAGTACTATCTTAAGCCATGTCCTGGTCCATGAACTAAGATATACAGGACTGGACACAGAGCCTTATCAGCCGGTCAGACAATGTTATACCTAACCTTTAAGCGGTACTTACGCTATCTAGTGACGAATTAATTTACTACATTATTATTACAGCTCGGAATTTAACGCACTTTCATATATTTTATTTTATCTACTTAAATTAAAAAGTACCTAGTTATGTATGTAGTTACTAGTTATACCTACTTTTTATAATATAAGACACAACTTTAAATATTTGTTATGAGTAGGGTTTGGGACTTGTTTCATTTGCATATTGCTCAATAATGACTGCAGAATAGTCTAAGTAAGATTTAAATTTGTTTTAAGTCATAACGGGTTGAAATACAAAAATTTGAATTGCATATTTTCGCATATTTTGCCGTTTTTTGAGCAAAATGCATATTTACCGATTTTAGCAGTTCAATTGTTATTTATAGCATATTTACACTGTTTTTGTTTTATATTAAGTACATATTTTTATTTTAAAGATTAACTTTATTTTTTTTTTACTTTTTTGTAATTAGGTATATTATATTGTTGTTATATAGTCATAACAGGTTTCAAAAATCATTTATACAAAAAAAAACTTATAATAATATCCTATAGGTAAAAAAAAAACCGATAACAGTCTTTACATGAAATATTGTGTGACAAAGATAAAAAAGACTTTTGCAGTCGCGTGTATTGCCTAAACAATATACATACGACTTACACTCCATCAACTGCGTTCGTAATACACACCAAATATTAGGGTTTTTTTTATTCTAATGCAATATCTGCCATCCAACTCCACTAATAATCTTGAAAACTCACAAACCACGTACGCGCAAATGTAAAAGAGGTCATCATAGTTTAAAACTTTAAACTAATCCCTCTTCTGTAACAACATGAATCTCAGTTTTTAGATTCATATTTGATGAATTTTAAATCCCCTTAAATATCTTCTCACGCCATTCTCTCAAGTCACACAGAAATCAAAATGGTCATTATAATATTATTAAAAATTCTCATCTCAACCTAAGACGGTGTCATGGCCTACCGATTTTCTAACTCCCATTGCTCCACTCATGAAGTTCCATCATGATGGTTGGCTCCTTCAACCAAGCCCCTCGTCTTAATAAGATTAGCTAATTTAATTTATTATATGTTTATTTTACTTCATCTTATTTTATATTAACATTAACATCACTTGTGATTATTGTAAATAATAATTTTCAGATTATACAATTTAATTCCTAATTAAAAAAAAAAAAGTATAAATATGTATATTGTATATAGTATTTAATTTATAATAATTATATGTAATATGTATACTGTATAGTATAAATTTATACATTATGTATGCAGTATGCAGTAATGCAGTATCAATATTTTTTAGGGCATACAATTCCCAGCCCTATACTTCGTCTTACAAAGAGTATTTTCATAACGATGGGTATATGTAATCATTGTTATTCTTAACTAATTGGTGACTTTTATAAGTACCTTACGCTTGATAATTTAAAGTTATTTTGGAAAAAGTATCAAAATAAATTCTAATGCATGACACCTGATACACTCAATTGTATTTTTTACTATATTATCTTCAGCTCAGAGCTTACATGAATAACATAATGTAAACTCTTCTATTAAACTTATTTTTAAGGATTATGATGTCACATTTTAACTTTAAAATACTTTTTATACGCCTAATCTCCTACTAGGTAATACAATATTTTCCTACCATCTTTCAACTGAATGAGGATAAAATAAATACGCAAGGTATGACTTGTTTCGTATTATTATTATAAAAATAACTAGTTAAAAAGTAAAAAAAAATAAAAATATTGTTAGAAGCATAATTATTTTAACTGTATATGACTTACATTATATTATAATGCTAATTGACTATATATAATATATATACCATAATTGTTTTGTATTAAGTTTCATTTTATCATTTTTTTACTGTCGTATTTTATTATCTTATTAGAAGTAATTTTAAAAAAATTTATAGAAAATGTGTTAATTTAATAATTTTATGTAGTATTTTTAGCATATTTTTGAATATTTTCAATAAACAAATGCATACTCATCCAATTTTTACTGCATATAAGCCTAGCCCTAATCATGGCACGTCGATGTGTACGCACAGCTGCGTGTGTGTGTATTCTGCAGACATTTCGCCAAAGTAGGTACACTTTGATTTCGGACGCATATTGTTGACGACACCCCGTTCCTAACTTTTAAATAATTGCGGTTAGCGTCAACGGCTTGCGATTTGTGAACTGTTGAGGACAGCCGACCGCAGGAGTAGGTTACCACAGTAATATATATATAGATATAATCAGTACAATTTAAATAAGGTATGTACATGGTATATAATAATAAATAATAATATTATGTTAATACAAATAAAGGTATTGGTGGAATCACAAACATAATACATACAAACAATGATAATAAAATGTATGGCTTGAGGTGAGTGGGGCGTTGGCATAAAACTGTACTACGCCGGACAAAACATGGCGACGACGGCGAACGTGCACTATCGGCCGCAACAAACGAAAACGAAAAACGCCAGACCGACGAACTCGTACATTGACGAACTTGACAAAAACGGACGAATGTCCGACAATAACAACGGTCGCGCGGGTTCAAAACATTTCGACGGGGGCCTGGTACAAGCGTACCCCCAAGCCAAAACTGGTTGATTGGTGGCGAACAATGGTAACTAGTGTCATAGGCGGGATCATGGTGGCAGGGAGGAGGTCGAATTTTGCGGATATCAATCATTCCAGGTCAAAAAGCTTTGGCAAAAAGCATAGTCTGCGTGCAAAGTGACCATGGATCTCCTCATGAATCGTTTCGATCTCTTCCATAACGATGTGCGACGATCGGACCGTGCAAAATTTGGCTGAATTTCAGCTGCTCCGGTGGAACAGACGTACACGGGCGAGTGAATGTCCAGCTCTGCAGAAGACCGTAACGTTACAAAAAAGCATTTTCTCGCAGCGGCCGTAACTGTAGCCCGACAGTTGTAGCGATCCTACGATCCACAGCCAAATCCAAAGCATGGATCAAAGAAAGGCCATTAACTTGGTGCAGGCATTTTAACGTTCCCGTTTGATCGTCTGCTCCCGCAGTCACAAGAACCGGTGGCACTGGGGGTGCGTCGATCTTTACTACCGGGCTGTTCACGGCGAGTCAGTTGTCAGTTCTGGCGTCGAATGAAAACTCTCTTATCCATGCCGTAAACAGACATCCGATAGTAGAGGTCTTTGTGGCACCGGCCAAGTCTAAAGCGTCGATCAAGCAACGACCCTCATCGGCATACTTAACGACTGTGTGAATCTTGAAGTTCCCACGTTTGCTTCCATCTCTGTCGTGTATATATGAAGTCTAAACGACAAATAGAAATACACACAGTTTTTTTTACGAAATATAAGTCTACGACTGTCGTGAACGAGTGATAAATATTTAATGACGGATTTCAAATTATATTATAGCAATCCTATAATATAATAATAGTCTGTGGTTTCCCTATTTATATTGTGGCCAGCTATAATAAGTAGCAATTAAATAAAAATACAAATACAAAAAAATATTAATTATAAGTTTATAACTAAATCCGTATCCGTTACATATATTTTAAAAAATATGTAAGAATACATCATAGATAAAGTGCAAATGTTGATGATTAAATTAATATAAAAATTTTACAATGCAGTAATATTTATTTGCACCCAAATGTAATTTATTACAACTTCCCTTTGGGAATATCATTGTAATTAACTTAATAAAAATTGTTTTATGTTACTGTTACTTAATTTTATTTGTATACAATATTATATAACTAATGGCTAATGGATAGGGTGCTATGTTCGTCGGGTTCAACGGCATTCCTGGTGTCCCGGCAGGTCATTAAGTTTGTCCCGATTATATATGCTGAGAGAAAATAACTTAACACTATATTATTTAACACTTTGAGTGCCATGTGTATCAATTTTAATACACAACTTATATGTTATTTGTGCCGTGTGTGTGATAATGATTAGGGTTCGGGACTTTTTGCATTTGCATATTGCTCAATAATGACTGCAGAATAGTCTAAGTAAGATTTAAATTTGTTTTAAGTCATAACGGGTTGAAATACAAAAATTTGAATTCCATATTTTCGCATATTTTGCCGTTTTTTGAGCAAAATGCATATTTACCGATTTTGGCAGTTCAATTGTTATTTATAGCATATTACACAGTTTTTGTTTTATATTAAGTACATATTTTTATTTTAAAGATTACTTTATTTTTTTTTTACTTTTTTGCGTTGTTCAATATACCTAATCAGTTTTCATTTAAATTTGATAATATCAGAAATGTCTTAATGTACAGTCAAACTATACAGGTAAACAATTCATCATTTTTATTTTAATAATAATTTAATATTTAAAAAAACCCAACTTTTTCATTGTAGGAGAAGACGAAGAAAACAAAATCGAACATACATTTCAGTTAATATAATGTTGATAGTGTTGCTGTTTGTCAAAAATAACTAATTACAAAAATTGTCTAAATTTAAATAAATAAATCATTTTTTAATTATATTTAAAAAACTTGTTAGTTGCTATTTTTTTGCGAATATTTCGGTTAGGTTAAGTGCTATATGCATGCATATTTTCTACAGTTTGTGCGCAATAAGTCCGAACCCTATTTGAGTATGTATACTTAGGAATGTACATATTAGAAATTTTTAAATTATCATTTATATTACATTATTAATGCATATTTAGCTATTTCAAAATATTATGCATAGTATTTATTTATATTTATAATATTTCCTAATTATATATCCAGTACTTAAATCATTACACTGACCATTTATTTCAAACATTGAAGAATAGCATGTTTCTTTTAGCCTAGGTTTAGTAGCAGACAACGGAATAACAAAATCAGCTGAAGAAAATGAACGTTATTACTATCTGTAGAACTAGGACTAAAAGAAAAAATTGTCTCCTGAACTACACTAGGCATACTACAATACTTTGAGAAAAAAATTTTCTATTTCTATCTAAATTATGAAAATGTTTATTTGGATTCCAACTGTTAAAATATTCAATTCTTTTGGTGCTTTGAATATGTAATTTAATTTTGTTTTTAAAAATAGACATTGATCTACACCACATCGCCTATGCATTTTGGTAATTTATCTTAATGAATGGTAAATAAATTTACCAGGGAATGAAACTGCTTATGAAATTCGGTTACCGGTCCGGTCGGACTCAAAAAAATGTTTCGTAAGTGGTTACCGGTTTTAGGGGTTTTTAGAATTAGTAGTAATTGATACCGGTTACCAATGATCCCTAAAAATGTGATTACGGGGTATCGGTTTGGAAGCGGTTTTTAATTCTTCAAGATTACCAGTAACCACTCGGAAACGGTTTTTATCGGAAAATTTTAGTTTTACTTTAATTTACAAAACACAAATATCCACTTTATAAAACGATTTAGGCAGCTAAATAAAAAATAAATATGCCTTTAAACATTGATTTTTTTGTTTTTTTTATTTGCTTATAAAAAAAATTGGATAGTGCTATTAAAAAAAGCGTGAAAAGTTTAAAAAAAAACACGAAAAATGAATTTTCTAAATTTACAATTATATAGATTTGAATGTTATTTAAATGTGGTTTTTCAATGATTTTGTAATTTTGTACACATACAAGTTAATTATAATTGACCAAGTTACAGCAATCAAAAATACGCGCAATTTTCAGTTTTTTCATTTTAATTCTGAAATAATTGCTCTAAAATTTTTTAGGGTTAACATTTTCATTACTATTAATTTAAACGATATTTAAACGTTCGGTATTATATTTTTCCTTTAATTTGTGTGAACTATGAATAACTTAAAGTAAATTTTAGAACAATTATTTTCAGAATTACAATGAAAAAACTGAAAAATTGCGCGTATTGTGATTGGCTGTAACTTGGTCAATTTTGGACTTAGAAAGTTGGTTCAACTATCAAAATGCATTAAAAAATTAGGCAAAATAAAAATTAGTAGTTAAAATAGGTGGTTGTCGTTTAAGAACAAAAAAGGTTGTATTGCGCATGCGCAAGTCTAATTAAGTTAAAAAAAATGCATAGACCATCAAAAATTGTAGTGTTATGTCATACAATCGAATAGAAACTGGAATCAAATTGCTTGCCCTACTCAAAGATATCGAGTGTGTTCAATTAGGATTACACGCTGTATATATAAAAATAAAGTATAATATATCTTAGATTAAGTTATTTAGTATAAAATATATTAGACACATTCAAGAAACAAAATTATTGTAATAGTCTAAAGTTTATTCAATATTTCATACAGTAACAATGTTGAATATTGTAACATTTTATTACTATAAGGATTATTTATAAGCTTACAACATTACCAATAGATGGCTCAGCGGGGTCGCGGTTGTACCGGCGTCAGAAAAACCGTTGTACTATGCTGGTATGGTATTGTGGTATAAACTACCTTATAATTTTCGGACAACTGCACCCATGAACTAGATATATTCTTAGTTCATGTCCTGGTCTAATGCCGTTAATCACGATTTAAGATAGTATGGTTGCCCATCGACTAGTGATAAGAAAGCCATTACAGTGAATCTTACTTTTTTTACTATTGTGCGCTCCATGTGAGCAAAATGTGTCGTAACTCATAATTCTCGCAACTGTTTGAATCATACGGATACGACATAATAATTGTATCGGTGTAATATGTGCCTTGATGACGCAAGTTTTTATAAATTTTTTATCTACTCATTGGAAACTAATCAAATAATTACAATAGATTTAATACAAACATATCCCAGAACACAAATAATAAAGTTAACAAAATATTTAATAATAATTATTATACTTTTTTGTGATATGTTGGTTAGATTTAAAATCATCTTGTACATGTACCTGTGTACACTAACATCAAAGATGAGTTCCGTAAGACATTGGTACATTATTTTTTATATTATATTATAATGTAATTAATATGAAATATTCCACGTTATTCCGTGATAATTCCACGATAATTTTAGTGCTATAGATAATACATTAGATGCTGTAAACACAAATCCAAAATAATAGAAAAGCATCTTTACAAGTTGGGCTTTTTCAAACATATCGGAAAAATATGATTTGTATGAATATTCTATAATATTAAGAATATATTATTTACTTACTGTATACTTCCTAAAACCTACAACAGATTCCCAGTATCAACTAATCTTCTTCTTGAAGTAGTAACGGCATACTTTAGAATAAGTTTTAAAACATCTAAAACTTTTCCCCCTCATCCCTTAAGGGAGGAATCTTAGGAACACCAACAAACTAGTTTTTAAATCCTATAAGGAAATAAAGGTACACAACATGCATTTTTATATTATAATATTAAAAAAAAAACCAAAATTATAGCATTAAATTGATTATTAAATTATATTAACGTGTAAAATAAAAAAAATGATAATTAATATGTTTAACCACGAATGAGATATTTGGTGTGCCGCATCGCTACGGTATAATGGTTTATTCGACGACCATCATATGAATCTAGTAATCAGCTGTTTTTAATAATATCGCGCTTTTGGTGGAGATAATGAAGACTATGCAGACGACGTTTACCCACCTCAAACTGTATATTTAAACCTAACATGGCAGAACTGATATATAAATATAATATGCAGTTTAAACATATGCACCAGCTTCTAAAATATTCAAGTCAATCAAAAAAGTTCACCAGAATTCCTAACAAAAAAAAATTTGAAGGAGGGTGTTGGCGCCCGCAGCAAAAAATTTTAGAAAAAAAAAAATTTAACTACAAATTCTATTGGGGCAAACACATTCAACCTTCAAACTAAAATTTCAAGAATATTAACCAGAAAAAAAATATTCAAAATATATAATTCCCATTAAAGAAGGATTTTTCTAATGGCACAAGCTTATCAATATTCAGTCATACAAAATTCAACTAGAGTTACATTACTAAAAAAATTGAAAGGAGGGTGTTGGCGCCCGCAGGCAAAAGCATTTTAGAAAACATAAAAAAATTTACAAATATAATTCTACTGTGGAAAACACATTACAAACTTCAATTAAAATTTCAAGAATATTAACAGAAAAAATATTCAAATATTTAATTCATTAAAGAGGATTTTTCGTATGGCACAACTTATCAATAGTCAAGACAATTACAAAAAGTTCAACTAGAGTACATTACTAAAAAAAAAAAATTAAAAAAAATTTAGATGGCACCGGCTTGGCAGTGTATAAAAATCTATTTAGACGATCAATAGGAATTAAATTACAGTAAAAAAAATGGATGGGAGCATGGAAGCCTGTAGGCAAATACATTAAAGCACACATAAAATTAGATAATATTAATCATTTAGTATTGTCTGAAAGTTAACAATTTGAATAGATTCCATATTAAAAAATAACTGAACCTAACCTAACGTGGAACCCACGGCAAACGATTTTAAGGAGCAAATGAAATTAAAAAAAAAGTTGAATGGCACCACCAGTTTGTAAATGTTTAAAAAAAAGATAAATATAATAAAATCAAAAAGTTAAATATATAAAATAATAATTGAATGGGGAACGTGAGAGAACCTAACCAACATTTTTTAATTTAATATAGTAAGTACACAGTACTCAGTGTACTCCCAGGTATAGCCAGTTAATTATGAAAAAATATTTATCAAAATAAATCTACTAGCGTTCAATGAATTGAAAAAAGTTGTTTGAGAAACCTTTATGAAGAACACTAAACAAAAGAATACGCTGGAGCTAAATAACTACAATACATACACCCAAAACTAGTTTTGTTTACATTATATTAATACGAATAGTTATTATGATCAGATGTCTATCACCGTAATATATGTATTAGAAAATGTATAAAAATGAATGTAATTATTAGGATGCAAAAAATTATATGAGAAAAAGGTCCTGCACAACTCTACTATGTGATTGTAATTTATGAAGGATATAAAAAATGTTTAATTTAAAATAATATTTTGTTTTAGCTGGGTTTACAGTCAATATTAATTACAACTATAAAGTCTAATGCAAATAAAAACATAGTCAGATATCTGTTATATCTTTGTAAGTATGTGCTGAAAAAAAATTTGGGAAGAAAACCTTGAGAATTCTTCGACAATAGGATATTACAACACAAACTATATTTTAAATTAAAACTATTGATTTTATACATTTTCTATTTTACAAAACCATATTTATTGAAAACCTCATAAAATCCTAATAAATAAAAATTTTGTTATATTTTTATAATCGTTATGGTAAAAAACACCATTATTAATGTTGGCTGTATTTAATTTTTTAATACCTATACTGGTACCACTCTAGCTGACAGTCTTTAATACCGTGTTTAAAACTATGGTAATTAGTTAACGTCTAATTTCCTGTCCTATCATAACCTAACCTAACCTAACCAAATTAATAATATTTAAATATTTTCTTTCATTGTTATGTTTACAATATCGAATACCTTGATAGTTAGTAAGAAAAGATCATCGCAAAGCTCACGACCAGTGATAATAGTCGTCTATCATCACCGTAGCTCAACAACCATAGGTTTACCTAACTAACCTTCTTATGACTTATTAGGACACTTTGAATAAAAAGATCCTGAGTTGAAGGTTGCCGAACTTAAGTGTTTGATATCAAGTTTGAACCTTTGATTGTTGACACCTTAATCTATGCTATGGATGGAGCCCATAAATAATAACAATATGGATAGGCCACGCCTAAAGTAATTTAATACAAATTTGTAAATCAATGCACAGTCCTCTATTGTATTAATATTTGTGATTTCATTAATATTAAATATTTTGTATAATTAGATTGGCAAAAACATAAGACAATATCATTTACACAAGACGGTGACTAACACAATAACTTTGATAAAAGTATATGATATAAGTACCTTCTATATTTGAATTAATCGTTTTTTTTCGGTACTTTATTGGTGGACGGCACTTTTAACTACAGTCCCCTCAACCTACTGAGGCCACCTTGAGGCATTTCCTTTTAAGAAATTTAATTTAATCCTCAAACATAACTCATAATTCGAGAGTTTGTGTAACTATACCATCATATATAATATGAGTCTAGTACATTTCGGATGCCGAAGCCTCGAGGTGGCTTAACCGCTCCCCGGCCGTCCTCGATCGGGGAAGACCTCACTATGTAATTTTATTATTTTTTTGTATTTTACTCTGTACTTGGTATTTGTTAGTTATAACTAGGGAACGGATTTGAATGCAAATTGCATTTTTTCTGAATGTCCGAAAATATTGGTTTCTAGCAAAAGTTCATTTCATACACAAGAATTAAAAATGTAACTTTATTTTGCATTTTTTTGCATTTTTTGCATTTTTAGACCTTAAAGCATTTTAGAGCATTTTTTGATTTAAGTGCATTTTGTGGTTTTTTAAGTAATTTTTTCAACATTTTTCCACATTCATTCTAAAAAAAAATAAAATACCTAAATGGTAAAGGTAAAGGTAATAACGAATATACCTATCTAAATGGTATACCTATTAAATTTTAAATTTTTTAGGGTAAAGAAGATAATTGAAAGTTAATTAATTAAGTTTGTATTGTATTTAAATATTTTTTTTATAGATTTTCATAATAATGTGTTTTATAAGTTTTAAATTCAAAATTTGGTTTTTATTGAATATAAACCCATTTTAAAGTTTTTTAAGGCATTGTTCTTGTTTTTTAGAGCATTTAAATCCGTTCCCTAGTTATAACTATATATTGGTTTTGTATTCATCATTTTTTATTACATGAACCATATTATGTCATTGATTTTTTTCAATTATAATCTATAAGTGTATTGCTATGCACTTGTTCATGTAATATTATGAGACAGGTGATGACATTTTGCGCCGTATGTATACTGATTAGCACCCTGCAGCATTGCTGCTTTGTATGGTATTTCACATGTATTTATTGTAACATGTGTTCTTACAATGATTTATATTATGTTATACTATTTGGTCATCAATCATTACGTACCATTACGTATTGATTTTTTTCAAATATTTTGTTTTCCTATCGTTTAAAAAAAAAAATAAATGTACACCACAGGTAGGCGCAATATGTGACAGCACTATCGATTCAATACATCTATCACTTCGGGACTTTCACATCCCCTGCTGCGTCATGCGTCCGGTTTCTACGTCACTGCATGTGAGGCAGACCTCGGGGGGAGTATGTTCAAACATATAAACCGTGTTTCGCGCCACCGCAGTTCGGCATCGCCCTCAAAGCTGCGCTTCGATGCCGAGCTCTCGAGGTGGCTTAACCGCTCCCCGCCGTCCTCGACGGGGAAGACCTCACATATAATTTTATTTTTTTTTGTATGATTACTCTGTACTTGGTATTATTAGTATAACTATATATTGGTTTTGTATTCATCAATTTTTATTACATGAACCATATTATGTTCATTGATTTGTTTTTTCAATTATAATCTATGATGTATTGCTATGCACTTGTTCATGTAATATTATGAGGACAGGTGATGACATTGAGGTATTTGTACCTATTCGCTGCCCTCTGCTTCTCCCCACTTCCGACGCGGGCGGTGCTTTTCCATTCGCTTGCGACGCCAGCGGCGGCGCGGTGGAGTGTACAATAATAATAATGATAATAATAATTATAATAATAATAATAATAATGATAATATTATATTGGATGCTCCGCGAACGAAATCAGAATTTTTCAACTACCGCGCCGCGACGGTCGCAAACGATACGACAATATGCGCTATTACTTGACAGATTCGTCGGCGCAGGCTGTTCAAACTTGGGGGGCGGTGATTTCTGCGTGCTCACAAACGCCGCGATAGCAGGACCACGGCGTCAATTACCCGTGTTGTTGTAGGAGGTAAATTAATACGATTTTTTTTTTTGCAATTGTAAATGTAATTCATTGCATATATTATTATATAGTGAAAAAAACGTAAAAAAAACCAACGATTTGTGACGATTGCTTTGTAAATAGACGGTGTGCTGCAGGACGAAGTCATTAACAGTACAGCAATATAATTTTGAAAAAGATACTTAAACGTAATATAGTACCTACATATTATTATTATTATTATTATTATTATTATTACTGTTGTTATTGATATTACCGTGATAATAGTTAGGTGCCCATGATTTTTATTATTAAGCATAAATGAAATGAGAAATATACTATTCGGATGAATCGTGTGGTACTACGTGTACCTTTATATATTATTGTGTTGGTAAACGCCCGAACTGAAAAAGTATTAACATAACCTGCAATGTGTTTATTCATATTTTTTTGATTTAAATTAAAATATATGTATTTTTTGCAAAATAAATCCGCAAATCGGCAAGATAATCACGGTATAGGTTAAGCTCGATAAACATATTTGCACAGTTTGTATTAATAATTAAAATAACACATCGAACACATTAATTAAATAAATAATTCTCAATCGTAATATCCTATTACATGTATTTAGTAGGTCATCTGTCATTATATTATTATATTATTACCGATATCATGTTGTCATACTCTAATATCCAATCCAAAAAATAGTTCACTGTACTTAACCTAATTTATAACTATTTGAGAACATTAAACACGCATTTTTAGGAATTGTATTCATTCATTCATTTAAAAATATACAATTACAATTCAATTATAACATAAATTATTGATATCATTGCAGTATTTCACTAATTCGTATTTTGATCATCTTTTATTTATATAGTATAGTGTTTTAATTTTTTTTTTTTTTTGTTGTAAATTTAAATAGTCTAATATGGTAGATATAATATATTATTAATAATAGGATAAACAGATGTTTATATGTTCAACGTAATATAAGACACTTTTTAACATAAACACTAATTTCCTTGAAAAGTAATCCGTTTTTGGAAAATGTTGTTTTATATTATCATTTTAATTCATTGGCAAAACCCTTTTTGAAATATGTTGTATTTTATCTTTTTTCAAATTTTTACTCTTTTGATTATTATATACATTTTAATTTTATATTCAAAAACTAAATGAGAAAATACGTACATTATTTCATATTTATTGAAAACTTTCGAACATCGATTGACTTTTTACAATATCTATTTGTTTAAGCTGCTTGAAATAATAAATATTCTTAATTGGACTGCATCTAATATATTCGATTCACAGATAAGCAGGCAACATTTTAAGTCACGTATTAACGACTATTTAATATTAACTATTTTGGGTTAGGATTTTTCTCTTCTAGATTATTAAGTGCCTATAAATTGTACTATGATGATAATAATTATACTGCACAGTATTTTTCGAATACATTTGAATAACATTGACTTTGATAATCTATGACTCAATGAAATGTAACTTTACCAATCGGTCACAATAATCAAAAAATTTGAAGGTGAAATTAAAAAATTCTCGTGGAATTTTTATGAAAAAGGATCAATCAAGACTATATCACTAAATCATATTTTAAAAAATAATTAGTATAAATTTATACAACAAAATTCCACTTAATCAAAACCCGGGGGTAAGTGGACTCCTAATGCTGTATATTTAATTATAGCATTTAGGTGTCGACTCGAGTGTACCATCATCATATTATGTCCGGTAATGATTATTATTTTTTAATTTATTCTACATCATAGTTACAGTGACACTAGTCCTGAGTGAAGACGGTCTCAGCCAATTTGTCTACTAGATAATCGCGATTTTGGTGATTTTTGAAAAAATGTTGTCATCATTTTAAATGACAGCTTCATAGAAAAATGACTGTTTATGATTCAATGTCTTCCCAACAAGGGATAGCTTTTTTAGAAATAATCCGTTTGTAATAAAGTAGGGAATTTGTTTTAATTTAAACCATTGAAAAATCTGGTTAAATTCAACGTTTTAATAATTATATTTTAGTTTACAAGGTTTTCCTCTTCAAATTATAATACACTGGCAAGATAATCTAGTTTTTACGCAAAAAATAGGCGTTATAATACTTATAGGAAATTTAGATAATAATGAAGTTTGCTAAAACAGTGATCAACTACAAAAAAGTAAACAACCACAGGTATAGTAAATGAGTAAATTACTATTCCAATATTATTGTCATTATTATAAGTTATTCTAATTTACAAATCTAAGTTTGGTAAATAAAAAACAATTTAAACATTTTACGAATGTATTTAATTATTTCTATAAATTTATACCTACTAGTAAGCATTAAATAATTAAATAGAACTTTTAAGTTAATATTTTTTAATAAGAACATTTTAATGTAGCATAAAACACAATAACACACTGTGACTATATGACTAACCATAATAAAACTATAAATTCAACAACTAAATTATTTTATTTTATTCAAACATAACCAAAATTTTATTTGGCTTAATTTGGCATAGACGTTATGTTTTATTATATTTATTAATTTCATAGCAATATAATATAATGTTAGAACGTTAAAAACAAATTTGTTCAGATTAAAATCAGTTTACCGAAACCTTATTTAATATATATAATATAATTTATGAATTGAACATAATAATTGTTAAATACTTTTATCAAATCATACTATTTGAAATAATTTGAAATGAAAAAGTATAAATTCTTTAAAATTATATTGATATTGATATTTTGTACTACATTAGGTCCAACACAATTTGGTTAGTTTCAGCCTAGTAACCTCACTATGTTCAACAAGTTCAAAAGTATAATTTAAGTTAACAAAAGTCCTTCGACAAAATTTTACAAACTTTATGTACAGTAAACTGAACAAAATTTAAAAAAAAATCTAGCGATTAGAAAAGAGTCCGAAAAAAGAATCTCGAATAATCAAAGAATTGTCAAAAACTATACTTCAACAATTTAGGTACTGACAAATTTTCACTTAAAAATAAACTAGGCACATTGCATAAGATATACTATTTTGGTTTTAAATGTATAATAGATGTCACAAAATAGTGTTGGTTCATAATTTTAAGTTTTAAACTAACTACAGATCACCATAGCAAGTATTTCGTATTAAATTTATAATTTGTGTAAATTAATAATGCTAATTGTGTGAAATAAAAGAAAACAAAATGGTATAATGTACTTCTTGAAAACTATAATATATCACTTTTAAGATACGTAAACAAATAACAAAAACATTGTAAGTTAGATACTTGGTTATAAAAATATATTAATAAGTGGATATAATAGAAAAATAATATCTAGAACCCGAATATCTGCCACATTCCCACATAAGAAGGTGGTGATTTTTTCGACATTTTCTGTAAGACTACCTACCTACTTAAAAATTACAGAGTTTATTCAATATGT